>CM062806.1:852196622-853396622 GCA_031772625.1 Pinus tabuliformis
TCTCGTTGATTTAAATTATCACAAAAAAATGTTGAAATGGGCCCTACTAACATGGAGGTTTATCTCTTGTGCTCTTTTTCTTTCTTGGTTGTCATCTTCTCTCTCTAGTGCATTTATGGTTGAGAGTTAACACATTTGTTATGAGTTTTATGCTATGTTTCCCTAGTGTTCTTCCTCGTCTATTTATTGTAGGATTTTGGATTTGCTAGTTGGTTACATTGAGTCCTCCTCCCTCTTCTTAATCTCAACATGTGTTTTGTGTGCTTTTAATTGAGACCATGGTTTTGATATTATGCATACATTTTCTATTTATATATGGCATAATGTTTCCTCGCCTAATAACATTGAACATCTTGTTCCTAGAATCATTAGGCCCTTAATATCATCCATTTAATGATATGAAATAAAGTAACAGACCATGGCCAAGGTCCTTAGGAGTGGTAATCCAAGTGATTTGTATGTATTGTTTGTAAATGTCCTCTATCATCACCCTCAACTCTTTTTGGAGAGAAAATGGTGACGATATGCATCATGAGAATACTTGAAAAGGGGTAGGTGATCAATGGAAATGTCAACATATTGAAGGAGCAATGAAGTCCCAAAAACCCAACATTGTTGTTGTTCAAAGGGGAGGCTTACTAAAGTAGAAGCAATCTCCTATGAGGAGCAAATTGATAACAATGGGTACTACTCTTATGTGTAAGTTAAGTTGCGTAGAGGTTGTTATATATTGTGCAAGGAGACCAACTTGTTGTGCCGCAGCACATTCTACAACCCAGTATGACGGGGATGTGTAAGTATGTCATGTCACCAATGAAATGAAAAAAAATGTCAACCCAAAACAAAAATGAAAATAACCATATAGATAAATAATAATAAAAAACTACAATACAATTTAACACAATAATCAAAAATCCTGCTCCAAAATCTTTTAATATTTATTTTAATTAAATATTTGTAAATGAATCTTTAAAAGGAAAACTATATCCTATGGATATATTAAAATCTTTAAAGACAAAAATATTTTTATGTCAAAGTTGTACTATTTGAAAATATTAATTTGATGTAGTTTTATTATAAATTTTGTTATCATGCCATGCAGAAAAAACATCATTAAATCTAATATTAATATTATTATTATTAAATCTAATATTAATATTAATATTAATATATTATAATATTAATATTATTAGATTTATTAGCTTTGAATTAGAAACTTGAGGAAATGTTTATATATCGAGGGATTTGATCCCTCTTGGTGCATGATAGATCCAGAGTTAGATGGATCTAGGCTGGTAAATAATGTTGAGGTGCAAAAAATGTGCACCAAACTTAGCCTAAATGATTCCATGAAGAATTGTCCATTTGGGATGAATCATATGTTTCAGTAGGAGTATTTGGGCTCTCCAATTAAATCTCAACAAATTAGGGCCTAGACCTTTGACCCATAAAGGATGTTTAGTCTTATGATTATGTCCAAGTGATGCATCTTAGATGAAATATCATGTATGTGAAGTCAAAAGCATTGTTCGTTAGCCATGGCTAGAGAACTATACCTCTTATAGAGTAGGGCCTAAAATGTGTGCCTCAAGTTGAAATGCATCCTTGACAACGAAACCCCCAAGTAAGAGTAGGCCATGGTGATCTTAATTGCCCTCCCTTAGAACTGCAAGTTATAATTAGAGAAGGTACTCTTTGACACATTGAAGATCACAACCTTAGTTTTATTGAGGTTGATCATCAATTGTTGAAGATCATATCAGTAGAAGAGCAATGTCTATATCCCTTAGTTAATGAGGATAAAGGAATATGTTGCAAATGAATAGACACAAAAAAGGAGACAATCGTTTCCATATTGTACGTGCTTTGAAAGGAGTGAATCCATCTTATCAATACAGATCCCAAAGAGAATCAGTAAGAAAATGCATCCTTGTTCGACATCCTGGTGGTCTTGATGAAAGCTTAAAGGTCATGGATTCTGTGAATATTCAACAAGAAAGTGTAGCCCTGTTTGAAACCTCTTGTGGTTTTGATGAAAGCTCAGAGGCCATGGATTGTGTGAACACAACCAAGGATTGACTCCTAATGTCTCTCGATAGTAACCAACAAGGTCTCCAAGATGTCAATGCCATGTAACTTTTGGAACAAAGCCTCTCTTAGAATATAGTCAAATGAATTTTGAAAGTATATAAAACATCCTAAGACATTTAAGCATTGATGACAGGCCTCCTCAAGATGGCATGGAGAGTGAAAATGTGATCAATGTTTTGGTACTCTTATTTGAAACTTTCTCGTCCATTGGTTTTGAGACTCCTCTTCTCTAGTTGTTAAGAGAGCCGCATATGAAGCACTACGTTATAGAGCTTTCTGAATAAAGGTATGATGTATCCTTGAATTTGGAGTTGAGGTGGATATTATGGTAGGACTAAGATGGAGGAAAACTTGAACAAACAATGAGATTGTTAGCTCTGCCACAGTTTGCAATATTTGATGGATGAAGTCAGATCAGGCAATGCTTGTTTGGGTTGCAAAGGATTTGTAGCAGTTGGTTTTATTTTTCCCTTCCATTAGCATTATGCTCTGTTAGCTCCTTATTCCTCCATTTCCTCTTTCCTCATAAAGCCTCCTTATTTCCCTTTAAACCCCTTTTATCCTTGTTTTTTGTCTCATAGACCCCTGTTCGAGCTCACGAGCTTCTTTTTGTTTAAAAAACTTATTAAAATCTGTTACCCTTTACAAAGCACGATAACCTTTTTAAATCCTTTTTCCCCATCCCCGCGCGTTCTTGGTCTAAATTTTATAAACCCCGGTGACTTTATAAACCCCATATTAGCCTATTTTTCGTTCTACCCCGGCACTTTAGTCATAACCCTTATAATTGTGCGTATGATAAAATAACCCTAAGTTTTAATAAAGCCCGGGCCCGCTCTCACCTGTCACATCATCCAACATACATGCGTATTAAACCTGGGCCATCCGATTACCATCGCCATGATCTGACGTTGTACGCTTTCCCCTCTTCGCGAACTTGCTCGTCTGATAACCAGCGAGGAAGCAGTTTCATGCCTGCCACGCGTCATTTTACTATTGCATCGCTTGCCCTTGTACATAAACCACCCTTGGCCATAAAGCGATGCGGGGAACTATTTACCGCCCTTCCGGTACGGCTCCCAGCCTGTTAACCCGCGATCAACTCAGTCGCCCGTCAACCGTCGGATCTCCCCGATCATGATCTGACGGTCCACGATCCTCCGTTCAAATTCCTTCCCGATGGCTTCCATAATTTAATCTCCGCCATTCGATTTTGCGATCTGACGGCTACTATGGTTCCCTGCGCCTCTGTGTCTTCCATTGCCTCCCGCCATCAAATATGGGCCCTCCATTTTGTCATCCAACTCACAGTGTTCATTCTCGGCTTTTGGTCTATTTTCATTGCATTTTGCAGAGTTTTCGGCTTGTCCCATGCACGAGAAGAAGGGGGAAATGATCCAGCGACCTACACATTTAATCATTAGCTACCATAGTTAAAGAACAGCACGGTCAAGGACGAGAAGGTACTGCCTCGAGCAGTTGAATTCATTCAGCAGTTATGAACATTTATGCAGGGAACATTCCACCTGTTCAAGGAGTACACCAGAGCAACAGAAAAGCCATTTTGTTCATTAAAAAAGCAATAAAATTGTATCAGAAGCCCATATCTATCTGTAAATGCGGTTGGTGTTCCATTAAGACACCTCCACGCATAGGCTAGCTGAGAAATTTTTGTAAACAGATTCTATATATACCCAGAAAAACGATGTAATCAGGTTGATGAGTGTTATTCTGTTGTAAGCTTCAACTTCTAGAGATTGTAACTACTATGTAACCTGCAGCTTCTGGTCTACATTTCCAACTAATACAAGCTTCTTTTGTTGTTGATTGCTCACTTTCCACTTCTTCTTCTTGTTCCAAGCTGTGCCTGTTTGCAGTTGTTCATGTGTTGTTAATGTTTAGCATTAGAGGGGCTGTCATCCCACCTCTGTGTTAGGGTTTAGCATGTATCATTGAATCTGTTTGCAGGTTTCTGTTGTTTTAATGCCAAAGAGTTGTCATCCTGTCTGTGTATTAGAAAACAGATCTACATACCTCTTAACTGGCTGCAGCCGGCCATCACAGGGTCCTGTGCATCTATTGGTGTGGTCAGTCTTCTACATTATCACCTTATCCTCAAACTGTGAGTAATTGGTGGTCTAAAGCCTTGTAATATGGGGGTGTTCACCCACCTCTGGGGTCAATCATAGTAGAAGTGGTTATCTGGCTTGAATATGCAGCATTTCTTTCATTCATCCTCCTTTTTTCCAACATTTTGTTGAGTTTGTAATGTTCCCGAGCATCTCTGAGATACAACCTAGGAGAGTTTCTTGGGGTGTTAACATTAATTGGCGTTGTTGCCGGGGAGAGGAGAATTGAATCTCAGCTTCCCTGGGAGAACGACACAGCTTCAAGCTTTGATGACAGACAAGGTTTGAACACAGTTTCTGGTTGTAATCATCTATCTGGCGACTCCATTGGTGGAAGATCATCCTTTGGCGACTCCACATTGAAGTTCTGGCTCAATTTGTGAGACATACTCGAAGAAATCCTCAGAAATCACCTGCTGAACCAGTGCCTGAACCTGAGAGGACTGTTAAATCGAAGAAATCTTCACAGAAAGGGGCATCAGGATTAGGTAAGCCTAAGAAGTCTCATTCATCTCTGAAAGATAAAGTTATTGCTGAAGATTTACAGTTTGAAGATTTAGAGCACAGCACTATTAATAAGGAAAAATTTGCAGAGATTAGTTCAGCCCCTTGTGCAGTTAGTTCCCCTTTGGATCTCAGTCCAAAGAAGGCTTCCCATTCAGCCCAAAACATCCCTTTGTCGTTGCCATCCATCACATTTCTCCCTACCATTCAAGCTGCTAGTATTCTCCCAAATATTCCAATCATGGCAGGACAGCAAGCACCTACGAGGATTGAGAGAATTGTAGCTGCCAGATATGGATCATTGGTATTTCTCGTGCCTTTAAATCCTATGCCTGTGGGAGAATATCAAAAATATATGCCTAAATTCACTGGAACATAGGGAGTAACAGCAGAAGAACACCTTGAAGCTTTTTACAATTATGCTGATAATTTAGATATAAGTGAAAATGATGTGTGGATGAGATTTTTTGTTCAGAGACTTGATGGAGAGGCTAGGAAGTGGTTCAGAGAATTACCCCAAAGATCCATAACATATATTGAAGCATTAGATGATGCATTTTTTAAGCAATGGGAAGATAAAAAGGATTTGTTGTATTACCATACTGAGTTTGTTAATCTGAAGAGGGAAAATGGTGAATCAATACCTGATTTTAATAAAAGATTCAATTGAATGTATAGTAAGATGCCAGCTGAGGTAAAACCTACCCCCATTTCTGAAAAACTCACTTATGCCAATGCTTTTGACTCTGATCTCTGCCTGTTATTGAGAGAAAGGAGATGTGCTACATTGGCAGACATGTAGGATGCAGCCCTAGAAGTAGAATCTAATATCATGGTTGCAAAGCTAAAAAGTCAAGCTGACACGAGAAGGCAGAGAAATCAGGCTTCTACTTCTTCTGCATCATCTTCAGAGTCTAAATTAGATAAAATGGCTAAGATGATAGAGTCGTTGGCTGCTGAAATTTCTAAGCTGAAAGTGGAACAAAATTTAGGGAAAACAAGGTAGCGAAACACATTTTCTCCAAGAAATCTGAATCCTTTCAGAAGAGCAAATGAACAGTTACAAATTATGTAGAGGGGTGAAGAATCAAAAGAAGATCAGAAATTTAAAGCTCCTTTCCAAAATTTAGTCATGCAGGAGGAACAATTTGAAGAAGATGAGGATGAAATTCACTGCATGGAAGATAAAAGCAGCACTGCATTTTTGACATTAGCTGAGTATGAACAATCATTGCGACAGGAACAAGACAATCAAGAGTGGGACAGAGGAGCTGTTCTACAATCTGGTGAACAGCAGCAGAGATATAACCTAAGATCAAATGCAAAGAATGTCAAAGAAAATCATGCACAAATAGCTACTACCCAAATAGAACCACAGAATATCAAGCAGAGAAGGCCAGCAGCTGATCCAGTCATCCTCAAAGCTCCAGTTCAAGAGGTTAAAAGTTCTGACAAGTCATCTTCTTCTTTCAGCTTTGAGTCAGAAGTTCAAAAATTGAAAATATATGTGCCTCTGGTTGAGTTGGTGAAGAGTGAACTATTTAGGAAGCCTATCCTTGAAGCCCTTGAGCTAGAAACTAAAAAAACCTCCATTGACTCTGTTAATTTTCAAGATTACAAGCCTGCCATTGTGCTCGGCCCCGTGATTGAACCTGCTGATAATAATTCTCCATCTTTTTGTGTCTCATTAACCATACATGACAAAATCCTCCACAACTGCCTGCTAGACACCGGGGCCAGCCACAATCTAATGCCTGAAGTTGTCATGGAAGAGTTAGACCTTGATATCACTAGACCCTATCATGATTTATTTTCTTTTGATTCAAGGAAGGTGAAATGTCTTGGATTGATTAAAGATCTAGCCATTACCTTAACTCAGCTGCCCATGAAGAGTATGATGATGGATATTGTGGTAGCAGATGTCCCTCCTAAGTTTGGCATGTTGTTGTCCAGAGGGTGGATTAAGAGACTAGGTGGGACACTACAAAATGATCTTTCTTATGCTACTGTCCCAGTGTTTGGAGGAGAAAGCAGGAGGTTGTATAGAGAAGCACAACTGGCATATGTCATCAGTGATGAGACGAATCCTAAAAATCATCCTATATATGCAGTGGACACTGATTTTGGAGCATGTATTCTCCAGATAGAAGAACCTTAGAAGGCCACATTGCAGCTCAAGAAGTTAACCGTTCAGGGCAAGAAAGAGCAAGGAGATCAAGCTTGGGAGATGTTTTTTGATGGGGGCATGTTCCAGGGAAGCTGCAGGAGCAGGGGTGGTGCTAGTATCTCCACAGCAAGATAGGATTCAGCTGTCTTTTAGATTCAGCTGTCTTTTAAGTTGGTTTTTCAAGTGACAAACAACATAGCAGAATATGAAGCACTGTTGTTGGGCTTAAATGCAGCGAAAGACAGAGGAATTAGAAACATAAAGGTATTTGGAGATGTTGATTTAATCATTTAGCAAGTATTTAAAACATTTCAAACAAAGCACCCAAGGTTGAAAGCATATAGAGATGAGGTATGGAGAATCGGAGATTCCTTTGATTATTTCTGTATTTCATATATTCCTAGAGCCCAAAATTAGCTTACTGATTCACTTGTTGTTTTTTCCATTCTATTTATATCTCCTTTGCCTCCCAAACTAGTTTATGAAGTCCAAATGAATTATAGACCATCCTTGCCCGATAATGTCCACCATTGGAAAGTCTTTGAAGATGACGATGAGTTGAATAGGTTCTTGCAAGTCATTGATGAATTTTCTGAAATGAAAATTGACCAAGAGAATGATGCCTTGGAAGAAAAACCCCAGTCCCAGCTTAGAAATAAAATTAGTAAAGACAGCATAGTCCAGCTTCCTAGTAACCATATTCCTAAGGGTTTAATTCCTCTTGAAAGACTGTTTGACCAGAATGATGTGCCTTACAAGGCTGCCCAAAAAGAAGACCAATCTGCAGTCTGTAAGCATGATATAGGAAGTCCAAGTCAGCCTAGGTATGTGAATTTTTCCACTCATTTGTCTGCTGATCAAAGTGCTGAATACTGCAATTTAATGAGGCAATTTGCTGATGTGTTTGCCTGGGAATATAGTGACATGGAAACTTATGATAAGAATTTAATTCAGCATAAAATCCCTCTGGAAAAAGGCACTATGCCATTCAAACAGAAGCTGAGACCAATAAATCCGATGCTTCTTCCATTGATTGAAAAAGAAATTAAAAAGTTGTTGGCTACCAAGATCATAGTACCTCTCAGATATTCAAAATGGGTAGCCAATCTAGTGGTGGTGAGGAAGAAGAGTGGAGAAATTAGACTGTGTGTTGATTTCGGAAATTTAAATAAATGCTCCAAGAAAGACAACTATCCTCTGCCGAAAATGGATCATTTGCTACAAAAGGTCTCAGGAGCCAAAGTGATGTCATTTTTGGATGGATTTTCAAGCTTTAATCAGATTGTTGTTCACCCAGATGATCAAGAAAAGACTGCGTTTACCACTCCTTGGGGCACTTTTATGTATGCCAAAATGCCATTTGGATTGATGAATGTTGAAGCCACCTTTCAGAGAGCTGTGGATATAGCATTTGTGGGAGAGAAGGACAAATTTGTCCTCATCTACCTTGATGATATAACAGTTTATTCCGGCAACCATCAAAATCATTTGTAGCATTTGAAAAAAGTGTTCTTGAAGTGCAGAAGGTTTGGATATCAGTCAACCCAAAAAAATCACAATTTACTTTAAATGAAGGCAAGCTGTTAGGAAATATTGTGTCTACTGCAGGTGTTCAGATTGACCCAGAAAGAGTCAAAGCAATTCAGACTTTGACTGTCCCTAGATCAAAGAAAGATATTCAGTCTTTTTTGGGCAAAATAAATTTTGTCAGGAGGTTCATTCCAAATTTTGCAGAACTAGTGAAGCATGTTACCTCCATGCTAAAGAAAGGATCAGAGGTAAGGGGGACTGATGCAGCTAGAAAATCATTTGATTCCATAAAAAAAGTTATTATGGAGGCTCCCACATTGAAAAGTCTAGATTACAGCAAGGAGTTTCATATATTTTCTTTTGCCTCTGAAAACACCATTGCAGCAGTTTTATTGCAGCAAGATGAAGAAAGTTCAGAGCATCCAATGGCATTTTTCAGCAAGAATTTGAGGGACGCTGAACTAAGGTATGATATTATAGAAAAACAGGCATATGCTCTTATTAAATCCTTAAAGGCCTTTAGAGTTTATATCTTGCACTCAAAAATAATTGCATATGTACCCTCTGCTGCAATAAAAGATGTCCTAACACAACCTAATGCTGATGGAAGAAGGGCAAAATGGATTGCTAAAATGATTGAATTTAACATAGATTTGAAGCCCACTAAGCTAGTCAGAGGTCAAGGGCTTGCCAAATTATTGGCTGAAAAAAATTGCAGATCATTAGACAGTGATTTCTTATATGCAAATGCAGAAAATGGTCAGGCAGAAGAGGAAAAAACAGCTGGAAAAAAGAAAAAATAGTTTGTGGCCGAGAATGTAGCTTTGTGTGGTTGGTATTCTGCAATAATTAATTTCTTGCTGAAGCTAGAGATCCCTTCAGAATTTACTCAAAGTCAAGCTAGAACTTTAAAACTTAGAGCAGCGAAGTATTGCATTATGGAAAATCTGTTGTACTAGAGGGATCTATCAAGAATATTTCTGAGGTGTCTGGACAAAGAGAATTCAAAGGAAGTTATGTAGCAGTTTCATAACAGCATGTGTGGAGGGCACCATTATTGGAAAACTACAGCCCATAAAATTCTCAGAGTTGGGTACTATTGGCCCACTTTATTTTCTGATGTATTTTCTTTTGTTAAATCTTGTGATAGGTGCCAAAGATTTGAAGGAAAACAGCAGCTGAAATCCCTACCCCTAAAACCAATTCAAGCAAGAGGACCCTTTCAGCAGTGGGGTTTGGATTTTATTGGAGAAATTAATCCGCATTCCAGTGGCCAGCATAGATGGATATTAGTAGCCACTAATTATTTCACAAAGTGGATTGAAGCAATCCCTACCAGGAGGGTTGATCATAATGTGGTCATGAAGTTTTTGACAGAGAATATCTTCAGCAGATTTGGTTGTCCACATAAATTAATTACAGATAATGCAGCAGCTTTCAGGGCAAAAGAATTGGTGGAATTCTGTGACTCAATGGGTATTAAGCTTTTTCATTCCACCTCATATTACCCTCAGGGAAATGGTCTAGTAGAATCCTCTAATAAGAGTCTAATCAGGATAATTAAAAATTTGTTGGAGGATAATAAAAAGAAATGGGATTCAAAGCTCAAGTATGCACTGTGGGCTGACAGAGTGACCATTAAGAAATCCACAGGGAGTTCTCCATTCAAGCTCGTATATGGCACTGAGGTTGTATTTCCAATTCAGCTAACTCTCCCTGTGGCAAAATTCCTTCAGGAAGAGCAGGATGAAAAAGAAGACATGGCAAAGAGGATCACTGATTTAGCAGAAATACATCAGATTAGAGAACAGTTGGTTGAAAAGGCTGCAGAACATCAAAGAAAGGTCAAGGAAGCTTTTGACAAGAAGGCAAAAACAAATAATTTTCAGGTTGGTGACTTAGTTCTGAAGTGGGATGCACTGAAGGAAAAGAAAGGAAATCATGGGAAATTTGATGCTTTTTGGACAAGGCCTTTCATCATTTCACAGGTTCAAGGGAACAACACCTTCATACTGAAAAGTATGGGAGCAGAAGCAGTTTTTGATGGCCCAGTTAATGGGCAGTTTTTGAAACCTTATGTTGTTTAAGGTCCTTGGCCTTAAAAGCTGTAAATATTTTGTTTTTATCAGTTGTGCAGGCAAAGTAGACTCCATGCCCAATGGAACACTAGGAATTTTGGTTAACTTGTTTTCAGCTGGAAAGGCATTGATCTATAGGTTCTTGAGACCTCACAGGGAGGATCTCATCCCCAGAAGGAGCCAGTGTTAGCTTTTCCACAGTTTGCAATATTTGATGGATGAAGTCAGGTCAGACAATGTTGGTTTGGGTTGCAAAGGATTTGCAGCAGTTGGTTTTATTTCTCCCTTCCATTTGCATTATGCTCTGTTAGCTCCTTATTCCTCCATTTCCTCTTTCCTCATAAATCCTCCTTATTTCCCTTTAAACCCCTTTTATCCCTGTTTTTTGTCTCATAGACCCCTTTTCGGGCTCACGGGCTTCTTTTTGTTTAAAAAACCTATTAAACTTTGTTACCCTTTACTAAGCCCGATAACTTTTTTAAATCCTTTTTCCCCATCCCCGCGCATTCTTGGTCTAAATTTTATAAACCCCGGTGACTTTATAAACCCCATATTAGCCTATTTTTCTTTCTACCCCGGCACTTTAGTCATAACCCTTATAATCATGCGTATGATAAAATAACCCTAAGTTTTAATAAAGCCCGAACCTGCTTTCACCTGTCACATCATCCAACATACATGTGTATTAAACTTGGGCCATCTGATTACCATCACCATGATCTGACGTTGTACGCTTTCCCCGCTCCGCGAACTCGCTCGTCTGATAACTAGCGGGGAAGCGGTTTCCCGCCTGCCATGCGTCGTTTTATTATTGCATCGCTTGCCCTTGTACGTAAACCACCCTTGGCCATAAAGCGGTGAGGGGAAACCGTTTACTGCCCTTCCGGTACAACTCCCCGTCTGTTAACCCGTGATCAACTCAACCGCCCGTCAACCGTCGGATCTCCCCGATCATGATCTGACGGTCCACGATCCTCCATTCAAATTCCTTCCCGATGGCTTCCATAATTTAATCTCCATTGTCCGATTTCGCGATCTGACGGCTGTTATTTTTCCCTACCCCTCTATGTCTTCCATTGCCTCCCACCATTAGATCTGGGCTGTCCATTTTTTCATCCAACGCACAGCATTCATTCTCGAATTTTGGTCTATTTTCATCGCATTTTGCAGAGTTTTCGGCTTGTCCCATGCACGAGAAGGAGGAAATGATCCAGCGACCTGCACATTTAATCATCAGCTACCATAGTTAAAGAATAGCATGGTCAAGGACAAGAAAGTACTGCCTCAAGCAGTTGAATTCATTCAGTAGTTATGAACATTTATGCAGGGAACATTCCACCTGTTCAAGGAGTACACCAGAGCAGCAGAAAAGCCATTTTGTTCATTAAAAAGGCAATAAAACTGTATCAAAAGCCCATATATGTCTATAAATGCGATTGGTGGTCCATTAAGACACCTCCACGCATAGGTTAGTTGAGAAATTTTTGTAAACAGATTGTATATATACCCAGAAAAACGATGTAATCAGATTGATGAGTGTTATTTTTTTGTAAGCTTCAAGTTTTGGAGACTGTAACTACTATGTAACCTGTAGCTTCTGGTCTACATTTCCAGCTAATACAAGCTTCTTTTGCTGTTGATTGCTCACTTTCCACTTCTTCTTCTTGTTCCAGGCTGTGCCTGTTTGCAGTTGTTCATGTGGTGTTAATGTTTAGCATTAGAGGGGCTATTATCCCACCTCTATGTTAGGGTTTAGCATGTATCATTGAATCTGTTTGCAGGTTTCTGTTGTTTTAATTCCAGAGAGCTGTCATCCTGTCTGTGTATTAGAAAACAAATCTACAGACCTCTTAACTGGTTGCAGACGGCCACCACAGGGTCCTGTGCATCTGTTGGTGTGGTCAGTCTTCTACATTATCACCTTATCCTCAAACTATGAGTAATTGGTGGTCTAAAGCCTTGTAATCTGGGGGTGTTCACCCATGTCTGAGGTCAATCATAGTAGAAGTGGTTATCTTGCTTGAATATGCAACATTTCTTTCATTCATCCACCTTTTTTCCAACATTTGTTGAGTTTGTAATGTTCCCCAACATCTCTGAGATACAACCTAGGAGAGTTTCTTGGGGTGTTAACAGTGATAACCAAATTAATAATGTGACAATGTAAAGAGCTAACATGATATTTGAGGAACTTAGTTTGGAGACCTCTTTATTAATTTTGAAATAATAATAATTACTCTTTCTTAATTTTAAGATCACAATTGAAAGTAAAAAACAAAATCTTACTCTACCAATAGATGCTTTTTACATTCCAATACTAAAGAGTTTGTATAATTCTTTCATTGATAAACATGGAATCGACTCCTAATATTTAGAAAAAAATTAATAAATAACAAATATTTCAATATAAGACAATAAATAAAATAATCCAATGTGAGTATAATATCTCTCACTTATATATAAAGCAAATTGAAAATAATTATTTTCGCTTCTACCTAAAGTGCTACCTACATCTTAATATGAACTAAATGTACACGTGAAAGTATGACACCTAAAATAAATAGTTAAATATAAATTTTCAATACCATTCCTAAATATAATATGTCATTTCAAGAAAAATTACCTCGATATCTCTTTTCTCCTTTTCCATATATATAAAAACTTATCTCCTTTCCATATATATAAAAACTTAAACTTACTTTATATGTAAAAAAATAAAAAATAAAAATTTTATAATGAAAATATTTTAATTGAATGTTGGTTATTATAAGACAAATGTGCAAGTTCTCAACTGCTCAACATGGATTTGACATGTGTGAAAGAAATTCTTTCATATTTAATATATAATTGATTTCCATCTTAATTTGAAATGTATCATGAACTCAAATGATCAAACAATTTATGTATCATAAAATTATTTTAATGTTGAATAGAAAATTAATCTACCTAACACAGAAAAATATGGTCACCAAACTTTGTGAAATTATATATAATAAAACAATATAACCTACCATTCATTCTCACCCTTCAACTTTTACCATAAAATTTGAACTTTAAATTATTATCTAACCGACTTAAACAATGTCCAATGGAAAGGTGAAGTGTCATTTGAATGACAGGAGCAGGATTGGACATTTAGCGATATTCCAGGGTTAATTGCAAAGATTGGAAAAAATAGAATAAATAAGTAATTTATAGAGATTTAAAAAAAAATAGAATTAGTCTTTAAAGGTTTCGTGTTCATGAGGTAAACTTTTGATGTAATGTGGAAATTGAGACAAGGCGGCGTAGAGATGCAACTGGGAATTAAGACGACCACCGGGTTGACGTTTAGACAATCTGATTACGTGGACAACGACATTTAGATGGATCGGTTTGTTAAAGCGTCGTGACGTGGAGTTGGACTTTTTTTGTGTCTTACATGTGATGATGACAATGATGAGAGGATCTGTTTTAATATTTAATTATGATAATTTATTTTTTGGTTTTTATGATAATTAATTATATAATTTGAGTGGGTTTTATGGTTAAGAGTATGTGTTTTTTTTAAGAAGTTATACGTTTAAAATCAAAGAGGTAGAGTATGTATGTTTTTGTAGACTTAGCAAGTAAATCGTTGGGCATAGGTGAGTACCTTGTCCCACAAACAAGGGGATCTCATACACCAATTGTCTCACAAACAAGGAGGTCTCATACACCAATGTGTCTGGCTTGGTTGTGACCTTAAAATTGGATAATTATAATTAAAAAAAAAATCATAGGTTTGAAAATTTATTTTATAATTAACATAATTATATTAGTAAATGTGGTTGATATAAGTTGAAGGTATCGTTTGCCATCATTTATATGCCAATTAGCTAGATCAATATGCATAATTTAATATTATTTATTAAGATATTGACATTATAGTAATTCATGAAATTGTAAATATAAAACAAAACTAATTCATATATTTATAATAGTTTTTTAAATTTTGATAGTATTTCTAATTTAAATTTAAGTTATAAAAATATATTATTTATTAATTTTACAAAACAAAATATTATACATCCATCCATCTAAAAAGAACCTTCATAGAAATTGGAAGATTGTTCATAAACTCTAGATTTTCTTGATAAGTCTATACCTAACTTAGAAATCATTATTACAAATTAATAAATAACACAAACCCATCTATATAGGACAAGATGAGATGAAATTTGTAGATTTTTTATGCAGAAATGAAACCTTTTAGAACTTTTTATTACTGTAATTAGCCCACATCACATAGAATAGACGACGATGGGGTGCTCTATTAAGTCACTCTATGATGTGAAGGTCACCAAATCGAAACTCCAACTTCATGGGTAAAAATCAAGCCATGTTAAGGGTAATTTTTTTGTATGTCAAGTTTTTTGAGTCCATGGGTAAAAATCAAGCCATGTTAAGGGTAATTTTTTTTTTTTTGAATTAGTGACCGAAGAATCCACAGTTTGAACATTTTTATACCAACGTTTCGAATCCCAAATGGGATCCATCATAGGATATGAGAATGATGATAAAAGAAGAGCAACTCAGAAGGAATAAATAGTGATGAGAATTAAATTTTTGAGAACAACACACTGTCGGCTCTAATATTAATTCATTTATATATATATATATATATATATATATATATATATATATATATAAATTAATATTGTTTTTCTTTAATAAATTACTATTATTTATTAAGATTTTTGGAGGAGTTAATATATAGTACAAACCTAAGATTAAACTAGGGATAGAACTAAAAACTCAGATTAGCTTATTAAACTAAAATATATTCGTTTCTATATAAGTTAAAATAATATATTAAACTCATTTATATTAACCATTATAAATAATGAATGATTATAATTGATTAATATAATAATTAATATATTAATTAATAGATATATAGAAATTAATATATTCAATCAATATAACGCTAACTATTAATGTTACATCTAAAACAAAATTAGGCTAAAATATTAATTTTTGATTTTTATATAAGAACTAGGGAAATATATTAATTCTTATATAATTTTATTTAATATATTAACTAAATCATATTAACCATTATAAATAACTAATATTTATAATTAATTAATATAATAATTAATATATTACTTAAAGGTTCTATAGAAATTAATATAATAAAAGAATTTAATGGAAGTTAATCTACTTAGATATTAATAGAAGGACAGACTAAAACAGAAGAAAGGAGAGGGAGAGGGAAAACTTACCTGTTGAGGGCTTTACCTGGGGATGTGTTTGCGATTTTTATTTTCCTGATCAAGGGAAGCCGGCTCTCGCTGATCTCCATACCATTGTCTCTATTCAGAGTATGAGGATGCTTGATAATTTCAAGTGCTTCTCTTATCTTTCGTCTCTGGTGTTGCTCTTCCCTTGCGATAATTGATGCGCCTTCCAGACAGATATGGTGCTTAATCTTCGAGGAGTGCTCTGCCAAGGCTGAAGTGCGAGATCTTCCGTTCCTAATTTCAACGCCATGTTCCTTGAGTCTTGTCTGGAGGGAGCGACCTGTTTCACCAATGTAGCTTTTTCCACAAGAACAATCTATTTTATAGACTCCTTTAAGTTGATGATTGTCAATATCATCTTTTACAGACTTCAAACCTTGCATGATAGTACCAGGTGCTGAGAAATGTGTGATAAAGTTTTTCTTTCTTAAGATTTTAGAGATTTTTTCTATAACTCCATGGATATAGGGAAGAAAAACTCTACCGTCTTGAGGTTGGTCTTGAGCCTTAGGCTCCTGAGATAACAACTTTCTTTCAGCTCTCTCTATGGCCTTTTTAATTTCCTGCTCTTTGTAGCCTATACTCTTAAAAGTTGAAACTAGATGCTTCTTTTCTTCGTCCAGATGCTCCGAGTCAGAAATTCGAAGAGCTCTAATGGCAAGCGTGTTTAGAACACCAAACTTCTGGGCTGGGTGATGGTGGGAATCAGCATGGAGGTAACTTTCTGTGTGGGTTGATTTCCTGAAAACCTTATGGCCCAAAGAGCCATCCTCTTTTCTGATGATAAGAACGTCTAAAAATGGGATGCTCTTGTTTTCTTCAAGCTCCATCGTAAATTTTATTTCGGGAGAGATAGAATTTAAGTGAATGAAAAACTTGTCGAGTTCTGCTTTACCATGAGTCCATTTTATATTGGTATCATCGACAAACCGCTTCCACCAGGCTGGTTTTAAAGGATATGAATTCAGGGCCTTCTTTTCAAAGTATTCCATGTATAGGTTGGCCACGATTGGCGAAAGGGGTGATCCCATTGCCACACCGGAAGTCTGCTCATAAAATATTCCTTGAAAAGTGAACACTGTTGACCTTAAGCAAATCTCAGCTAGCTTTGCAGTCCCTGGATCAGTCACATCTTTTATAACCTGAATGGCTTTGTCAAGTTTTCTGAGCGTGAGGTGGTTGCAGGATTAATATTTGGCTTGAGAAACCATGACCCAAGGGCATCTAATCCGTTAAAATCACCCATTACTCATGCATATGGGGCTAGCCACATTTGGACTTTCAAGAAGATTCTAGAAGGTGAAAAGCTATAACTCTCATTGAGGGTTAAGGAACCTACCTCTAGATGGTTACCAAGTAGCGTTAAATATCATACCACTAAGAGGAGAAGGGGTTCCATTCTATGTCACTGTATTTGTTCCATATTTGAGTAATGTGAAATTTCCTTAATTGAAGTTAGTGGAAATTTCTTCTATGTTATGTAGATTATTTGTCTTCAAAAATTAATTACCAAAAATAACGAATAAAATCACTACTGCAATTTTCATCAATAATAACAGAAATTGAGAAAAGTAATGCACACACAAAATTTAGACACTGATATTTTTGGACAATAGTCCATAGAAAAACCTGAGTGTGGGGAAAACTAGATCTGCAGATGAGGGTTTTATTATTAATAATAACCTTCAGCAATTGGGAATTACGTAGTATGCTTTCTTCTCACTAGCAAAGTTCTAGAAATATTTTTCCTTCACCTCTACTAGCCAAATCAATCTGGAAAAAACCTTGCAAACAAACTCAACCGTTCACTGTGCAACTCACACCTCTTTCAAAAAACGCATTGGCAAGACTGAAAATGTGCACGACCTCTTTTGGAACTCGCAGTGCCTACGAAAATTCAATATGGTAATAATCTCCACCTCCGGCAACTTTCTAAAGCGACTCACACCTCCTCATGCAATTGCCTCTAACAACTGGAAATAGAATTGTTTCCCAACAACTCACACTGGCTAATGCACACTACAAAATGTGACCTCTTTTGCAGATTAATTATGCCCCCTTCCTTCTCTCAGAATAAATAGAATCTCATGAAAAATCTCTCTGTAAATTATCTCCTCAATTTTCCTGTTGAAACCCTATTGTTGGTATCCTCCACGTTATCACTACACCCTTGTTCTCATTGTAATGCATTGTGTCTCCAAAAGCACTATCAATATCCTCTTATAATCTCTCTTTAAGAAATCAATGGTCGTGATAACTCCTAATTAAGGCTAAGATCATCTTGACCCCATCTTATGACTTTTCTAGAAGTCACTAGAGAAAAATTGATTTGTCTCAATTAATCTGATTTAATTAACCACTTTTCCTAAGCTAAACATAGGGAAATAATTAAAAATTGGCTAATTAATCTAATTAAGACATTTTCCTTTGAAACTTTTTTTGGGTCTTGGAGATAATTATCCTCCTATGTTCCTTAGCCTCATAGACACCAATAGAGACTAGAACACCTGTCTGAGCTACAAAAACTAACACTCCCTCTTAGTGAGGAAGGTGTTCTCCCCTACCCACAACTTATCCATGAAGAAGATAAACTTTGTCTTACCCAAGGCCTTCGTCAAAATATCTACAACCTGCTTGTAATATCCCAATCATATGACTCTACTAGTTTAAGTAATGGATAAGTTAGAATGTAGTTAAAATTAGAATTTAAATGTTTTAATTTATTTATAGAAAATATTTAAATTTGTTTTTGTTTTATGATGAGAAAACTAGGGATCCCAGAACTCTAAAGTTAAGTTGGGTTCTTGTTGAACTTAGACAAGTTTAAATTATATGTTATTTATTTGTTCCAAAAATATTTAAAGGAAATTCAGATATCATATGTTGGAAAAAAAAAAACACAACAAATGTTTTTTCATGTTAATAATATTCATTTATATGCTTATGATAAGGCCTACTTGGAGAGTTTAAAGTTCCTTCAATCATAAACAATTGAGAATTTTAGTTAAGACCCAAGGAAAGGGAATAGAAAAAGAAGAAAAAAAAATCCTCATTTGGTCCACCTTTTCATAAAAAGAAAAAGGAGAGGAAAAGAGGATATTATTCCAAAAATATGGTGGAAGAGAAATGCCACTAATATGGAAGAGGAAGTGTAGAAATTCCTTGTAGATTCAAACTGCATATTGTAATATGCTAATACAATTGACTTGAATCTACTCTACTCTTCAGCAGAAACAATAAATGATCGATGAAATCATGAAGCATGAAAAAAAAGAATTCAATCACACTTAATACAATAATTTTCTAGGGAAAGCCACAGCTAAAAACCCCTGCTATCTGTATATTGCATTAATCAAGAAATATGAGAAGATTGCAATGTTTTTCTCAAGCTCGAGCAACCTCTTCACTATCTCTATCTATCTCACTGCTTCCCAGACAAGATCAAGCCAATACTTGGCCAATTTTGTTGCATGCCAAGCTCCTATTTCCTTGCGCAGTTTCCTTGGGAATTAGCCCATATTTAATTGGGAATTTCCACAATTATGAATTGTGCAATCCTCATAGGTCTTCCTCTTATTGCATGCACCACCTATACAATTCAAATGATTATACAAATGATAGTACATTGTCCCTGAACTCCAATCTCAACTGGGTATTTCTCTGATCTCACATTCATGAGTTAATTATGAGTGAATCTTCAGTTTACTAGTTGATCATTGCTAGTTACACCCCACTACTGCAGGTTTCACCCCACTACTGGATCTCCCACTAATTCCTTCATTAGTTGGAACTAGTTTAACTGACTTTAACTCAGTTAGACTGAATTAAATAATTACAACTCAAAAAAAACTCAACCAGGGCTCCTATAATGTAGGAGACACTCTACATGACTCTAGTTAGACCCTCAACTCGAATTAACTGAGCCAACTAAGTCAAATTAACTTAGTTAACTATTACAAGTTATCATGAGATATGGAAATACAATTTAATTCAAGGAAAAAAATAAATTAGGATTTTCTTACTACATTTTCAACACTGCCTCTCAACAAGAAAGGGATTATCTGTTACCCCGATCATGCCTTTGTTAAACTCAAATTTGCATCTTGACAATGCCTTTGTCAAAATATTTGTATCTTGCTCCTTTGTAGGAATGTACTCTAGCAACATGATTCTCCTCTGCACACAATCTCGTTGATGGTGATATGGATGTCAATGTGCTTGGACCGATCATGAAAAACTGGATTCTCAAAGAGTTTGATACAACTTTGATTTTCACAGTCAATCACTGTAGAATCCATCTGCTCACCAAATAACCCAACAAGTATCTTCCTCATCTAGATAGCCTCACAAGATGCTTAACTATCAACCAAGTACTTTGCTTCTGTTGAACTGAGTGCAACTGATATCTGCTTCCTACTATACCAAGAAACTGTTGTTGACTGAATACTGAAGATTCCCCCTTATGTGCTGTTCCTGTCGGATGGAATCCCTGCCCAATCTGCACTTGTGAAGCCTTGAAGCTTCAGTCCCTTTGTCTTTTTGTACCAAAGACCAAACTAAGTGGTGCCTCTGAGGTATCTCAACACATGTTTAGCTACCTTCCAATAGAGTTTGGTTGGCTTAACCATGGCTTGACTAAGTTGGTTAACTGCAAAACACATGTATGGTCGTGTGTTCACCAAATACATAAGTGAACCCACAAGTTGTCTATAAATAGTAGCCTCCACTACTTCACCTGAAGTAGCATCTTCCTTCCTCCAATTACATGCTATAGGAGTCTCCATGGGTTGGATTCTCTCAATGTGGAACTTCTTCAGTATCTCGTTGGCATACTTTCCCTGAGAAACAAACAGTTCCCCATCTCCTTGCCATACTTCCATACCAAGAAAGTAATGCATGAGCCCCAAGTCCTTCATCTCAAATTCTCTTGCAATATCCTCTTTGCCATATGTTATCATCTTCTCATCACTTGTTAGAATCAAATCATTGACATATACTACTATAATCAAAAATTTACCTTGAACAACACTATGGTAAAGGTTTGCTTCTGCTTCACTTTTGTTGAAGCCCAACCTAGTGAAATAGTTTTCAATCCAAGTGTGCCAAGCACGGGGTGCTTGTTTTAGTCCATACGGCGCTCTCTTGAGTCTACACACATGTGACTCTTTGGTTAAGGTCTCAAATCCTTCGGGATGCTCAATATACACCTCTTACTCAATCATGTTGTTGAGGAATGTTTCCTTCACATCCATCTGATGTATCTTCCATATCATTTGCGTTGATAGTGCTAGAATAGATCTGATTGAAGAGTATCTTGCTACTGGAGCAAGGTCTCATCATAGTCAATTCCCTCCAACTGAGAGAATCTTATGGCCACAAATTTGGCCTCGTGTTTCTCCACACTCCCATCTGCTGCTTTCTTTACCTTGTAAATCCATTTGGAACTCACCACTGACTTGTCTGTTGGTCTTGGGACCACTTCCCAAACATTATTTTTGATAATGGAGTCATACTCCTCAACCATGGCCTCAACCCATACTGGTTGTTGCAATACTTCCTCGAATGAGGATGGATCAATCTCTACACTCTCGTTCATCAGAGCCATGTAACCAGTATGTCGATCTGGTGACCACCTCTACCTGTGTTATGATGTGGGTGCTCCCACATTCTCTCTAGCATCATGCATCAATCTGTCAACCTCTCTGGTGCACTTCCTTCCATCTCTAGAAGTCTCTGCATGAGTGGGTTCTTCCACTCTTTGATCCTATATATGTGGTTTCTCCACATCATCCTGAGGTTCCTCCTTTAGAGCTAAAAGATCCTCATCTGCATGTAACTGAAACTCCCTCTCAAGGGAATATCTCATGACCTTCTCTTCATCGAACTTCACATCTCTACGAACCACTTCCATCTTGTTGGATGGTAGGTACACCCGATAGTTGTGAGGTGTATTCTTGTACCCCAAAAATATGCCCAACTCAGTTATTGGCTCTAACTTTTTACGTGCATCCTTGGTAACATGACAATAGAGTGATGAACCAAAGATCCTGAAGTGTGCCACATCTGGTTTCTTACCTAAAAAAGCTTCTTCTAGTGTACTCATCCTGAGAATTCAATGAGGACTTATGTTCTACAAATAAATAGTTGTGTTGCATGCTTTAGCCCACAAGTGCAATGATAGGCCCTAATCATGTAACATCGCTCGTGCATCTCCCACAATACTTTTATTCTTCCTTTCAGCCACCCCATTTTGTTGTGGGTTATGACGTGTTATTAACTCCTGTCAAATGCCTTTTGATGCACATAATTTATTGAATTCATTCGATACATATTCTCCATCGTTATTGCTTCTGAGAGCTCTAACTTTCCTGCCAGTATGTTTCTCGACAAGTGCTTTAAATTCACAAAATTTAGCGAACGTCTGATTTCTTCTGCATGAAGAAAATCCAGTACTTACGATAAAAATCATCAACAAATATTACATAATACCTCTGCTTGGACGTGGATGCTATCGAGAACATTCCACACACATCTTATTGAACTCTATCAAGGATCGCTTGCGCTCGAATGCCTTTATCATGAACGGAAGTTTTGTTGTACTTCCCCAATGTACACCCTTTGCATGTGTCTTGCTGCTCTAGTGTACCCTTGGGAAGTCCTGTAGAAACTTTTTGCATGATATTCAAAGCTTTGTGGTGCAAGTGACCCAATCTTCTATGCCACAACTCACTGATGTCTCAGCTCTGCACCTTCTCTGCTTTTGTGCTCAAAGCAGCACAGTCTTCTACATCCAATTTGTAGAGGTTCTTCGCCCAAACTTTGATATGCTTCACCTATCCTAAGGCTATGTGACGAAGGAAAGCCTTTCTCCTATTAAATATCACATTGTAGCCACAGTCCTCCAACATGGAAACTGAAATCAAATTCTTCTTCAAACCTAGAAAATACATTAGATATTTTAATGTGAGAGGAGTACCAGACTCCCTCTAAAAGACAACAGTAGATGTTAGTCACGTTGTACCTCCCATCATCTCCAATCTCGGTGGGTGTCTGAAGGTCCTTATCCTCCAAGTCACTGAAGAACTCTTTTTTGTCGGTCATATGGAATGAAGCTTCACTATCCAGGTATCTCACACTACCCATCATCGATGTCACCATGCAAGCGATGAGGGTGAAATCTAACTTCAATTGTGAAGCAAGAGCTTCACCTATTGCTCCTCCTGAGGGCTTCTTACCAGCCTTCTTGTGTAGACACTTTGTGGCATAGTGTCCTGTTGTGGCCAGCAACAACCACCCCCCTCTTTCAATCTAGTATCAGCCACGATACTGAATGAATGGGGACCCTTAGTTAATTTTTAGGAAAAGCAAGGATTTCTTTTTGAAGTTACAACCATACGCTTAGAAAAGGTTTCTTGAATGTCTTAAGCCTAAGCCTATGTTCATGAAAGCAAATCTTTAAGGTCGCACCACATAAGGATAAGAAACACCTTCATTTCCCTTCTAAAGACCAATATGCGCGCCACCCCAGTATTAATAACAACATCGCATCGCAACATACTAGCATCCATAAAGAAAAGCTTACAAATCCGTCGATTTGCGATACTGCGATCGTGCGATTGCATATCGCAGAAATGAGGCAGGCGAAGTTTGGTAAACATTGAATTATTGCGATCTGCGATATTGTGATCGCTGCGATTTGCGATTGCGCTACATGCAAGGGTACGTTGGCAAATCATAAAGCACCTTAGTACAAATCCTTCGGGCGCGTCACCCAAAGAAAAGCCACTTACTATAACCTGACTTAAAATTATGCGCTTTTAATGATAGTAATGAATTAGTTGTCAGTTATTAAGTGGAATAAAGACGCGTGCCTTGATGCGGATTTGCTTCACGTAAGGTGGCATATCTGATTATCTCTTGCATTTAAAACTCTCCCATCACCTTTCTGATCAGTCTTTCCATTTCACTCGTAACCTGCAGGAGCAAAGTGCGAAAGCAAATCAGACAGAAGCGCAAAGCGAAATGGGAAAGAAGAACAAAGCTCGAAGCTCCGAAACAAGAGAAAAAACCAAGGAGATGGCGCCCCTGTACACAGATACAGCCTGCAACAGAGATGCAGGTATCTCAACATGGGAAGGCATGTATAGGCTGTTAGAAGAAGAGAACCCTAGAATAATGAAGGTAACTGCTGTTGTCGCGGGTGCATCACGTCCTTCGGAGGCATACCTGGAAGACCTAGCATGTTCTTTCCTCCATAGAATAGCGGCAAGGCCGAAGATCCTACCATATACAGACATGATCAAGTGGATTCTAGATGATGCGGAATTGGCAAATAGGCAATTCAAAGTCCAGGGACATGGGCTCGTGGGATCATTTGCTGCCCAAGACCTGAAGCTCATGTATCATCTTCCTGAACCGCAAGCGACCTATAATGCACAGTTCGTCAAGAAGTTCGCAGTAGAAAATCTGGATCTATCAGACACCACTAAAGAATGGTCAAGAAGAGATGAGCCGCTGAAAAAGGATAAAAATGGTATGTACAGCACTGGTTCCCTTACCTCTCCATATTGTTTTGCTGTAGCCATGCTCTGTAGATTATTTGGTATGCCCGATATCAATAAGTTTTCATCTGAATGGCTACCATTAGTTGACGCCGCAACTAACTCCGAGATAGTAGATTGGGCCAAAATCCTTTCTGATACTCTATACACGGCGGTTGTCAATTACTGTTCTAGGAGATCCTTCTCCCAAAGGGTCTATCCTCCTTTTTATTTGTCTGCCTATATAATGGACTATGTATGTCTTGTATCAAATTTTCCTACTATGGGTTGGAAATGGACTACCCAAGACCCATTGCCCATCCATGTTTATCATAAAGTCTTATGGGATTCCCAGTTTGCCCCTCATTTTTACTAGATTTGCCATGGGCTCATATTGCCTATACATAGAATGATATATGATAAGGACCCTCCAAGGTGCTCTCCTGAGGCCCAAGTTGACATCAGCCCCATCGCGAGATGGTTTGGGGAAGAATGGTTTACCTACATTCGAGTTTTTGGAAGCACTGTACCTCCACATGTCCTACCCTTGTATGTCTCGGATAAACTGTTGGCCCGGGAAATCGCTTATCAAACTTGTTCTGAAGGCGGCTTAACCAAGGAACTAAAGGACAAAAAGAAGGCCATTTGGCCTCCATTTCCCGTCACTTGTGGGGCCTTCTCTTTGTTCGATGTGGGACACGCTTTTGACGAGGTGGAGAATTTGACGTGTCTTCAATTATTTAAGTTCTCATCAAGACCATTCGACCCAAAGAATGTGGCCCAGGAATTTACAACCAACGTCAAGATAAGAGTGTTCTCTGGGAAGAAAGATCTGTTTGATGATCTCTTTCAGAGTAAGAGCTCGCTCAAAGAGATTTTGCAAGAAGCTCAGTCAAGGTTGTCTCCAGACGACCTCCGGAAATTCACGTTATATAGAGAGAGAAGGCTGGCTAGTATTCCACTAGAAGGGTTGCGAGTAGCTACTAGAGAACCAACGCCGAGCATCAGCCTCAGTGAAAACTCCAGCACTTCCAGATCTAAGTCCAGCGCCGCAAGAGAAATATCTGAACATCCCGGAGAGTCGGTGCACGGCAAAGAAAAGAACGAAGAAACAAACAAAGACACAGCTCAGTCAAGCTCGATGGCTCAGCAGCAAGTTATCGCCTCACCACCAAGAAACGTTCCCCCTCCTGTCGTCGAAACACCTCTTGTCACAACAGAGTTGGATAAAGAGTGGGAAACCTTCAATGAATTAATTAATCTTGAAGGGCAAGTCCCGAAGACACCTGTGGGCAATACACAGGTGGTGCAAGAGGTCGTCTCGACCATAGTCAGTAGCGTCGCAGAAGCAGAACAACATCCTATCGCTCCGTCCTCAGAACTTCTACTCAGCGTAGAGGAAATTCCTCCACTGGACGTATTCTACAGTCCCCAGCACAAAGCAGTTGTAAGGAGACAAAGAAAGAAGAGAAAGCTTGAGAATGCACTGTCTCAGGATGTTGAACATCTAGACATCTTGTGGAAAGACCCAAATAATAATCCAACCGAGAATCTCACGAAGCTGTCTCAAATTGCAGGAGCATATGCTTCTGCAACTATTGACAAGGCCTCTGAAGTTCAGCAACTCCTAAAAGAACATGAAAATCAAATACAACTGCTACAACAATAGTTGCAACAAGCCAGCGCAAACACTGAAGCTTCCAGACAGCTCGAAAAGCTACAGGAAGACTTTCGCCAGATGCAGGTAAGCTATCAAAGAAGTCTTGAAGAAAAAGAAAAGCAACTGCAGATGGTGCAAGAAATGCATAAAGATGAACCTAAGCTGGCAGAGTTTGTTTCAGAGTCCATCGGCTTGAACGAGCAACTATCATAGCAACAGGAAGATATGGTACGTAGAATATCACAGTGGAGACACTTTTGTGAACTAAGCGACAAGATCACCAGCCAGGTGGTGGAATTACGGAACGACTATGATCAGAACAACAAAAGAGTAACAGAATATTTGACTTGGCAAAATGATGAGGAAGGGAAAAGAGCAGGGGCACCCAAGATTAATGAAAATCACAAGGAGCTGCTCTTTAATAAATGGGACGAACAAATCACACAGGCGGAGCAAGCAGCAGAGACAGCGGCGACACAAGCGAGCATCCTTATCGACTATGTAAATGAAAATTTACACAGAGCCAATTTGATTTCAGAGACCACCCCGGGATACCTACCGAGCAAGTTGCAACTGGAGACAGAATGGAGGCAGAAAGCGCAGGCAAACGGGAAAACAATCCAAGCATTGGCTAGACTAAACTGGGAAAGTTACTGGACATACTTAGTTAAACTGCATAGCCAATGCATGACAATAAGATGCATCATGAACGCAGCCGAGAAGGTAGCGCCAGATCTTATGGATGCCGTTTTCGCAGCCCAGCTAAGCGCAGAAATCAGCCAGCCTACTCTTCTCAAGCCTATGCTTGACAGCTGCAATTTCAAAGACCAAGTTCACAAGTAATTTCATTTAGAATCTTGTTTTTTCCTTTTTGACTAAATTAGAAAAAGGGCGGTCATTTGAAAACCGTATCCTCAATTTTGTAATAATGCTATTATTAGAATTAGGAAGTAGTATTTTAACCCTTCTCATTGCATTGGAGAAGGGTCCAAAAATTTGTCAAAAACTTGTCCTCGGAACATGCACTTCTGCACCCTCAGAGGAGGTTTTGATGAATGGAAGGATCGAGATTTATTTATGTTTGCATTTTAATGTCTGCTACTGATGTTTCACTACTGTACTCTTAGTAGATATTAGAACAAGTAGAGATAAATCGTTATTGCTTGAAGTCTGTGAGCAAATATCAGTCATAAATGGTACTTTTATCTCTTGACGAATTTCTGCTTATATTCTTAGAGTGATATGCAGCTGATATTGTTTATATGTTAATGTATGAGCATATGGGTTATCATTTGGCACTTTTGTACGGTGGACTCATTTATTTATGCTTGACATATGAATGATTTATTTATGCGATATGTTGTTCAAAACTGTTTTGTTTAACTTCTTATGCAGAATGGTTCATCTTAAATGGTTTATCTTCTTGTGATAGCTGAATAATCTTTATTACCAGTTATTATATGAAATCTTTCTAAATCGCATAATGGAAAAGATATATCCCGGGTTAGTGTAGATTACATATGTTGTTTTCATTAGATTACTGTAGCTTAGAATCAGTTTGCAAGTTAGATTTAAATTAGTTTTAGAATGCTTCCAGAATCAACATAATCAAACTCTACACACACACACACATCCCATGCATCGGGAAGCTGGTCCCGTTACCCCCAGTCGGACCCGCTACTCCAAACGGGCAAGGAGCCGCCAACCAGGTTCTCGACCGGGTGGGTATCCCCCTTGTTGTTGACCCGATTTCGGGGCCCTCAACATATTTGGCGCTAGAAGGAGGGCCTGAGCATATTGTCTGTTGGAATGTTTTAAATTAGAAATCTTGAAACAGGATGGCTGCTCACAGAATTCCTATTTGGAGTTGCATCCATGTTCCTGCCTCTTCCAACACTCCACCAGATGTGGTAAGGCTATTGTCTCAGGTAAAATTCAATGGTAAGAATAATTCTTCTGCATTCCACCATGCCCTGCAATTCATTCAAAGAGTTTCGAGTTCTGATATTCAGAAAATTGATGAAGGCGTTTTGTGCAGGATTTTTACTCTTACATTCACAGCGGAAGCTAGAAAATGGTGCAGAAACCTCCCATTTGCATCAATCCACAGCTGGGACCAATTCGTTAGGACTTTCATCTTGGAATTTGATTGCTATGAATACGACCAGGTCTATGATGAAATCAACTATCTGCGGAAACAAGACGAACCCGTAAGGGATTTCAATATGCGATTTCATCTCAAATGTCTACAATATGACCTCGAGAACGAGCTCACAGATGAAGAATCTTCAGATTGTGACGAGTATTTCCTACCTCTTGTATCTCACCAAACAGAGATTAGCCTAGGAGTCTTGCATGCTCTAGAACCAGAAAACAAAGACGAAAATACTGAAAGGGAAACTACCTCGGAACCAGAAGATGACTTTGACATAGAGTCAGACAATATTATTTCAAATCAACAAATGTTGATGCCAAGGTTAGATCCACCAACTGTTTCTCTTTCAAAAAATATCGGCACAAAAAGGTATGATCTAAAGCCCGATGCTTATAGTGAATCTAATGAACAAAATTTATTTGATGTTTTTAAATGCATTATTCCAGATTCGCATTTTTCTCTTTACCCCAATGTTTTTAGTGATGACGATTTTTCCCCTCATAATATCAAGCATATCTCAACAGACACAGAGGGTTATTCAAACAAATCATCATTGGGTTTTCAAAGTAAAGAGACCACTTTAGCACAGCCTTTGATCAATATCAAACGAGAGCTGCCTGACCTCCCTTGTCTGAAAGCATATAATGAAAAAGAAGAACCTGGGGAAAATTGTAAAGTCTTTCTTGATAGTTGCTTTGACAATTGTGATGATGTTGAGTTATCACAAGTAACTCATCTAGGGTCAGTTAATAAGGAACATCTTAGATCAGGAATTATTCCATCTGACCCTCATCTCAAAGCAAAAGCTCATTTGAATAATTCTACTATCCAAGACAATACTCCGATCTATGATTCATATCAAGAGGAAAGCTCCATCCCTGTTCGCAATCATGACTTAGTTCCTGATTCACAAAACCTGGCCAGTTCTTGTGAAAAGAAAAAAGTTGCAAGTAACTCCCAGTTGTGCGATAACACTATTTGTATAAATACTCAATCATTTCTTTCTCACTTGCATTCATTTTGTACAAAATCGGATTTCTTTTTAAATTTTCAAATTTTTGATAAACTATATTTTAGCGATTTATATATGAGAACTTTCATTATCGCTAAAAGCTCAACGTCAACAAGCAACGGGTTACAAGCCATCGAAACTGAAAAACCCTTTTCACAATTTGACTCGTTATCCCTCCTATTGAAAGATCACCAATTCACATCAGAAATTCATCCTAATTTTTATGATCCAATAGGTACTCAGTTGGAAAAAACTTCTCATGAGAAAAGAAAATCAGACAGAATTCCAATTGAGGTTGTAGGTTCTTATTCCCTAGCCAACAATTTCGATCCAAGGGAAATTCGGTTCTTTTTACTGATGCTTGGAAGATTCATACGGCTAGGAATAATAATGAATCGTTGGTTCCATTGGAAATATCATTTTACTTAGTTATTTCCTGTATATAGTTAGAATAGGAGTAGGAGTAATTTAGTTAGGTTGTTAGTTTCGCTTTCAATAATTGATAGGCAAAGTTATTTATATTCTCTACATGACCCTGGGGAATGTTTGCCTCTCTCAAGTAATGTTTGTTCTGGCTAAACGGCATTTGACGTTTACTAAAGACACCTTGTCTCTGTTAAAGATTTTGGACTCCGGCTCCTATGAACAGCAAATATTTTGAGAATTTGATCTTTATTATCGATAGAACTTTGACCCAGAAATGATGATAGTTTCAACTCCAAAAAATTAAATTAAAAGAAAGCTATCTCAGTGAAGGATTTGTCTTAGGTCAGCACAATGAAAGGTATCAATATTAAAATAAAGATTCTCTGTGAAAGCAGCCATTACCAAAAGCAGCCCTATCATTGTCGTCCAGAACTTTCTTATGGAAAGAAAATTTGACTTCCTCCCTGTTGAAGGAAAACACAACATTCAGAGGAATGACCTAAAAAGATGCTATATCTCAAAGAATAAGAGGTCTCATCACGAGCCGACTTATCATGATCACAGATATTATAACTTGCTGACTTTGCCAAAATTGTCTACCAAAACAGGGCAATGACTCAAGATTGTTGCAATCAAAAGACAAGGGGTCTCATCACGAGCCAGCTTGCTCAGCAAAAGTGTAAATCACGTGAATGACTGTGTCATAATTTGGCCACCAAACCAAGACATTGTTCTTTAGAGAATAAAAAAGGAAAAAGCATCAAGAAAGGGATTCTTTCTAAAAAAGTTGTAAATAACCTGAGGCAGGATAAAGGATCATTCCTGGATAATATGTAACCCTGTCGAGGCTATGGACGCCTGTTGGCAGCAGTGGCTCTACCTGCGACAAAGGAGCATATTTAAGAAGGACTAATACATAGAGAACACTTTATTTTTATGTTTTACAAGACCAAGTAATGACTGATTTAAATTCAAATACAATCTGGGGATGCAAGTAATTGAGTTAGAATGGAGCTGAAACAAAACATCATTGACGCTTTGAAGTATCATTTGTTTTTATCTTTTTATAATAAAGTTCAAATTTCCTGAGAAAAATTTTTTTAGAAGTTTGAAAAAGTCAATAGAAAAAGAGCAGAGATAACTGGTTCTCCCAAGTGAATCGCCAATTGTTGTGGCCAGCAACAACCCCCCCTCTTTCAATCTAGTATCAGCCACGATACTGAATGAATGGGGACCCTTAGTTAATTTTTAGGAAAAGCAAGGATTTCTTTTTGAAGTTACAACCATACGCTTAGAAAAGGCTTCTTGAATGTCTTAAGCCTAAGCCTGTGTTCATGAAAGCAAATCTTTAAGGTCGCACCACATAAGGATAAGAAACACCTTCATTTCCCTTCTAAAGACCAATATGCGCGCCACCCTAGTATTAATAACAACATCGCATCGCAACATACTAGCATCCATAAAGAAAAGCTTACAAATCCGCCGATTTGCGATACTGCGATCGCGCGATCACATATCGCAGAAATGAGGCAGGCGAAGTTTGGTAAACATTGAATTATTGCGATCTGCGATATTGTGATCGCTGCGATTTGCGATTGCGCGACATGCAAGGGTACGTTGGCAAATCATAAAGCACCTTAGTACGAATCCTTCGGGCGCGTCACCCAAAGAAAAGCCACTTACTATAACCTGACTTGAAATTATGCGCTTTTAATGATAGTAATGAATTTGTTGTCAGTTATTAAGTGGAATAAAGACGCGTGCCTTGATGCGGATTTGCTTCACGTAAGGTGGCATATCTGATTATCTCTTGCATTTAAAACTCTCCCATCACCTTTCTGATCAGTCTTTCCATTTCACTCGTAACCTGCAGGAGCAAAGTGCGAAGGCAAATCAGACAGAAGCGCAAAGCGAAATGGGAAAGAAGAACAAAGCTCGAAGCTCCGAAACAAGAGAAAAAACCAAGGAGATGGCGCCCCTGTACACAGATACAGCCTGCAACAGAGATGCAGGTATCTCAACATGGGAAGGCATGTATAGGTTGTTAGAAGAAGAGAACCCTAGAATAATGAAGGTAACTGTTGTTGCCGCGGGTGCATCACGTCCTTCGGAGGCATCCCTGGAAGACCTAGCGTGTTCTTTCCTCCATAGAATAGCGGCAAGGCCGAAGATCCTACCATATACAGACATGATCAAGTGGATTCTAGATGATGCGGAATTGGCAAATAGGCAATTCAAAGTCCAGGGACATGGGCTCGTGGGATCATTTGCTGCCCAAGACCTGAAGCTCATGTATCATCTTCTTGAACCGCAAGCGACCTATAATGCACAGTTCGTCAAGAAGTTCGCAGTAGAAAATCCGGATCTATCAGACACCACTAAAGAATGGTCAAGAAGAGATGAGCCGCTGAAAAAGGATAAAAATGGTATGTACAGCACTGGTTCCCTTACCTCTCCATATTGTTTTGCTGCAGCCATGCTCTGTAGATTATTTGGTATGCCCGATATCAATAAGTTTTCATCTGAATGGCTACCATTAGTTGACGCCGCAACTAACTCCAAGATAGTAGATTGGGCCAAAATCCTTTCTGATACTCTATACACGGCGGTTGTCAATTACTGTTCTAGGAGATCCTTCTCCCAAAGGGTCTATCCTCCTTTTTATTTGTCTGTCTATATAATGGACTCTGTCTGTCTTGTATCAAATTTTCCTACTATGGGTTGGAAATGGACTACCCAAGACCCATTGCCCATCCATGTTTATCATAAAGTCTTATGGGATTCCCAGTTTGCCCCTCATTTTTACCAGATTTGCCATGGGCTCATATTGCCTATACATAGAATGATATATGATAAGGACCCTCCAAGGTGCTCTCCTGAGGCCCAAATTGACATCAGCCCCATCGCGAGATGGTTTGGGGAAGAATGGTTTACCTACATTCGAGTTTTTGGAAGCACTGTACCTCCACATGTCCTACCCTTGTATGTCTCGGATAAACTGTTGGCCCAGGAAATCGCTTATCAAACTTGTTCTGAAGGCGGCTTAACCAAGGAACTAAAGGACAAAAAGAAGGCCATTTGGCCTCCATTTCCCGTCACTAGTGGGGCCTTCTCTTTGTTCGATGTGGGACACGCTTTTGACGAGGTGGAGAATGTGACGTGTCTTCAATTATTTAAGTTCTCATCAAGACCATTCGACCCAAATAATGTGGCCCAGGAATTTACAACCAACGTCAAGATAAGATTGTTCTCTGGGAAGAAAGATCTGTTTGATTATCTCTTTCAAAGTAAGAGCTCGCTTAAAGAGACTTTGCAAGAAGCTCAGTCAAGGTTGTCTCTAGATGACCTCCGGAAATTCACATTATATAGAGAGAGAAGGCTGGCTAGTATTCCACTAGAAGGGTTGCGAGTAGCTACTAGAGAACCAACGCCGAGCATCAGCCTCAGTGAAAACTCCAGCACTTCCAGATCTAAGTCCAGCACCGCAAGAGAAATATCTGAACATCCCGGAGAGTCGGTGCACGGCAAAGAAAAGAACGAAGAAAAAAACAAAGACACAGCTCAGTCAAGTTCGATGGCTCAGCAGCAAGTTATCGCCTCACCACCAAGAAACGTTCCCCCTCCTGTCGTCGAAACACCTCTTGTCACAACAGAGTTGGATAAAGAGTGGGAAACCTTCAATGAATTAATTAATCTTGAAGGGCAAGTCCCGAAGACACCTGTGGGCAATACACAGGTGGTGCAAGAGGTCGTCTCGACCATAGTCAGTAGCGCCGCAGAAGCAGAACACCATCCTATCACTCCGTCCTCAGAACTTCTACTCAGCGTAGAGGAAATTCCTCCACTGGACGTATTCTACAGTCCCCAGCACAAAGCAGTTGTAAGGAGACAAAGAAATAAGAGAAAGCTTGAGAATGCACTGTCTCAGGATGCTGAACATCTAGACGTCTTGTGGAAAGACCCAAATAATAATCCAACCGAGAATCTCACGAAGCTGTCTCAAATTGCAGGAGCATATGCTTCTGCAACTATTGACAAGGCCTCTGAAGTTCAGCAACTCCTAAAAGAACATGAAAATCAAATAAAACTGCTACAACAATAGTTGCAACAAGCCAGCGCAAACACTGAAGCTTCCAGACAGCTTGAAAAGCTACAGGAAGACTTTCGCCAGATGCAGGTAAGCTATCAAAGAAGTCTTGAAGAAAAAGAAAAGCAACTGCAGACGGTGCAAGAAATGCATAAAGATGAACCTAAGCTGGCAGAGTTTGTTTCAGAGTCCATCGGCTTGAACGAGCAACTATCATAGCAACAGGAAGATATGGTACGTAGAATATCACAGTGGAGACACTTTTGTGAACTAAGCGACAAGATCACCAGCCAGGTGGTGGAATTGCGGAACGACTATGATCAGAACAACAAAAGAGTAACAGAATATTTGACTTGGAAAAATGATGAGGAAGGGAAAAGAGCAGGGGCACCCAAGATCAATGAAAATCACAAGGAGCTGCTCTTTAATAAATGGGACGAACAAATCACACAGGCGGAGCAAGCAGCAGAGACAGCGGTGACACAAGCGAGCATCCTTATCGACTGTGTAAATGAAAATTTACACAGAGCCAATTTGATTTCAGAGACCACCCCGGGATACCTACCGAGCAAGTTGCAACTGGAGACAGAATGGAGGCAGAAAGCGCAGGCAAACGAGAAAACAATCCAAGCATTGGCTAGACTAAATTGGGAAAGTTACTGGACATACTTAGTTAAACCGCATAGCCAATGCATGACAATAAGATGCATCATGAACGCAGTCGAGAAGGTAGCGCCAGCTCTTATGGATGCCATTTTCGCAGCCCAGCTAAGCGCAGAAATCAGCCAGCCTACTCTTCTCAAGCCTATGCTTGACAGCTGCAATTTCAAAGACCAAGTTCACAAGTAATTTCATTTAGAATCTTGTTTTTTCCTTTTTGACTAAATTAGAAAAAGGGCAGTCATTTGAGAACCGTATCCTCAATTTTGTAATAATACTATTATTAGAATTAGGAATTAGTATTTTAACCCTTCTTATTGCATTGGAGAAGGGTCCAGAAATTTGTCAAAAACTTGTCCTCGGAACATGCACTTCTGCACCCTCAGAGGAGGTTTTGATGAATGGAAGGATCGAGATTTATTTATGTTTGCATTTTAATGTCTGCTACTGATGTTGCACTACTGTACTCTTAGTAGATATTAGAACAAGTAGAGATAAATCGTTATTACTTGAAGTCTGTGAGCAAAAATCAGTCATAAATGGTACTTTTATCTCTTGACGAATTTCTGCTTATATTCTTAGAGTGATATGCAGCTGATATTGTTTATATGTTAATGTATGAGCATATGGGTTATCATTTGGCACTTTTGTACGGTGGACTCATTTATTTATGCTTGACATATGAATGATTTATTTATGCGATATGTTGTTCACAACTGTTTTGTTTAACTTCTTATGCAGAATGGTTCATCTTAAATGGTTTATATTCTTGTGATAGCTGAATAATCTTTATTACCAGTTATTATATGAAATCTTTCTAAATCGCATAATGGAAAAGATATATCCCGGGTTAGTGTAAATTACATATGTTGTTTTCATTAGATTACTGTAGCTTAGAATCAGTTTGCAAGTTAGATTTAAATTAGTTTTAGAATGCTTCCAGAATCAACATAATCAAACTCTACACACACACACATCCCATGCATCGGGAAGCTGGTCCCGTTACCCCCAGTCGGACCCGCTACTCCAAACGGGCAAGGAGCCGCCAACCAGGTTCCCGACCGGGTGGGTATCCCCCTTGTTGTTGATGCGATTTCGGGGCCCTCAACATGTCCCAACTTGTGAAAGTGAAAACATTTAATCTTAAACATGCCCTTCTTGTCACCTCGACTGGAATATGATTTGGAATGGGATGACTTCCCCTTCCCTTTCTTCACCTTTCCATCTAAGGCACAGTTCTCCTCATCATCATGCTTAGATGAGGATCCATCTCTAGTGTTCCACCGAATATCTTATTATACCAAGTCGGACCACAATTTCTCCCACTCTAGTAGCTTCTCCCTCCCATTAACTTAGTCCTGGTAGCTATGCCAGCTCTTGGGAAGGCCTATAAGTGTTAGGCTCACCAGATCACCTTCAGAAACTATAACACTGACACTTCCAAGCTCATCCCAACATTGGGTGAACTTGGTCAAGTACTTCGATATTGTGTCGCCCTTCTCCATCTTGGTTTCTCTAAGCTTGTCCTTCAGTGCCAACTTCATATGGTCACTACTGTTTTGAAACAGGTCTGTCAAGGCCTTCCACATTTCAAATGGATTTTCCTTACCATGGAGATTTGAGACAATATGATCTCGAACTCCTTTTAGGATAATCCTCCTTGCCTTTGCCACACATTTTCTCCACTCTGCCAGATCTTAAGCATCAGTTGGCTTAGGAATATCTCTTTCTATGAATTCCTTAAGCATGTTGTCTTCCAACACTGCCTCCATATTGTCCTTCTAAGCAATATAGTTTGAACTACCCTCAAGGGAATATTCGAGTCTCAATTCGTAGAATGATATATTGTTGGCTCTGAAGTATGATACTGCAAATTCGATTTCTCCTACAAAAGACGAACTCGTATTCTCCTCTTCTATAGTGATTTCAGCTCTGATACCGTGTAGAAATTTCTACAAATCTAGCTTCGATACCATGTAGAAATTCCTTGTAGATTCAAATTACAGATTGTAATATGTTAAAACAATTGACTTGAATATACTCTACTCATTAGTGGAAACAATAAATGATCGATGAAATCACGAAGCATAAAAAAGAAAGAATTAAATCACGCTTAACACAATAATTTTCTGGAGAAAGCTACGGCTAAAAACCCATGTTATCTTTATATTGCATTAATCAGAAAATATGAGAATATTAAAATGTTTTGCTCAAGCCCGAGCAACCTCTGCACTATCTCTATCTATCTCACTACTTCCTAGACAAGCTTAAGCCAATACTTAGCCAATTATGCTGCCTTCCAAGCTCCTATTTCCTTGTGTAGTTTCCTTGGGAATTAGCCCATATTTAATTGGGAAATTCCACAATTATGGATTGTGCAATCCTCATAGACCTTCCTCTAATTTCATGCACCACATGTACAATTTGGATGATTATACAATTGATAGTACACTGTCCCTGAACTCCAATCTCAATTGGGTCTTTCTTTGATCTAACATGTATGCGTTAATTATGAGTGAATTTTCAGTTTACTGGTTGATAATTGCTAGTTACACCCCACTACTGCAGGTTACACCCTATTACTGGATCTCCCACTAATTCCTCCATCACTTGGAACTAGTTTAACTGACTTTAACTCAGTTAGACTGAATTAAATAATTACAACTCAAAATAAACTCGACCAGGGCTCCTATAATGTAGGAGACACTCTACATGAATCTAGTTAGACCCTCAACTCGAATTAACTAAGCCAACTAAGTAAAATTAACTTAGTTAACTATTGCAAGTTTTCATGAGATTTGGAATTACAATTTAATTCAAGAACAAAATTAAATTAGGAAGAAATCAGACTAACAAAGAGACCAAAAATAAAAATACAGGTGGAGATAAAAGTTGTTAATATGTTATTCTTGAAGGAAGTTATTGTGGCAGAGAGAGAAAGACGGTAATTGTCTGGCACCAATGGGGGATAAATATTGGTGAGGACCTAGAAATAATGGTTTCTGCATTAGGGCAAGAAGAAAAATCCTTAGTATAGTAAATATTGTTATTCTGACTGAAGGGACAGTAACTTGAGGGTAGCCAAAGAATATATTTGGCTTAAGGTCAGTAGGACCAAGTAGGTCTTGTATATATGGTTTCTAGAATTCAGGATAAGTTTTTCTAATTTTTCTGGTTGTAAATAAAAGAAAATATATAGTTAGTTTAATTGAAATAGTAAATAGATATGAAGAAAAAATTGCCCTCTCTAGGAAATAAGTGTACATATAGTTACTTTCTTCCTTTCATTGAAAGAATTTGTGGAATAAATGTCTATAAGGATGATGTTACCTTATTTTTATTATATAGCTGCAAAAATAAAAGGGTTTCTAGAATAAGTGTAAATGCATTGTTGTAATTTCTTTGTAAATGTTGATATGTAGGTTAACCAAGTGAGGAACTATGACTAGGAAAAGTAGGACGAATGTTATTCATGGAGGAAAGAAAAACAAAAGAAATTGTAATTAGAGGAGAACTTCATCAAGAAATTCTAACTATGTAATCATCATTTCATAGTATTACACCTATAGGAAAATTTCAAAAGAATAAATTAGGAGAAAAGTAGGAAATGAAAGTTGTTTTATAAAGGAATATTTTGTCATCAAATATCCAGATTTTCTTAGGTAAAGTAGTAACAAGATCTCTAGAGAAAAAAAAAAATCTTAAATTGGTGAGGGTTGGCACAAAACTGTCAAGTAAAACTAGAAACCCAACTGTCTAGCACAGTCCATTGGGTAAAGGATGAGGAAAACTAGGTAGTCTCTCTACAAATCCAGAAAGGAAAAAATAAATAATCATGAGAAGTATTTACATTATTTGGGTTCATTGGCTTTAATTTTTGCAGGAAGAGGGGAAAACAACCCTCAGTTCTTGAATGTGTATATGTGTGTGTGTGTGTGTGTGTTTGTGGATAAAAACTTAGAACCTATAAGATTAAGCATTATACTTCGGCTGGAAGAAAGAACAAGATAATCAATCGAAAAATTTAACTCATTACAAGTCAATACATATGCCATATTTTTCCTTGCATATAGTAAGAAGTAGGTATGTTACATTATTAACATATAAAGTCATCTTGGAAAAGTACCAACCTTAAACATTAAAGAAGTGCATACCTAAAAAAAAAATATAAACCAAGTTTTGTTCTCGGTGTCACACTTTTACTTGATAGAAAAAAATCATTAACCTGTACAAATCTCCACCTAATACAGTTTCTATACAAGTTCAAAATGAGCCAACTCGTAACCCTAAATCTCCATATCAGTGAAATTGAAAACTCCAAGGTTTCCTCCTCTAAATCAACCCTAATTATAATGATGTACATTGTAACAATTTACAGTGATAGTGTCTGGCTCCAGCACCATTAGCAGACTTGTAAGGTAAATCATGAAGGAATGGTAAGAGGATCTTGGCACCTGGAAATTTGAATTGAAGAGAAAGCATTAGAATGAAGCCCTTATATTATTTGTTAACAGAGTGACCAGGAAGCTTGCATAGACAGTCCCCAATCTGTTAGCAACTTTGCTAACCAAATTTGTAAATACGAAGGTAAATCTTCGTAAAGTAAAAAGAAATGAAAGTATCCTAACTCGTAAGGAATTTACCTATGACGACGCTCCAAATTTCTCCACTCCATTTGTAAAAGAAAACTTTCCTATGCATAATACAACATTCAAATTAGAAATAATGGCCTTGAAAGGTTATATGGTGGTCGAGGGAAATATTGTTGGATGTAAGTAGATTGAGCAAGGATTTGCTCACCAATTTGAAACCCTAGAAATGTAGCCACACCGAAAATCGAACATCTCCAGCATACCCTCTTCTTCTACATTATAACCCTTCAATATCAAGGAGAAGGACAACACCTAGAGTCAGAGACCATAAAAAAAAAATTAGAGTTAGGGAGAAAAGAAAAACCTTTGTCAAGGAAACAAACCCTAGCAGAGGAAACATTACCTATTGAAAATTGTGCAAGTAACCTCAAAAAGGTACAAAAATTCATAAAAGGTGGAATGCCAAAGAGCAGAGCCTTCTCTCATGGTCTGTGATGTAATAATGGATTGCCAAACCGAGACCATTCCCCAAGGATAGTTACACATTACCTAGGGCAAGTGATGTACAATCGTTGGATATTCTTCCCCACAGATGTAGGACCAAGATTATTGGTCGCATTTCTTTACAATTAATTGTTCACCAAATTAATCTACCTCCTCAGCATTAGCGAAGAAATAATAAACCTAGTTCCAGAGAATTTGTTTCCTTGAGATTAACCATGAGTTACAAAGATTATCATGTGACGAATGCATGACTAAGGTATAGTTAGCAACGTTATGTATGGTGGTTAAGAAAAATATCAAAAAGCTCCAATGTTACCCCACATACACTATTGTAATGATAGAGAAACAGACTATAATCAAAGTGCATTAACCACGCCAATATCATTAATGAATTGAACCAAAGTGGTCGTGCGGATATGAACATACAGTTGTGAGGGATTTACAAACATGGGTTAAGAATTATCATGGAATGTCTCAATTAAAAACAAAGGTATAGTCTATGGTGGTCAGTTATCATTTCATCAAACTTTATTTTATAAGTGAAAGAAAAATAAGGAGTCAACAAAGGTAAGAGAAGCCTCCAACAATTTTCATAATAAGTGGTAATAGCGTTAATAATCCATATACTAACGAAGTAGCAATCAAAAACCCAAGAACACTTCATTGCACACTAAACATCGAAATGTGATAACAATTATGTACATCAAGATGACCAAGTTCTCAAGTAGTAAGCTAGTATGTTGATGTTTTTGTTTTCATGGCACATTTTTCATGAAAATCGTTAACATAGTTTTAATTACGATGTTTAATTTAATAATAATAAAAAATGGATGTGGCAAAGAAGAATGGGTGATGTGACAAGTGGTATCGGAGCTATAAGTTTAACTTTGAGACCTAAGGTCCAATCCTGAGTTGAAGGTTTAACACAATTATTGTTAATATTACACTAAATTAAGAGGTAAAAAGAATAGTAAGGGGAAGAGCCCTTGCTAGACCTTCTAGGGAAGGAGAGCAGACCAGGGTACACTTAGGAGAAGAGGTGTCACCTTCTATAGCATAATTCTGGAATTTGTAAAAGATTCAAAAAAAAGTGCGGTCAGTTGTAAGAGCACCTAGTAACCCTTGCCGAGAAACAAGTTCATAAGAGAAATATGAATAATATTAAATAGTGACCATATGAATGTGAAGATAGTTAGGATATCTCTAGTAAACCAGAGTGGAATAACTCGAAGTTATAACACATGTATTATTATAACATTGGAATCATAGAGCTAATGCTCTGAGAGGGGAATAAAAATTTCGTGAACTAATGCCTTTAGAGCTTAGGTTTAAAGTCTGTGTATGGAAATGATGATTATCAATGAAGTAATGATAAGTAGAGATAGTGGTGCAAAAGTAAGTAGTGTGTTAACAAAAGTGAAACTACTAGTAAAAAGTACTATGTAAATCTTTTGGCAGTGGTACTGGAGATGGATTATGTAATTATATTTAGAAAATTCAATAAAATCTCATCAAAACCGTAGAGTCTGGATAACTTTATATTATAACTTATGATTTTAGTAAACTACCATGGCCATCAAGAGAAAGTTGGTCTTTAGAGCTAATAATATTGTGGGAGGTTAATAATATAATTTCCTAGAAAAGAGATAAAATCTCTAGAAAATTCTAAAAGTATTATTTTGTGACCTCCTTAATGGAGAAATGTCAGGAAGTGACCCTTTTGTAGTCTAAAATTTCAATTCCGGAAAATCAAAACAGCGTAAAGATTGATGGCACAAGCATGGCTAGTAAGATCAAGGGAAGAAGAAGTGTGTGAAAGCAGGTATTTTCATGGTACATAAGAAATTTCCGCTTAAAGACCCCGATAAAATTGTAGAATTGTTGGTAAGCTAAGAGAGAGAGAGAGAGAGACTCCAATCAAAGGTGAGTAATAATATATTTATATATATATAGATAGATAGATAGAGAGAGAGAGAGAGAGAGAGAGAGAGAGAGAGAGAGACTCCAATCAAAGGTGAGTAATAATATATATATATATAGAGAGAGAGAGAGAGAGAGAGAGTCTAATCAAAGGTGAGTAATAATAGTATGTTGAATGTGCTCAGAGACTAAAGAGCAAAGAAGCATCTAGAAGTAGTGTTGAAAAAAGTAGAGGAGATGCTAGTGGGCATCAACTCAGGTGTGATCCTAATAAGAACCATGCAGTAGACTATTTTTAACATGAGATGCATGATACATGTTACTAACCACATTAAAGACTAATAAGTGGTAATGCCTGCTTTAAGACTTTGTTTATGACATTTGAAGCTTTATGTGGAAATTTTAAAATGAAAACCACTTGTATAATATGAGATGTTAGTTATGAAATTCTTGTCAAATTTACTTTTACAGATTATGGGACCCAAGTTGAGGGTCAAGGGTGAATGTATGATGTACATAAAATTTCCTTTTGCTTTAATGATAAGGTGCATATGGTCAGTTATGTAAATTACGGTGGGAAGAGGGTGATAAAGAGAATTTCACATGTCGGACAGTTATGGACAATTGTGAAGGCTAAGAGGCCCAAAGTGTGAGTTGTTGAGCTTTAAATGCCTTACATACTAGAGAAAAATGGCTAGAGATAAATGTCATGAATTTGAATTTGGTTGAAATTATTGTGGGAGAGAAATACGGTAATTTCCAAACAATATCAATGGGAGATAAGTTTGGTGGAACCCTCAAATAAAAGGCATGATGTTGTCGAGGGAATATGCAAGACGCTACCAAGAGGAATCTTGTATTAGACCAAATGTGGTCATTGTCATATAATTGTCCTAGATGTGAAAATGGCTCAATCTGTTTTTAGAAACTAGTTCCCACTGGTTGGGAGGAGCATTCTTCTTCCACTGTGGTTCTCATAGAAGATAAATGATGTGCAAAAAAATATTTTTCTATACGTTTGTATAAGAATTTTATGTACATATTAACAGGAAAAGAGCCTAAGGTTCAAAATGGAATCACTGAAGTATAGTTCCTTTATTATGTTACCAATGTTTTGAATGTCTCAACAGGGGCTAAGACAATACACATTTGATGCAGTTATTTATCATTTTAATGATTGAAGAGCTAGGTGCTCTCTGAGTACTTGTGGAAGTATTGTTATCAAAAACATCACCCGAAATTGCATGAATGATTGATATTGAACTATTTCATCTGATTGTGAATGTTGTGAATAAAAGGAATGTGGTTGTGGTTATTGTGATTATATTAAATTTATTAATCATACACTACAGGGTGCTTGTCATGGAGGTTGTTAAACCACCCTAGGTGCTTGTTGTTGGGTTGGCGAACCACTCTTATAGTGCTTTCCACAGCTGAGAAACCACCTATAGTTAAAAAAATAAAAATAAAATAAAAAAAATTGGATAAAGTGACCATGATTTCATTAAGTTGGTCTAGAGTTTTTGTTTTGTTTTATGAATTCGAATAATAGTTAAGTGATGAAAAGTAGAAATTGCATGATAGAACAACTATTGAGCTAGATTTCTTTAAAAGAATACATGATTATTTTTATTGGTTTCTTGAAAGAAGAACATGAGCTTATACACACACAGTTATATTGCTAAGTTCTTAGAAAATAATAAGTGTGAGATGTACCAAAACAAGAGTCATCATGTTAATTTTTCAAGGGATTCCTTGTCGGTCTACTACACAATCGATTGCGCCTAGCTTATTTTCCCAAGCAGCATTTGCTGTACATGTGTAGATGAGTAGTATTGTATTGTGTTATGTATACATGGCATTATGAATTAGATAGTTTAAATTAAAAAATGTGTTAACGTAGAATGGAATTAAGTTTATGCCACATGATTGACAGATAGATGTTACATTCACAATTATGAAAAGGAATCTCTAAACCTAGATTTTTCTAGTTAAAGTGTTGAGTATGTTGACTATTATAAATATTGAAAAGGTGTCCTAAAGTGATGAGGATACCTATACTATATTAACACAATATATGTGAGACAACCATTGCGTATTCGAGTGCAAAAAGGGAGAAATCCCATAGTTGTATATGAAAGTACAATAGTGTATAACCTTCATCAACAATCTGCAATGTAGGGGCAAAAAGAAAAAGTAAAAAAAAAAAGGAGAAAAAAAAAGGGGGCCAAAATTGAAAGAAAGTTGCAATGTGGACTCTTGGTTTTTGCGCTAAGAAAGAATTGCAAGGAAGCCAAGATGAACATAGCTAAGTCCACTTGGACAAAATAGGTAGCAATACAACAATCATGAAAATGATAGAAAAAGGAGGTTATGCTAAACTTTACTAATGCATAACTAATGCATATTCAACATCTAAAAATTAACATAAAAACATAAATAATGCTACCTTTGAGTTAAGACATTAGTTTTTATTATCATACAATGCAAAAAAAAAAAATGGTTCTTAGAATGTTATTATCACTATGTAGATGGTGCAAATGGGAATGATATTTCTATACCTTGAAAACTTATAGTGGAACCACGCAGTGGGGTCCATGTCATTTGGCATAGCCATTGGACAAGTACATAAAAATAAAAATAAAATGTTATGGTTAATGCATTTACACTAATGTTGCTAACCCTTATTAAAAGCAGACTACCAACCTTTTGGGTTATAGAGCATGTTGGTGACCTTATCGGTACACGTTTCTGACCCTTGTTGGGTACATAAATAACATCTAATGATTCTCGTCTAACATGGTTGAGGACATACTATAAATGGAAGGTGGAATTCAAAAGGGAGTCAATTTTACTCCGGAAATTGAGCCATCCCTGAAAATAAAGCACTATGAAAGCACTTTTGGCCTGAAGAGGCTACCTAGGAATGGGAGGAATAAATCAAAAAGGCTTTTCCAAAATTATTCCAAACAAGAAAGGAATGTGAAAACATAGAGGACGGTGTTCTTTCATAGGGGGAAGATGTAATATCCACAATCATATGACTCTGTTGGCTTAAGTAATGGTTACGTTAGACTACAGTTAAAATTAGAATTTAAATGTTTTAATTTTATTTATAGAAAATGTTTAAATTTGTTGTTTTTTTATGATGAGAAATGATGACCTGAGCGATGGATCCCAGAACCTAAAGTTAATTTGTGTTTATGTTGAAATTATACAAGTTTAAATTATATCCTACTTATTTGTTGGAAAAATATTTAAATGAAATTCAGATATCATACGTTAAAAAAAAAATAACACAACAAATGTTTTGTGATGTTAAGAATAATAATTGATATGCTTATGTTAAGGCCTACTTGGAGAGTTTAAAGTCCCTTCAGTCAGAACATTTGAGAAATTTAATTAAGACCCAAAGAAAGGGAATAACAAAAGAAAAGGAATTTCCTCATTTGGTCCACATTTTCGCAAAAGGAAAAAGGAGAGGAAAAGAGGACAAGATTCGAGAAAGATGGCGGGAGATAAATGCCATTAATCTATAAGAGGAAGAAATTATATTGACAGAGAGACCAGAAATAAAAATACAGTTGGAGATAAATGTTGTTAATCTAGTATTCTTGAAGGAAGTTACTGTGGGAGAGAGAAATACAGTAACTACCTGGCAACAGTGGGGGATAACGATTGGTGAGACCCTAGAAATGTTGGTTGTGTTATATTCTTTCCATGACTAGCCCACGTAGTTAACTGGGGGGTTAGAAGGGGGGCGGAGACCCCCCTTTGTTGCGTCGATTGCGTAGCGAGGGGAGTCACAGCGAGTTTGAGGGGTGCAGGTAACCCCACTTCATGGGGTTTGAGGCAGCGCCCTGGAAAATTTTGGTTTTGGACTCTATGTTAGGTTGGGCGAACCTACCTATGGTTTTGTGCATGATTTTCGCACATGGTTTTTGGTCCATGGTTTTGGATGCGATGGTTTTCGGTCCATGGTATTGGATGCTTCGACATGTATAAATATGTATTGTAACATTGAAAGGAACATAATGAAAAGTCACGCTGATAGTCCCGATTTTGGGATCCAGGGGAAAATCTTTGTGTGTATGTATTTTATGTGTTATGATCTCACATTGTTTATTTTCTGTGTTTTAGAATTCGTATGCAGATAATTTATGTACAGGGTTAAAACCTACATTTGGTATCAGAGCAGATTTGGCTTCAAGGGGATGCCTTTGTTGCTGAGGGGTTTCGCTCGAGCCTGTGGTAGACCCTGTTCAGTGGAAGATCTGCGAGATCGATTCTGGTGGTGAAAGAAGATGGCGAGCAATGGAAATATAGAGATCGATAAATTTAATGGTCAGAGTTTTGAGTTGTGGAAACTCAAGATGGAGGATCTGTTGGTGGATAAAGATCAGTGGATCGCGGTAGATCCGGTACTAAACCAACGGGAGTGTCCAATGAAGAATGGAAGAAGTTGGATCGGAAGGCAAAGGGCACAATACAATTGTGTGTCTCAGATTCAGTATTGTTGAATGTATTAGGGGAAGCTACAGCGAAGGCTTTGTGGGACAAGTTAGGGACTTTGTACCAATCTAAGTCTCTGGTGAATAAACTGTTTCTGCGGAAAATGTTGTATAACCTGAGGATGAAATATGGAGACTCGGTGACAGAGCATCTGAACACATTTAATACTATGGTAAGTCAATTAGCATATGTTTATATTAAAATTTCAGATGAAGATAAGTGGATCAGTTTGTTGTGTTCTCTACCAAATTCGTGGGATAGTCTGGTTATTGCAATAAGTAGCAATGCAATTGCCTTGTAGTTTCATGAAATAGTCTCATCCTTGTTGACAGAGGAGATGAGGTGGAAAAACATGGAGAGCCAGAATCGTGATGCCTTGTATGTATGAGGACGGTCCCAAAACATAAACAAAAATAAGTCATCGAGTTGGAGATCTAAATCTCCAAGAAAACCTGTAAAGGTGGTGTGCTGGAAATGCGGAAAGGAAGGGCACTACAAAAGGGACTGTAAATCTAAAGCTCCAGATAAAGGAAAGGGATCTGATGATGCTCCTTCTACAGAGGTGAAAACCACCTCAGATGAAGGTGGGGATGTGTACTTGGCTTCTTCAAGTACACATGTAGATGATGAGTCATGGTTGATTGACTCAGGTGCATCCTTTCACTTCACTCCCCATAGAGAGTGGTTCTGCGAATATGAGAAATACGATGGTGGTGATGTCTTCTTAGGGGATGATAGGAAGGATAGAATCGTTGGTCGTGGAAAAGTAAAGTTGAATTTGCAAGGTGGAAGGGTTAGAACACTTCCGGGTGTTCTGCATATTCCTGCATTGGCCAGAAATCTAATTTATGTAAGCAAGCTAGATGATGCAGATGTAAAAACAGTGTTCAAGAAGGATACCTGCAAGATGGTTCGGGGAGCATTGGTATTGATGCGGGTAGTTTGGATTGGAACTCTGTACAAGCTGCAAGGTAGCACTATTGTTGATGGGTGCAACAACTCTGTGGTTCCTGAAAGTGGAGCATAAAATTTAGTGGTCTCTAGAGAGAAGACCATGTTGTGGCATCAAAGGCTTAGACATATTGGAGAGAAGGGCCTTCGAATACTTCATGGTAAAGGTATGGTAGAAGGTATGAGTAATAGCTCTCTAGATTTTTATTTCTGTGAAAATTTTGTATATGAGAAGCAGAATCGGGTGAGTTTCCCCTCTGGTGGTAAAAGGGCGAAATAGATGTTAGAACTTATGCACAGTGATGTGTTTGGACCTGTGAAGGTTTCATCACTGGGTAAGTCTGTGTACTATGTATCATTTATAGATGACTTCTCAAGGAATACATGGATATATTTCCTTAAGAAGAAATCTGAATTCTTTGACAGGTTTAAAGAATTTAAGGCTCTGGTGGAAAACCAAACAGAGAAGAAAATAAAGGTGCTGAGGACAAATAACGGTGGAGAGTTTCGCAGTAAGGAATTTGAAAAATTCTGTAAGAAGTGTGGTATAGCACGGCAGAAGACTACTCCATATACACTTTAGCAAAATGGAGTTGCAGAAAGAATGAACAAGACATTGCTGGAAAGGGCAAGAAGCATGCTCAGTGGTGTCAGGTTAGGGCAAGAATTCTGGGCAGAGGTGATGGAGATTGCATGTTACGTGGTCAACAGGTCACCTTCATCGGTGTTGAAGGATAAGACTCCACAAGAGGTATGGACTGGTAAGAAACCCTCTCTTTCACATCTGGGGGTATTTGGAGGTGATGCATATGTACATGTTCCAAAGGAGAAAAAAACAAAGTTGGATAGTAAATCTGAAAAGTGCATCTTTATTGGGTATAAGGATGGTTTAAAGGGTTATAAGCTTTGGAACCCATTAACAAGGAAGGTTTTGTACAACCGAGATGTGGTGTTCAGATAGGTGAAAGATGTTATTAAACATGAATTCCAACCAAAGGAACCTGAGAAGATAGAGTTTGAGCTAAAGGAGGAAGAATCATACTCTACAGCAGAGGAGGAATCACAAGATGAAGAGCCACAAACTCAAGGTGTGAGAAGATCAGTTTGAGAAAGAAGGCAGATGGAAAGGTATAGTCCATCTGCTTTCTGTTCAAATTTTTCTTTATCTATTACTGATGATGACCCCAGAACTTTGAAGGAAGCAGTAGATTCAGAGGATGGAAAACTTTGGAAAGAAGTCATGGTTGATGAAATGGCTTCTTTGCACAAAAATGAGGTTTGGGATCTGGTGGAGTTGCCAGCTGGAAGGAAACCCATTGGCAGCAAAACATAAACAAAAATAAGTCATCGAGTTGGAGATCTAAATCTCCAGGAAAACCTATAAATGTGGTGTGCTAAAAATGCGGAAAGGAAGGGCACTACAAAAGGGACTGTAAATCTAAAGCTCCTGATAAAGGAAATGGATCTGATGCTGCTCCTTCTACAGAGGTGAAAACCACCTTAGACGAAGGTGGGAATGTGTACTTGGCTTCTTCAAGTACACATGTAGATCATGAGGCATGGTTGTTTGACTCAGGTGCATCATTTCTCTTCACTCCCCATAGAGAGTGGTTCTACGAATATGAGAAATACGATGGTGGTGATGTCTTCTTAGGGGATGATAGGAAGGATAGAATCGTTGGTCATGGAAAAGTAAAGTTGAAGTTGCAAGGTGGAAGGATTAGAACACTTCTGAGTGTTCTGCATATTCCTACATTGGCCAGAAATCTAATTTTTGTAAGCAAGCTGGATGATGCAGGTGTAAAAACAGTGTTCGAGAAGGATACCGCAAGTTGGTTCTAGGAGCACTGGTATTGATGCGGGGAGTTCAGATTGGAACTCTATACAAGCTGCAAGGTAGCACTGTTGTTGATGGGTGCAACAACTTTGTGGTTCCTGAAAGTGGAGCAGAAAATCTATTGGTCTCTGGAGAGAAGACCATGTTGTGGCATCAAAGGCTTGGACATATTGGAGAGAAGGGCCTTCGAATACTTCATGGTAAAGCTATGGTAGAAGGTATGAGTAATAGCTCTCTAGATTTTGATTTCTGTGAAAATTGTGTATATGAGAAGCAGAATCGGGTGAGTTTTCCCTCTGGTGGTAAAAGGGAGAAATAGATATTAGAACTTGTGCACAGTGATGTGTTTGGACCTATTAAGGTTCCATCACTGGGTAAGTTTATGTACTATGTATCATTTATAGATGACTTCTCAAGGAATACATGGATATATTTCCTTAAGAAGAAATCTGAAGTCTCTGATAGGTTTAAAGAATTTAAGGCTCTAGTGGAAAACCAAACAGAGAAAAAGATAAAGGTGCTGAGGACAGATAATGGTGGAAAGTTTTGCAGTAAGGAATTTGAAGAATTCTGTAAGAAGTGTGGTATAGCACGGTAGAATACTACTCCATATACACCTTAGAAAAATGGAGTTGCAGAAAGAATGAACAAGACGTTGATGGAAAGGGCAAGAAGCATGCTCAATGGTGTCAGGTTAGGACAAGAATTTTGGGCAGAGGCGATGGAGACAGAGGATAAGACTCCACAAGAGGTATGGACTGGTAAGAAACCCTCTCTTTCACATCTGAGGGTATTTGGATGTGACGCATATGTACAAGTTCCAAAGGAGAAAAGAACAAAGTTGGATAGTAAATCTGAAAAGTGCATCTTTATTGGGTATAAGGATGGTTTAAAGGGTTATAAGCCTTGGAACCCAGTAACAAAAAAGGTTGTGTACAGTCGAGATGTGGTGTTCAGAGAGGTGAAAGATGTTATTAAACATGAATTCCAACCAAAGCAACCTAAGAAGATAGAGTTTGAGCTAAAGGAGGAAGAATCGGACTCTACAGCAGAGGGGAAATTAGAAGATGAAGAGCCACAAACTCTAGGTGTGAGAAGATCAGTTCGAGAAAGAAGGCAGGTGGAAAGGTATAGTCCATCTGCTTTCTGTTCAAATTTTGCTTTATCTATTACTGATGATGATCCCAGAACTTTGAAGGAAGCAGTAGATTCAGAGGATGGAAAACTTTGGAAAGAAGCCATGGTTGATGAAATGGCTTCTTTGCACAAAAATGAGGTTTGGGATCTGGTGGAGTTGCCGACTGGAAGAAAACCCATTGGCAGCAAATGGGTGTTCAAGAAGAAGACAAATGCATAAGGAAAAGTGGAGAAATACGAAGCTTGGTTGGTAGCAAAAGGTTATTCCCAGGTGTCAGGAATTGATTTTGGTGATATTTTGTCTCCTGTTGCCAAGGTAAATTCTATTAGATTATTATTATCTGTTGTTGCTGCTTTTTATTTTGAGGTAGTACAGATGGATGTGAAGACAGCATTTCTTCACAGGGATCTGGAAGAGGAGATCTACATGAAGCAACCTGAAGGTTTTGTGGTGAAGGGTAAGAAAGAACTGGTATGCAAGTTAAAGAAGTCTTAGTATGGGTTAAAACAGTCGCCAAGGATGTGGTATCAGAAATTTGATACATTTATACGGGGACTTGGCTTCGCTAGAAGCAAAGCAAATCATTGTGCGTATTTTAAATTAATTGGTGACTGTGTTATTTAACTGGTCTTGTATGTGGATGATATGTTGTTGGTTGGAAATGACAAATAAATTATCCAAGAGTTGAAGACCCAATTGTCCTCCAAATTCGACATGAAAGATCTTGGTGCTGCAAACTATATTTTAGGCATGGAAATTAAAAGACAACGAGAAAAGACGAAGCTCTGGTTAAACCAGAGGAAGTATGTCGAGACAATACTGCAGAGGTTTAATATGCATGATTGTAAACCGGTGAAGGTTCCTATTCTTGTAGGTGTAAAGTTATCTATTGAACAGTGTCCCAAGACACAAGAAGAGGAAGAGGACATGCCCCATGTTCCATATGCAAGTGCAATCGGTAGCCTGATGTATGCAATGGTCTGTACTAGACCAGACATTTCACATGCAATGGGAGTATTGAGCAGGTTTATTTTAAAACTATGGAAGGAGCACTGGACAACAGTGAAGCGGGTTTTCAGGTATTTGCGTGGCACTAGTGATTATGGTTTGTGCTACCAAGGAAGACCAGGATTGGATAGAGTGTTGGATATTTGTGGCTTTGTTGATGCAGACTGGGCTGGAGATCTGGATCAGAGAAGATATACAAGTGGGTATGTGTTTAACCTATTTGGAGGTGCAGTCAGTTGGATGAGTAAGAAACAATATGTAGTGGCACTATCAACTACAAAGGCAGAATACATGGCAGCCACTCATGCAAGCAAGGATGCAGTTTGGTTGCAGAGATTGTGTTCAAATATGGGGTTAGTATAGGGAGCTATAAGGATAGACTGTGACAGCCGAAGTGCAATTTTCTTGGCAAAGAACCCTGCATATCATTCAAAGACAAAGCACATTGATGTTCAGTATCACTTTGTGAGGGATGTGATAGAAGACAAAAAGGTGTTGTTAGTAAAGGTGGACACTTTGAATAATATTGTAGATGCATTGACAAAATTTGTGAGCTCTAAGAAGTTCTCTTGGTGTAGAGAAACAATGGGCGTTGCAGGGCTGGATAAATGACTAAGCTCTCTTGTGGCGGAAAACAACAAGTGGGAGAATGTTGGGTTGTGTTATATTCTTTCCACGACTAGCCCACATAGTTAACCAGGGGGTTAGAAGGGGGGCGAAGCCCCCACTTCGTTGCTCTGATTTCGTAGTGAGGGGAGTCACAGGGAGTTTGAGGGGTGCAGGTAACCCCATTTTATTGGGTCCGGGGCAGCGCCCCGGAAAATTTTGGTTTTGGACCCTATGTTAGGTTGGGCGGACCTACCTATGGTTTTGTGCATGATTTTCGCACATGGTTTTGGACGCAATGGTTTTCGGTCCATGGTTTTGGACGTGATGGTTTTTGATCCATGGTATTAGATGCTTCGGCATGTATAAATATGTATTGTAACATTGAAAGGAACATAATGAAAAATCAAGCAGGTAGTCCCGATTTTGGGATCCAGGGGAAAATCTCTGTGTGTATGTATTTTATGTGTTATGCTCTCGCATTGTTTATTTTCTGTGTTTTAGGATTTGTATGCAGGTAATTTTTGTATGGAGTTAAAACCTACAAGAATGAGTAATTTCTGCTCCAGGGTAAGAAGAAAAATCCTTGGTTTGGTAAATACTATTATTCTAACTGAAGGGACAACAACTCTGGGGTAACAAAGAAGATATTTAGATTGAGGTCAGGAGGACCAAGTAGGTCTTGCATATATTGTTTTCAGAATTTGAGATAAGTTTTTCTAATTTTTCTGGTTGCAGATAAAATAAAATATATAGTCAGTTTGATTGAAATAGTAAATATATAAGAAGAAAAATATTCCCTCTCTAGTAAAGAAGTGTACAGATAATTACTTTCTTCCTTTCCTTGAAAGAATTTGTGGAATAAAATGATGTTACCTTATTTTTATCATATAGCTACCAAAATAAAATGGTTTCTGGAATAAGTGTAAATGCATCATTGTACTTTCTTTTTAAATGTTGATATGCACGTTAACCAACCAAGGAACTATGACCAGGAAAAGTAGGACCAATGTTCTTCATGGAGGAAAGAAAAATGAAAAAACCTAGAATGAGAGGAGAACTTCTTCAAGAAAGTTTTATTGTGTAATCATCAGTTAGTATTATAGATACAAGAAAAGGTCAAAATAATAAATTAGGAGAAAAGTAGGAAATTAAAGTTGTTTTACAAACGAATATTTTGTCATCAAATATCTAGATTTTCATAGGGAAAGTAGCAACAAGATCCATGAAAAAAAAAAAAATTCTTAAATTAGTGAGGGTTAGCACCAAACTTTCAGGTAAAACTTAAAACCCAACTGTCTAGAATAGTCCCTTGGGTAAAGGGTGAGGAAAATTGGGTAGTCTTTGTACAAATCTAGAAAGGAGAAAAATCATTATGAGAAATATTTACATTATCTGGGTTCACTGTCTTTAATTTCTATAGGAAGAGGGGGCAAAGAACCATTAGTTCTTGAATATGTGTGTGTGTGTGTGGACAAAAACTCAAAACATAAAAGATGAAGCATTATACTTCGGGTAGAAGAAAGAACAAGATAATCAATTAGAAAATTTAACTCATTACAAGTCAATACATATGCCATATTTTTCCTTGCATATAGTAAGAAGTAGGTACGATATGCTATTAACATCTCGAGTCGTCTTGAAAAAGTACCAACCATAGATATTAAAGAAATGCATAGTTAAAAAAAAAAAAAAAAGTTATAGATAGAGTTTGGTTCTCGGTGTCACAGTTTTACTTGATAGAACAAAAACATTAACATGTACGAATCTCAACCTAATACAATTTCTATACAAGTTCAAAATAAGCCAGCTCATAACCCTAAACCTCTGTATCAGTGAAATCAAAAACCTCAATGGTTTCCTACTCTAAATCAACCATAAGTATAATGATATACATTGCAACAATGTATGGTCATGGTGTTTGGCTCTATCACCACGAGAAGACTTGTAAGGTAAATCATGAAGGAACGGTGAGAAGATCTTGGCACCTAGAAATTTTAATTGAAGAGCAAGCATTGGAAGGAAGCCCTTCAGTTATTTGTGTACCAGAGTGACCAGGAACCCTACATAGACAATCTCCAATTCGTTAGCAACTTCATTAATCAAATTTGTAAAGAGGAAGGTAAATCTTTATAAAGGAAAAAGAAATAAAAGTATCCTAACTCATAAGGAATTTACCAATGACGATGCTCCAACTTTATCCACACCATGTTAAAAAATAAAACTACCCTATGCATAATGCAACAATCAACTTAGAAATAAGGGCCTTAAAAGGTTATATGGCGGCTGAGGGAAATATTAGTGGAAGTAAGTAGATTGATCAAGGATCTGCTCACCGAGTCGAAACCCTAGAAAGGTAGCCATGATGAAAACTTGATAGCTCCAACGTACCCACTTCTTCCACATTATAACCCTACAATACCAAGGAGAGGGACAACACCTAGATTCAAAGACCAGAAACAAAACAATAGAGTTCGAGAGAAAAGAAAAACATTTTTCAAGGAAACAAGCCTTAGCAAAGGAAAATTTACCTAGTGACAATTGTGCACCCAAGAAAATGCCTAGAGAAGAAGGTCTAAGTTGAAATGTTGGCAAGTAAACTCAGAAAGGAAATTCATAACAGGTGAAATGCAAAAGAGCAAAGCCTTCTCTCATGGTCTGTGGTGAAATAATGGATTGCTAAACTGAGATTATTCCCTAAGGATAGTTACACATGACCTAGGGAAAGCGATGTATAGTCGTTGGATCTTCTTCCCCGTAGGTGCAGGGTCAATATTGTTGGGCGTACCTATTTACAAATAATTATTCACCAAATTAATCTACCTCCTTGGCATTGGCAAAGAAATAATAAACCTAGTTCCACTAAATTTGTTTCCTGGAGTTTAACCATGAGTTACAAAGGTTATCATGTGACCAATGCATGACTAAGGTGTAGTTAGGAAGGTTATGTATGGTAGTTAAGAAAAATATTGAAAATCTCCAATGTTATCTCACATACATTATTGTAACGATGGAGAAATAGACTCTAATCAAAGTTCATTAACCACAGAAATATCATTAATGAACTGGACCAATGTGGTCGCATGGATATGAACATACCACCATGAGGGATTTAAAAACATAGGTTAAGAATTGTCATGGAATATCTCAATTAAAAACAAAGGTATAATCGATGGTGGTCAGTTATCATCTCAACAAACTTTATTTTATAAGTGAAAGAAAAATAAGGAGTCAAGAAGGGTAAGAGAAGCCTTCAAAAACTTTCATAATAAGTGGTAATAGCATTAATAATTTGTATACTATAGAAGTAGCAATGAAAAACCCAAGAACACCTCATAGCACACCAAAAATCGAAATATGATAACAATTGTGTACATTGAGATGACCAACTTCTCTAGTAGTAAGCTAGTATGTTGATGTTTTTGTTTTCATGGTACAACTTTCATGAAAATAAATATCATAGTTTTAAGTACAATGTTTAATTTAATACCAAAAAAAAATGGACGTGGTAAAGAAGAATGGGTAATGTGACAAGTAGTACTAAAGCTATTGATTCAACTCTGAGGCCTAAGGGTCATTCCTGAGTGGAAGGTTTAACACAATTATTTTTGATACTACACTAAATTAAGAGGTAAAAATAATATTAAGGGGAAGAACCCCTGCTATACCTTCTAAGGAAGGAGAGCAGGCCAGGGTACACCTAGGAGAATAGGTGTCACCTGCTATAGAATAATTGTTGGAATTAGTAAAATATTCAAAGAAAGAGAGTGATCAATTATAAGGGCACCCAGTAACCCCTTCCGAGAAACAAGTTCATAAGGAGAATATGAATATTAAGTAGTGACCGTATGAATGTGAAGATAGTTAGGATAACTCTCGTAAACCAGAGTGGAATCACTCGAAGTTATAACACTTGTATTATTATAACTTTGGAATCATAGAGTTAATGCTCTAGGAGGGGAAGAAAAAAATCCCTAGGGAAATGGGCCCTTAGAGATTAGGTTTAAATCATGTGTATGGAAATGATGGTTATCAATGAAGTAATGATAAGTAGAGATAGTGGTGCAAAAATAATTTGTGTGTTAACAAAAGAGAAACTACTAGTAAAAAGTACTATGAAAATATTCTAGTAGTGGTATTGCAGATGGATTATGTAATTATATTTAGCAAATTCAATAAAATGTCATCAAAAAAGTAGAGTGTGGATAATTTTATATTATAACTTATGATTTGAGTAAACTACCATAGCCATCATGAGCAATTTGGTCTTCAGAGCTAATAAGATTGTGGGAAGGCTAATAATATAATTGCCTAGAAAATAGATAAAATCTCTGGAAAATTACAAAATGACTCTTTTGTGACCTCCTTAATGGAGAATTGCCAGGAAGTGACTCACTTGTATTCTAAACTTTCAGTTCTGGAAAATCAGAACAACCGAAAGACTGATGGCACAAGCATGAGCATGGCCAATAATATTTTTTTTTCAAGGGAAGAAGAAGTGTGTGAAAGTAGGTATTTGTGTGGTACAAAAGAAACTCCATCTTAAAGACCCTGATAAAATTGTAGAAGTGTTGGTAAGTTGGGATAGAATATCATGATAATTTATTGAGATAACAAACAAATATATATATATATATATATATATATATTAGACTCTCCAATCAAAGATGAGTAATAATAGTATGTTGATTGTGCTTGGAGACTGAAGAGCAAAGAGGCATCTGGAAGTAGTCTTGAAAATAAGTAGAGGTGATGTTAGTGGGCATCAACTCAGGTATGATCCTAACAAGAACCACATAATATTATATGCAGTAGACTACTTTTAACATGACTTGCACGATACATGTTAATAACCACATTAAAGTCTAACAAGTGGTAATATATGCTTTAAGACTTTGTTTAGGACATTTGAAGCCTTATATGGAAATTTTAAAATGAAAATTACCTATATAATATGAGATGTTATTTATGAAATTACTGACAAATTTAATTTTACAGATTATGGGAAACACATTGAGGGTCAAGGGTGAATGTATGATGTACATAAAATTTCCTTTTGCTTTAATGATAAGGTGCATATGGTCAACTATGTAAATTACAGTGGGAAGAGTGTGCTAAAGAGAATTTCACATGCCAAAAAGTTATGGACAGATGTGAAGGCTAAGAGGCTCAAAGAGTGAGTTTTTGAGCTTTAAATTCCTTAAAACCATGGAAAATGGTTAGAGATAAATGCCATGAGCCTGGATCTGGTTGGAATTATTGTGGAAGAGAAATACGGTAATTTCCAAACAACACCAGTGGGAGATAAATATTGGTGGAAGCCTCAAATAAAAGACAGGATGTTATTGGGGGAATAGGTAGGACGTTGCCAAGAGGAATCTTGTATTAGACCAAATGTGGTCAATGCCATAGAATTGTCTTGGATGTGAAAATGGCTCAATATGGTTATAGAAACAAGTTCCCTTTGGTTGGGAGGAGTATTATTCTGCCCACTGTGGTTCTCATAGAAAAACAAGTTAACTAATTAGATAAATGATGTACTAAAAATGAATTTTCTATATGTTTGTGTAAGAATTTTGTGTACAACTTGATAGGAAAATAGCATAGGGTTCAAAAAAGAATTACTGGAAGTATAGTTCCTTTATTATGTTACCAATCTTGTGAATGTCTTAACAGGGGTGAAGACAATATGCATTTGATGTAGTTATTGCTGATTTTGATGATTGAAGAGCTAGGCGCTCTCTAAGTACTTGTGGAAGTATTGTTATCAAAAATATCACATGACATTGCATGAATGATTGACATTTAGAACTATTTCATTTGATTGTGAATGTTGTGAATAAAAGTGATGTGGTTGTGGTTACTTTTATTATATTAAATTTGTTGATCATATATTACAGAGTGCTTATCATGGAGGTCATTAAACCACCCTAGGTGCTTGTTGTTGGGTTGTTGAACCACTATTAGAGTGCTTGCCATAGTGTAGAAACCACCTGTAGTATTTTTTTTAATAAAGTGACCATGATTTCATTAAGTCCGTATAGAGATTTTGTTTTGTGTTATCAATTTAAATAATAGCTAAGTGATGAAAAGTAGAAATTGCATGATAGAACAGTTATTGAGCTAGATTCATTTAAAAGAATATATGATCATTTTTATTAGTTTCTTGAAAGAAGAACATGAGCTTATACACACATAGTTATATTGCTAAATTCTTAGAAAATAATATGTGTGAGATGTACCAAAACAATAGTCATCATGTTAATTTTTCAAGGGATTCCTTGTCAGTCTACTACACAATCAGTTGGGCCTATCTTTTTTTCCCAAACAACATTCGTTGTACATGTGTGTATGAGTAGTATTGTATTGTGCTATGTATACATGGCATTTTGAATTAGATGGTTTAAATAAAAAATGTGTTAACCTAGGATGGAATTAAGTTGATGCCACATGATGGGCAGATAGATGGTACATTTACAATTATGAAGAGGAATCTCTAAACCTAGATTTTGCTAGTTAACGTGTTGAGTTTGTTGACTATTAGAAATCTTGAAAAGGTGTCCAAAAGTGATGAGGATACCTACACTATATTAACACAATATATGTGAGACAACCATTGTGTATTTGAGTGTGAAAAGGGAGAAATCCCATAGTTGTATACGAAAGTACAATAATGTATAACCTTCATCAACAATTTGCAATGCAGTGGGTAATATATATATCTATATATATATATATATATAGAAAGGAGGCCAAAATTCAAAGAAAGTTGCAATGTGGACTCTTGGTATTTGCACTAAAAAGAGAATAGCAAGGTAGCCAAGATGAATATAGTTAAGTCCACTAGGACAAAACAGGCGGAAATACAACAATCATGAAAATGATAGAAAAGGAGATTATGCTAAACTTTACTAATGCATATGGTACATCTAAAAATTGAGATAAAAACATAAATAATGTTGCCTTGGAGTTAAGAAATTTGTTGTTATTGTCATAAAAGGAAAGAAAAATAAATGGTTCTTAGAATGTTATTATCACTATGTAGATGGTGCAAATGGGAATGATATTTCTATACCTTGAAAACTTATAGTGGAACCACATGGTGGGGTCCATGTCATTTGGTATAGCCATTGGATAGGCACAACAAAAAAAATTCTATGGTTGACGTGTTTACACGAATGTTGCTAACCCTTATTAAAGGCAGACTGCCAACCCTTGTTGGGTTATAGAGCATGTTGGTGACCTTATGGGTACATGTTGTTGACCCTTGTTGGGTACATAAATAACATCTAATGGTTCTGATCCAGCATGGATGAGGTCATACTATAATTGGAAGGCGGAATTCAAAAAGGAGTCAGTTTTACTCCGAAAATTGAACCATCCTTGAAAATAAATCACTACGAAAGAACTTTTGGCGTGAAGAGGCTACCTAGGAATGGGAGGAAGAAATCAAAAAGGCTTTTCCAAAATTATTTCAAACAAGAAAGGAATGTGAAAACACCGAGGACAATGTTCTTTCAGGGGGGGGGGGGAGATGTAATATCCCTAATCATATGAATCTATTGGTTTAAGTAATGATTAAGTGAGATTGCAATTAAAATTATAATTTAAATGTTTTAATTTATTTATAAAAAAATATTTAAATTTGTTGTTGTTTTATGATGAGAAATGATGGCTCGGGTGATGGATCCCAGAAATCTAAACATAAGTTGTGTTTATGTTGAACTTAGACAAGTTTAAATTATATGCTACTTATTTGTTGGAAAAACATTTAAATGAAATTCATATTTCATATGTTAGAAAAAGAAAAACACACAACAAATGTTTTGTGATGCTAATATTAATCATTTCTATGGTTACGTTAAGGCTTACTTGGAGAATTTAAATTCCCTCTAGCCAGAAACAATTGATGAAGTTAGTTAAGACCCAAGGAGAGGGAATAACAAAAGAAAAATAATTTCCTACTTTGGTCCACCTTTTCGCAAAAAGAAAAATGATAGGAAAAGAGGACAAGTGTCCAGAAATATGGCGGGAGAGAAATGCCATTGATCTAGAAGAGGAAGAAACCAAACCGACAGAGAGACCAAAAATAAAAATATGGTTGGAGATAAATGTTGTTAATCTATTATTCTTAAAGGAAGTTACTGTGGCATAGAGAGACAGTAACTGCCTAGGACCAGTGGGGATGAAGACTGGTGAGACCCTATAAAGACCAATTTATGCTCTAGGGAAAGAAGAAAAATCCTTGGTCTAGTAAATATTGTTATTCTGACTAAAGGGACAGTAACTCGGTGGTAGCCAAAGAAGATATCTGGCTTACGGTCAAGAGGGCGGTGTAGGTCTTGCATATACTATTTCTGGAATTTGAGATAAGTTTTTTCTATTTTTCATGTTGTAGATAACAGAAAATATATAGTTAGTTTGATTGAAATAGTAAACAGATAAGAAGAAAAAAAATACCCTCTCTAGGAAAGAAGTGTACAGACAGTTACTTTCTTCCTTTCGTTGAAATAATTTGTGGAATAAATGTCTATAAGGATGACGTTACCTTATTTGTATTATATAGATACCAAATGAAAAGGGTTTCTAGAATAAGTGTAAATGCATGGTTGTAGTTTCTTTGTAAATGTTGATATGTAGGTTAACTAAGTGAGGAACTATGACCAGGAAAAGTAGGACCAATGGAGGAAAGAAAAACAAAAAAAAAAACTAGAATGAGAGGAGAACTTCTTCAAAAAATTATGATTGTGTAATCATCAGTTAATAGTATTATACATAGAGGAAAAGGTCAAAAGAATAAATTAGGAGAAAAGTAGGAAATGAAAGTTATTTTATAAAGGAATATTTTGTCAACAAATATCCATATTTTCATAGGTAAAGTAGTAACAAGATATGTGAAAAAAAGAAAAAAAAAATGATTTCTTAAATTGGTGAGGTTTAGCACCAAAGTGTCAAGTAAAACTGAAAACCAAATTGTCTAACACAATCTCTTGGGTAAAGGGTGAGGAAAACTAGGTAGTCTTTGTACAAATCTAGAAAGGAAAAAAAATAATTATGAGAAATATTTACGTTATCTAGGTTCACTGTCTTTAATTTCTCTAGGAAGAGGGGGAAAAGAACCCTCATTTATTGAATGTGTGTGTGTGTATATATATAAACTCATAACATAGAAGATTAAGCATTATACTTCAGATAGAAGAAAGAATAAGATAATCAATCAAAAAATTTAACTTATTTTATATATATCTATATATGGATAAAAAATCAGAACATAGAAGATTAAGCATTATACTTCGGATAGAAGAAAGAATAAGATAATCGATCGGAAAATTTAACTTATTACACGTCAATACATAAGCCATATTTTTCCTTGCATATAGTAAGAAGTAGGTAAGATACGTTATTAAATATGGAATCATATTGGTAAATTACCAACCTTAAATATTAAAGAAGTGCATACTTTAAAAAAAATAAAAAATAAAAAAATAAAAAAAAATATTACAAACTAAGTTATGTTCACGATGTCACAGTTTTACTTGATAGAACAGAACCATTAACCCGTACAAATCTCAACCTAATATAGTTTCTATACAAGTTCAAAATAGGCCAACTTGTAACCATAAACCTACATATTAGTGAAATCAAAAACCCTGAGAGTTTCTCCTCTAATGATCTACATGGTCACGGTGTCTAGCTCTAGCACCATTAGCAGACCTGTAAGGTAAATCATGAAGGAACAATGATAAGATCTTGGCACCTGGAAAATTCAATTGGAGAGCAAGCGTTGGAAGGAAGCCCTTCTATTATTTCCATAACAGAGCATCCAGGAAGCTTGCATAGACCATCCCCAATTTGTTAGCAACTTCGCCAACCAAATTTGTAAAAGAGGGAGGTAAATCCCCGTAAGGGGAAAAGAAATGAGAGCATCCTAACTCGTAAGGAATTTACTTATGATGACACCCCAAATTTCTCCAAGCCATGTGAAAAATAAAATTACCTTGTGCATAATACAACAGTCGAATTAGAAATAAGGGCCTTGAAAGGGTATATGGTGGCTGAGGGAAATATTGTTGGAAGTAAGTAGATTGAGCAAGGATCTTCTCACTGAGTTGAAACCCTAGAAAGGTAGCCGCACCAAAAACCAGACAACTCTAGCATACCCTCTTCTTCTACATTATAACCTTGTAATACTAAGGGGAGGGACAATACTTGGAGTCAAAGACCTTAAACAAAATAGTAGAGTTTGGGAGAAAAGAAAAACCTTTTTTAAGGAAACAAACCTTGGTAGAGGAAAAATTACTTGGTGACAATTATGCGGCCAAGAAAATGCTTGGAGAAGAAGGTCTACTAAATTGAAACTTTGACAAGTAACCTTAGAAACGTATAGAAATTCATAACATGTGGAACGCAAAAGAGCAAAGCCTTCTCTCCTGGTCTACGACGTAATAATGGATTGAAAAACCGAGACTATTCCCTGAGGATATTTACACATGACCTAGGGCAAGTGATGTACAGTAGTTGGATCTTCTTCCCCATAGATGTAGGGCCAATATCATTGGCCATATTTATTTATAATTAATTATTCACCAAATTAATATACCTTCTCGGCATTAGCAAAGAAATAATAAACCTAGTTTCAGATAATTCATTTCCTTTAGTTTAACCATGAGTTACAAATGTTATCATGTGACATATGCATAACTAAGGTATAGTTATAAAGGTTATGTATGGCAGTTAAGAAAAATAAAAAATCTCCAATGTTATCCCACATACACTTTTGTAACAATATAGAAACAGACTATAATCAAAGTGCATTAACCACGACAATATCATTAATGAACTAGACCAATGTGGCAATGCGGATATGAACATATTGTTGTGAGAGATTTAAAAACATAGGTTAAGAATTGTCATGGAATGTCTCAATTAAAAACAAAGGTATAATCGACGGTGGTCAGTTATCATCTCATCAAACTTTATTTTATAAGTGAAAGAAAAATAAGGAGTCAAGAAGCGTAATAGAAGCCTCCAACAAATTTCATAATAAGTGGTAATATCATTAATAATCTATATATTACAGAAGTAACAATCAAAAACCCAATAATGCCTCATAGCAAACCAAACATTGAAATGTGATAACAGTTATTTACTTCAAGATGACCAACTTCTCTAGTAGTAAGCTAGTATGTTGATGTTTTGTTTTCAAGGTATAGTTTTTATGAAAATCATTATCATAATTTTAATTACGATGTTCAATTTAATAAATAAAAAATGGGATGTGGTAAAGAATAATGGGTGATGTGACATGTTGATCTGTGGAAACTTACTAGATCCAAACCGATCCAAGTTATACACAATCCCTAATGAAGTGGTATCTGATGTCGACATATTTCGACCTATCATGGAACATTGGATTCTCAGAGAGCTTAATGCAACTTTGATTGTCACAGTAGATATTGGTCTAATCCATGCTCTCATCAAATAGTGCCACTAGTAGCTTCCGAATCCAAATAACTTCACATGTAACCATGCTTGCTACCATGTATTTTGCCTCTGCAGAACTCAGTGTCGCAAATTTCTGCTTCCTGTTGTACCAAGAGACAACCCCTGATCCAATACTAAAGTAACACCCTGAAGTGATTTTCCGATCCACTGCACTACCTGCCTAGTCTGCATCTATATATCCCATTAATTTGACACCATCACCTTGAGTAAATATCAAACCATACTCAATTGTAACTCATAGATATCGCAGTATATTTATCATTGTTGTACAATGTATTCTCTTTGGTTCCATCATGAATTGACTGAGTGTTGAATATGAAACAAATGTTTGACCTTGCGTTGGCCAGATACATAATAGAGCCAATCAGTTGTCTATACAAGTTTGGGTCCATTGTGTCCTCTAATGTGTCTATCTTCCTCAAGTTGGTAATTGTAGGTGTAGACATGGGAATATAGTCTTGCATCCTGAATTTCTTCAGAATCTCCATAGTATATCTCCCTTGCCCAAGGAAGATCTCCCCATCTACCTGCTATACCTCTAGTCCTAGTAAATAATGTGTCAATCCTAAATACTTCATTTTGAACTTTGTTGCTAAGTCCCTCTTGCAATATTCTATGAGCCCTCATGACCCTATCAAAAATAGATGATCCACATACAATACAAGAATGAGAAGCTCACCTCCTACCATCGAATAGTAGAGGTTCGAGTTTGCCTCACTCTTCACCAAGCCCATCTACTGCAAGTAATTTTCGATGCAACCATACCATGCTTTGGGAGCTTTATTGAGTCCATATAGTGCCATTTTCAACCTAAAAACATGGGTATCCCTCTCATGCATCTCAAAGCCGTATGGTTGTTCATTGTATGCCTCTTCTTCTATCACTCCATTCAGAAAAGTCATCTTAACATCCATCTGGTGAATTTGTTATCCCATATGCGCTACTAGAAAGATCACAACCCTGATAGAAGTGTATCTGGCCACCAGATCGAATGTCTTCTCATAATCTATTCCTTCTTTATAAGAAAAACCTTTGGCCACAAACCTAGCCTTATATTTGTCCACACTAACATCTGCAACATATTTGATCTTATAGATCCAATGAGAGCCAAATATTGCCCTATCCACTGGTCTGGGAACGACCTCCTACAAATCATTTAGCATGATGGATTTGTACTCCTCCATCATTGCATCCTACCACACCTAATGTTGCGCAAACTCATGATACCTAGAAGGCTCTCTGTCAATGACCTTTATCACCAACACCTTATACTTTTTTGGTTGTTTTGCTCTTTGGTGCTCACTTTAGGAGCTCCCACAAACTCATGAGCATATCTCAATGTTGAAGCAACTTGTTGATTCCTCTTCCACTGGTGGTGGGTGGAGCTTCATGCTCTTAATCCTACCGTTGTAGCTTCTTCTGCAGTGAACTCTCTTCTGCACCTGTACCTGCATTTGTACTCGACATTGTACTCATACTAATTCCCCAAGACTCAGATCCCTATTAAACTCTTGGATATTGGCCCACTGTGATCATCTGTTGGAAACTCATGAGATCTTCTTAAGGCTTCCCCTTCCTGGAATTTCACATCTCGTCTCACAATAATCTTACTGCTATTAGGAATGTAAATCCTATATGCATTGGACGTTTCATTGTACCCAATAAAACATCCCTTCTCCGCAATCTGATCCAACTTGGTGCATTTTTCGTCTGGCACATGACAATAAGATATGATGCCAAAGATTTTAAAGTGCTCAACCTATGGATTATTTCCTATAAAATCCTCCTTAGGTGTTACCTTCCCCAACACCTTGTGAGGAACTCTATTATGAATATACATAGTTGTACTACATATATTTTCCAAGAGAAATCTAGGCATGTCCTAGTCATACAACATCACCCTTGTTGCTCCAATTATCAACCTATTATTTTGCTCTATGACCCCATTCAATTATGGTTTATATGGAGTTTTACATTCTCTATTGGTGTCCTCCTTTGCAAAGAACCTCGTGAAATCCTTATATGTGTATTCACCTCCATTATCTGTATGAAGAATCTTTATTTTCCTCCCTGTCATGTTCTCCACAAGAGCCTTAAATTCTTGGAAGCGATTGAATACTTCATCCCTTGTCCTCAAGAAATATATCCAGGTTTTCCTAGAGAATTAATTAATGGGGGTTACAAAATATTCAGAACCCCTGAGAGATTTTGTAGACAATGGGCCACATATATTAGAATGTATCAACTTAAGCACACCCTTGGCTCTATTGAAATTTAGAAAGATGATAGTATTTATTATCATGGTAATTACTTGTGATTGATATGCATTATTTTCTTAGTATTTGTTTAGTTATGTCATCGAGCAATTACACGTTAACAAAATATAAAAAACATAATGCAAAAGAGACAAGAGACAAAAAAATTAGGATCCAAGCTAGCGAAAAACCTCACAAGGGGGAAAACCTAACAAAAATACTTCTCCTATAGAATCAGATCAAAATGAGATATCCAAGACCAAGACCCAAAAATCCAAGTCCAACCCTCCTCCAAGTCACCTCCAAAGTCAAAGACAACATAGGTCAAATTAGCGACCTTCCTGAAATTTCACTCCTAAAATTTCAGGTTGGTCACCTTCCTGAAATTTCGCTCCTAAAATTTCAGGTTTGCAACAAGCTCTAAAATTCGGTCTTGTAGCTAGCTTATGAAATTCTACCTTCCCTCATTGAATTCTTCCACATGTGCAAGATCCTTCTTCTTGGTCTGTTACTCCTTCAATTTAGCTCCCTTTCCCCTTTTTCTAGTTCAGAAAATACTTCTTGAAATTGTGCTTAAATGATCTGCGAATAGGTTGAACTATAGATATCTATATATATATATATATATATATATATATATATCCAGGAGGTCGAATGGGTCGCTCTTGGAGGCTCAGGTCAACTTATTCCCAAGGAGGGTTGACTTGACAATTTTGGTGGACGTCGACTCGATGTAAAATTCCTTTTCTTTTATTTGCAAAAGTCCAAATGGGACATGACTCAAATACACTTTATTTTGACTCTGTATAATTTATTTTTAACTCTTTGACTCTATAAGCATGAAGAACATGCTTTGACCAAAAATCAAATAATAATCATGAATATACTAAATATATCAATGTTAAAAATTACATTTTACTACATTATGAAGACAGAACTAGTTACATTTTCAACACTCTCGCTTAACTAGGGAGGTATTCATAATGACATAACATGATACTCTCAAGTTTAAATATTCATATAGGAAAGGATTTGGATTGATAAGTTTCAATGATGATTTACATCATTATAGCCAATATTGTCAAAACATCAAGGCCTAGGCAATTATTCTCTATCTCTCCACTAGATCAGAGCATGATGCTGGGAGGTATAAATTTGGACACCACTGCCTCTCAGGCGCATACCCCACCTGGGCGTTCACCAATGTATGTCCTCACAGGACCATTTCCTAATCCACTATCACAATATTTGACACTAGGAAATGTCGATACTCATGACTATTCTTATCTTAGATCAATGTACTTGACTTACAATGATTAGTCTTGGTCCGAGTACATATCTTCAAAAATATTGCTCACGGATGCTTATCCAATCCACCATTCTCCCTTCCAGTGTTCATGCACTAGGCTTGTGACTATTGGTCCTAGCCATAGTACGTGACACATGGATAACGCAGTGTCCACCCCTTACTCCCTCTCAACTAGGGAGGAGATACTCACTCCCTCTCAACCAAGGAGGAGATATCCACAAGCCTAAGATTGTCACAAAAATACATTGAAAAGTAACTTCATCAATGCATCAACTACTTGTTCCTTCCATGGAGATCCATTGTAGCTTATTGGCTCTTATCTGCATCACATCATAACAAGCTTTGACCTTCCTGGTTTTCTAACAATCTTCATATCGAATCCAACATGTCATCAAATAGTCCATCAAAACATTTTATGGATCCAAACATATTCACATCTGATTGCACAAGCCTTCACATCTTCTTTCTTTGTATTGCATCATAATTATGCTTCATGCTCTTCCAAGAAATCATATCATCTCCTAATCAATAGTAGTATATATATCACCATCAGTATTGTCAACCCAATCAATATGTTCCTGAATCAAACCAATCAACTTTTGGTACAATAATATCATAACTCTTCAACTTCTTGTTAAAGGGTATTTCCCTAGATCTATCGTTTTCTCTTTTGATCACAAGCTTCTCTAAGTTTTCTATAAAACTTCAAGTAATATTGTATCCATCCAAGATCTTGCAGCTCCCTCTTTCCAACTACAGTAAGTGAACATATTCCCTTTTAAGTGCCATCTAATTGATTTCTTTAATGCACATTTCAAACTAATTCCTCCTTCCTAATCTTCATGCTTTGCCATGTTCTTCCAATTCTTCCATCTGCTAGTCAAGTTTAGATAGTCCTTGTCTTGACTTGTAAGCTTTATTAGAAAACTATGAAAGGACAAAAAGAAAAGTACGTAGACAAAAGAGAAATAGTAGTAGTCAAAGAAAGGATATGTGGGGTACTTATCTTTTGAGGAATATAAGCCCCCTCTTAATCTTGGACATGTTCACCAACCTTGTTCTCACATTAGGATGATGTCATTTTATGTCATCTTTAAGAGCTAGAACTTTTTCTTACAGGAGAAACAATTAATTAGGGTTTTTGTTCTTGGGGTTTTCTAACTCAACCTTTGCTAGGGTTTACAAACCCTATATGATACAAGTTCCAAAGTATTCAAGACTTGTCATTATTTATGTTGGAAAATGGATAGTGGCAACTATTAATTTTATTTTTTGTAACCTTGATAAGTGCTTGTGAATGTTATATATCTTATTTAGTTCTTTAGTTCGATCTTTTCATCAAACAATATCAATAACATTAATAACAACAATAGAGGACACAGATATTAGGCTCTCAGCAAGGGGAAAACTCAGAAACAATTCTTCTTAGAATTTTATTCAAATGAGATACAAAGACCCAAACCGTAGACCAAGTCCTTCTCCTAGTACCAAGTCATCCCTTCTTCTAGACCTTCCTTGATTTTGCATCAACCAGAATCAATACCACAACTTCAACCTGCCATATTCAATATTGCAACTTGTCCTGCAATTTTAGCCTTGCAACTTCTTTGGAAACCATAATCCAACCTCCTCCTGAGACCTTCCTAGAGCAAGACAACTCTCCTAAGGTCAATGAGGTCAATATAGAGTTTCCTCCCTCCCAGCTACAAGATTTTGCACTTTTTCGTACTGTAATTCGATCCTGCAATTTTGGCCTCCTTCTATAGCACCAGAAACCATAGATCTTCGCACGTGCGAGAGAGATAGAGCCCAGAAACAAGATATTTCATCCTTCTTCCTTCTCCAAGACTTTCACTCTTCTTCTTCCTGCTTCCCAGCTTCATATCAAACTCTTTCTTGATAGATCAAACTTGTGAAGTGAGAGTGTCCAAATGAGGTCAAATTGCTTCAATGGGTCAAATTCCCTGCTATAGGACGACTTGATGTTCCCACGGCCGACTTGTACTTTTGGAGCTTCAATTACTTTCAAGACTCAAAAATAATTCTTTTTACAAATATATTTTTCCCGGAAGGGTCTTATATGCATGATGTTGACTCCTTTGACTCAAGACAGTAAATCTTAATACCTAACAAACCTTAGAAGCACGAAGAACATGATTTTACCTAGAATACTATCAATAATGAGCATGAAACCCATGCTTTAATTAAAAATTTCTTTTCTTGTTTGTTACATAAGATACATATTGAAATTAGTACAACAATTATGAAGACCGAAACTAGTTACATTTCTCAACACTCCCTCTTAACTAGGGAGGTATTCATAATTGTACAACTTGTAAAATTGATCCATGTGGCTCTGGAAAGGCTCGAATTTCAAATTTCTTAAATCTGAGCAACATTAGCATCAAGTTGCAGTGCCCGTCATTACGAACCCAGTGGCACGAACATGTGATGACACATGTTGTTTCTTCATCCGAGTAGCCGATTTTCAGGTCGTCCCCGAACTTGGAGGTATAAGGTGCATTGTTGCCATGTGTTCATTTGATTTTGTTGAGATGATGATTTGATTTTGAGATCCATGTATGCCACTTTGTGAGAGGATCATTATATGCCACCTTTTTTTAGAGATTGTAATTTTTTTCATGCTGAAGGAGAGCTTTTAGGAGTGAGAGTCATTATAGAAGAACGTCTACTGGGAGAGACATGTCACACTAGTTAAGGGAGTCCATCCTCGTATTGACAAATATTGCATCATGTACTAATCATCTTCTTGCAGCAACTAATGAAGCAGCCTCCCCACTCTTGACATCGGGCCCAAAGACATAGTCCACACTAGATGAAATTTGTTATCATGTCGTTGAGTTATGGTTGTTCATGATTATTGCTTCTTATTGGTTTCTTGTTTCATGTTGATGGTTTGCTAGTGCTTTTTAGAATATGCATTGCTCATGATTTCACAAGCAAATGTAAGTGTCAGTAAAAGGTCATGTATAATGGGGATTTTTGTTTGAAAGCATTCACAAAAATTTCTTGGATCAGCAACATCATATCTCAAACTAAAGAATTCTCACAAGAAGAATCAGATTTACAAGCCATATTGTAAGCATCATCATCATGACCAGCATTGTCTTTGAGGCCAAACTAGACAAGCTCTTCTTTAATTAAGATAATTATGTATGGAGGCTTTATATGTGATACAGCACTACCTCTGCAAGGCACATACCCTGTATGGATGTCCACAAAGTGTGCCCTTTTAGTAATATTCTTATCTTGGATCTCCAATTCTAAGTCCTCAAAGAATATCGGTCCTCTTCGACCGCTCTTCTCTTGGATACATGTCTTATTCTCATAGAATGTCGGTACCTTTCCTTTCTTGGATGTTATATCCGCAAGGAAACCATAGATGCTTATCCAATCCTTTGTCATTCTCTCTTCATCGCTTGAAGAGGAGAATGCACATGTGATGTCCAACATCACTCCCTCTCAACCATAGAGGACATCCTTATTATCCTTTAGTCTTGAGAATAGAACTTTACACCTATACAAGGAGACTCCATTACTCCCTCTCAAAATCATAGGAGAACTAGACTTCCTTTCCATTTGGGAATTCATCATCACAAGCCTTACATTTTTTCTTCATAAGAGTATGAGCTAATAATTCTTCATAGTTTCCCGACTCCCTCTTTCCTCTGCATTATCGATATTTCTTTCAAGGTATCATGGAGCCACCTTCTCTCTTCAATATTGTGACATTTTACAGGCCAATATTCTTGCCAATCACTTCCTTCTTTGATATGAAAGCATTACATTGAGCCTTCCCAAATTTCAAGTTGATCATAACTTCTTTTTTAAAGTGATCTTCCCTTAACCTTCAGGTTATCGTCTCGTACTACTACCTTTTAATCCCAATATATCCATATCTTGAATTCATAGTTTACAGGTACTAGATATCAAGCTTCCCTCAATATCTTTCATCCATATAATTGAATTTGCTTCAACTGTCATCATATATTCCTACAACATTCTTCCAGGTAGCAAAATAATACGTTAACTATATAACCAACAATAATGAAAAATAGACTTACCTCATCATGATGACCTTCTTAGTTCATCAACATCCTCATGATCCATCTCCATATGAATCTTCCTTCATGCATAAGAGTGCCCAAGGATCGAACTTGATTACCAATTTACAACTTTTCTTTCGGAGACTATATTGGATGTTAATCATTATATATATATATATATATATACACACACACACACACACACACACACACGAGAAAATATTTAATTCTTTACACATCCCAAAGTAATTCAAATCCTTTTCAAGAAACATATATCCATATACTTAAGCATATTTTTTATGACCAACTTTCTTTTCACAAGATTCTATACACATGAATCTTACCCAAAGTTTTATATCCAACATGCATTCCTATGCTTTCATCCAATCATCTAGTTATTCATATATCTCACCCATTGCATTCTTTCATTTCTTTACCAGTATTGATTTCACATTACATGGAATGTCTACTAACCTTGTCATGATGATTTTCCCAAAGACCTTCCAACACGATTGTCTTTCCTAAGTCATGATGATTCAACTAAGTAGGATGACAACTTCTAGCATAATGCTAGACAATACATGGATGAAAATTATACCAAAATGGTTTATCTATCTATATAGATGATCTTCTATAAAGTAACTTAATCATGCAAATTCTAGACATGCTACTATCATATGCTTCTTTTATGATGCTATGCAAAACATGTTATCCTAAAAGAAATATTAATCTTTACAAAAGACCTTGACAATCGGTGAACCTTCTTTAGTAGTAAAGAGCCTTCACTTCTTCCTTCTTTACCTTCTTCTCAGGTTCTCCCACTACTTCAACTACATGAGCTTCACTTATTTTTTTTCTCTTGTTGTTCTCTAGGCTTGGAAAACCCTTCTTAAAGTGTCCAAACTCATTGCACTTAAAGCATTGAAACTTGGACATATCTTTCTTCTTGTACTTTCCAAACTTTCCTTTCTTCAACTTCTTGACTTGGGCTAGAAAGGCTTGAGATTGCTCATCTAATATGATATCATCCTTGACCTTAATCCTTGATTCTTCTAATATGCACTAAGCCCACAATTCATCAAACGGATTTGAATCCTTCTTGGTGTATATGCTTGTCGCAAAGTTTCTCCATTCTGGTGGCAATTTATTTAGTACACAAATTATTACTTCATAATCGATATTTGGTTCCCCAATTCCTTGTAGATGGTCTCTTAGTTGAGAGAGTCTCATGAGAAAGGATGTCACAACCTCATCCTTTTATTTCTTCATTCTATACAATTTGTTCCTCAACGACTTCTTTTGTCATGTTGTACTTATAGAGTACAAATTTACTAGCTTGTCATACATGGCCTTGGAAGTCTTCAAATTTGCAATGAATGGAACAATAGAATCTTTAATGGATTCCACTATTATCCTTTGTGCCTTTAGTTCCCCTTTCCTTTATCTTGCTAGTTCTTATGTCTTATCTTTCTCAGGTTTAGTAATTTCCCTAGTAACATATTCCATTACTTCTTGTTATGTGAGTATCAAGTCAATTATTTTCTTCCATGCTAGATAGTTTGATGCCCCAATGAGATTATTGCTCTCTTTGCATAAAGAACCCATATGACTTGAAGATTCAAACATGATGTAATAATATGATACTTACTTGAGATCAAGGTTCTCCTTGGTGATGTCTTCAAACTTCTTGATGCCCTCAAGATCCTTGAAGAGTATTCGACAATGTCTTTGAAAGATGTTTCCTGTGATTCTTCCAACAATGGCTTCCAAGATCTTGGATGTCTTCTTCAAAGATGCCTTCCAAATATATCTTCTTTCAAGAGATATCAAGCTGCTTATTTTTCTTTCAAATCTTCTGTTGATGTGAGCTTGATGTAGACTTGATTTCCTTTAATGTAGAAACCCTCCTTCTAGGTCTTCTACCAATGACTCTTCTTCTTCAACCTTTTCTTGAGAGTTTAATTTTCCCTTCCTCTTGACAAGCAATTCCTTTTAGTGTCCTTTCATTTTCCTTCCTTGTTCACCTTAGCTCTGGTTCCATGTTGGAAAATGGATAGTGGTAGTTATTAATCGTATTTTCCTTAACCTTGATAAGTGATTGCGAATCTTATTTATCTTTTTTAGTTCTTTGGTTAGATCTTGTCATCAAACAATATCAAGAACAATAATAGCAATAATAGAGGACACAGATATTAGGCTCTTAGACAGGGAAAATCTCCTCCAAGGGGAAAACCTAGAAACCTTTATTCTTAGCCTCTACTTCCAATTATATAAAAAGACCCAAACCCTATACCAAGTCCTCCTAGTACCAAGTCATCCCTTCTTCTAGTCCTTCCTTGATTCTACATCAACCAACTTCAACATTGCAACTTCGACCTGCCAGCTTCAATACTACAACTCGTCTTACAACTTTGACCTTGTAATTTCGGCCTTGCAGCTTCTCTAGAAACCCTAATCCAACCTCCTCCTCAGACCTTCTTACAGTAAGACAGATCTCCCAGGGTCAAAAAGTTTAATATAGCGTTTCCCCCTTTCCAGCTACAAGATTATGCACTTCGTCCTACTGTAACTCTGGCCTGCAATTTCGGCCTCCTTTTGCAACAACAGAAACCCTATATCTTTGCATGTGTGAGAGAGAGAGATCCCAAAAAAAAAATATTTCATCTTTCTTCCTTCTCCAAGAATTTCTCTCTTCTTCTTCTTGCTTCCCAACTTCATATTTAACTCTTTCTTGATAGATCAAACTTGTGAAGTGAGAGTGTCCAAAAGAGGTCGAACTACTTCCTTGTATAGCCTTCTCAAGGGGTTGAATTCCCTCCTATAGGGTGACTTGATGTTCCCAAGGCCAAATTGTGCTTTTGGAGCTTCCATGACTTTCTACACTAAAAAATCATTCTTCTTACAAATATATTTTTCCCTTAAGGGCCGTATACACATGATGTTGACTCCTTTGACTTAAGACAATCAATATTAAGGCCTAACAAACCCTAGAATCATGACGAATGTTATTTTACCTAGAAGACCATCAATAATGAGCATGAAACCCATGTTTTAATAATAATAACTTTTTATTTTATTTTCTTGTTTGTTACAGAGGTTACATATTAAAATGAGTACAACAATTATTAAGACAAAAACTAGTTACATTTCTCAACACTTTAAAAGTTGCAATTTCTACCAGTACACAACTTCTTTAGTTGTAAACCCTAAATGTCATCGGTAATCTCTCTAAACATGAGGTGGAATTTACTTCATTTCTTGATTTCAGAATCCTATCCTTTATATACAAGGAAAGACTTCAAATGTTATCATATCAATGATCTCTATATTTAAACATCCCTTTTTTATGATGCAATGTTATCTTTCAAGAGATCATCAAGTCATTATCTTAGCATTATATGTACTACAATGAACAAATTTTATATGTACCTCTTTCAATATTTACCTTATCCGACATTGCAAAGATTTGATCGCTTGACTTTTTCTTCAGTTGACATGTGTCATCTTTTTCCAACATAAATTCCTTAGATTTTTTTATCTTTGAACCATACAGATTTCTTTGAGCTATTGGAAATGTTGTTTGTCTTGGTTCTCATAGTCTATATAGGGAGATTTTAGTTTATCCATAATTTCTGGTGATTCGGATTTAAACAGGAACACAACAAAATACAGAGATAACCATATACACAAATATGCAGCGGAAATAATACTTCATTTCATTAATGTAAAATACTGAAATATGCTTACAAACAGAAATGGAAATAAACCAACTAGGGCGATGGTAGCTTATCTCTGAGAAGAGATGTGGCAGCTACATGCCTCTGAACTGTGTTACAATGAGGCTCGAAGGCCTATTTATTGTTGAGAAACAATGGAAAACCCTTAACATCACAAAACCTAACCCTAGAAGATGAAACACCAAATTGTGGGCCTCGTTTTGGGTAAGTTGGTACATCAACTTCCCAGGGTCGTAACTTTGGCACCCAATCTTCATTTGACGTGTACAATAGCTCGTTAGAAAGATCTATCCAAGCACTACAACTTTGGGAAGAGAAAAATTAGACCATGGACCCATGTTGCTCCCAGATTTCCCAAAAAAACGTCGTTTAGGGCCTCAAAACGGCTCCGGAAGTTCAGGACCTGAAAAACTGCTAAAAATAGTAAATTGTGCTACAATTACGGAAACTGAAAAACTGAAAGAGACAGTTGTGAGGGTCCAAGTGGGATAGATGGGTGGCCACCAACATCCACCTAGATCATCTAGTCCCTTATCATAATTCATTGTATTAGATAGGTTGGATTTAATGGTGTAATAGGTCCTTCTTTTATGTATTGGAAGGGAGTCTTGGTAACATAGCTACTTCACATGATTGTGCTTCCTAAAACTTTAGATATCTTGTCATAACTCTTCCATAAATTTCTCAAAGTATTATTCTATAATTTCAGTCTCTTCCTTTTAATGATCCAAATCAAAGTGTCATAGGTTTGTTCCTTATGAATATATAGTCATAGAACAATGTCCCGCAAGTCCCCATATAAAATGCCTTAGAATATGCATTCTTCATCATTTGAATTCCTTTATAAGCTTCGAGTGCCTCAAAAAAGTGTTGCCACAAAGAATTTTACAAATTACAGCGTTATAGAAGGCTCAGATTCCATATATAGTAAGTGTTGTTGTTTGGTCTCATCATGGATGCTTGCTCCTATAGCTTGCATTATAAAATATTAGTCTCCTTGTAACTCGCATTATTAGAGATAATGTCCCTCTTGTGGCTTGCAGAGTTAATAGTCTTCTTCATACGGCTTCTATACTTCCCAAATTTTTCATATTGTTTTTTCATGCTTGTTGCTTGCCTGAGAGATGTATATACAACGAATTGTGTCAAAGATATATATATAACAACCTTCTTCTTTTGCTTAATCGAGGATACTTGACTCAATGCAAAATTCTCTTTCTTTTCTTTACAAAAGTACAAATGGGACTTGACTCAAATACATTTTCTTTTTTACTCATAGTTAATTTCATTTTACTCTTTGACTCTATAAACATGAAGAACATGCTTTGAACAAAAATAAAATAATAATGATGAATATAATAAATATTTCAATGATAAAAATTACATTTTATTACATTATGAAGACCAATATTAGTTACATTTTCAACAAGTTCTACTATCTCTCCTTGGGAATGTTGCTTTCATGAATTTTCCAAGTACGCACCCTCTACACACATCATCATGTTTCAAGTTAATTTTTGGAACTCATGTTATTGTCTCCCTAAGAAACCTAAGTGCTCCATGGTGTATGTGTCCCATCCTCCTATGCCATAATTCTCCTACATCTTTGTTATTGTTTTTGCTAACTAGTGCCTTTAGATAGTCTAACTGCAACTTTTATAACTTGTTGCTTGTAACCCCAATTTGTTTCGCCATCTTCCAATTATGGTGCTTAATGTACACCTTTTTCCTTTGAAATTAGACATCATATCCCTTGTCCTAGAGTGTGGAAACTGAAATAAAGTTCATTCCTAAACCTGGTATGTGCAACACATCTATAACACTAGTATTCTTGCCTAACTTCCTCTGAACAATGACAATGCCTCTCCCAATGGGAGTACACTTGGGATTATTCCCCATATGAATATGGAAGTCCATCTCCTCTTCTTGATAATTGGAAATGTATTCTCTAACTCTCATCATGTGACATGACTCTCCATTGTCAACATACCAAAGACTTATAGAGGTAGATCTAGAGACGCAAGCTATGAGCGCAGACTCATCCTCTAGCCTTGATAATAAGTCCTCAATGTACATTGAAGCTACTTTCTATTGGTTCCCTTTCTTTTTCTCTCCCTTCTTCTTGTTTCAACATTGAATTACATAATGTTATTTTTAAATGCAACCAAATCACTTGATTTTACTCAAGTCCTTTTTCAATATCCAAGATCAAGACCACTACCAAAAACTACCACCAAAACTCAAATTCCAATCCTCCTCCAAGTCACCTCCAAAGTCAAAGTCAACATAGGTTAAACTGATCACCTTCCTAAAATTTCACTCCTAAAATTTGGGTATGCAACAAGCTCTGAAATTCGGTCTTGTAGCTAGCTTATGAAATTTGTCCTTCCCTCATTGAATTCTTCCATCATATGGGCTTCACTCAATGAACCTTTGACATATCACATGCGTTCATGGCATACTAAACAATACACTTAATTTGACTACATATCGGAAAATACCTCTAAAAATCACTTTTTTTAGTCCCCTACCAATACGAACCCAATACACCTTCCCAATTTAAAAAACCCTACTTTCACTAGATATTGTAGGTATCCATTTTTTCATTAACATTTTTTATACCCATTTATATTTTTTCATTAACATTTAGTTCCATTTTTATACACCATATAAAAACCCTTTACCCCCTATTATATGCTCAATATCTTATGTCATTTTTTCCTCAATATATATCCCCAATATGAACGCACATGGTATGGTATTTCTCCCCTATCGAATCCCTCGTGTCTTCCACATGTGCGAGCTCCTTCTTCTTTGTCTATTACTCCTTCAATTCAGCTCCATTTCTCCTTTTTCTAGTCCAAAAAATGCTTCTTAAAATTGTGCTTGAATGATTTGTCAATATGTTGAATTGTCTTCTATATGTGTGTGTCCAAGAGGTTGAATGGGTGGCTCTTGGAGGCCCCAAGCCAACTTGTTCCAAGGAGGCTCGACTTGACAATTTTGGTGGACTTTCACTCGATATAAAATTATTTTTCTTTTCTTTACAAAAGTCCAAATGGGACTTGACTCAAATACAATTTATTTTTTACTCATAATATTTTTTTTACTCTTAACTCCATAAGCATGATGAACACGCTTTGACCAAAAATAAAATAATAATAATGAATATAATAAATATGTCAATGATAAAAAAATTATTTTATTACATTATGAAGACCAACACTAGCTACATTTTAAACGGACTCTACTATCACTCCTTGGGAATGTTGCTTTCGTGAATTTCCCAAGCATGCACCCTCTGCACACATCATCATGTTTTGTGTTGATTTTTGAAACTCGCGTTATAGTCTCCCTAAGCAACCTAAGTGCTCCATGGTTTATGTGTCCCATCCTCCTATGCCATAATTCTCCTATGTCTTTGCTAATGTTGTTGCTAGCTAGTGCCTTTGGAGACTCTAACTGCAACTTGTATAACTTGTTGCTTCTTACCCCAATCTGTTTCATCATCTTCCAATTCTGGTGCTTAATGTACACCTTTTTCCCTTGAAATTTTACATCATATCCCTTGCCTTGAAGTGTGGAAACTGAAATCAAGTTCATTCATAAATCTAGTATGTGCAGCACATATGTAACACAAGTATTCTTACCTAACTCCCTCCTAATAGTGAAATTCCATCTCCCAGCTAGATTACACTTGGATTTATTCTCCATCTGAATTTGGAAGCACATCTCCTCGTCCTAATAACTAGAAAATTATTCTCTAACTCCCATCATGTGACATGACGATCCATTATCAATATACCATAGACCTGTAGAGGTAGAGCTAGAGAGGCAAGCTATGAAAGCGAACTCATCCTCTAGCCTTGAAGATAAGCCCTAAATGTTCGTTGAAGCTGATTTTTGTTGATTCCCCATCTTTTTCTCTCCCTTCTTCCTGTTTGAACATTGGCTTACATAGTGTCCTTGTTGACGGCAACTAAATCACTTGATTTTACTCAAGTCGTTTTTCTTCTTCTCTCCCTTGGACCCCTTATTCAAGCCCTTCTTAGCCTTTCCCTTTCCTGTTAGGACCACGTTCATGTCATCTTCACATTTCTAAGTTTTACCACTGCTACTGCCACTAATGAGGCTCTATCTAAGTTTCTCTTGAGTGAATTTACTCCATTGGTAGTCCCAAATCGTTAGTGTATCATGTTCTTTAACTTGAATGAATGTGTCCCATTGCTTTGAGAATCCATTCAATGAGATTCTCATGAACTCATCGTCATCAATTTTATCCCCGATAATTGCTAGCTCATCCTTCACTATTTTGACTTGGGTGAGATAACTCACAATGCTTTCCCCTTTTTTCATCTTTGTGTTTCTCAACTTTTCTCTGAGGTTTAACTTCCTATTGGTAGTAGCATCTTGGAATAGTTTCATAATTGCGTCCCACATTTTCTTTATTGTATCAAGTTCAAAAATATGGGGATATATATGGTCCTTGACTCGAGCAAGGATAATCCTTCTACATTTGGCATCTTCCTTCTTGTACATTGAGAGTTGTGTTGGATCCATTGGTACAACTATCATATTGGTCACATAGTCCTTGTGACCATTCTCTTCCAACAACAAGATAATTATGGCTCTCTAGACACCAAAATTTGAGGCTCCATCCAACTTGTCCTAATCTCTCAAACTTGTTGAGCCCATTTCTTGAGAATCTTGGAAACTGGATAAAAACCAACTGAATATGAGAAGTTTGAACTAGGTTTTACAAATCCTCTCTTCTTGTGCCCTGCACTGAGTTTACTCAAATAAATAACTTATGCTTTAGATCTGCTTTGATACCATGTGCAATTTCCTTAATTGCAGTTATTGGAAATTATTCTTCTATCTTATGCAATTATTTGTCTTTAGAAATCAATCACGACAAATAACGAATAAAATCACTACTGCAATTTTCACCAATAATAAGAGGAACTGAGAAAAGTAAAGCACACACAAGATTTAGACACAATATTTTTGGACAATAGTCCCTAGAAAAACCCCATTGTGGGGAAAACCACTTCTATAGATGATGGTTTTATTATTAATAATAACCTTCAACAATTGAGAATTGCATAGTCTGCTTGCCTCTCACTGGCAAAGATTTGGCAATATTTATTTCATTAACTCTACTAGCCAAATCGATTTGGAAAAACCTCTGCAAACAAACTTGGCCCTTCAATGTGCAACTCATACCTCCTCCAACACCATGCACTAGAAAGATTTAAAATTCACACGACCTCTTCCAGAACTCGCACTGCCTTCATAAATTCATTCAGGTGATAATCTATGCCTCCGACAACTCGCTAGAGCTACTCGCACCTCCCTCGACAACTATCTATGGCAACTAGAAATTGAATTGTTGCCCAGCAAATCGCACTGGCTAATGCGCACTGCCAAATGCAACCTATCTATATATTAATTCAACTTTCTTCCTTCTCTCGAAAAAACTAAAATCTTGTGAAGAATTTCTCTGAAAATTCTCTCCTTAATTTTGTTATTGAAACCCTGCTATTGGTGTCCTCTACGCTATCATTTCACTCTTACTCCCATTGCACTTCATTGTGTCTCAAAAATCCCCATCGATCTCCCCTTATAACTCTCATTGAGCAATCAACAGCTACAATCTAACTCCAATTGATGGCTAAGATCATCTTGACCCCCTCTTATGACTTTTCTATAAGTTATTAGAACAAAACTGATTTGTCTCAATTAAGTTGATTAATTGACCACTTTTCCTAAGTTAGACTTAGGAAAATAATTAAAATTTGGCTAATTAATCTAATTAAGACATTTTCCTTAGAATTTTTTTTCTCGGTCTTGGAGATAATTATCCTCTTGTGTTCCTTAGCCTCATAGACACCAATAGAGACTATAAATCATGTCTAAGCTACAAAAACTAACAAGTAAAACATCTTGGAGTGGGAAGTTAGGGAGTAGAAAAAAGGGGATAAGATTATGTAGCAACCTGTTGTGGCCAGCAACAACCCCCTTCTTATTTATTGTTATTACTAATACTAAATAAGTGGGGACCCTTAGTCAAAAAATTTAAAAAATCAATAAGTGCTTGAATTTCCTTTTTCAATAAAACTTACCATCATAAACTTATGAGAATACCCTTGAAAAATCTAAAAAATCTTAAGTTTTATGATAAGGTAGGATAAAATCACTCCTTAAGAAATATCGCATCGCAAAAAGGATAATGGATACCTCCTTACAAACACAATTCTAAGGTTGCAAGATCGTGATGCGAAACTTCATTGCATCGCATGCACCAAATATCGCTAGCGCTGAAAAACCTCAAACTGCCGATATGCGATGGCGCATATCGCAAATTGCACTTCGCGGAAAACACATTAACAGATGATTTTCATATGCTACGCTCCAGCGATATTGCGATCGAGCGATAAAGCGATATTGCGATCGAGCGATAAAGCAATATTGCGATAATACGATAAAGTGATAAAGCAATAAAGTGATAGAGCGATATTGCGATGTTGCGATCTGCGATATTGCGAAGCAAATTGCAAAATTGCTTCATCACACATCTTTCGGGCTCGTTGTTCAAAAAAGTGTTTTCCATAAACCGAGACCTGGTTATGCGCTTTAATGCTAATTAATGAGTTAGTTTACAATTATTAATGAAATATGGTTTTCTGCTTATCGAAAAGCCAGTTCACGTAAGGTGGTATATTTTATATGTCTTCAGCATTTAAAGCTTTCCCGTCACCTTTCCTTATCATTACTCTCACCTTACTTGTAAACTGCAGGAACGAAGAACAAAGAATTATACAAAGTAGTATACAGGATATTATGGGGAAGAAAGGCAAAGCTCCGAGCTCTGACAACAAAGAAATGACACCCTTGTATACAGACACCGCCTGTAACAGATACGTTGGTATTACTACTTGGGAAGGCATGTATAGTCTACTTGAGGAAGAGAATCCCAAAATAATGGAGGTTACAGCTACTGCAGGCTCACACGGGTCTTCTGAGGCGTCTATTACAGAGCTAGCTTGCTCATTCTTACATCGGATAGCGGCGAGGCCCAAAATTCTTCCATACACGAACATGGTTAAATGGGTACTGGACAGCGCTAACATCACAAACAGAAAATTTAAGACTCAGTGTCAGCAACTTACGGAATCATTATTTTCACAAAATTTAAGCTTTATATATGCTAACAAAAAGCGCGCAAGAGGCAAAAAATCGCATCAGGGAAGCCCGGATCAAGAAACAGAGGCAGTTTCCGATGCGCGATTAGCGCCTAGCGCTAATCGCGCATCGCTGAGCAAAACCTCTTGAAAGGGAAAGCCTCTAATTGCTCAGTCACCTGTAAGCCCAGAAATTTGTAAGAAAGCAACTCTAGAGATTAAAAAGTAAAACTTGAATCCAAAAACCAGTGGTATTTGTCAGAAATATCTTCAAAATGGTATGTATATATGCACAGCAACTGCAGACAGGCTGGAGACAGAAAGCTCAAGAAAAGGCAGAATCGATCAAAAGATTAACTAAGTTGAATTGGGATTCTTATTGAGCGTATTTGGTAAAGCCACACAGCTAGTGTATGACTCTCAAATGCATCATCAATTCTGCCGAGAAGATGGCGCCATCTCTTTCTGATTTTGTTTTTGCAAGACAGTTAAAGTCTGAAGTCAGTCAGCTGACTCTTCTCAAGCAAATGCTGAATGCTTGCGATTTCAAGGATCAGATATAGAAAAAGTTAGTTGTTAGTTTTAGATTCAATATTAGTATTAATTTTTCTTTATTTTTGCCTAAAAAAAAGACGATCATTTAAACCGTATCCTACATTTTTGTAATAAGTTATTTTTAGATTTAGTTATTAGTATTTAAACCCTTCTCATGCATTTAGAGAAGGGTCCTGAAATTTATCAAAAACTTTTCCTCAGAACATGCACTTTTGCACCCTCTGAGGAGGTTTTGATGAATGAATGGAACAAGATTTATTGATATCTGTATTTAATATTTGCTACTGATGTTGCACTTATGTACTCTTAGTGGATGTTGGATTAAGAAGAGATAAATCATTATCACTTGAAGCTCATGAGTAGAACTAGTTATAAATGGTACTTCTATCTCTTAACTATTTATGCCTTTGTGTTAAAACTGATATTCATGTTCAGCTATTTATATATTGATGTGTGAATCTCTGAGTTATCATTTGGCACTTTTGTACGGTGATAGCTATTTATTTATGCTTAATGTATGAGTAGCTTATTATGTGATATGCCTTTCACAATTGTTTCATCTAACTTTTTATACGAAGTGGTTTATCTGTATTGAATTCTTTTCTCATAACAGTTGAATGATCTTTATTATCGATTATTATCTAAAATCATTTTAGATCGCATAACAGAAGGATTACACCCCGGTTTAGTGTAGACTTAGATATTTCTGTTTATTAGAATACAATTTGCATGTTATTAGATTAGAGTTAGAATTAGAGCATCTCACTTAGGAACTTTTAGAAAGGAAATACCAATTCTTCACACACACACACATAAATTGGGAAACTGGTCCCATATCCCCAGTCGGACACACTACACCAAACGGAAAAGGAGTTGCTAACCAAGGTCCGGACCGGGTGGGTATCCCCCTTGTTGTAGACCCGATTTTTGGGGCTTAACACAACCTTGCAGGCCATAAGTCTTGGGTAACTCAATAAGAGTACATCTTTCTTTACATATGAATATTCCCATACTAGAGAAAGAGAGCATATTGGCCTCACTTTCTAGCTGGGCTTACTTTCGTATGTGTTTCTCATGGTAAATATTGTGTTTATTTGTGGATGGCTTGTGTGTGTATTCCTATTCTCTTATTTTCATATTTCAACTATGTCATACATTTAAGCATAAAAACAATAATTAAAGAATCTAAGATCTAAACAAAATTAACCTTCACAGTAAAGATTTAAGTGTTTTATTAGACTTGTTGTGACAAATTGTTCTAGTGGAATATCCACTACAACATACAAATCAAGAGGCTTGTTGAAGTAGAAGCAAGTTCCTATGAGAGAAATGTGCTAGGAATGGGTACTACACTTGTTTGTAAGTTAAGTTTCCTAAAGAACGTAACCTATCGAGCAAGAAGACCACCCTGAAAATAATGTTGAAGTGCAAAGGATGTGAAACAAACTTAGCCTAAATGATTTAATGAGGAATTGTCCATTTGTGATTAATATATCTAGTAGGAGTATTTGAACTTTTTGTTGAAAATGCAACAAGAAAATCTCAGTTTGACTTTGCCTTGGTCAAGCTAGAGAAAATTCAAATTTCCATTTCAGCAGAAATCTTGGAGTTAGTTAACTGGGGTGACATGGCACTTGTCACTCAGTTAACTTGGTTAATTCGAGTTGGGGAAGCTTGATTTCAATTCAGTATGATTGGTTGCTAATTTGTAGTAATATATTTCAGTTAAATTTAGTTATGGTCAGTTAAACTAGTTCTAATTATTAGGGTAACTAGTGGAGGTCAAGTTGTGGAAGTGTAACTTCAACCATGCTCAGTGAGGTTAACTAATCAACCCGCCCAAAATAATTGATGCATGCAGAGAATTTGAGTTACGCAGTTGAAATGGAGATTCCAAGACAGTGCACGATCAGTTGTAAACTATTCCCATGTGTACAGGTGGTGCATGTAGTTAGAGGAAGGGCCTAGAGGAATTGCACAATCCAATTAAAGGAATTCCATAAATAATAGGGACTAATTTCCTCAAGGAAATAAGAGCTTAGAGGGATTGAAAATTGGCTAAGTGTTAGCCAAAGTCAGTCAGTCAGGCAGAAATATAGATTATACACTTGCAAGTTGTGCTCATTCCTGAGAAATCATATGTATTCATCTCTATTCTTTGATTAATGCAATACAGATAGGAAGGGGTTTTGAGCAGTTGATTTCCCCTAGATAAATATTTGTGCATGTGTGATGGTTCCTTTTGCATGTCTATGATTTGTGTTCTAGATTGTGAATTAATGCCCGTAGAGCAGTAGAGTAGCATCGAGTCTTGTGATTTAGTAAATTTCATGAGTAGTTTTAAATCTACAACCTATTATTTACATGGTATCAGAACAGGATTCATAGTAGAGCATAAATTTCGAAGTTGTTATTATAGGAGGATCAGATTTTCAGGATCAATTATTCACAGCTAGAAGGATGGATTTATATGGACTAAGACTCAAGTATTTCATTGAGGGAAGCTCGAATTATGTTGCTTGGAAGGACCGCATGGAGGCAGTCCTGGAAGATAATGGATGGAAGGAATTTATTGATAATGACATCTCGAAACCACCAACAATTGATACTCGGGATCTAGTAGAATGGAAGAAGTGTGTAGCCAAGGCGAGGAGAATCATATTGGAGGGAATACAAGACCACATTGTCTCAAGTATCTATGGGAAAGGGACTTTGTATGCAATGTGGCAAGCACTGACATATTTGTTCCAGAATAGTAGTGAGCATAGGAAGTTGGCACTCAAGGATAAACTTTGAAATATCAAGATGCAAAAGAACGAGACTATTCTACAGTACCTAAGCAGGTTCGCACATTGTCGTGATGAACTTGGTTAAGTTGGTGTTACTACTACATAAGATGATTTGGTAAGCCTGACCCTTCTAGGCCTTCCCAAGAGATGGCACAGCTACCAAGATTTGGTGAATGGGGGGGAGAAACTCCCAAATTGGGAACGCCTATGGTCTAATTTGGTACAGGAGGAAATAAGCTAGAATACCAGAGACACGACTTCATCCAAAGGCTAAGATGAAGAAAAATATGCCTTGGCTGGAAAGGCAAAGAAGAGAGAAGGGAAGAAATTCCAATCCAAACCAAATCTAGTCAAGGGGGCAAGAAGAAAGACTTGTCCAAAATCAAGTGCTTTCACTGTCATGAATTCGGGCACTATGCTACAAAGTGTCCACATAAGAAGACAAGTAAGAAGACCTCAGGAGGAGGAGCGGATGAAGCCTTGGCTTCACAGTTCAAGCTTGACTTTACCCTCATTGCATGCAAGGCCAACACAGTGATGGGGAGTGTGTGGTACTTGGACTCAGGTGCCTCATTCCATATGATAGGGAATAGAGAATTTTTTAGTGATTTGGAAGAGAAAGATCTCTAGATGCACATCAATATGGGAGATGATGGAAGGTACAACATGACCAGGATTAGTACAATCACCTTTCATAGGGAGTCAGTCTCCCCTCTAAAACTCAAGGATCTGATGTTTGTTCTAGCTCTAAAGAAAAATCTTGTCTCCATTGCAGTTTTGGATGACTGTGGTTATAATGTGATCTTTAGCAAAGGTAAGCAATTCCTAAGACACATAGCCATGGGACAGGTGAAGCAGATTCGGGTTCATGTGAAGAACCTATATAGGTTAGATGTGGAAGATTGTGTTGCATTGAGCACAAAGGAGGAGAAGGTGCAGATCTGTGATGCCAATGAACTTTGGCATAAAAGACTTGGTCACTTGAATCATGGTGCTTTGAATATTATGCAACAGATAACCATAGGCCTCCCCAAAGGAACAGTAGAGAAGCAGGATACATGCAAAGCGTGTACCTTGGGGAAGTAGACAAAAGCCACTTTCCATGATCAAGACAACAAATCACATGCAGTCCTTGAAAGGATCCACTCTGATGTTTTTGGACCTTTCTCAACATCCTCCACTACCAAGCACAAATATTTTGTCATTTTTATTGATAAATTCTCACAAAAGTGTTGGATCTTCTTCATGCGGAAGAAGGATGAGGCCTTCTGCAAGTTTGTAGAGTTCAAGGAACTTCTTAAGAAAGAAATGGGTAAGAAGGTGAGGGCTCTCAAAAGCGATAATATAGGTGAGTACATGTCGAATTTAAAAAAAATTGTGCAAATGTAGGCATTCGATGAGAGTTGACAGCACCACACAACCCACAGCAGAATGGGGTGACTGAGAGGAATAATCACAACATTGTGGGAGAAAAGACGGCTCCGAGGCATGCATCACAATAGTCTATTTGCAGAACTGGAGTCCTCATCAGATTCTTGGCATGATTACACCGGAGGAGGATTTCTCAGGGAGGAAGTCAGATGTGTCATACTTCAGGATTTTTGGAGCCTCTATTTACTACCATGTCTCTAAATAATCAAGGAAGAAGCTAGAGCCAACAACAGAATTAGGGGTATTTGTAGGTTACACAAAAAATCTCCACAACTACTGTGTGTACTTATCATCCCTCATAATGACATTTGTGTGAAGGGATGTAAAATTTGATGAAGACAAAGCCATGTGGTGCTCTCTTGAGAGGGAGCTTCAGATCCCACTGTAGGTTTTAACCCCATACAGAAATTACCTGCATACCAATTCTAAAACACATAAAATAAACAATGCGAGAGTATAAAACTTAAAACACATATACACAGAGATTTCCCCTGGATCCCAAAACCGAGACTACCAGGTTGATTCTTTTCATTATGTTCCTTTCAATATTACAATACATATTTATACATGCTAAAGCATCCAATACCATGGACCGAAAAACCATCGCATCCAATGCCATGGACCGAAAACCATTACGTCCAAAAACATGTGCGAAAATCATGCACAAAACCATAGGTGGGTTTGCCCATCCTAACATAGGGTCAAAAACCAAAATTTTCTGGGGCGCTGCCCCGGACCCCATAAAGTGAGGTTACGGGTACCCCTCAAACCCCTGTTAACTACGTGGAAAGAATATAACACAACCGAACATTCTCCCACTTGTTGTTTTCTTTCCATGGGGGGCCACAAGACAGCTTAGTCATTTTTCCAGCCCTGAAACGCCCATTGTCTCTCTACACCAAGAGAACTTCTCAGAGCTCACAGATTTTGTCAATGCATCTGCAGTATTCTTCAAAGTGTCCACCTTTACCAGCAACACCTTTTTGTCTTCTATCATATCCCTCACAAAGTGATACTGAACATCAATGTGCTTTGTCTTTGAATGATATGCGAGGTTCTTTGCCAAGAAAATTGCACTTTGGTTGTCACAGTCTATCCCTATAGCTTCCTATACTAACCCCATACTTGAACACAATCTCTACAACCAAACTGCTTCCTTGCTTGCATGAGTGGCTACCATGTATTATGCCTCTGCAGTTGATAGTGCCACTACAAATTATTTCTTACTCATCCAACTAACTGCACCTCCAAATAGTTAAACACATACCCACTTATAGATCTTCTTTGATCCAAATCTCCAGCCCAGTCTGCATCAACAAAGCCACGAATATCCAAAACTCTATCCAATCCTGGTCTTCCTTGGTAGCACAAACCATAATCACTAGTGCCACGCAAATACTTAAAAACCCGCTTCACTGCTGTCCAATGCTCCTTTCCTGATTTTGACATAAACCTGCTCAATACTCCCACTGCATGTGCAATGTCTAGTCTAGTACAGACCATTGCATACATCAGGCTACTGACTGCACTTGCTTATGGAACACGGGACATGTCCTCTTCCTCTTCTTGTGTCTTGGGACATTGTTCAGTAGATAACCTCACACCAACAGGAATAGGAACCTTCACCGGTTTATTATCCTGCATATTAAACCTTTGCAATATTGTCTCGACACACTTCCTCTGGTTTAACCAAAGCTTCCTCTTTGCCCGATATCTTTTAATTTCCATGCCCAAAATATAGTTTGCAGCACCAAGATCATTCATGTGGAATTTGGAGGACAATTGGGTCTTCAAATCCTGGATAATTTCTTTGGCATTTCCAACCAGCAACATATCATCCACATACAAGACCAGATAAATAACACGGTGACTAATTACTTTAAAATACACACAGTGATCTGCTTTGCTTCTGGTGAAGCCAAGTCCTCGTATAAATGTATCAAATTTCTGATACCACATCCTTGGTGATTGTTTTAACCCATACAGAGACTTCTTTAACTTACATACCAATTCTTTCTTACCCTTCACCGCAAAGCCTTCAGGTTGCTTCATGTAGATCTCCTCTTCCAGATCCCCGTGAAGAAATGTTGTCTTCACATCCATCTATTCTACCTCAAAATCAAAATCAACAGCAACAGATAAAAGTAATCTAATAGAAGTTACCTTGGCAACAAGAGAAAAATTATCACCAAAATCAATTCTCGGCACCTGGGAATAACCTTTTTCTACCAACCGAGCTTTGTATTTCTCCACCTTTCCTTATGCATTTGTCTTCTTCTTGAATACCTATTTGCTGCCAACGGGTTTCCTTCCAGTTGGCAACTCCACCAAATCCCAAGCCTCATTTTTGTGCAAAGATGTCATTTCATCAACCATGGCCTCTTTCCAGAGTTTTCCATCCTTTGAATCCACTGCTTCCTTCACAGTTCTGGGATCATCATCAGTAACAGACAAAGCAAAATTTGAACAGAAAGCAGATGGACTATACCTTTCTGTTTGCCTTCTTTCTTGAAATGATCTTCTCACAACTGGAGTTTATGGCTCTTCATCTTCTGATTCCTCCTCTGCTGTAGAGTCTGATTCTTCCTCCTTTAGCTCAAACTCTATCTTCTCAGGTTCCTTTGGTTGGAATTCATGTTTAATAACATCTTTCACCTCTCTGAACACCACATCTCAGCTATACACAACCTTCCTTGTTACTGGGTTCCAAAGCTTATAACCCTTTAAACCATCCTTATACCCAATAAAGATGCACTTTTTAGATTTACTATCCAACTTGGTTCATTTCTCCTTTGGAACATGTACATATGCATCACATCCAAATACCCTTAGATGTGAAAGAGAGGGTTTCTTACCAGTCCATACCTCTTGTGGAGTATTATCCTCCAACGCTGATGAAGGTGACCTGTTGACCAAGTAACATGCAGTATCCACCGCCTCTGCCCAGAATTCATGTCCTAACCCAGCAACACTGAGCATGCTTCTTGCCCTTTCCATCAACGTCTTGTTCATTCTTTTTGCAACTCCATTTTGCTGAGGTGTCTATGGAGTAGTCTTCTGCCATGTTATACCACACTTCTTGCAGAATTCTTCAAATTCCTTACTGCAAAACTCTCCACCATTATCTGTCATCAACACCTTTATCTTCTTCTCTGTCTAGTTTTCCACTAGAGCCTTAAATTCTTTAAACCTATCAAAGACTTCAAATTTCTTCTTAAGGAAATATATCCATGTATTCCTTGAGAAGTCATCTATAAATGATACATAGTACACAGGCTTACCTAGTGATGGAACCTTCACAGGTCCAAACACATCACTATTCACAAGCTCTAATATATGTTTCGCCCTCTTACCACCAGAGGGGAAACTCACCCGATTTTGCTTCCTGTATACACAATTTTCACAGAAATCAAAATCCAGAGAGCTATTACTCATACCTTCTACCATAACTTTACCATGAAGTATTAGAAAGCCCTTCTCTCCAATATGTCCAAGCCTTTGATGCCACAACATGGTCTTTTCTCCAGAGACCACTAGATTTTCTGCTCCACTTTCAGGAACCACAAAACTATTGCACCCATCAACAACAGTGCTACCTTGCAGCTTGTATAGAGTTCCAATCCGAACTCCTCGCATCAATACCAATGCTCCTCGAACCATCTTGCAGGTATCCTTCTCGAACACTGTTTTTACACCTGCATCATCCAGCTTGCTTACAGAAATTAGATTTCTTACCAATGCAGGAATATGTAGAACAACCAGAAGTGTTCTAACTCTTCCACCTTGCAACTTCAACTTTACCTTTCTGCGACCAACGATTTTAGCCTTCCTGTCATCCCCCAAGAAGACATCACCACCATCATATTTCTCATACTCGCATAACCACTCTCTATGGGGAGTGAAGTGAAAGGATGCACCTGAGTCAATCAACCATGCCTCATGATCTACATGTGTACTTGAAGAAGCCAAGAACACATCCCCACCTTCATCTGAGGTGGTTTCCACCTCTGCAGAAGGAGCTTCATCAGATCCCTTTCCTTTGTCACGAGCTTTAGATTTACAGTCCCTTTTGAAGTGGCCTTCCTTTCCGCATTTCCAGCACACCACCTTTACAGGTTTTCCTGGAGATTTAGATCTCCCTCTAGATTTAGATCTCCCACTCGATAACTTATTTTTGTTTCTGTTCTGGGACCATCGTCGTACAGACAAGGCATCACCATTTTGGCTCTCCATATTTTTCTGTCTCATCTCCTCCGTTAGCAAGGCTGAGACTATTTCATCAAACCGCAAGGTAGTTTCATTGCTACCTATTGCAATAACCATACTATCCCATGAATCTGGTAGAGAACACAACAAACTGATGCACTTATCTTCATATGAAATTTTAATATCAACAGATGCTAACTGACTTACCACAGTATTAAATGCGTTCAGATGCTCTGTCACTGAGTCTCCATCTTTCATCCTCAGGTTATACAGATTTTTTCACAAGAATAGTTTATTCACCAGAGACTTAGATTGGTACAAAGTCCCTAACTTGTCCCACAAAGCCTTTGTTGTAGCTTCCTATGATACATTCAACAATACTGAATCTGAGACACACAATCATATTGTGCTCTTTGCCTTCCGATCCAACTTCTTCCATTCTTCATCGGACACTCTCGTTGGTTTAGTACCCGGATCTACCGCGATCCACTGATCTTTATCCACCAACAAATCCTCCATCTTGAGTTTCCACAACTCAAAACTCTGACCATTAAATTTCTCAATCTCTATCTTTCCACTGCTTGCCATCTTCTTTCACCACCAGAATCGATCTCACAGATCTCCCACTGAACAGGGTCTACCACAGGCTCGAGCGAAACCCCTCAGCAACAAAGGCGTCTCCTTGAAGCCAAATCTGCTATGATACCAAATGTAGGTTTTAACCCCATACAGAAATTACCTGCATACCAATTCTAAAACACATAAAATAAACAATGCGACAGTATAACACTCAAAACACATATACACAGAGATTTTCCCCTGGATCCCAAAACCGAGACTACCAGCTTGATTTTTTTCATTATGTTCCTTTCAATGTTACAATACATATTTATACATGCCGAAGCATCCAATACCATGGACCGAAAAACCATCGCGTCCAATACCATGGACTGAAAACCATCACGACCAAAAACATGTGCGAAAATCATGCACAAAACCATAGGTGGGTCCGCCCACCCTAACATAGGGTCCAAAACCAAAATTTTCCGGGGCGCTACCCCGGACCCCATAAAGTGTGGTTACAGGTACCCCTCAAACCCCCTGTTAACCACGTGGAAAGAATATAACATAACCCAACACCCACTAGAAGAGGAGCTTTTAGCCCAAACGAGGAACCTCAGAAAGTTGTGGAACATCCACAAATTGAGGAGAAGATAGTGGAGATAGCCACTCAAGCAGAACCAATCAGAGAAGGGAGGAAAAGGACTAGGAAAGCTTAGAGACTTGTGTAGGATGTGAGGGGGAAATTGGGTGCACCTTCAAATCAACTCAGACAGAGAAGGCCACTGGTGGGCTCCAGTATTGTAGCAATAATGCTACAACTCCTGGAACTCCCTTCTTTAATTTTATCAACCCGGTAGTTCGTAAAAAACTTGGAAGCGACGGTGCTGTATGCACAAGTACTAGCTCTTGCCGCAGTTGTCACTTGGTCAGCTGGCACAAGTCCACTTGGAGCTTAAGCCAACTTCTATGAGCCCTTAGAAGAAGCTTTTTAATTGATGGATGAAAGCTAACTCGAAGGAAGCTAATCTAATTACAAAAAGAAACTGAAAGCCAAAAAGAAACGCAAAACCTAGCAAACCCTAATTCGACCAGCTAGTCCTACTGACGCAAAGGAGAGCATGAAAACTACTGAAAGAGATGCCATTACTTCTATGAAGGTAAAATACATGTGTCTAGACTACCTCTACCTGAAGAAAACATCTTTTTGTATTTTTGTTTAAGTTGTTGGAATTATCATGCATGTGCTTCTAACGATTTTTTACTGTGCAGAGGTGGATCAAGGAGGAGAAATGCTTGGGAAAGATTGGGAAGGTTCATAGAGGGTCTAAGGGGTCCATAACACCCTTCCAGAGAGTCTCACAAAGTTTGGTTGCCAAGAAACCGTGTTTATGAGCTTCTACAGGAAGTCTGCAGGGGTTCTACAGGATGTTCAGGATTTCTACAGGATGTTCTGTAATTCTTCTACAGGATGTTTCGAAATGGGATTTTGGAGCATGGATGGAGAGATAAAGATGGAGGAATGAGTATGGAGGTGAAATAGGGGTGTGGAGAGGTCTAGAACTTGGGGAATGGAGTTGAGGAGAAGGTGTAGATGGTGAGATTTGTTCAAGGAGGGATGAGATGATGTTGCACAAGAAGATGAGAATCATGGCAAAGTAAGCGAATGAGGTAAATGTAAGGTAAGGGTTCTGAGTGAAGGATGAAACAGGTAGGTTGGATGGGGTATGTGCAGGTAAGGAAGGGTAATAGGTACTCTGCAAGTGGTTTTTCAAACTGAACAAACAAAGACATGCAAGAAAACAAAGATCTAGTTATAAAACCTACAACCTAGTTACTTCACTCTAATCCGACCTAACAGCAAAGGGAAATGAACAGAAGTTTATTTGCAGTGAAACCATGTGAAACAACTATGAAACTAAGTGATCATAACCCTAAGCATGCATCCAAACTGATATCAAGTTCTACGAACGAGATTCAAACACTAATGATTGCATGGTGAAGCAAAGAAAGTGTTTTTGTTTGGGACAGCATGGTTACTTCAACTCCAGCCCCTGATCCAATAAGGAAGAGGTGAAACCAAAAGCGTTTGATGACCCTTTTTTGGAGCTTTTTCCTGTTATTATCCTACCAATATATTCTAAACATAAACAGCTACTTTAACCATCAAAAGAAATCTAAATAACGAAGCAAGATCTAAATCTAAATAGCAGATTTTATTTTAAGAACGCAGCAAACACATAAAGATAAACGAAGGAAGTACTGGGCGCTTGAGATGGGCCCAACCCTAAGAGCTACAGCCTCCTAAGAGAGATTTAGAGCTGGTGCAAAGCTGGATTCATCTTTATTGATCAAGAAATGAAGAGTTACATCAAAACTGTCCACAAGAAGAACTTGAACATGAGCTGAAAGCAAAGCTAATCTATTGCATAAAAATCGAACTACAAACTAGCTAACTAATGGCTACAAAATGACTAAACATTGGCTACAAAATGACTAACCACTAGCTCCCCAAAATGACTAACTGAAATGAGGCCCTAAGCCCTCTTATTTATACAAATTGAGGACCCCAACAGTCCTCCTAAACTTTAGGGACTCGGGTGCCCAAGACTTGTAGTTAACAGCAGTCCTACTTGACTTGCTTGGCTGCCCTTGTGCTGATTGATTTGGTGGCCTTTGAACTCCGAGCTGATGGTGGAGAATTCGAGGTAAGGGCCCATAAATGAAGGGGACACCTTCCTACAAATCCTCTCCCTTGTTCTCCCACGAATTTGGCTGCCAAGTGTTCATTAAGACCTTCAATTTTTTCTCCAAGTTGACCAAAAAAGCTACACAAAGCACCCATTAGACTTGTTGGCATAATGACTAACCAAATTCACTCTATTAGAATAAATATAATCGAAAACATGCAATAAACTAGTGAGAATGGTGGATTAAGTCAAATTATGAGGTTGAATGAGCCCAAATAATTATCCATTTTTGGGGCTCATCATCACCCCCTACTGAAAGTGTTGCTCATCCTCTGAGCAACCAATCTCTCTCCTCATATTTGATGGCCCAGGTGGCCTCCTTGTCATGCCAAGCTTCTGAAGTGATGTCCTCTTCTCTGTCATGAAACCATGCTTCTTTGCTTTGGTTCTTCCCACTGCCTGCTGCTTTTCCTGTTTTATGAGTTGTCCCATATCTATGTTTGAAAGAATAATCTTTGTCATCTATTGAAGTATATGATACAAAATCTTTGCGTCATCTGACCCTTTTGGAAAATATATTCCTGCTTTATTCATGGGTTATTTCTCGTAAAAGTATAATTACTAGAAAAACTCAGCAGAAATTAATTACTTTCTTCCTGGTCATCTAGCAAAACTTTGACAACAAAATTGGCAGTCAATTGTTTCATTTATGGCTCTGCATGTGTTTCAAGGAAAATAAGAACTTTATGTCAACAATTTTAGTTATAGACACTGCTGAATTCATTTCTGTTATCAACATTCTACTACTCTGTTTTGAATTCATGATCATATTGCAGAGATGGCATCTTTCCTCAACAATTAATTCTCCCCATGTTCCATATTGGTCTAGGATAAATACAAATTATTTTGAAGAAAATCTCATACAACTCCTAAGAGATGAAAGAACCTACCAAAGGTATTCTTACTCTTTGATTTCCATATCGTTCAATGAAGCAGGGGGCTTTCTCCAAGAAGGATAAACTTTTATCAATATCCTTCAATGCAAGCCTATCTATAACTAAGAACTTCACTGGTCATTTTTCCCTCTACTGTTTTGGATAACTTTGAATGGTATGTATCAACTGAATCACTTCAAAATATACAGTTTTGTCCCATAATCAATTCCCTGGTGAAGACTCACCAATGAAGAAGCAGAACATTTCAAGTCAGAAAATAATGTTCTATCTGGAAAAACTTCGTAATCTCGAGCTCTTTTCCTTGCTTTCATTCAAGTGCTTCTTGTGCTCAAGACTTCGCGCTCTATCCCTGTTTAGTCTGTCCAAACTTTGTCGCAGAGAAGCAATCCATTTGTTCCTAGGCTGTAGTTGTTTTGCAACAACCTTGACTTCAACTAAACAATAGGCTTTCTTCAAGCTTCAAACTGGATGAAGAAAAACTTGGGCTTCTCTGCTCTGGAAGACTCTGCAGTACTTCCCTGTAAAACGTCTTCCTGTAGAATGCTAGCCGGATTCTATAGGATGTCTCTACGCCTCTGCACGATCTTGGTATGCGGGAGAATTTTGAACAGGCCAAAAAAATCAGCGAAGGATGATAGGTTAACCGATTGTGGGAGCAGAGGATGCATCTTCAGTTGAACAGGTTGCAAGTGCAAGTTGAATAACAGTCTATGAATTTCAGCTGAGCGCTCATTAATTTCTGCGTGATTTTTGGTGGAGTGAGGTGGCAAAGACGTGTGCTGGCCCATGCAAACTGTTGTGCTATCATGAACTGCAATGGTTAACTATTTGTTCTCTGCTTGTATTCACTTCCATTAGTTGCACTGGAGTTTAGAATATCCACAATTGTCTATGTTTTTTTTTTTATTTCACGTGAATGACTGATCCATGCATGCTGCGTGATTTTTGCCTTGATGAGTGCAATCGAATCTGGCTAGCTTCCTGGCTGAATCCACCCATCTCATTCTTTCATGCAATGCTTAGATTAGATTCATGCAATAGAAAAACAGGTTTAGTCACGTACCTGAAGTCAACTGGCTGCTGTGAAGCTTTTTGCTGCTGCATGCTCATATTCTGATGTTGCATGCTTGGATCCTTTGGTTGCATGAGGGCTTGGATGATGATTTTTGATTGCTTTTCCTTGTGCAGGTGTCTTCTGACCAGATCTAAGCTGCATGCAATTGTTTCCACGTTCAAATCTGCACGTTCAAGCTGTTGCTGCTGCATTGTCACAGAACCAAAACTTGTTTTCGCCATTGCTCCAAAACGGTAAACCGGATTGATCTGAAACTTGTTGAGCATGTTCCTATCATCATTATGCATCTCCCATAGAAAAATCGTGATCAATGGATGCACGGATTTCGAGAAAAATGGAAAATGGCTGAAGATTTCAAAGATCAATTTCTCAGAAACCGTGCATCAGAATCGGCTAGAACTGCTTGCGTTGGTTACCATCACTCATATGCATATCCCCATGAAACAGGTTTTGAAATGGATGCACGGATATGGAGAAAATGCAAAAATGGCTGATGGTGATGGAGGCTGATTTCTTGGAAACCGTGCACCGAAATTGGCTGAAACTGCTCAAGCGTGTTGCCATCACCCTTGTACAATTCCCCATAAAACGGTTTTTCAAATGGATGCATGGTTTTCAAGTTATGGCAAAAACAAATTTTGTTCCATGTGTTTTTTCTTCAAGGCATTTTGCAAGTGTTTGCATGGAAGGGAAAACTGAGCTTGGGCTGTGATGCAGGTATGGAGATGATGGAGGAGGAGTTGGAAGATTGCATGAGGGATTCTGAACCCTTGAGGAAGCTACCATGTTCGCCAAACCACTTTTTGAAATCCATGTCTAGTTTCCCACAATTTCTACAGGAAGTTCCTGTAGAAGCACAATGAGAAGCACAATGAGGTGGAAAAAATGATGGAGAAAGGCAAGGGATGGACACACAAGTGCTTGTAGGCCTAATCAACAGATTCCCACCATCAGATTCCATTTTAAACTTGAATTTGGTTCGTCCAAAGGTTCTACAGGATGTTTCCTGTAGAAATACAGAGCTTCCTGTAGAAGGCACAAGAAAAATTCCTTTGACCTTGATTTGAGTGCTCCTCCTGTCATGAAACGTCCTTCTTGCAACCTGCAATTAGCCAATGGAAATTAGTTTCATTTTTCTTTTTCTTTTTCTCTTTTTTTGAAAAACAACTAAGGCGCCTCATGGAGGTTTTCACCCTAATTGCCTGCCCTGGGCGCCTCCAAGGAAGGTTTTCACCCAGGGATCTTATTCCCTTTTTATTTTCTCTTCTTTCCAACCCATTGACCGCCTCATGGAGGTTTTCAATCAATGAGCCAATCTAAGGCGCCTCTGACGAGGTTTTCACCTTAGATTTTTATTTTCTTCTTATTTTCTTTTTTTCTTTTTTCTTTTTTCTACCCTACCCTACTTGAAAAACAAAATCATTTTCAAGTATAAGAATACTTCCAATGGAGCCATGTGCACATCGAGATTAGAGAAAAAATGATGTGAAGGCTCGAAGTGCATGCTTTGACAGGTATCCAGATCTCAGAGACCAAATGATCTGGCGTTGAAGGAATCAAACAAAGCTGAGGAAGAAAGTACCGCTGCAGCTTAGTGACCTTCTGAAACCATATCTCAATATAGCTTTGATATCCTTGGTCGTCTCGCTGATTTGGATCATTCTTCATGTCACCTTCTATCATGACCTTCTGATCTTCCTCTTTTTGTTGATCTTTCTCTTGAGTACATGGAGGGTTTGATGGTAACCATGAGGGAACTCTCTCGATCTCTGATTCTGATCTCTTCTCTTCATCAAGTGCAGCCCATGGTTCTTTGATCTCCTCTTTGGAATATTATTTTTCCTTTGGTCCTTCAATAGAATCTTTGTTTTGCAACACTCTTCCTGAGCTTTGGTGAACATCATTGAGCTCAAGAGGAGTCATTTGCACATATTGTGCCTCAGCTTTGCAATTGGGTTGAGCTACTCCATTGTATGGCTTTGGAAATGGTATGGGTAGTTGAGTGGAGGTGTGAAATTGAGATGGATGCGGATGGCATTGTGGTTGGGTAGGCATTTGGGGTTGCCTTGGTGGAGGAGGAGGCGATGGTTGTGGATGAGCAGGTGGTGGAGGAAAATGAGCGGGATGAGAGTTGCACTGGGGCCTCCACTCCTGATAAGGTGCATTCCACTGAGGCTGTGGTTGAGCAGAAGAGTGAAATGAATGAGCAACTGGTTGGGAATAATATGGATCTGTGAAGGAACAAGGAGGAGGTGTGAACCAGGAAGGATGAGCAGGGGGACCCCAAGAAGGCATGAAAGTGGCTTGGTAGGGGTCATAATAGGTCTCAGGTGTCCCTTGCAGTTCCTGCTGGTAAGATCTAGGTCCATGCAGCCTCCTTTGGTTTATATGATAGAGTGGTTCAGTGGCTCCTTTGGCTCTCTGGTATGCAGCTTTGAGTCCAGGCAAGGAAGGGCATTGATTCGTAGGATGGTATTCTTCACAGACGAAACACACTTCTAGAGAGTGCATTGGACATTCGTTCCTAGGATGCTTTCTAGTGCACCTAGGACAAAAAATGGCCAAAGCCCTCTTGGCTTCCTCTTGCTTCTTTTGGATCCACAGGGTATCCAATTGCATGGCAAGAAACTGCCTCATATCACTCTTGAAATCTTCGATCTGATTTGCAAATTCATTTTTGGATAAGGTACTGCTCCCAACATTTCTTCTTGTAGCCATTTGCTCCAGAGGAATGTTTTCTTCTTCTTCTCCCCTAGAGGTTCTTCAGATATGTCTTGATGTCCACCCAGGGGTTCTTCTTAGTCACAGCCATTGAAGAAGAGAGAAGGTTGGCTGTGTGAAGCAAAGGGGGGTGTTGTGAAAATATTTTTCTAACTTATCTCTACTCCTACAAGGCATGAAATGAAATATTTTTGGTTGATTTTTGTATTTTTCTTCTTGTACCTGCAAAACTAAAATGGATTGAACTACAACTAACTATCTTGCTGAAATGAAAATGCGGAATTGAAATGAAAGCAAGAAAGGACTAATCTATTTTGCTCAATTGAAATTGCAGGAATGAAATGCTAGGCTACGCTTGCGAAATTGAAATGCTAATCTACGCTTGCAGAAATGAAATTACGGAATTGAAATGCTAATCTATGAAAGCAGGAAAGGCTAATCTACTTTTGCATAAATGAAATTGCATAATGGAAATGAAATAAACTACTTAGTAGAAGATTGTAGTGGAAAATAGAAGAATAGCAACAATTACTAATACTCTGACGCTTCCCCGGCAACGGCGCCAAAAAGATGGTGGGCTCCAGTATTGTAGCAATAATGCTACAACTCCTGGAACTCCCTTCTTTAATTTTATCAACCCGGTAGTTCGTAACAAACTTGGAAGCGACGGTGCTGTATGCACAAGTACTAGCTCTTGCCGCAGATGTCACTTGGTCAGCTGGCACAAGTCCACTAGGAGCTTAAGCCAACTTCTATGAGCCCTTAGAAGAAGCTTTTTAATTGATGGATGAAAGCTAACTCGAAGGAAGCTAATCTAATTGCAAAAAGAAACTGAAAGCCAAAAAGAAACGCAAACCCTAGCAAACCCTAATTCTACCAGCTAGTCCTACTGACGCAAAGGAGAGCATGAAAACTACTGAAAGAGATGTCATTACTTCTATGAAGGTAAAATACATGTGTCTAGACTACCTCTACCTGAAGAAAACATCTTTTTGTATTTTTGTTTAAGTTGTTGGAATTATCATGCATGTGCTTCTAACGATTTTTTATTGTGCAGAGGTGGATCAAGGAGGAGAAATGCTTGGGAAAGGTTGGGAAGGTTCATAGAGGGTCTAAGGGGTCCCTAACACCCTTCCAGAGAGTCTCACAAAGTTTGGCTGCCAAGAAACCGTGTTTATGAGCTTCTACAGGAAGTCTGCAGGGGTTCTACAGGATGTTCAGGATTTCTACAGGATGTTCTGTAATTCTTCTACAGGATGTTTCGAAATGGGATTTTGGAGCATGGATGGAGGGATAAAGATGGAGGAATGAGTATGGAGGTGAAATAGGGGTGTGGAGAGGTCTAGAACTTGGGGAATGGAGTTGAGGAGAAGGTGTAGATGGTGAGATTTGTTCAAGGAGGGATGAGATGATGTTGCACAAGAAGATGAGAATCATGGCAAAGTAAGCGAATGAGGTAAATGTAAGGTAAGGGTTCTGAGTGAAGGATGAAACAGGTAGGTTGGATGGGGTATGTGCAGGTAAGGAAGGGTAATAGGTACTCTGCAAGTGGTTTTTCAAACTGAACAAACAAAGACATGCAAGAAAACAAAGATCTAGTTATAAAACCTACGACCTAGTTACTTCACTCTAATCTGACCTAACAGCAAAGGGAAATGAACAGAAGTTTATTTGCAGTGAAACAATGTGAAACAACTATGAAACTAAGTGATCATAACCCTAAGCATGCATCCAAACTAATATCAAGTTCTACGAACGAGATTCAAACACTAATGATTGCATGGTGAAGCAAAGAAAGTGTTTTTGTTTGGGACAGCATGGTTACTTCAACTCCAGCCCCTGATCTAATAAGGAAGAGGTGAAACCAAAAGCGTTTGCTGACCCTTTTTTGGAGATTTTTCTTGTTATTATCCTGCCAATATATTCTAAACATAAACAGCTACTTTAACCATCAAAAGAAATCTAAATAACAAAGCAAGATCTAAATCTAAATAGCAGATTTTATTTTAAGAACGCATCAAACACATAAAGATAAACGAAGTAGGTACTGGGCGCTTGAGATGGGCCCAACCCCAAGAGCTACAGCCTCCTAAGAGAGATTTAGAGCTGGTGCAAAGCTGGATTCATCTTTATTGATCAAGAAATGAAGAGTTACATCAAAACTGTCCACAAGAAGAACTTGAACATGAGCTGAAAGCAAAGCTAATCTATTGCATAAAAATCGAACTACAAACTAGCTAACTATGGCTACAAAATGACTAAACATTGGCTACAAAATGACTAACCACTAGCTCCCCAAAATGACTAACTGAAATGAGGCCCTAAGCCCTCTTATTTATACAAATTGAGGACCCCAACAGTCCTCCTAAACTTTAGGGACTCGGGTGCCCAAGACTTGTAGTTAACAGCAGTCCTACTTGACTTGCTTGGCTGCCCTTGTGCTGATTGATTTGGTGGCCTTTGAACTCCAAGCTGATGGTGGAGAATTCGAGGTAAGGGCCCATAAATGAAGGGGACACCTTCCTACAAATCCTCTCCCTTGTTCTCCCACGAATTTGGCTACCAAGTGCTCATTAAGACCTTCAATTTTGTCTCCAAGTTGACCAAAAAAGCTACACAAAGCACCCATTAGACTTGTTGGCATAATGACTAACCAAATTCACTCTATTAGCATAAATATAATCAAAAACATGCAATAAACTAGTGAGAATGGTGGATTAAGTCAAATTAGGAGGTTGAATGAGCCCAAATAATTATCCATTTTTGGGGCTCATCAGTCACCAGATCGGTACACTAGCTACATGGCTCTAATGACTGAGCTTGTAGAGACTGAGCCATCCTCTTTCAAGGAGGAAGTAGAGAAACTTGTATGGGTTGATGCAATGGTGGAGGAGTACAAATCCATTGTAAACATCAATGTTTAGGAAGTGGTCCTAAGACCAGCAGACAAATCATTTGTGGGTTCGAGATGGATATTCAAAGTAAATCATGCAGCAAACGAAAGCATAGAAAAGTACAAGGCTAGATTTGTGGCCAAGGGTTACTCTCAAGTTGAAGGGATTGACTATGAGGGGACCTTTGCTCATGTAGCAAGGTACTCATCCATCATATCAATCCTTGCTTTGGATGCATAGATGGGGTGGAAGATCCACCAGATGGGTGTGAAAATAACATTCCTCAATGGAGTTATTAAGGAGGAGGTGTATATCGACAAACCAAAAGGCTTCAAGACTTTTGATCGAGAGTCTCATGTGAAAACTCAAGTGAGCATCGTATGGTCTCAAGCAAGCACCCCGTGCTTAGAACACCACGATTGATAGCTATCTCACCGGGTTGGGATTCACCGAAAGTGAAGTGGATGCAAATCTCTATCATATTTTGGTAGAGCGTAAATTATTGATTATTGTCTTATATGTTGATGACTTGATTTTGACTAGTGATAAGCAGTTGATCAGATCTTGCAAGGAGGACCTTGCAAGAGAGTTTTAAATGAAGTACATGGGTCTCATGCACTACTTCCTCGGATTGGAAGTACGGCAAGGTGATGGGGAATTGTTTGTCTCTCATGGCAAGTATGCCAACGAGATACTTCAGAGGTTCCATATGGACAGATGCAAACCCATGGAGACAACTCTAGCAACCAAATGGAGGAAATAGGATGTCACTTAAGGTGAGGAAGTGGATGTTACTGTTTACCAGTAGTTGGTGGGTTCACTAATGTATCTTGTGAACATACAACCAGATATGTGCTATGTAATTAACCAGTTGAGCCAAGCTATGGTTAGGCTAACCAAACTATTTTGGAGGGAAACTAAGCATGTTCTACGATACCTTAGAGGCACTACGCAGTTTGGACTATGGTATAGACGGATAGAGGAAGTGAAGTTGTGTGTCTTCACAGATGCAGATTGGGTGGGGATTCCATCAGACCAAAACAGTACATCAGCTGGAATTTTATGTGTTGGGTTTTCAACGGTTTCTAGGTACAACAGGAAGCAAAGATTCGTGGCACTCATCTCAACAGAAGCAAAGTACATGGCTTCTAGTCAAGCAACATGTAAGGCAATCTTGATGAGAAATATATTTGTTGGATTGTTTGGTTAGATGATGGATCCAACTATAATCTACTACGATAATCAGAGTTGCATCAAGCTCTCTGAAAATCTTGTTTTTCACAATCGATCCCAGCATATAGATATATGGTATCACCATTTACATGATTGTGTGCAGAGGCAGATAATGTTGTTGCAGTACATTCCAACAGAGGAACAAGATGTTGATATTTTGATAAAGGACTTGTTAAGAGGGAAGTTACAGTTCCACAAGTGCAGGTTAGGGGTGGTTGATAATCCCTTTCTTGCTGAGAGGGAGTGTTGAAAATGCAACAAGAAAATAGCAGTTTGACTTTGCCTTGGTCAAACTAGAGAAAATTCAAATTTCGATTTCAACAGAAGTCTTGGAGGTAGTTAACTTAGGTGACATGGAACTTGTCACTTACTTAACTCAGTTAATTTGAGTTGGGGAAGCTTGAGTTCAGTTCAGTATGATTGATTTCTAATTTGTAGCAATCTAATTCAGTTAAATTGAGTTATGGTTAGTTAAACTAGTTCTAACTATTAGAGGATGTAACACCCTCCTCCCACATCTACCCAAGTAATTGTCCAACTAGGTTAAACATGTGACGAATATTTACTATGATATGATTCAAATCCCTATGATTTAGTTAAGGAAGTGGAACCGATGTCAACACAACAACACAGACCTTCTAGACCTATTGCAAAACCCCTAGGAGCCATCCAAACCTTCCAGGTGACTAGCCCTGAGACAAACTACCTTTTTCACTACATTAATCCTCTAGTTTCTCCCATGACATGGGCATGAGTGCGACTAGGACCCTCCATTCGCTCCCACAACATGGGTATGCCCACGATTAGGGACTTTCCCAAGTAGTTTTGTGCCCGTGACTCTGAATTTTGTGCCACTTTTTCAGGCCCGGGGCTCAGGTCACTACCCATAACTCCATGACACTTCCAGAAATGAAAGATAACAACAGAATATTGATAGAAATTTAATTATTTGAACAAGGACTTGATTTAACCCCTACTAGCCATGACAAGCATTTCATCAAACATGTCACAAAGGTGTGATCTATAGGTTTAAACATTAAATCTGAGCATAGGGGCATACATATCTAAGAATCACTAAGAAGCATTGATGCCTCATCACAATAACCACATTACCATCTATTAAGTCGTATATTCATTATACATTTAGTGGTTAACCAAGTATGATGAGAGCCATACATTTTCATTGTCATAAAACTCATCCATTACCATCATATAACCAATAGAAATATCAAGGGTATAACAACCATATAAACAAGTATATTTACCCATAAAATACTAAGGAGAAAGAGAGCTCTTATTGATGATTTCATAGGCTGACTAGGCATGGGACTTCCATGAACCACCCGACTGTAGACTAGGCTAAACCAAATCTTTCTTGCAGCTAATCACCCCTGTGCCATATTCCAAGCATGAATGTGGGATATCATAAAAGAAATCAATCAAAACCATCCAAGGCTTCCAGAGGTCAAACCACCTCAACCCTCAACCATTGATTCCACCTCACGGTCAAACGTCACTAACCATCACAAAATTGGTCTCTACCCAAGTTGTCCAGGGCTTCAGAGCGCTTGTTCCAACCAAGGCTTCCAGGGCTAGTAACTCAACCCACAACTATTGTCAGGCTTCCAGAGCATTTGTCCAACCAGGGCTTCTAAAACTAGTAGCTCAACTCACCAAGGGCTTCTAGTGTGTTTTTCCAACCAAGGCTTCTAGGATTAGTAACTCAACCCAAGTTGTTATAGGGTTTCTAGAGAATTTTTCCAACCAAGGCTTCCAAGAACTAGTAACTCAACCCATAGCCAAAGGCACAAGAAAACAAACTAAAAAACAAAAGTAAACCCACAACACCACGACTATCTAGGAAATGGAAAGGCTAGGTAAATCCACTATCAATCCAGGAAATCCTCCATGCCAATGACAAATCATAACCAAGAAACCACATGCATATGCCATGCATGCCAAAACTAACGAGGAAAACATACATGCAACTCGGTACATGCAAACAAAAACCGTTGTAGTTGTTGATCTCGATGTCCTCTTGCACTTTTTTGCTCTTACTTTTCCTTCTTGCTCCAAAACTCCAAGTATGCCACACTTCTCCAAGAGTGCTCCAAGAAAACTCTAAGTGTCCAAGAGTATGAGAGAGAGAATAGAGAGAGAGCTCCAAAACTGAACTGACAAAAGTCCGTGAACTAATCCTAAGAAGCCTTTTTATTAATGAGGCCTCTATTTTCTTCATTTTCCATTATTTTCCTTCATTTCCTCCTCACATGCAACTTGTGACCTTTCACATTCGTTTTCTCCTAATTTTCTTTATTTTCATAAATAAATGTCAATAAATGCCTCATGCCTTTCCAAAGCCTTTGCCATTGCCTTTTCCAATTTCCTTAGCCGTTAGTTAATCATAAGTGATCCCTATCACTATGTTTTTGCCCAACATTTAGCTTGGAATATGTGTCCCATGACCAAGGTCTTATTTACCTTTATTAATTTTTTTACATAGATTTTTGACCCGGGTTGTTACAGAGGGACTAGTGGAGGTCAAGTTGTGGAAGTGTAACTTCAAGTACACTTAGTGATCAACTAGTTAACTAATCAATCAACCCAAAATAATTGTTGCATGCAGAGAATTCGATTTACCCGGTTGAGATAGAGATTCAATGTTAGTGTACTATCAGTTGTAGATTATTCCCATGTGTACAAGTGGTGCACGCAGTCAGAGGAAGGACCTAGAGGAATTTTGTAATCGAATTGAGGGAATCTCCTAAATAATAGGGGTTAATTTCCTCAAGGAATAGCGCAAGGAAATAAGAGCTTGGAGGGCTTGAAAATTGGCTAAGTGTTGGCCAGAGTCATCAGTCAGGCAGATAGAGACTATACACTTGCAGGTTGTGCTTAGGCTTGAGCAAGCATATGTATTCATCTATATCCCTTGATTAATGCAATAAAGATAGGAAGGGGTTTTTAGAAGTTCCTTTCCCTTAGATAAATCTCTGTGAATGTGTGATGTTTCCTTTTGCATGTCTATGATTTGTGTTCTAGATTGTGAATTAATGTCCACAGAGCAGTAGAGTAGCTTCGAGTCTTGTGATTTAGTAAATTTCATGAGAAATTTCTAATATACAGCGTAATTTATACACTTTCTTAGTCCTCGACTAATCAAATCTCAACAAACTACGTCCTAAACCTTTAAACCATAAAGGATTTTGGTTCTAATGATTGTGTCTAAGAGATGCATCTTGGATGAAATATCATGGAAGTGAAATCGAAAGCATTGTTTGTCGGTCATGATTAGAGAACCATACCTTTGTAAAGTAGGGTTGCAAGTGTTCCTCAAATAAAAATGCATCCTTTATAACTAAACCCCTAAGTAAGTGTAGGACATGGCAATCTGAATCAACCTCTCTTAGAAATGGAACTTATAGTTAGAGAGAGTGGTATTTGACACGTTGAACATCACAACCTTAATTTTATTAAGGTTGATCATCAATTGTCGAAATTCATATAAGTGGGAGAGCGATCTCGAAAGCCCTTAGTCAATAAGACTAAGAGGATCATGTTGTCAGTGAATAGATGTGATGAAAGAGACAATCATTGACACCTTGTATGTGCTTCTCAAGAAGTGACTACATCTCATTATTATAAATGCCAAAGAGAACCAGAAAGAGACGAAAACCATGTTTGAGACATATTGTGGTCTTGATCAAATCTCAAAGGCCATGGGTTGTGTAAAGACAACTGACGACTAACTAATAATGTCTCTTGATAACGACCAAAAGGGTCCTTATGATGCTAATGCCATGTCTTCTCTGGAATAAAACTTCTTTCAAAGCATAGCCAAATCCCTTTTGAAAATATATAAAACAACATAACGCATTCAAAAACTAGTGACATGCATCCTCAATGATGGCCTAGAGAGTGAAAATGTGGTCAATGTTTTGGTACTCCCGTCCAAAAGCCACATGTCCTTTAGCTTTGAGGTTCCTCCTCTCTCTTTAGGAGAAAACCGCATTTAAAGTATTATGGTGTATAACTTGGTGAAAGAGTGTTGAAACATGATAGGCCTATAATTATTAGGGTTTGATGTATCCCCCAATTTGGAGATAGGGTGTATGATATGGTAGGGCCAAGAGGGAGAAAAACCTGAACAAAAAATGTAATTAAAAAAATTAGTGATGTGACAAAATAAAGAGTTGAAATGATATTTGAGGAACTTAATTTGGAGAACTTTTTTTTTGAAATAATATTTATTTTATCCATCAAAGCTATGTTTACCTCATCGAAGAAAGAAAAAATGTAGCAAAAGAGTATATATAATGGCTCTTATATCCTCTTCCTCTTCCTTTATGCTACTAAAGTCTAAAGCTGAAATAAAGTGTGAATATGCATCAAGCTCTAACAACTTAGCATCTTTTATAAGCAAAAAGACTTTGGCTAGAACTTACATTTGAACCTCATCCCTACAAATATGACAAAGCACTAACCTCACTCTCAAAAATACACATACACAATTCTTTCCAAAGGATAAACAAACTAAATATCCTCTTAAATTTTCAATGCCACTAAAAGAAGAGTAAACTAAGGACCAAGATTCACCAAACAACATTGCATGTCAATGCACTATGTTTTGAAGAAGAGACAAATGTGGATTTTGGACGTGATCCCAACTACTCTTTGCAAATTTTGAATGTTTCACAGTTTCAGAGAGATTGTAGATAAGGTAGAGACCATTAGAGATGTACCTTTTTGCAAGGTGAGCCTTGGAAGCTAGGACCTAAAAGATAATCGATAATGGAAACACTCATTGTTTATGTGACACTTGCATCAACTAGACATTGTGCAACCTTCAAATCAATTGATGCTCAACAATAGAAGACACCCACTATAAATTGAGTATAAGGCCAAGTTCATGTTTCTAATATAGGATGGAGTACAACTTATGCAAGTCATATTAAAAGTGTGTGCCCTTTCAACATATCAATCTTTATCGTGAACCTATTCTCCTATGAAATGAGTCTGACAATCTCCATGATGATGAGCCAATCTGTAGAGAATATGGCATAATCATGGACTAGAGAATAAGTATAAGTAAGGTATTAATAATAATGGATTTTTGGGAAGGTTAGTGACGAAATTGGTAGTACATATGTCTATTTATATGGGTTTTCTTTCTCTAAACTTGATGTGAGAGAGAGGTGCCTTTTTTCTTTGGTTTTGATTTCATCAAGGAAATGGATCCTATCATGAAACTGGAACTCCATCATGAATTGTATATTAGCAAAACTATTAAGACGCTTAGGAAATTAATGAATTTTATAACATGAATTAGTTATATTACATTAACATCTGCAAAAATTATGGTGTACTTTTGCTCTTAGAAGGAAGTTATGCAAAACATTATTCTCAAAATGTTCTATGTATAATTGTCTATGAAAGTGGATTAGAAGAGACACAAAGTGGTGTCTTGTATTTATGCATAAAATTTCCTTTATAGTTGGAAAATGTAGATTTAATGTGTCTTTTATTAAGAATGGAAATATCTTGGTTTACGAGATTAAATATGACATCGTTAAAAACTTTAAGTGAGATTTTGGAGAACACAAAAACTACATCAAATCTCAACACTTGGAGATCATTGCATTTCATCTCATGTATTTGATTAAAAAATCAAAAACTTATTTTCCAAAAAAACCCATGTTCTCAACCAACCAATATAGTTTGTTTTTTTGTTTCAATATAATAAAATTAATTAAACATATATCGGAGCATTAACAACATTATGAGTTATATATATACATAAAACCTACTTTAATTATATGATTATAATTATTTATATATAAAAAATAATAGGTTATTAACATATTCTAATTACACATTATGAACACAATTCTTGGTATCAAGAACTAGCGAAGAATTATTAATAACTTTAGATATTATTTTAGTGATTTGTTTAATGGGGTTGGGCTCATAATAACATTTTATAATTTAGTTTGGAGTGTTGACAATTATGGTGGTTTCTTGGTTGCATTGGGGTATTTGATATTTGAAAGTTTAGTATATTTACAGATTTAAGAAAAATCTTAACATGTTTCTCTCATATTTATAGTTAAGAAAATAATAGATAACTTATTTGATATTATAAAATATTTATTTATATAATAAAACAATATTAATATAATTTAATTTTTTTGAAAAATCTTAATATGTTTCTTTTATATTTATAGTTGAGAAAATAAGAGATAACTTATTTGATACTATAAAATATTTATTTATATAATAAAAAAAATTAAGAACATTAATATAATTTAAATTTTCAATCTATAAATTTATAGTTATTAAACCAAAATAAATTTATTTTGAAAAGAAAGTGTGTAAATCTTATTTGAAATTTACTTTTTTCATCATCAAACACTTCATTTATATGTTATTATTGATTTTGATAAAATATTCCCTTCGAATCAAATTCCATATTTAAAAAGAATTCATAGAAAGAAAAAGATGTGAGAAATTGTGCCTATGTACCTGTTATATGGTGGCCTTAGGCACAAGAGTCCAATGCGCATGATTGTGAGAGGGTTTAGGGTTATTATTAGGATGAATGGAAGTCAAAGCATTAATTATATGGATTTTGATTTTAATGAAATAAAATTAATATTTAAAGATTTCGTTTTCACGGAAAACTTTAAATGTGGGGTGGAAATTGATTTATAAAGATCGATGGAGATTGAATGGTAATTGGAAATTGGACAAGGTGGGGTGAACCTGCAAATGGAAATTAGACGACAGCGTTACGTCGACATGATTTCATTACGTGAACATGAAGACTTATATGAAGAAATTGACGTGAAGGATGTGAAGGAAGAAATTGACGTGAAGGATGTGAAGGATGGAGTAGTTAGAGTAATTATATTTTATATTATTATATAGTGGGAAAGTTTATTATAATTTGTTAAATTAATAACGACGACAATTATTATTAATTGTCATTTATTAATGTATGTTGATTTATTATTTTTTTATAGAAACGGATAGTGGATATATTAGATACTTGGCTTTAATGCCAAAAAGTGGATTACAAAAAGAGAGCCTAATTCCACAAGTAACGCACAACCTTGAAAGGTCGTATTATTTATGCTTAGCTCATATCTCTTTTTACTTGCTACTATGTGGTCAATTTCAGAGATTTTCCCAAGTTTTTGGATACATACATATTGATTTAACAATAGGCAGTAAAACATAACAGCTCTCTAAATTAAGGAATTGGTTCCCATGTTTCTTGTCCGCCTCTGAGCAAAGCTCCAGCCGTAAGAAGGGCTGCTTTGTTGGCTTCAATGTCCGCCTCCTTATTATTAGCTCTCAACACGTGATAGAAATTCAATTTCTGAAATGAGTCTCCAAGATCTGTTATTCTGAAAATCAGCCTTGCAAGCCTTAGGTCCGTTGGCTTAGCATGTGTCACCATAGTGTTAATGATAACCTGAGAATCCCCAATTACATTAGCCTCTCTGATGTTCAGCACTTTCAAAAGCTTGAGCCCTTGGAAAAGAGCCAAAGCCCTAGCTTGAATGCTAGAAGCAGTGCCCAGACCCTAGGCGAAACTGTGGATCCTTATGCCATCTAGATTCAATATGACACCTCCAGTGCCGATTCTTCCAGGATTGCCCTTTGCAACCCCATCAAAAATAGAGAGTGTCTCGGCTGATTTGTAATCCATCCCTAAAACTCTTTTGTTGTAACTCTTATTTGCCAATCTTTGGGAAGGGAGATACTATTTGCAATTTTTTGGAACTGAAGATCAAGAGATTAGCCCCGATTTATATCTTGTTGGCTTAGGCTTAAATCGTCTTTATACTCTCTCAGGCACTCTTTTAACTGGCATTTAATCTTAACTACCACGAGCTTGGCATCCTATTCGTGGTTTTTGAAGATCCTTTTATTTCGCTCAAGCCAAACTTGCCAACAGATAATTTTAGGGAGAATAGACCAAGCAGCTCTTACAGTTTTATTTTTTGTAGGGGGACCAGGATACCTTTGCAACCATTTAGCAAAAAGATCAGGAATGGAGGAAGGCAAAGTGAAGCTGGAGCTCAAAGATCCCAGCAGCTCAGTCCAAATATGAATTGTGAAAGTGCATTCAAGCATCAGGTGAGTTACGCTTTCCTGGTTTTCCTTACAAAGGTTGCACCTTGAAGGGCCATGGAAACCTCGCTTCTAAAGATTATCATCAGTCAAAATTTTGGAGTGGCATAGCAGCCAGTTGAAGAAGTCGATTTTTGGCAAGGAGAGATTATGCCACATCCCTTTCCACGGTTATGGGTTTGTGGCCACATGAGGGCGCTCACATAGCTTGGCGTAACCATGAGCTACTGTGTATCCACCACCCTGTGCACCCCATCCTCTTGATTCATGATTTCGTGCCAGCGTTGAAGCCAAGCCGTGAAGCTTGGATAACAGGATCTCGCGCTCCATAAACAAATCTGGGGGCGTTTGAAGGTTCCAGCCAGCCCAGCCTGAATCCTGCCATACGAAAATGTCCCGCAGGGAACGCATTCATTTCTCATTCATCCATCTGCGTAGCGCTTGGAGTGAGCTACAGTCTCCCAACGACTCATTGTTCATTATCTTGTCTGTCCAGAGGTTGATCCTTTTTCCATTACGAGGAATCCAGTAGGCATGAGCATTGATGAGAAGGCAGGTTTTGATACAGAGCTTCAAAAAGGGCGTATTTGGATGTGTCTGAGGGTGATCTAGGCAGCGGGAGTGCGAGCCTTTGAAATATTTTTTCCAGAGAGCTAATTACGCCCAGCTAGGGTTAGGAGCAATAATTCTCCAGATTAATTTAGCTCCCATTGCAATATTATGGATGCCAAGATTTTTGAAATTCAAGCCTCCTTCCAATAGAGGTTTGGATATGGATTCCCAGTTGACTAGCGGAATCTTTTTTTCATTCTGCTTAAAAAAAATCGAGTGATCTCCTCCATTTTTCTGAGAATACCAGTGGGAGCAAGAAGGACAGAAACTGAAATAAGGGAAGGTTGTTAAGAACAGATTTTATGAGAACAGACTTACCAACAATGTTAAGCCAGGAAAAACCCCAGGCAAGAAATTTGATCTTGAATTTCTCCAATTGGGGGAGCCAATCTCTGTTGTAGGCTCTTTTGAGAAAAATAGGGAGGCCCAAGTACTTGAAGGAAGTCCAATTTGAGGAAGCTGTGAAACCAAAGGTTCCAAAAATGGAGTTGAGCAAGCTGGGAGTGGTGTTCCAACAATAGTATGACATTTTCCATAGTTTAGACTACTTCCCGAGACCATACAAAACTCATCCAGAACTCCTTTAAATCTGGAGGTCGTGAGCACAGAAGCAGCCCCCAATAACAAGGTGTTATCCACAAAGAGGGCATGATTTATGTTTTTAACGCCTCTTGCTATGCAAAGCCCAGCGATTTCCTAATCCATCATTTTTTTGTCTAAATAAAAACTGAGGACTAAGGCTTGAAGAACAAATAGAAGTGGTGAGAGAGGGCACCCCTGCTTGAGCCCTCTTGTGGTTTTGAAAAAATTAGCAGCTCTGCCATTTACTAACGGGGCAATCCAAGGCTCTGAAATGCAAGCCCGAATCCAGTTTATAAATTTCTCACCAAATCCAAGCTTATGTAAGACTTTCAGCAGAAAACTATGCCTAACTCGATCAAATGCATTTGCTAAATCAAGTTTGACAACCATACCTTTTTCATTGTGGCTCAGACTTGAGTGGATTGCCTCTTGGACCAGAATGAAATTGTCCACAATCTGTCTACCTTGAATGAAGCCTCCTTGGCTTTCCGGAATGATTTTGGGGAGGATGAGCTTCAATCTATTAGCGATAACTTTAGTAATCAATTTGTAACCAATATTACAAAGCGAAATCAGGCGAAACCTGTTGAAGGAGTTGGCTCCTTTCTCTTTGGGGATGAGAGAAGGAAAAGCGGAGTTTGTGCTGCCTCTGATTTTCTGGCAAACTTGGGACTTTAGAACCATTTTGTAAAGATCTTTTTCCACAATCGACCGACAAATTTGGAGGAATCTGGCTAAGAATCCATCCGGCCTAGGGGCTTTGTCTGGGTCCATGGAAAAGAGGGCATCCTTGACTTCATTCTTGGTGACTTTAGATTCGAGGAGATGGTTCATTTCAGCAATAATCAAGGAGGGGACTGCATCCATCATATCAGAGTTTTGGTCTAGATTTATATCTTCACTATACATACTTTTAAAATGAAAGGAGGCTGCTTTTTTTATGTTTGTATTATCCTTGTGGATGGTAGTGCCATCCTTGATTTCAGAGATAGAGTTGGTACATTTCCTTGCCTAAGCTTGTTTGTGAAAGAAGAAAGAGTTCCTGTCCCCTGCTTTAAGCCAGAGGCTACGTGACTTAAGCCTCCAGTATTCTTACTCAACTAGACAAGCGTTGTGATAGTTTTACTAGAGCTGGGCTTCTTTATCTAGAATCTCTTTTATTATGTCAGCTTTTTCAACCTGGAGATGATGAAATTCCAGTGCGCGTTGAATTTTTTTCCTTTCGTTGGCTGGATTGGGTAGAGATTTGGCCCACCTTTTCAAAGCCCTTTTCACTCTTCTGAGCTTCTCCTCCCAGGCAAAAAAGGGGGAGCCTTTGACCTGCTACAACCAGATGCCCTTAACTAGTTGCATGAAGTCATATTCCTTAGCCCAAAGCGGGCTAAATCTAAAAGGAATAGGACTGAGATCAAGCTGAGACACGAGTTCCAGCTTGATGGGTTTATGATCAGAAGTGCTACATGGGAGAATGTGGACTCTAGCCTCTAATCCAAGCAGAATAAAAGAGCTTTGAAGAAAGAATCTGTCCAACCTCGCAGCGATGTGACCTAGTCCAATTCTTTTGTTAGTCCAAGTGTATATGCCAGAAATTGGCTTAATGTCCAGCAGATCCCAGTCCTGCATAAGGTCCTCTGCCCATTCCCTTGCCGGATCACGAACAATGTTGCCTCCTCTCTTGTCAGTTGATAGGAGAGTGAGATTAAGATCTCCGGCAATGATGGTATTCTCAAGATTAACGAGGTCTGCTTGGTTTTTTTCCCCAGCGTTCAAAGGGACATACACATTGAAGGGACTAAAAATCTCTTTTGAGTCTAAGTGCTACAATTTTAAGAACAACTAGTGAGTGTTGAGGGTCTCACAAATGACTGATAATTTGCTTACGTTCTAGAGAGTGCCCAACCCACGGGAAGCCCCTCGGGCTAAGATTGCTTTCGCCTCACATTTACTCCAGAGTTTCTTACTTACCTGAAGGAAGACAGAGTCCTCTAGTTTGGTCTCCTAGATGAGGAGTATGTTAGGAGCTTCTGTCCTTATTAAACTTCTGATGGATTCTTCTTTGATTCTGCTCCCCATACCTCTATAGTTCCAAGAGACAATCTTCATCATTTGTATTTCTGGTTGGCTCCTTTGGAGCCTTGGGGCTAATTTCTCGCCATCTTTGGTTTTGACACTAATAGCTTTTCGAGAGTTGGTTAGCTGCCTTGGAACTTATCTTTGAAAGTTTCCTACTCTCTTTTTTCCCGATCTGTTTTGAGACCTCTTGTGGATCTCCTTACCGAAGCTTGGGATTCTCCTATTTCGCCTTCTTCCTCCGAGTCGTCAGATTCTTGCTCAACTTCCTCGACTTTTATAGTGTTTCCTTTGGAGCTCTCGGCTAGGCTTGCCCCCTTGGGAGAAGAGGGGTTACCTTTTGCGAGGGGGGTGATTTTTGGATATCTGCTTCATGTGTTTCCTCTATTTGCAAGCTTAGAGGGGAGAATTTATTTTCTTGCTCCATTCTGGAAGACGGTTGCTGAGGAGGGGCCTGTTGGGTCCCTCTTCCATTTGGACTGACATTCTTTTGGGTTTTCTTGGCTCGTTTGACCTAGTTCCAACCTTCTTCTTTACCCTTATCTGATTCAACATTGGATGGGCATCATTTGGCGAAGTGACCGCAGACATGGCATTTTCGGCATTTGAAGGGCAACTGCTCATAATCTAGCTTCTGTAAATGGGTCCAGCTTCCTACTTTGATTTTGATGGCTTCTGGAAATCCCACCTCTATATTTACTTCTACGTAGATTTGGGCACAGTCATATGGATCTTTGTTGTTTACCCTATCTATGAATTTCCTGAGGGCATTGCCGATGTGTTTCAGCGAGTCCCAGTTCCAGCAATGCACTGGAAGGTTTGGAAGCCTGACCCACACTGGGATAGTCGTGGGAACGTCGACTGCAAGGTCAAAATCCGACGTCCATTTGTTGAGATAAAGACCCTGGGGGCCCATGAAATAGGGGCCATTCTGGAAGATCAGATCCTTGTCATCCTTAGAGGTAACTTCGAAGAGGAAAAACCATTGTCCTAAGAAATCAGAAGTGACGCTATTCTTGATGAATGGAGCCCAGTGCTTGTTGACCCAGTGCTCAGTGGACTTAGGAGAATGCCATAGTCCGGTGAACTGGCCAATGAGTGCCCACTCAGCCAAGGACAGGGCGACTTGGATCTGGGTCTCTAGCGGCGGAGAGATTTCAGGAATATCCTTGAGCCTCTTGACAAACTTTGCTGCTTCACTCTTTTTCTTCTGTGGCAAACCAGCCAAGAGTCGAGAGAAGGCTTCGGTAGATGAAGGCGGGTGGGGAGGGGGCCTGCATGGGGCGAGCCCAATACCTCCATGTGGGCAAACCTTAGCTCAAACCCCCCCAGCGGCAGACGAGCCACACAAAAGCGCAGACTCTCAACTAAGAAGCTTAGGAACAAACGCAGCAAGACAGAGGGCCCAGAGCCGCAGGGCCACAGAGCAGGGGGACTAAAGGCGCAGAACAGAGGCGCCGAAGCACAACCAGAAGACTGGGTCTTCATGGGTGCACCATTGCTCCAAGTCTCCACGCTCAACAAAAAATCGTAGGTTGATTTATCATTATTATTAAAATAAAATTATAATATTTTGAATTATTTGTGGGTGGAAAATTATAATACTTGGAATTATTTGTTGGTGGTTTGTAAGAGCGCAGTCTATTTTATAGATGAATAATTTTTTCTCTTGAAGCAGCGAATACAATTTCAAGCAAGATTGTAATTTTTTGTTATTTAAAATACATTTTTGAATGCATAAAAGTAAGATTGTGATTTTTGTTGTTTAAAATACATTTTTGAATGTATAAATGGATTTTGCATCGTGAAGAACCTCTAGGCCACTCAAATTCTATAAATTAAACAACTAAAACTCAAGTTTTCAAAAATATCTGCTAAATTTTAATTAAAATTAACCAAAAAAGGGTCAAAAAAAATATTAATTCATCATTTACTAAAAAATAACTTTTCATTTCCGTGAATTAATTTTAAGTTTTAAATTATTAACCTCTCTATAAAAAAACAAACTCTTATCTAGATCCAATTAAAAACCTTTTTATCACAAAAGAGCAGGAGAGCTAAATGTCACTTTAAATATGAATGAAATATGGGGCATCAGGAAAAAAAGGACCCGCTTACTGATAGAATAAAAAATGAGCTCTTAAGCAGGAATTTGGTTGATATTCTCCCACCCAAAATGCTGCCTACGTGGGAAAACGGAAGAATAGAAAGTGCTTATATAGCTAAAAGGTTGGATAGATTTATTCTTCATGATAGCTTGATTGATGGGATGGGCATGCCTTTCTCAACAATTGAGAATGTGTTCATTTCAGATCACAGGCCGATTTTGTTAGGCTGGAAAGAAAATGGCTTTAGGAAAGGATACTCTTTCAAATTCAACAGATCATGCCTGGAGGATCCAGAGTTTAATGAGATGATATCAAAGTTCTGGAATGAGTTGTCTTCAAATAAAACCTATCCATGTTTAATGACCTTCAGGGATAAAATGGATGCGATTCGAAAAGTGGTAAAGGAGTGGCAATTCCAAAAAATACAAATGAACAAAAAGACTCTCTGTGAAGTACAAGCAGAGTTACACAGCGCAACAGAATCCATGGATGTCCATCAGCTCTCTTTCAAGATGCGATGCCGGATAAAGGAGCTTCAAAAGAAAAAGCACAAAATTTTAGAACAGGAGGAAGCTTTCTGGAGATTGAAGAGTAGGGAAATCTAGCTAAAGGAGGGGGATAAGAATACAAAATTCTTTCATAAATATGCGAGCTCCAGACGGGCAAAAAACTCTATATGGAAATTAAAGGATGGAAGAGGACGGTTCTTATTCTCACAATAGGACATTTCAAACGAGGCCGTGAGATTTTTTGAAAATCAGTACAAAAAATCTGAAAATTGCAGGATTCAGGATATTATGTGGGGCATAGAATTATTCCCTCAGATGTTCGATGAGGAATTAAATGACCAAATTTTTCAGCCTGTAACGGAGGAGGAGCTTTTAGCAACAATGAAATCATTTAAAAAGGACAAAAGCCCAGGTCCAGACGGCTGGACGATTGAATTCTTAATCCACTTTTTTGATCTGATTAAATGTGATCTGCTAAGGATGGTGGAGGGAACAAGAATGTCTGGCAGTATAAATCAAAAAACTTCATCCACTCACATAGTGCTAATTCCAAAAAAGGAAGATGCAGAATCTCTTCTGGACTATAGACCGATTTCTTTGTGTAATATCTCTTTCAAAATAGTCTCAAAAATTATTGCAGAAAGAATCAAAGAAACTCTTTCAAATTTTCTAACAAAAGAGCAACACGGCTTTCTAAGGGGAAGAAATATTCTGGACGCGGTTGCGACAACTCAAGAAGGTCTGTTTTCCATTCATTCAAAAAAGAGTGAAGATGTCATCTTCAAAATTGATCTTCGCAAGGCATATGACTGCCTGGAATGGAGTTTCATCAGATGTTTACTTGCAAAGATTGGGTTGAGACCCAATATGATTAACTGGGTCATGGCTTGTGTCAAAAAGGTGAACTATGCAATTATTATTAACGAGATCCCATCATCTTTTTTCTCTGCAGCCAAAGGACTCCATAAAGGTTTTCCCTTATCGCCTTTGATATTCATCCTGGCAATGAATTTGCTCAGCCTACATATCAACAAAGCGGTAAAGGAAAACAGATGCCGACCTTTAAAAATCTGCAGGAATACATCTATCTCTCATAACCTTTTGTGGATGATATTATTTTGTTTGGTATGTTATGTAGACTTACTTGGTTATGTTTTCATGATATCCTAAGAAATTTTCAAAAGGCTATTGGTCTGCAAATTAACAGGGAAAAGTCAATAATTTATCACAACGATATCAGCCAAGAAGCGGTGGACTGGTTATCAGCTCTTTTTGGAGTTGAGACCCAATCAATTAAACAAGGAATTAAATATTTGGGTTACCAGCTCAAAGCAAATGGATATTCTAAAAAGGATTGGCAGTGGGTAATTGATAGATACTACAAAAAGATTTCCTTATGGGAATACAGATGTCTTTCGCTGGCCGGAAGAGTAACCTTGGCGCAATCAGTGTTGAACCAGCTAGCAGTATACTGGGCCCACCTTTTCTTTCTTCCTGTGAGCATTATTCAAAAAATGGACAAGATTACTGCGAATTTCATTTGGGGAGGCCAAGCAGAAAAAAGGAAATACCATCTCTCAAAATTATCAGATATCTCTATTCCAAAGAGCATGGGAGGATGGGGTCTGCTGAACTTACGAATTTTCGGAAAGGCTCTATTATGTAAATCATTGTGGAGAAGTATATTCAGAGAGGGTTCCTGGAGCGACACAATCAAAAAAAAAAATTTGGTCGGAAAGGATTTTTCTTTATGGTTCAGGGAGGGAAGGATTGGCCCCTCTTATGGCTCGTCAATTTGGTCAAGTCTTCATAGGATGGAAGGATATTTCTTGGGGAACTTAACATGGTGTTTTCAAATAGGCAATAAAATCCTAATTGGTTTTGACAAATTTCTGAGTGGAGACGAGTTAATTAATGTGCCAGAATCATTATTAAACTTTTTTCACAGAAAAGGTTTCTTTTTTTGGGAAAGTTTGATCGCTGGTTGGCAAGGGTCGATCCCTCTTTGGAAAGATGCTGAATATTTGCAGATGTCGGACGATATTGCTAATCATTGGGAGCCCATAAGGACGAGTCTCAGAAACTGCGGAATTTTTCGCTCGGAGGGATCTGATTGCATTATATGGAAAAATTCAAAGGCGATGAATCTTGTCCGAGTAAAAGATGTTTATCAGAATTTAATTGGGATGAAGGATTCCCCGCACAATCCTATTTTTCCTGTGATTTTTTGGAAAGCTGAATGCCCATCGAAAATGATCTACTTTGCCTGGTTGATGTTCCACAACAGAAATCTATCCTGGGAAAACTTGATGAAGCGGGGTTGGCAGGGCCCTGGGTGTTGTCCTATGTGTAGATCAGCAAAGGAAAACAGATGTTATTTATTTTTAAATTGTCAGATATCTCAGCAATTATGGCAGTCATTGGAGAATTGGTATAGTTTTCAACATATGCCTCACTCCTCTATTATTGATGTGTTTCTCTGGTGGAGCCAGCAAAAAGATATCTGGAGGTCTTTGTTTATTATCAGCCTTTGGAGCATTTGGAAGTGGAGAAACAATTCCATTTTCAATAACAGAAAATTCACTTTTCTGGATATTTTCTCCAATGTTGTGTCCATATATGACAATCTCCCTAAAAAGCCGCTCAAGATAAAAAAAGAAGCATGTTCTTCCATTCCTCAAGCGATTCCAGCTTTCCCAAGGGCCTTTTTCGATGGTGCTTAACAGAGTGGAATCTGTGGTTGTGGGGTTTATATTCTTGTAAATGAAACCAGTCAATTCAGCATCCATTGGAATGGCGGGAAGGGATCAAACAGCAAAGCTGAAGCGATGGCTCTTGCTGGTCTGTTATATTTTTGCTCCTTTCTCAACATTCGGCCTGTTTCGATTTTTGGAGATTCAAAGGTAATGGTGGACTTTGTGGAAAAGAAAATCAACATTTTCAAGCCTCACCTCGTTGGATGGCTGAACAGGATCAGGTCTTTTTGGGATGGAATGGAAGGATTTTCTATTCATCACATTAACAGGGCTCAAAACCAGCATGCCGACTCTTTGTCAAAAAAGGGTCTTCTTTCATCTCCCGGTTTTTGGTTTGTGCAGGTATTTGCTGAAGAGGAAATATTCACTATTCAGGAATTTTCTCCCCTAGTATTCTAATTTTATTAAGCAGATACTAAGATAGGCCTGATCTTATCTTCATATTAGGTATTCTCCATGTTTTTGTTTACAGTCTGAAGCATTTTGTGAACTTGTATCTCTTAAAGGTGACTTTATTAGTGCAGGGTCTCCTATGCCAAGGATATGGACATCATAAAACTTGATGATAGCTTATGTGCGATGTTTTCTCCCTCTGAACAGACCTATATGGTCATATCTCATAATCATATGCATATGTACTTATTGTGAATCTTTATATTCCTTATATAATACAATATGGATTTTTTCGTTCTGAAAAAACACTCTTATCTAAATCCAAATTAATTAAAATACATAACATAGAAACAATATTAATAATTAAAAATGATAAATTTATTTTATGTTTTTCATTCTTCTTTTGTAGGATTGAAAAATTATTTTCTAATAGAAATGTTATTAATATTTAAATAAGGCTATATTTTGTCAATTATTTGTTAAAATTGTGTTTTTATTTTGAAGCAATATATGGATATTTGAAGTTGCTTTTTAATTTTAGAAAATTGGTAAATAAGATATTCAATGTATAGATATTGGTTTGGATTATTATATTTAAATTGTTGTTTTAATAATATTTTTGTTAAGTATTTAGGTTGAAATTGTGTTTTTAATTTTAGATTGGTTGTATTATGTTTTTTTTAATTATTTATATTGAAAATGTTTAAAACTTTTTAGGTATTAAAGGGTAATTTAAAATTACTTTTAATTAATTAAAATTTTGTTTTTATAAAAAAATAATAATTTAATATTTTAAAAAAAAATATTATTATTATTACTATTTTAATTTGAAAGAGTGTTTTTATTATATAATTTTGAGTTTGGTTGGTAACAAATATATTATAGAATTAATTCATCAAAGTTTTCTTAAATACTTTTTTAGAAGAGAATATTTTCGAGTAATAAAAAGAAGTGTTTTGTAGGTGAATACCTTACAAAATTGCGTCATCACTAGGCAAAATTTACAACACATAACACCACTCATTGACTATGAAATCTTTCATAACTATGAATTCATTGTCTTGGAGAGGTTCATTTAATTTTGGGCAATTAAGAGTTGTTGGAGTGCTAGACTTCATCAACCATTAGGGAATTATAGTTGGCATGATTTGGCCATTAATATTTAATTCACCTATCTTCAATCACACCCCTAGGTTCATTTAAGTTATGGAAATTAACAGTTGTTGGAGTGCTAAACTTCATCCACCATTAGGGGATTAAAGCTAGTGATTTGGCCATTAATATTTAATTCCCCTATCTTCAATTCACACCCCTTGTTAACATACTTGTTTGTTTCTCTCTTGAAGTTTCTTAAGATATGGAAATATTTGTTTGTTTCTCTCTTGAAGTTTCTTGAGATATGGAAATATGCTCTGGATGGATTTTTTTTATTCTTTTCAAGACATTTCCATAAATTTCTCCTTTGTTAAGGAGCCTTTGACCAAATGATGTCGGATTAGGAGAGAATCTCCCATAACCTTACGTGTTAAGTGTGTCCACCAGATGTTCTTTGCTTTATTATTTGGCATATGATGTATTTACTATCTCTGCGGTAATAATTTACAATCTCTCTGCGTAATAATTTAGGGTGATGTATTTACGATCTCTTTGCGGTAATAATTTAGGGTGATGTATTTACGATCTCTCTGCAGTAATAATTTAGGGTGATGTATTTACGATCTCTCTGCGTAATAATTTAATATCTTTTACGATCTCTCTGCGGTAATAATTTAGGGTGATATATTTACGATCTCTCTGTGGTAATAATTTAGGGTGATGTATTTACGATCTCTCTGGGGTAATAATTTAATATCTTTTATAACGAGCCATTTGTTGTGACTAGAAACTCGTGGGTTTTTACCTTTGGATCTGCAGTCAATCCAATCCGGGGCAAGTGCGATCTGCAGTCAGGTTTGTTGATATCAGGTGCACACATTCCTTATCTTTTTCTAATACATATTTGCTCATATATTTTCAAGTATGAATATTTCACCATAGCTACCAAAGATTACCAAAGGCAGACCTAGCACAGTTACTCTACAAGGCCTTTATGAGTATATAGAGTCTTTAGAGAAACGTAGAGAAGAAAGAGAAGTCAAGCTACAAAAAGAGTTAGAAGCCATGCTGGAAAATAAATTTGCATTTCTTGAAGACACGATCTAAAAATAAATAGAAAATAAACTAGAACTATTAGAGAATAAAATGGTGGCAATGGAGACTAGGTTGCAGGTTATAGAAAAACAAAACCAAGATACTAACCCAACATCCCAGCAAGGAGATGTTGATACTTTAGAGAGTTTTAAAATGAAGGACATGATTAAAGAACTAGAAGAAAAAGTTAATAGTCGCCTCACCCTAAATAATGTGGTAGATGAATTAGATATCAAACCAATTAAATATGAAATGAAAAAATTAATAGAATTAAACCATGAGCGTAACAAAATGGCCTTGAACCTTATAATCTTCGGTTTAAAAGAGGAGGTAGATGAGGATACTTTAGCCATAGCCCAAACAGAATTACATAATAGATTACAAATTGAAACAATGTGTCTCACAGAAGCAACAAGGTTGGGGAAATTAACTGAGAATAAAGGAAGACTAATCCGAATAAAGGTGAGCTCTACTGATCATAAGTATGACATACTTAGTAAAACCTCAAGTCTAAAAGGAACGGGAATATTTATAAATGAAGATCTCATTCCAGAAGATCAAGCAGAATTAAGAAAGGAGGTTCAAAAGGTAAAAGAAGCTAGGAAGGAAGGAAAATGGGCAATAATCAGAAATAGAAAAAACTTTATCAGGGATAGAAACCAAAAAGATAGTAATAAATAGCAATTCAACATGCTCCGGATTCTTTCTTAGAACTGCCAGGGTTTTCCATGGAACAAAGGACCCAAGCTAAGTTGGATCTCAAATGATGTTGATATTATTTTTCTTGTGTAAACTTGGGAGCACGAAGAATCTAAGGTCCCTAACATAGATGGCTTTATGTTATGGTCTACCTGGAACAAGCAATCCTCCCATAGAGGCATTGGGGGAATAGCTTGTTACATTAAGAAGAACATTTCCCTGCATGCTAGGATTTATAAAAACGACCCTTACAACCAATATAGTTGGATAGAGATCATTGACATTAATAATAAAAAGACCTACATAGCAATATGTTATTTCCCCCCATCAATTCTAACTTCTATAAGAAGAAGAATCTAGATAAAAATATTCCCTACGATGGTTTAGAGAATGATATTTCTAGCCTGAGGAATGAAGGTAATATCCTTTTAATAGGTGACTGTAATGCTCGAACTTCAAGCAACCAAACTATTATTCTAAGCAATCATTCCAACCCTAATCCTCTTTGGTTAGACGAAGACCCTACTTTGGCTAGTAGGTACAAAAGGAGCTCTGAAGACCTCGGGGAGAATTTGTTTGGGTCGGAGCTAGTCAAACTTTGTAGTGCTCAGGATCTCATAATTTGCAACGATAAAAAGAAGTGGCCCAATTCTAGCCAAATGACCTGCATCCATGGGTTTGGTAGCAGCGTGGTAGACTATGTTATTTCTGATCTCCCTTTATACAACGAAATAATAAATTTTGACATCTTAAATGACCACGAACCTGACTCTGATCATAGGCCTTTACTTATAACTCTCAATTTTGTCATGCATAGAGATCCCATAGAAAATAATCCTTATAGCCAAAAGAACCTAATATTTGATAGAAATAAAAACGATCTCTTTCTAAATGAATTAAGAACTAATTTTCTTCCTTTATCTAGTATAGACAACATAGAAGACCTCTATCATAATTTTACTACAACCCTCACATATTATATTAACAAGTTCTCAATTGAAGTTTCAAATAATAAAAGAAATAGCAAAAGCAACCCATGGTATGACAAAGATTGTAAAAGTGCGAGGAGAGCAATTAAGGAAGTTGTTGATGAATCTCTTAAAATGGGCAAGATAAAAATATACAAAGCCCTAACTAAAGGGAAAAAGAGGCAGTACATTCGTAAAAGACAAAAGAATCTCTTACACCTCTCTAAGGTATATCCTAAGAAATTTTGGAGGTAGATTCTGACTAGGAAAACTAAAGATAATAATAAAATTTCTTTACACGATTGGAATTCCTATCTTAAAAAACTTTATGAATCTCCAAATGTCATGGATAACTTTGAAGCCCTACTCACAACAAAAGAAGTTTTCTCATTAGAAGACATTGATTTTGGGGTTACATGCCTGGCAAATGGGAAAGCTAAGGATATCGAAGGTTACCAAGCAGAAATCTTAAAAAATGGAGGTCTTGTCCTCATCCCCCACATCCACAAGCTTTTCAATCAAGCAGTCAAGCAAGGGTTCCCTAAACCATGGAATGAGAGCTTCATTATCCCTATTTTTAAAAGTAGGGATACAAATAACCCCTCTAATTATCGGACCATTATGATCAGCCCTCTCTTAGCCAAGCTATATGGTACTATTTTGGAAAAGAAGTTGAGCATATGGCTTGAAAGTGAAGGTAAGCGGGCTAAAGGCCAAGCGAGTTTTAGAAGGCATCACTCAACAACAGACCACCTCGTTATGCTTAGGATCATTGTGGAGGATTTTCGTAATGATAAATCCAATCTCTTTTGTTGCTTTGTGGACTTTAGAAAGGCTTTCGATACGGTTCCTAGAAACAACCTTTGGAATAGATTAGAAGAGCTAAAGGTTCCTTTCGAGTTGAGAGTTGCCGCTATAAGATTATACGAGAATGTAATTTCCAAGCTAAAAATCAATGAGGGGTGGTCGAAAGATATTAAATGTAATATTGGAGTTAAACAAGGTTTCCCCCTCTCCCCTACCCTATGTGGCATTTACATCAACAAGCTTGAAGGTTATTTAGAGGAAACAGGTTGTGCTCGCATGATCTTAGCTGGGATAGTCATCATCCTTCTTCTCTATGCTAACAATATTGTTCTTCTCGCAAGGTACCCATCTGATCTTGATAAGCAACTTAGGCTTCTTAAGGATTTCTGCTCTACCATGGGTATGACTGTTAACATTGACAAAACAAAAGTTATGATTATCAAATCCAAGAAGGACACTTACGCTAATTTTATGTATGACAATAATAACTTGGAGGAAGTGTATTCTTACAAGTACCTAGGAATTGATATTCATCACAAGCTCAACTAGAACTATAGCATTGAGAAAAGGATTAATGGGGGGTGGAAAGCTTATTTTGGTCTTGAAAATAATTGTAAAATGGCAAACCTCGTAATGTGGGATAAAAAGAAGTTCCTCTTTGAAACTTTAGTCACTCCTGTTATCTTATATGGATGTGAAGTTTGGGGTTGCAGCGTCTCTAGAGAATCCTGGAGAAAGATTGAGCAAATCCAGAAGCGTTTTATAACATATAACCTGAAAATTAAAAGCAATACACCTTATCATATTCTCCTTATAGTAGGTATTTCCCCTATCGAGAGCCTAGCTATGACCAGGCTTCTGTTGTACAAGCACAAACTCAATAACATAGGAGATCATAGACTTCCTAAGCTAGCTTTAAATTCTAGCCAAAACCACCTAAGGCTCAAGTGGGGGCGGTATAAAGACACAAAGGCCTGGTTAAACCTTTGGGAGATCAACGAGAATGATGCTTTGCAAAACATTAATAACATTAAAAATATTGTTACTTCTAAGTTCAAAGAAAATTGCGGTATGAGAAAGATTTAGCAGCTAAAAGAAAATTAAGTTATTATAAGAAGGTCATCAACCCCACCCTAAAAGATCAAAAGTATCTCTCTGTTTTAACTAGCTCAAAGAAGAAAATTAATATAGCGAAGATTAGAATGAACTCTCATGAGCTCCATAGTGAAACATGTCGTTGGGCAGTTCCTAAAACACCATGGATGGAAAGGATCTGCCATCTCTATGAAAATAGGAACATCGAGGATGAAAACCACTTCCTCTTAGAGTGCCCCGCGTACAACCACATTAGATCTCAGTTTCATAATCTTTGTCGCAATACTGACCTTCCTAGCCTTCTACAATGTCAAAATTATAGTGAGTTCGGGAGGCTTCTCTCCAAACTTTTTGAGCATAGGAATAAAATCTTAAATCAAACTAAATAATTTGTTTCTTTAGGTCCGATAGACCAAAGTTTGGTCTCAGTGGACGTTAACCATCATCATCATCGTTATCATCATGGCCAAAAATACCTAAACATTTTGTTTTCTTAAAAAACATAAGATATCTCTTTCCCTCTTACCACTTTACTTTCAAAATTACTTTTTAAAAAACAATCTTATTTTATATAATTAGATTTTATTTATATAATGATATAATTGAAAATCAAAATTTGAAAATTTCATTTTTAAATTTAAAATTAAGCATTTATTTAACATTTATTTATTTTAAAAAAAATATTGTTTTGCATTTTATAGGTTGGAAAGTTATCCAAGCTTCATATTGTAAATTTAAATTATAATAATAAAATAAAAAATTATGATTTTTAAATTTAAAAGTAAATATTTACTTTATAATAAAGAAATATTTAACTTTTAATATTTTTATTTTAAAAAAAAAAATATAATAAAGAAGTATTTAGTTTTAATACTTTTATTTGAAAGGATTTTATTTTTAAATAGAAAATTTATAATTTTAAAGAATAATAATAAAATTAAAAAACTGTAATTTAAATAATAATAAAAAAAAAATTAAAAAACTAACTTTTTAAATTTATATAGGACATTTTTATTTTTATTTTAAATTTAAAAAAAGAAAAAAGAGAGAAAAAAAGTTAACTCCAAACCTCATATTTTAGATGATATTATCATCAAAACCATTTCACGGCGTGAAAGATTCCCCATTCCAACTTTGTGAGGGAGAAATTACACAATGTAACGTTCGGACCATATTGGATACTTTATAGATATCACTTGCAACCCTGCTATCTTCACATATAAATTATGAAATGGAATGTTTACATATGTTGGTTCATTGTCTTTTTATTTGATATAACTAAAAATATGTGTTAATATTTGGTTAGGAAAGATGAAAATATATTAATGTAAAATAAATATTTTAATTTTAGTATTTTATAAATATATATTTTATTTTTATGGTGGATGTTTGAGTTACGGAATTTAAGTTTTTATTTCGTAATGCCTGTAATTGAGGTTATAAGGGGGTTTGAGTATATTAGGGAGTGGTGTTTGGTATATTTTTAAAGTTTTATTTGGGAAGTTTGCATTATGATGTGGCTTGAGAAGTAGGTTGTTTTTATGGAAGGTGGTTTGAAGAGTGATGCTCATTATGTAGTAAGGTGGTGAATATCATTTACACAATCATTTTAAAGGAGTGTTTTGTTGGACGGTTTTTTTGGGTTGGACTCGTGCAAGGTGTTTTTCGTCCACTTTGCAATTGGTTGAGGTATTTTTAGCCCAATTTCGTTGCTCTATTTTAGGCTATTGCTATTTTTGAAGGATTTCTATGTAATTCAAAAATTTAGTATGTCTTTGCCTTTGTTGATTGTGTTGCAATGGCTTTCATATTTGGCTTAGTCTCTGGTTCTAGGTTGAGTGAAGAGTTTGCTTGGCTTCAATGTGCCCCTAGGCATTTGGTTGTTTCTTTGTTTGTTTGGTTTAGTGGTCAGGAAATTCTTTGCACCAACTCTGGGTCTCGTTACTTAATTAGGATTATTCTTCTTTCGAATTATGGGAATTGGTTCTATAGTTGGGTGTCTACTTTCATGATTTCTCGACGTTTGTTTGTTTTTGGCTTGGTGCTTTTAGTGACTTCAGGTCCTTTATTGTTAGCCAAGACTGTCACTCTCTGCCCACGAAGTTTCAAGGTCCAGTCTGGGGGTTATTTCTTGTCTTTATCTTGTTCGAAACCATCTCATCTATGCCTTCTCCTCAAAGTTTTATGAGGATTTTATGGTAGGGATAGAGAATTTTTGGGTTCTCTTGGTTCAGTTGGTATCCAATCTTTTGTGTCCTTCGTTTATCTATTTTGTGGGCTCTCTGTCGAGATTTGACTTCTGCTCTTCTTGCAAGGGAGATAGTTGGCCTTTTGTGTGGCCACTCAATCAGATATGGTGCAACAAAGAGCTCCCTTAAGAGGGTGGGGAATTAGGAGGGGTTAGACATACTTGCAGTTGTGGACCTAGGTTGAGGCTTGACAATCCATGGCCATACAATTATTCTACCCTGGTATAAATTGGTAGCATCATTTTGGATATGGAAGGGAAAGTTGATTTTAGTTGAATATTTATCCTTGATCGACACATGGAGATATAAACTGACAAATGGATTCTTGACACTGGTAATACCAGGTCTCGCTAGACTTGCTACATGTAGATGACCTCTATTGGAAAATCAGAACTTCATGGGATGGGTTCTAATGGAGCTGATTTGTAAACTACCATGGATATTCTACTAGACAGTTCATCGCAATAGATCTGATAATATTATATTTAAAATCTGAGATTCTACACTATTACAGTTTCATTTAATTTATAGATCTGTAAACTTAATTGTAATTAGTGCATGCATGTAAAAGTAAATCAAGCAGAATAGTAGAGAATGACAAAATAAGCTCACACACACATAATACATAAGATATGCTCTCTGGGAAACCCTTCCAAGAGAAAACCTAGCTGGAAGGTGAGGCAGCTTCGCTCTCTTTCTTTATCTGGAAATATGGTTGCAGATACAAAGAAGTAATGTATGTGGCCCGTGGGCTGCTACAGTGAACATATCCTCTCTGTGTTCTCTACCTCCTATCTCTCTTGGCTATCTTTGTTCAGCTATGGAACAAAATTCTCTTGAAAGAATGGAATGCCTCTTCCTCCTAATGGACCAGTTATAACATAGCCTGATAGCCTACTAGTGGTTAAGTTTGACTACATCAACTCTTAACTAGAGTTACAAAATAGACTCTTCTAGAGTCTTTTACATCACAAACATGTGGCTAGCCCATTTTCCATGAATAATGGGGGCTGACGTGGCATCCTCTCGAAACATAGGTGTCAAAACAGGAAGGTCAACTTCTGAGTGGCATAACTTTTGCATACGAACTCTGATTGACGTGATTCTTGCGTCGTTGGAAAGACCTTTGTGTGTAGAACAACATGAAAAGGTGACGCACTTAGGCGGAAAAGTTTTACCCCCAAAGAACATCGTTTTATTCCTCAAAACACTCCTGAAAGGTTTCATACCCCATTTCGCCAAACTGGGTGTCGCCGGTAAAAATGGTCCCGTGAGCTGATTCCTCTAATTTTTCCACTCCAAATGCATTGAGATCGATGAAAAATAATATAATGATCCAATTCGGATTAGACCTTGCAATTGTGGGAGGCTTTTGGTCCCTAAAATATTTTACTGATTGAGGTGAGGAAATTTTTCCTCCACCTTCTCTCTGGTGTACCATTTAGCTTTTCCTGGAAGTTGTCCCTTCAACCCAATCTTCCAAAAGTCTTGTTGCCCTTGTCTTGTAGTTTTGGACCTTTTCTGCAAAACTATATCTTCTGTCAACTCTAACTGATCTTCTAGTGCCAAATCCTCCACAGACGGTACGACCTGTTCCTCTTCCTGATCTAGCATGGAAGGCTCATAAAGTTTCAAATTCTCTACATTTACAATTGAGTTAATGAGCATATATGGTGGTAAACTGAGTCAATAGGCATTATCACCCACCTTTTCCAATATCTCAAAGGGACCATACCTTAGATCCTTGATTTTCTTACTAGGACCTGCAACCTCTCCTTGTTCAACTGTAGCCATACTATGTCTCCCACCTTGAGTGATTTATCTATTCTGTGTTGATCATTCCCAGACTTATATTTCACCTGCGACTTCTGCAGTGTTTCTTGTACCTGTAGATGGATCTACCTCATATTCTCTAAAAAAAATTCCAGCCCTCAAAACATCTCCTGTAAGGTCTTCCTTCACTCCTCCTTACTACCCATATGCAATATCCAAAGGCGAAGGTGGAAAATATCCAAAACAAGTTTCAAATGGGGACTTTCTTGTAGAAGTGCGGACTGCTTTGTTATAAGAATGTTGTATATATACCATATTTTTATCCCAAGTCTTCGGATGCTTCTGGTTGTAACTCATCAGAAGTTGCACCAAAGTCCTATTGACTACTTATGTCTGCCCATTTGTCTGTGGATGGAATGTTGTAGATCTCTACAACTTCGTGTCCATCTTCTCCCACAATGTAGTCCATAATGTACTGAGAAATCTTGTATACCTGTATGAAATGATGCTCCTTGGTATCCCAAAGTGTACCCAAAAATGTCCAAAGAATAAGTTTGTTGTTTCTTGTTCGCTAATGGTCTTTTTACAGGGCATCAAAACACACATCTTATTGAACTTGTCAACTACCACGAACAGGTAGTCATGTCCCTTCCTATTTATCGGTAAACCTCCTACAAAGTCCATAGAAATGCTTTCCAAAGGATGATTAGGTACAATTAAGGGATGATACAGACCTTGTTTCCTGTTTCTAGGCTTGTTGGTACAACAAAGCATACATCTTCTTATGAACCTAGCTACCTTCTCTTGCATCTTGAGCCAATACACATACCTCTGCAAGTTAGCCATGGTCTTCCCTACACCAAAGTGCCTTACAACCTTGGAGGTGTGAACCTCTCTAATCAGATACAAACGCTCACCTTTAGGAACACATAGCTTATCCATCCTGTAGAGTAACCCATCCTGGAGATGGTAGTCAATGATGTTGCCGCAATCGTGCACATGGCTCTGACTTTGCAACTGTTGATACACCTTCTTCAAGTCCTCATCTTCTGAATATGCCTCTTTGTATGCATCATGTGTGAATGGTTACATGTGCATAAGAGTCCCCAAAGTTGTGATCTTTGATGTGGGTGGCATTGAAAACATATCAACCAACTTGCTTGTGTTTCCCTTCTTATACTTGATCACCAAATGAAAATGCTATAAAAGCACCATCCACTTGTAGTGCCTAGTCTGTTGTAGCTTATTTTGGGCCTGCAAGTTCTAACGGATGGTGATCTATGTGGATTATTGTCTCCTTTCCAATCAAATAGTGCTTCCACTTCTTCACAACTTGCACCATGCATAGAGCTCCTTATTGTAGCTAGGGTAGTTAAGAATTGCCCCATGAAATACTTCAGAATGGTAGCAAACGGGCCTTCCTCCTTGTATCAAGACAACTCCCATAGCATACCCACTTGCATATGTCTCCCCTTCAAAGGGTCGTTGAATGTTTGGTAATGCCAAAATTGGCGCTTCACTGATCTTCTTCTTTAACTGATTGAAAGCCTTATGTTTCCCTTTTCCCCACTGGAAACTCTTGCCACTTGTTGTTATGGTGTCGACTAGTGCTTCTACCATTGAAAACGAGGCTATGAATTTCCTTAGGTACTATGTCGCTCCAATGAAACTCCTAACCTCAGTAACATTAGTAGGCACTGACCATTTCATGATGGCCTCCATCTTGGAAGGATCTAGCTTCAACTCTCCTCCACCAATCACATAGCCCAAATACACCAAGGACTGTCACACAAACTCGCACTTCTTGAGATTTGCTAGCAACTGGTGCTTCTTCAATGTTTCCAACACTTGTGTCAAATGTGAAATATGCTCCTCCCAGGTAGCACTATATACCAATATATCATCCAAATAGAGAATAACAGATGAATCTATAAAAGGTTGCAATACATCATTCATTAATCTCATAAATGTAGTTGGTGCATTACATAAGCCAAATGGAATAACTAACCACTCATACAAACCTTGCCTGGTTTTGAATGTGGTCTTCCATGTATCTTCTTCTTTGACTCGAACTTGGTGATATCCATACTTCAAGTCCAGCTTGGTGAAATACTTTGCTTGCTGCAACTGATCTAGTAGATCAACTATCTTGGGTAGAGGTATCTGTTCTTGAGTGTGATTTTATTCAACACCCTTTAATATATACACATTCGCCTAGTCCCATCCTTCTTTGGCACAATGATGATGGGTGGCCCACATGGTGATGTACCTGATTGAATGACACCTTGTTCCAGCAGTTGTTGCAACTATTTATTCACCTCACTTGCTTCTATAACAGACTGCCTGTATAGCCCAATATTTGGCAATGGGGAGTCTTGCTATAGATGGATCTCGTGTGCCACTTCTTTCTTACGGGGTAGCCCTTTAGGCTCTCAGAACACGTCCTTGTATGCTTGTAACAACTCCTCCAATTGTTGTTTTTGTTTCTTAGTACACCCCTCTAGGGATGCCTTGCCTCTTATTTACTCCTCTATAGATTGAATTTCTCTAAAAAATAATAAAACATACTTCTTGTTGGAATTGATCAATTTCTTGGCTTGGTTGACACTTACCAATTAAATTTTTTACTTTCCTTTATGCGCATTGATGGTGAATGATTTTCCATCCTTGATGAGTCGGTATTGGTTAGCTCTCCTCATGAATATTGCATAACACATGTACATGTATGGACTCTCAAACACGACTCCACATACATCAAGGGGAACCACATCCAGATCTACTTCATCAATTAAATCAGCATTGATAGCAAATCTAATTTTAAACTATTTTTTTTCCTTCAGCTCTGCATCCTTATGTACCCATCCCAGTGGATATGGGTTTGGATGATCACGAACTTCCAGCCCCAACTTCTTTACCAGATCTGCTGCAATGAGATTTACCTACGATTCTGAGTCAAATAGAGCATCAATTTTCGTCTTCTTGACATGTATCTTTACATGGAAGAGTTTGGTCATTTCTTTCTCTTCTTGTTGCTGAAGGCTACTCAGATTCACCTCCTTTTACACTGATGTACATACAATCTTCTCATCCACACCTGAGTTGATTTCAAATTGGTTGCTCAAATTAGTGGTCATGAGATTCTTCTTCTCATTATCTTTCTTCTTGTTCTTCGGGTTTAGCTCTCGATGCAACTTCCAACACTTCTCCTCTATATGGCCATCAATGTTGCAGTGGTTGTAGTGGTTTCTAGGATCTTTGCACTAGTGTGTTGTGGCTGTCGTCTTTTTATCTTTTCCCCCTTTTTGCTTCTTCTTCTTCTCCTTAGAAGTGTCTTGTTGCTCCTTTTTCTTTGATCCACTTGATTACGCTCTTTTCAAGCCTATGTTCTCCAGGTACTATGCCTGTACACAAGCCTCGTCCAACGTTTCGGGCTTGAACAACATCACTTTCTCATGCAAATGGTAGTGAAGACCCCCCAAATACTTGAGGATTACATCTGGGTTCTTTGGAGAGATACCCAACATTATAGCCATCTTTTTGAATTATGTGGTTTACTCCTACACACTTTGGCCCGACTTTTACTTGAAGTAATACCACAAGATCCACTAGTCTTCCACGTAACCAATGGGATAAAAATGTGACTTAATGAGGGTTTTTAAATCCTCTCACTTAGTCATTGGAGGTTCTCCCTCCAACCTCAGGGTTTCCATGTGGCTCTCCCACCAAGTCAGTGCATGGCCCTCCAATTTCAGCTACGCGAATGAGACCTTCTGCCCTTCCTTGATCTGATGGACACTAAAATAAACTTCCAGTTGTTGCACCCAATGGTTCAGCTTCAAAGCGTCGATCTCACGGTGGTACAATTTGATATCAATTCCTCTTCCACTTTAACTAGGGATTAGTTCACGACACTCGAATTGGGTTGATCTTTTATGGGTTCTTTCTTCGACTGGTTATCTGAGTCTTCTCGATCTCATGATCCCCCTTCTTATTTTTCATCTACATTCCAACCCCCTTCTTCTCCAAATATCCCCAACTTATTTCTTAGGGCCGCCATGAGGAGGTTTACATTGCGGTTTATATCTGTGACTTGTTCTTCGAGCCGCAAAAACCTCACCTCTGCACGATCATGAGGTTCGTTTATAGGTTTGTCGCCCATGATTAGGGTTTTCTAATTTTAGGCCCTGTCGATCTTGTTGGACACTTAATCCTCTACGGGTTAGTGTGGAAGCCGAATAGACTAAAGGAGTCCAAGAGACCTTGGGATGTGGAACCCAGCAGTCAAACCATGTACTATAAATGTATATCATTTGTAAATAAAAAATGTACTCTCATGTTTTATATTTCATATTATCTTGCTGCCATGTGTGTGTTTAACATGGTATCAGAGCGGGCGATCTCCTGCCCTACTCAAGTGTGAGCCACCTGTTTCTGTGGCCTTTGTAAAACAATGCTTTCCTCATGATTATACTTTTCTGAGCATTTCTTAGAATAGAGGTTGTTACCTCTATCAGCGCTACCATTCCTCTGATGTGAGCAGTCCTGGCCCTCTGTGACTTAAATTCTCTATTCTGAAATCCTATCAGCCATATTTTAGCTGCATTCTCTGCCCACACTAACCCAAATAGAAAATCCTGGCAGCTCTGACACTTCCACTGACCTGAAAGCATCATTATTCCCCTGCGACTCACTATTATTCCACTGGCCTATTCCTTCTGCTACGCTACTCCTGTAGCTACTCCACCTGCATACAAAATGCTGCTCTCTCCCATACGTTGCTGAAATTTCAGTTCTTGAAACGCTCCATACGCAGCACTCATATATAGCCTGTTCCAGTTCTTGAAATGCTCCATACGCTGCTCTCTCCTATACGCATAGTGCTCGGCCTCCCTTGACTGCATTTATCACTGCTCATATGCAATACTCATATATTTGTAACTCCTACCCTGCCATAACGCGCCCAGGTTCATCGTCAGATATTGATTGCTCTGCTCCATCTTTTGAAGTTGTTGATGGGAAACCGATGACCTCTTTCGTTGTGTCTGGCTTGTACTTCTTATTCTGCTGCAGCATGGTGATTTGGATTATAACATTTACAGTTTGAGAATAACCATCTAAGAATGCATAGAGCCATTTGATGTTTCAGCACTGACCATATACAGATGTTAAAGACTGAATTCTCTGTCGATTCTCTATCCCTCTGGTTGATTTATTAATTAAACTCTATCTCCTGTACATTGAATGTCTGCGTTTATTGAATGCTGGGACCGTGAACCCTCTACATTTGTTGAACGTTGAGACCATGAGAAAAGCATTGAACCCTCTGCGTTTGAGCAAACTTTATTATGCCAATTGAACTAATTGAATACTGCGTTAAATGTTGAACGTTGTTTTGTGGAAGAGCATGAATGCTGCATAACCATGGTGCAATGAGCGTGGACTGAGACTCTGCGTGCCATGGCTGCTAGGATGTAGAACTTGCATGTTGTATTGAAGACCAAACAACTCTGCTACAGGCCACAAATGTTCGAATGTGAAAGGCCATGCGGTTGAAGGAATGCATGCCACTCAAAGGTTGTTCAAGATTGACATAATGAGGAGGACTCTGAAGTCGAAGCCGAAGCTGAATTTGAAGTTGATTAGTTGACATATTCTGAAACGATCGAGTTCTGTGATATTTTAGAGTCTAGTGTGGAATATCTATCTTGAAAATTGAAATCCTGCCAATAGTTGTTAATACTGCATTGACTGTGGTATGTGTTGGTCTCTATGATGAGTTCTATGCATTGGAATGTTCGTTGAAGACTCCAACGTATGATGCGTTGAGTAAGGAATTAGTGTATTTGCAAGCTGGCGTATATTTTTCAAAGCTCTGTGTTAATTATGTGGTTTGGAATAGTCTAAAATGAAGATAAACTGTCATGTATGTGTTGGTCTTTCAATACTCGTTAAGAGGTTGATTGAAGCATTGCATTTAATTTTTTAAGCCCTGCATTATGCGTTTAGAATCCTTTTATTAAGGTTGTGGTATATGATGGGCATATATACCATATATTAGTTGCCTTGAATTAAAAACAACACATCTATGTTATATATTCAATGCTAGTCCCATTTAGTGTGTCTATGCTTGAAACTGGACGCAAAGAAATACAAGCTTCATCTCTCCACTATGATCTTCCTGTGGTTGTGTCTTTACCTTCACATTTACGGCCTCTGCTCTTCTTATAACTGTGGATACAGAAGAAGTAGAAGAAAAGTGTTGTGTGAGTTCATTGTGATTGCCTTCTAATGTGGATCTACTGAAGCAATTCAGGCACGACCCGCTAGCAGTGGCAGTGGCAGTTGCGTGGATATAATCCCAGATGGCGCTGGTGATGAGTGCTAAGGAAATGGATGCTAAAGATGACGATGTGTAATTTTTTTCTACGTGATCCACGTCTCCAATATCGAAATCGTTCTCCACTTCCAGCAAATGGTGACGAATCAACTCCACCATATTCGAGGCTTCGGTTTGAACCAAAAATTTGGGAACAATTAATATTTAGTCCAGCAAACACATACTAGAGCTGAATGTTTAAAACTATTATGAACATGTTGAAGCCCCGAAAATCGGGTCTACAACAAGGGGGATACCCACCCGGTCTGGACCTTGGTTAGCAACTCCTTTTCCAATTGGTATAGTGGGTCTGACTGGGGATATGGGACCAGTTTCCCAATTCATGTGTGTGTGTGTGTGTTGAGAATTGATATTTCCTTCCTCATAATTTCTAAGTAAAATGATTTTATTCTAAATCTAATTTAACAACATGCAATTGTATCCTAATGAACAAAAATATCTAATTCTAAAACTAACCCGGGATTTAATCTTTTAATTATGCGATCTAAAATAATTTCTACAGCAATTGGTAATAAAGATCATTCAATTGCTATAAGAAAAGAATTCAATAAAGATGAACTGTTTCGTATAAAAAGTTAGCCGAACAGTCATGAAAACATATCGCATAATAAGTCACTCATATATTAAGCATAAATAAATGGCTATCACTATACAGAAGTGCCAAATGATAACTCAAGCATTCAGGCATTCACATATAAATAACTAAACATGAATATCACCTTAACACATAAGCAGAAATTGTTAAGAGATAAAAGTACCATTTATAATGAGTTCTACTCATGAGCTCTAGCAATAATGATTTATCTCTTCTTAATTCAACATCTACTAAGAGTACAAAAGTGCAATTTCAGTAGCAGATATTAAACACATATGTCAATAAATCTTGTTCCATTCATTCATCAAAACCTCCTCAGAGGGTGCAGAAGTGCATGTTCTGAGGACAAGTTTTTGATAAATTTCAGGACCCTTCTCTAAATGCATGAGAAGGGTTTAAATACTACTAGCTAAATCTAAAAATAGTTTATTACAAAAATATAGGAGGCAGTTTAAATGATCGTCCTCATTTCAGGAAAAAATAAAGCAAAACTAAAACTAAAATTGAATCTAAAAGTAAAACTGGCAATTAACTATCTATGTATCTGATCTTTGTAGTCGCAAGCATCCAGCATCGGCTTGAGGAGAGTTGGCTAGCCGACCTCTGACTTTAATTGTCCTGCGAAAACAAAATCGACAAGTGCTGGCGCCATCTTCTCGGCAGAGTTAGTGAGACACTTGAGAGTCATGCACTGACTGTGTGGTTTAACCAAGTACTGCCAGTAAGAATCCCAATTTAACTTGGTTAACCTTTTGATGGACTCTGCTCTTTCTTGAGCCTTTTGTCTCCAGCTTGTCTGTAGATGTTGCACATTTGGTAGAAATCCTGGAGTGTTCTCTGATAAATACCACTAGTTTTTAGAGCTCGAGTTTTGCCTTTCGCTTTAGCACTTTTTCCTACAATTTTTCGGGCTTATAGGCGACTGAGTGATTACAGGATTTTCTTTTCAAGAGGTTTTGCCTGGCGATGCGTGATTAGGCACTAATCACGCATCAAAAACTGCCTCCGTTTCTTGATCCGGGCTTCCCTGGTGCTATTTTTCGCCTCTTGCGCGTTTTTTTGTTAGAGGATGTAAACCTTAAATTTTGTGGAAAGAATGACTCCATGAGTTCTTAGCTCTGAGTCTTAAACTATCGATTTGTTATTTCAGCACTATCCAATACCCATTTGACCATGTCTGTGTATGGAAGAATCTTGGGCCTTGCCGCTATCCGGTGTAAGAACGAGCATGCTAGTTCTGTAATTAACGCCTCAGATGACCCGCGTGAGTCTGCAGTAGCTGTAACCTTCATTATTCTGGGATTTTCTTCCTAGAGTAGACTGTGCATGCCTTCCCAAGTAGTAATGTCGGCGTCTCTGTTACATGTGGTGTCTGTGTATAAGGGCGTCATTTGTTTGTCTTCGGAACTTGGATCCTTTCCTTTCTTTCCCATAATATTCCGAACACTGCTATGTATACCTCTCTGCTTTTCGCTCCTGCAGTTTGCAAATGAGGAAAGAGTAATGATAAGAAAAAAGGTGACGGGAAAGCTTTAAATGCCGAAATCATATAAAATATATCACCTTACGTGAAATGGCTCTTCGATCAGATCAAAACTATATTTCATTAATGATTGCCAACTAACTCATTAAATTAACATTAACGCGCATAACTGGGCATCGGTTTATGGAAAATCTTTTTCGAACGACAAGCCCTACAGATCTGCGATAAGGCAATTTTGCAATTTGCTTCGCAATATTGTAGAGCCATTACGTGTGGAAATCATCTATTACCATATGTTTTCTGCGCAATGTGATTTGCGAGACGCACCATCGCATATCGGCGGTTTGAGGTATTTCACTTTAAGTGATACTTGAAACACATGAAAACTGCGATGCGATAAATTTCTTTAGTATGTAATCTTGCATCGTGATTTCGCAATCTTAGGATTCTATTTGTAGGAAAGCATCTATTACCTTTTTGCGACGCGACGATTTTTATTGGAAGAACAGTTTTGTTCGAACTTATCATAAAACTTAAGTCTTTTTAGATTTTCAGGTATTCTCCTAAGCTTATGATAGTATGTTTTATTCAAAAAGGGAATACAAGTCCTACTTTATTTTTTAATTTTTTTATGGATAAGGGTCCCCACTTATTTAGTATTGGTGAGAGAACTAAATAAGAAGGGGGGTTGTTGCTGGCCACAATAGAACAGTACATGTATAAGTTGGCGAATGCGACGGTTCAGAACGTTGGCAGCGATAGTCAGGAAGTGGTAAACTGAAGGGCGTTTTGAAGGTGAATAAAAAAAAAATTGAAGTTCGTCCAGGCATCATTGTCAAGGACGAGGGTGACAACATCAAGTGTATGCCCATCTTTTCAAGAATAATTTCACTTTATGCTGAGCAAAACGAGTTGCAGTTTGTTGTTCCTGGCGGCCTTATTGGTGTGGGTACCACAATAGATCCCATGCTGACATGTGCTGACAGGCTTGTGGGGCAAGTCCTTGGAAAAGTTGGCGAGCTACCAGATGAGACAATCCCTCCTTTGGTGATGGAAATTTGATGTTAGCTATTGGTTTTAGTTTCTTGCTAGTGTTATCTGTCTCACAATCGCATGATTCTGTAAAGGACAATTGAGCTTACCAAGCAAGTTTTGGAGCATGGTGTCTTGATTATGAACAAAATATAATTTTGTATCATGAGCTAAAATAAAATTGGGTTTGAAGTGGCGTGGAACAGTTAAATTTTGACACGATTTTCTACTCATATAATAGTCGCAACTATTTATCATTTTATAGGTGCATTTGTAGTTGAAGACAACACAGTTCCTCTGATTTTATTGTTTTGAAATGGACCGAATGGATGATGTATTAAAACTACTGAATAATCTGATACATTCCACTGTTGATGAGATGGTTAAGATCAACAAAACCTCTCTTTCCAATATTAAAATGTGTCTGCAAAATGCACAAGAGAATATTGAGTTTTTGCAGCTTGAATCTCAGCTACAGCAAGCAGAATTACAGCAATGGAGTCATCTTTCTGAACCTGTTTCTGTTCAGAAGATTGAAACAAACTCCCATAAACAACAAGACAATAATGTTACAATTGATTCAGATCTAGTGCCAAATAAAGCAGCAGTTGTACATGCAGATGCAGAAGTTCAGTTTTCACTTCCCAAGCCCATCATCATACCTTGGGAACAGCTTGTCCACAACAAGCACAGAACTGGTCTTCAATATGACAAGGATGTGTCCTTTCACACTCCAGACTACTCAAAACCCATTCAGTTTCAGAGTGTTGGATTCATTCATGACAGTTCACCTCCAGTTGTTACAGATTCTGCCCCTCTTCCACAGCAACAACAGCCACAACAGACTGTGAAATTCCAACACTGTGACTGAGTTGGCCATCTGAAAGATCACTGTTTTGATCTTCATCTATGTAAGCACTCTCATAAAACAAGTCATTCTTCAAATATATGTTGCTTAAACAAACCTCCTGCAAGAACAAAGATTCATCTTGGATGGATCGCTTCTTGGAAATGGGCATGAACAGCCAAGAAGATATTATAGCCACATGTCATAACTTGTTCTAGAGTATTAAACAGTCTTGCAGTTGAGTTTTCTCCATCATCTCACCTTGTATCTGACACGGGGATAAATGATGGTGATCTTCAAGCTTCAAAGCCACATCAAGCGAGCCTGAGCCACAACTTGCCACACTCGTTTAAAGTTGTAGCCATAGACAAAGATGCCCTTGAGCATGACTTCAGTTGGTAATCTGGGACACTTCCTCTAGTAGAAGACTTCAGCTTCTTGTCAGTTTTGGAAGAATTCCAGGAATAGAATTGGGGACACTTCCTCTAGCAGAAGACTTCAACTTCTTGTCAGTTTTGGAAGATTTCCAGGAATTGCATTAAGCATTCCAGAGTTGTTGTTCATCCTTAAACCATCACAGGTTTAAGTTCTCCCTTTTATGCAGGGTGAGACCTCCCTTTCATGGTTGAAGGTTTCCCTATTCAAAACAATAGGAGCACTTCCTCTAGCAAAAGACTTCAGCTTCTTGCCAGTTTTGGAAGAGTTCCGGGAACTGCACTAAGCGTTCCAGTGTTGGTGGTGATCCCTAAACCACCGCCCTTTATACCAACATTTCAGAGAACACATTCAGCCTAGTGCTGCCATGCATTTTTATACATTTTGTATTACAACTCTCTTCTTGGACTCATACATAACCCTTCGGATTAAAGGGGGGAATGTTGGACACCTAATCCTCTACTGGTTAGTGTGGAAGCCGAATAGACTAAAGGAGTCCAAGAGACCTTGAGATGTGGAGCCCAACGGTCAAACCATGTACTATAAATGTATATCATTTGTAAATAAAAATGTACTCTCATGTTTTATCTTTCATATTATCTTGTTGCCATGTGTGTGTTTAACAGATCTAGATCCCTGCAATCTCCACAAAATACCCAAAGAAACCTGCTTTTATACCAAATGATTTGTAAACTGTTGTGGATATTCCATTGGACAGTTTGTCACAACATATCTAATAATATTATATTTAAAATAGGAGATTCTACACTATTACAGTTTTATATAATTTATAGATCTGTAAAATTAACTTTAATTAGTGCATGCATGTAAAAGTAAGTCAATCAGAAAAATAGAGAACAAGAAAATAAGCTTAAACAAACATAATACATAAGATATGCTCTTTGGGAAACCCTTTCAGGAGAAAACCCAGCTGGAAGGTGGGGTCGCTTCGCTCTCTTTCTCTGTCTGGAATTATGGCTGCAGATACAAAGAAGTAATGCATGCGGCCCATGGGCTACTATAGTGCACCGATCCTCTTTGTGTTCTCTACCTCCTATATCTACTGGCTATCTTTGCTCAACTATGGAACAAAATCCTCTCGAAAGAATGGAATGCCTCTTCCTCCTAGTGGCCCGGTTATAACATAACCCGATAGCCTACTAGTGGTTATGTTTGACTACATCAACTCTTAACTAGAGTTACAAAATAGACTCTTCTAGAGAATTTTACATCACAAACATGTGTCTAACCCCTTTTCCATGAATAATGTGGGCTGACGTGGCATCCTCCCGAACTATAGGTGTGAAAACAGGAAGGTCAACTTCTGAGTGGCATAACTTTTGCATACTGACTCTAATTGACGTGATTATTGTGCCGTTGGAAAGACCTTCGTGTGTAGAATAGAATGAAAAGGTGAAGTGTATAGGCAAAAAAGTTTTACCCCCAAAAAACGTCGTTTGATGCCTCGAAACGCTCCCGGAAGGTTTTAGACCCTGTTTTGCCAAACTAGGTCTCGCTAGTAAAAATGGTCCAGTGAGTTGATTCCTCCACTTTTCCACTCTAAATGCATTGATATGGATGAAAAATAATATAATGATCCAATTTGGATTAGGAGCATATAGACACTCAACGAGAACTATTGTTGTGCATTGATGAGGTTCTGCAAAAGGTGTTGAAACTAGATGACAAAGTATTGATTATAGCTAAGAGGTTAGTTGACTTCCCAATCACTCAATAAGATGCTAACAATAATATTTCTCCTCCTATAAAGGTACACTCTCCATCCAATTGATATGGTTTACAAAAACATGTTTTCTTATGATGCTACCAACCAAGAGGATTTTTTTTCTATACATGGTAGGACTAAATATTTTTTATGATACTATCAATTAAATGGCCTTCACACACACACACACATATATAAGTGACAATGATTAAGGATTTTATAGATTTTTTATTTCCCTTTAAAGATTGGAGAGGAAATGAGGTAAAATTTCCCCAAGAGACTTTTCATTCCAAATTTTTGGGCACGGGAATAGATTCTTACAAATTGATTACAAAGTAGAGTACACAAATATAACATATCTATCACTTGCAATTTATATTCACCCCCCCCCCCCCCCAACCAACTCTTATATATTCCAAAAGTGTGTGATATTTTGAGAGAATATTATTTTATGTCTTGTAGGATACATTCTTAATTATATTCCCTTCCTCTTATGAGAGGAGGAGAGGGGTTTGGAGATTTCCTAAGGATTTTGGTGAAAGACTTAGAAGATTCAGAGTGAATGCTTGGTATTGTCTCTAGCTCTTTTTCCTCCCCTTGTTCCCATTTGCTTCCTTTGTCCCCTATATTTCCTCCTTTATTTCCTCTGCATCCTCTCCTTCACATTCCATTTTCTACTTCCTTTTTTGCTAGAGCATGAATATTAGGATCCTCAAGGGATCTATATGTGTCTTTTTATGGGTGCATAGAACTAATGTTGGGTCCAATTGCTTCCTTTCAAATCCTTCTCCACATATATTTTATTTACTAAGCCCTCTAGTTTCTCAAGAAATTCAAATTGATTATTTCTTGAGGTGGAAAAACCCTTTGAGGTGTCTTTGACTAAGGTAACCCCTTAAATTGATAATTTTTACGCCTAATAGAGACCATCTTAAACTTGTGCTCTTCTATTGACTTTGGCTTTGAAGGAGACTGATCCTCTTGGTTTTTGATAGCTCTTGGCAAAATGTCCATAAACATGACAAGTATTGCACTTGAATGGAATATGCTCATAATCCAAGATTTGATGATGGCTCTACCAATCAATATTGGTTCGCAAAACCTCTCAAAGTCTCTTATCCAAATCCACCTCCACACATATCTCACATGAAAACAAATTTCCTTTTGGTTATGCTCAATTAATGAATATATAGTTTGTTTTCAATATATCTAAGAGTGCAATGATCCCAAAATATTAAATGGAGACGAAGCAATCTAACTCACATTGGTGTTGCTAAAATTTCCTCTTTGGGATTGAAATATAGGGACCATGGGACAAATGAATTCCCTCGAATCCCATAAAATGTGGTCTACATCAAATCTTGATCTTCTTTATTGAGGGAAAAATAAAAATAAAAATAAAAACAAAATAACCATACCCATAATCTTGGGAGACCATTGCTTAACCTCCCAAGTTTCCATAGCTTTTGGACTAGGTTAGAGTCCTATAAATTTTCCTATCAAAGTGCGTTTAGAAAAATCAGGGCTTCCCTTCTTGGTTCTGGAGATGAAAGCTCCAATTAAAAAATCATTTCCAACCATTTTATAAATCTCTTTTGATGACACTGGTTTCTTTTATGTGAATACATCGACTAAACTAAAGAGGGAAAAGCCTTCATTTTGAACTATTTTCATCTCCCATCTTTAACTTGGCTTTTGCAACCACATATTTCAATAGTTCTCATCAAAACAGTGTGCTCCTGAATACTTAGTGAGAGTTGCAACTTTCCAATGCTCACAATGGTTAAGTTCAATTGTTACTCACACCTTTAAATGAAAGAGATAACTCTTTGATTCACAACTATTGCAATATCCAACTTTTACGTATGATTTGGGTGGTGACTGGGGTAAATCCTAATGGAAAAAAGGAAAATCACCCTCATATTTTCCCATAAAGTAGCTTCAATTTGTGGATTTTTTATCTATCTTAAAAAGGTTAAATAATTTATTACTCATAAATTTCCAATTTATTTTTATTAGAACTTAAATAATTTTTATTAAAATTTAAATTAATAAAATCAATATTTTTAATAAATAAAAAATTTATATATGTTTGGTAACTTAATTGACCTTAAATTATTTACATGAATTATCAATTAGGGCTAGTAAACTGATGAAGTGTATGTGCACTATAAGTGCTAGAAGTATTTTATTACTCACACAAATTCTAAATTAAATTGAATTATTTAGATGCACGTGTCTTCAAGGAGTAAATTATTTATTCCTAGAAAATAATATTAATTTACAATGATGATCACACTCTCTTGCTTTCAAACAAAACTACTTTTGATTACAAAATTCCAGAAGTAAAAATCTCATGCTTCATGCTTCTGCATAAATATAAATCAATCCCACACTTTGCATAAATGAAAATGATATACACACTCATTTGCATAAATGAAAATTACTCTTAATCTCATACTTAAATAAAATCATACATTTGCATAACACACTTGCATGAAAATAAAATGAAACAAACTCTTGCTTAAACACACTCACATCTACTTAAATTAAAGATCACACTTGTTTGAATTCAACAATTAGTTCTGCGAATGAATCTACTGTCTATAAGAAAGATGAAATGATGCCTATTTGAGTGAAACGTAAAATTATGTCACTGTTGCTATGCTCTATCCATGTGCATTCGAAATCTAAACAATAGAAATGATTAGCAAAATGATCTCGACTCAAATCTAAATGAAACTGAAATTGCAAATACTCAATTGAATAAACAGAAATCTATGAAGCTAATTACTAACTGCAAAAACGGAAATCCTTATTGTCTCGAGGGGACCCTCCACGAGAAGTAGGCAATCACTATTGTCTCAAGCACTTAACCACGCATGAATGCTTACTGAGAAAACAAAATGATTCCTTAAAAACAGATTATCAATAACATCATTCGAGTCTTGTTGTCGCTTCGTTACTACTGTTTTCATTTCTACCAAGAGGCATATGTATAGAGCTCATGGAAATTAATTGTTTAGAGATATACACCTAATCCCTATCAACATAAACTAAATTTTAACTTAAAAAGATAACATCATATAAATCACTCAGGATTTGATATCATCGAAGCAAATCACGAGGCACAAATCTCGTTCTCACTTGCCTATTTCTGATTACGTAGGTTGACTCTGCCTTTGACTGCATTACTAGGATTTGTTTCCATCGATCTGGCTCATGAGAGTAGGAGGAAATCGTTGAGTGCATCAATTTCCACCTACCCATATATTTCGCTTCCCAGCTGGCACCTTGGAACCTGTCAAACCACGAACTTGGTTGCAGAATCGTGTATTAGCTACAAAACCATTGTAATTTGGTAGCTGAAGTAAACATTAAACTAAATAATAAAGAACATTATCATTTTATGAAATAAAATTCAATTGTATACCTGTCATGTCATAATTCTTGTAACTTAATGCCCAATGTGTTATTATGAAGATAAAAAGGAAATAGATAGGGTGAAAAAGGATGTCAAAAAGAAGCAATTTTAAGGTTCAACATTCCCACACATGAAGCTCATTGCATGTCCTCATGCAAAATTTCAAAATTGATGAACCCTTCCTGTTATTGAACTTCTTCAGATACTTGAGCCAAAATATCTAGATTTGTCCTCTTTGCTTTCTTCTTGGTGACTGCCATTCTCGATTTCTTCATCAGAATCTTATACTTCAGACTTATGATTTTTCTCTTAAGGGATTTGTTCTTTTCTTTCAGCTTCTTACTTTTCGTACCATAGACCAATATGTAAGAGAATGTTGTCATTCTTGGTTCTATGTATTTCATTCTGCACTTTCAATGTTTCATGCTCTTGTTTTAAGTGCCTATTTAGTGTCTCAAATTCATAAATATCATGTTTGAGAGTATTTATAATTGAAGGTTCTTGTGGACTATTAAAATAAATTTCTTTTTCCTGATTTGAAGAGGATGCAGTGACCTTTTCAGTATCTCTCTTTTCCAAAGATTCTATATAATCATATATTTCATGTTGGACTGGGTCAATTTCAAGTGTTCTTCTTGCTGGACTAGAAATTGGTGACAAAATGGTTGGTGATGGAGCCCTTGGCTCTTCTTCTTCCTCCAAATTGACAAATTCTTTGGACTGTCGAGATGGTTCCTTCATTGTTTTATTAAGTCTTTCACTCCTCCTTACAGTGAATGAGGTCTTAATAAGAGGAATTTTCTTTTGAATTTTCCTTTGTTCTGTCTTTGCTTGCTTTGTTTCTTCCGTTTTCCTTTTGGGTGTACTTTCTTCCTTATCATTGCCTTTCTTTCTTCTAACGTTTTTCTTTTTGAGATTCTCTAATACATCTGCAAGGGGAGTTTCATCTTCTGAGGGTTGCTCTTGTTGTGGAGGTAGGTCATCATTAGGGTTTATAGATAGCCTTCTTCTACTTCTCTTTATTTTGTTGTTGGGTTCTTCCTGTTCTACCTCTTTAAAGTGGTTTTTTACTAAGAAACTTTCCCAATCATCTCCTATATTTTTGAGGTGGGCTTCAATCAACATTTTTATGAAACCACGATGATACATGGTAATTCTCAATAGATTGTATTTTTCTCTTAATATTACCTGTCATTTTCTTTAGACTATTGAGTAAGAAATAAGGCAAATTAATTTCATTCCCATCAAGGAAATGCATCATCAAACGTACATGATAGAAAAACATGCTACCAAATCTATCTTCACAAGTAATAAATTTTTGAATGACCAATAGTAAATTTCTCCATTTGTTTTTAAGATTTGTACTTAGGACGCCTTTCTTAAAGACTGAAGTGTCCATACCTGGATTTTTGAGAAATGTTTTCCATTCACTTCCTTTAATTCATTTGTTCTTGAACGATCTTTCACCAACCCTAGGAAGCCCGGTTACTTCTGCTATGAAGGATTTTGTCAATACTATCTTCACATCTCTAATTTCTACCTCAACTCCATCAAATGCTCGGGAAAAGGATTTTGTAACTTCTTTATCATAGTCGTTAAGTTTCTCTATAAACTCCAACCATTGTGCTTTTTGTAACATCTGTCTAACTTGTGGACAAACCTCCATGAATTTCTTCCCATCCGACTCTGACCTCACAATTACCCCCATGTTGTTGAAGTCTTAACCTGCAATTGCTTCTTTTGACAAGGTTATGGAGCGAAAATGGATTCAGAAAACAGAGTATGGATGAGGGCGAAATTGTCAATGGAATGGAGTGAAAAGGGTTTCAAGAAAATAGAGTATAAATGAGGGTGGAATTATCAATGGAACAAGGTTAATGGAATGGAGTATCTGCGCAATTATGAGTGGTGAATTTCGAATTATGATGGGATTATGGCCAACTTCGTTGACAAGACAGAGTATATATGGTCAAGTCTGAAGTTGGAATAGTAATGATTACTTTAAGTGGCGGTAGCAACGTCTATTTTATCTCATAATATAATGTTTCTTACCTTTATTATTTAATCTAATATTTACATACCTTTAGATTCATGATTATGATGTTTTGATTGATCTTTTGTAGGTTATCCTTCGATGCCTTCAACTGCAAGCTTGATCATATTCTTCTTATGCCAAGATCTTCAATTGTCGTAGTTCATCCCTGCCAATATTAGCTGCAGAATTTTGTTAAAGCTGCAAATTCTCAAGAATTCGATAACTGCTTATTTTGAAAAGAAAAAGAGGGTTACAAAGAAAATGGGATTAGAACAGGGTTTAAAAAGAAAATCTAGGGTGCCAAGAGTACTTGGTTTTCATTCTAGATTTTTTGTATGAACATGCCAATAGTGTTGGTTTTCATGTTTATACATATTTTTTTTTAGAAAACAAAAGGATTTTCTGAGTCAAGTTGAAGAGGAAGGAGAATCCTTCCTAGTCACCTTCAAATCAATATTGTTTTGTAGATATTTAACAAACTCCTCCCTTCTCAATGGTTTGTGATAAATTTTCTATCGATGACCATTTACAAGGAAGGTCACATTTTCTTCATCAATGGTTCTAATCCTGACTGCACCATTATCAAAGTTTCAATCTCATAAAGTCCAAGCTGATGAGTTTGAAATTTCCTTGGAAATATTTAAAATTTGAGTCAAAGAGTAATGCCCAATCTCCTAGCTGAAATTTCCTTTCTTTTATGAACTTGTCATTTCATTTGGATCTTTGTTGTTGAACTATGTTAGTTCTTTGAAGATCAAGACCCAATTTGACTGTCGTCTTGAAAGTATTTATCTATAACTCAATAGGAAATAGGACTTGCTTCCCATAAACAAGTTCATAAGGAGTGTGGCCTGTTGTATTTCTCCATGTGGTAAAATATGTCCATAAATCTTCTGGAAGATTTTCTTCCCACTCTTTTCTATGCAATTGCACAGTCTTGGTAAGAATTGCTTCAATTACTTTATTGGTGGATTCCACCTCTCCATTTGCTTGTGGATGATATGGAGTGGACTTTCGATGTTTGATTTTGTATTCCTCCATTATCTTTTGTACCATCTTGGATGTAAATTGAGTACCTTGATTTGTCACAATTTCCCTTGGGACACCAAAACAGGTAAAAATATCCTTGAAAAGAAATGAAATTACAACATTTTCAGTAGCAAAAGGAAGTGTTTTAGCTTCTACCCATTTTGTAACATAATCAGTGCAAACAAGAATGTGCCTTTTTTATCTTGATGGTGGACTAATTGGACGAACAAAATCTAAAGCCCGTTTTTCAAAATGTTTAATAAGTACCTGAGGCTGTAAAGGCATTTCATATGAAGGAACATGTTTTCCCATTCTCTGACAGTTGTCACATATTTTAACATATTCCTTGGCATCCTTAAAAAGGGAAGGCCAATAATATCCTAAGAGAAGGACTTTATAAGAAGTTATTTTATTAGAGAAATGTCCTCCACATGGTTCATCATGACAAACCTTTAATATCTTTGTTACTTCATCTTCTTTGACACATGTCCGAATGATTAAATCAGGTCCTGTTTTGTATAAATCTTCATTTATCCATGAATATGTTAGGCCCCTATACTACTAGTGTAACCCCTTATTGTTATTAGTATAACCCACTTATCATATTGATGTACCCATGTAGTGCCCATATTGTTACTATTGTGCCCCATAGAAGCCCACTATTGTTATTATTGTGCCCTTACATTATTATTGTTATGTCGGCTCTGATTATGTTATAACCCCTTAGACTCCTATATATAGAAAGGAGGTCTTTTCATTTGTATCATCCAAGAATTGTTCATTTATGTAATGTAAAGGAGGTTTCCCCCTCAAAGAGGCTGAATTCTAAGGCGTTGATCTTTCTTTTCTATCTTTTCTTGAGTTGGTTTCATAACATTTGGTATCAGAGCTTTGGATTCTAGGGTTTCGCTGCTCCAAACAGGTCATCGTGGCATTTTCGCTATAACTTTTTTTCTGTGACGTTTCAGAAGTCGCAAAAAAAAACCCATTTGAGAAGAAATCGCGTTGAACCTTGGGTCGAAATTTCAGAGATTTTTGCGCGATATTTTCGGAGATATGATCTCAGGAAGTTGGTCTTTTTGCAGACTCCTGAATTACACTCAAAACAGGTGACCTGGGGAAAATCGTCATAATTTTCTTTCTGAGCATCAGATTGAAATTTCGTAAGAAGGTACAGAAAGAGGACGGACTGTAGTTTTATTTTATATATTTTTCAGAGTCAAAGGTTGAAACAGTGACACGTGGCACTTCATACAAGTTTGCTCTACTGAACTAGTCTATAATCAGGTCACTGCGGGAGATTGTGCATAACTCTTTCTTGGAGAATCCAATTTGGTTCAAACTAGTGGCATTGGAAAGAGGACATAGAAGGCTACTACAGGTCACAATTTCAAAACTTAAAGATCTGAAAGTACAGAGTTACAGTCGTTTCAAGGTCGAGCTCCTAAAATCAAGAAAAAGCAAGATGAGGAAGTTTGATGGCAAGGATCCAGTAAATTGGATACTTCAGATGGAGCAATATTTTGATCTACATGGTGTACAACTGTTACAAAAGGTATGTATTGCATCTTCATATTTAGAACCAGATCAATTTTTATGGTATGAAGGGCTTTGTTCTCGTAAAAAACTTGTTACGTGGTCAATTTTCACGGAGGAAATGATAGCACATTATGAGGATACAAAGAGCAACACCTTCTTTAGAGCAACACCACAACAATTGGAAAGAGTAAAAGGGCTTTGTGACATAATGGAAAGAAAAATTATGGAAACCAGGAAGCATACCCCTCACAACTATAAAGATGGAAGTGTTGTTTCTCCTAGCCTTCCACAACCTACAAGGGTTACACCACAACAATTGGAAGAAAAAAGAGAAAAAGGGCTTTGTTACAATTGTGATAGCAAATGCACTAAAGGTCATAGGTGTGTTGAGAAGAAATTATTTTACATAGAATATGAAGAGGAGGAAGAAAATGATCAAAAAACATCAAAAGAAGAGGATATACGCCAGGACACCACCCCAGAGAAAGAAGAAATGAATCAGACCATATCTTGTAAAGCATTGGCAAGAATTACCACTCCTCAAACTCTCAAGATAGAAGGACATATCAAGAAGAAAAAGGTGCAAGAAGTGAAAGATCACATCGAGAAAGAAGAAATGAATCCAACCATATCTTGTAATTCAATGGACGAAATTACCACTCCTCAAACTATCAAGATAGAAGGACACATCAAGAAGAAAAATGTTCAAGAAGTGAAAGATCACATCGAGCATCAAGAAATGAATCCGGCCATATCTTGTAAAGGACTGGAAGAAATTACCACTCCTCAAAAGATAGAAGGACATATCAAAAAGAAAAAGTTTCAAGCAGAGAAAGATCACATCGAGCATCAACAGCAAGTTCTCCAACTTGTAAAGGATAACGCCACTTCGGTGCAAAATCAAACGAAACAACAGGTAGATCAACATCATAGTGAAAAATGTTTTGATATAGGTGATTGAGTATTTTTCTGCTACATCTCAAGCAAGCTATTTATGAGAAGGAAATGTTGGCAATACTACATGCACTCAAAAAATGACGACCTTACCGAATGGGAAGACTCTTCAAGCATGAGGATGTGGAAGCATTGTGCTATTTATATTATCCAACCAGAATGGAGAAACGAAGCAAGGGATGAATGGAAGAAGGACGAAGAAGTATGGCCACTTATTCAAAAGTTGCAAAAGATCCCAATTCAAACAATATTACCAAAAATTGAAGAGGAAGGAAAAATCATATTGGAACCTGGAGCAGTCACAGAAACAAGAACCCGACAGCTACGAAATCGATCAATTTCAGAGTATCTCATCAAGTGGAAGAACTTACCCGCTGAATATTCCACATGGGAGGACAAGAATTTTATACAGAAGCATCAAGAACTACTCAAGCGTTGAGGACAACACTTTTTGAAGGAGAGGGGCATGTTAGGCCCCTATACTACTAGTGTAACCCCTTATTGTTATTAGTATAACCCACTTATTATATTGATGTACCCATGTAGTGCCCATATTGTTACTATTGTGCCCCATAGAAGCCCACTATTGTTATTATTGTGCCCTTACATTATTATTGTTATGTCGGCTCTGATTATGTTATAACCCCTTAGACTCCTATATATAGAAAGGAGGTCTTTTCATTTGTATCATCCAAGAATTGTTCATTTATGTAATGTAAAGGAGGTTTCCCCCTCGAAGAGGCTGAATTCTAAGGCGTTGATCTTTCTTTTCTATCTTTTCTTGAGCTGGTTTCATAACAGAATAGGATGCACTCTTTTGAATAACCTTTCTTTTCTCTCGAGGAGACAAATATGGCGCTAACTTCCATGTAGCCAAATAATTAGCAATATCTGGAAACCAATGAGATTTAATAAATAATGCAAAAATTTATTCATCGAGAAAATTATCTTCTATAGGAAAATCATTATTATCATTTTGAATCCTAGATACAAAATCAACAACTATATTTTGTACCCAGATTGACATATAAATACAAGTAATTTAATAGCTAATTAAGGCATCATTGCTAGGGAAGTATACATAGGTGTTAGCTTTCAATTAAATCCAATCACCTACCAACCCCATTATATCACGTGGTCCAGTAAGAGCCAATCATCTTCCACATCATGAATTCTTATTTTTGCAAGTAGAAGAAGAGCTTAAAAAAAAGAGGTTGAAAAAATGGATGGAGATGATGACAATGAGGAAGATCCTTTTGGATTTCCCATTCAAGAAACTAATGTCAATGTTCATATGAATAACATCCCTCCATCCGTACTTCCTAACTTCAAAGGTATGAGATCAGAAGACCCGAAAACCTTTCTTTTTGAATTTGAAATAATTTGTAGATCTTGTGGCTGCTCATTACACATTCGAAAAATGAATTTGTTTTCGACAACATTGAAGGATAGAGCTCTTAAATGGTTCATGACTTTAGGAACAAATTTTATAAGGACATGGGATGATATGAAAATAGTATTTTTGGAAAAATATAAAGATTATTGCATAGACCATGACTTTAGAAATGAAATCTTTAATATGAACCAAAAAGAGGATGAAAACCTAAAAGATTTAGTGGAGATATTTACTTATAATATCACAAGATCTAAATTGCATGATTTAGGATCAAATACATTAAAAACTCTCCTACTAAATGCTATAAGACATGAATGGATTGATCTTCTTTACCTGGTGGGAAAAGGAGATGTCTCTCAATTTTCATTTCAAGAGATTTGTGAATTGTGCAAGAACATATCAAGAGGAAAAGAAAAGTATGGAAGATACCCTCAAGATCCAGTTATGGAAAGAGTAAGTAAGTCAACATTAGGATTGGTAAGTCAAACTGAAATTAACAATTTATTAGACATTCTTGGTAATTTAAATGAACAAATGAATATGCTAAGAATGCAAAATAAGAAAAAGGTTGAGATTGTTGCTTCATTTATATTTTTCCCTAAATGTAGAAAGAAACATTCTTTGCATGAATGTCCACTTGATAACATTAAAATTTGTGAAATTTTTGCAGGATCACATACTACTAAAGATTTCCATCATTACCAAGGTTAAAGGCAGTTTACCAAGGAGAAAATAAAACACTGGAACAATCCTATTATGTAGCTCTAAGAAGACCATGGCAGACTCATCAATCTAGTATGATGCAAGATTTTAATTCATGTTATGCACAACAATCACAACGTAATTGGAAAACACCCTTGCCTTGGCAACCTTGGCCATCTCAATCCCAATCTCAAAACCAATCTTTGTAACAAGGTTAACAAGGACCTTACAGAAGAAATCCACCATATCCTCAATCTTTCCCTCACTATCCTCAATACCAATATCAATGTTATCCATACCATTCACCTCCACCACAACACCATTTTCACCATCAGTTGACCTCAATCCAACCTTTCTCATTACCAACCACACAAACACCCCAAAGATCCATTCCCACTCCACTATCTGCACAACCATTTCGAATCCCCAACAATAAAACACCTCAATCCACTTACAATTTTGAGGCATTACAAAATGATTCTCTAGCTACCATTGAATAACAACAACCAGAAGAAGAAGATTCAAATAAGGTCCAAGAATCATGGATGTATGTCGATAAAGAGCGGTTGTTGGAACCTGAGATCAAAAATTTTCATGCATTCATATCACCAGATTCTATGAACGAGGATCACATCTCTAAAGACTTGCCTGACATGATAGCAGGAAGACAAGACTACATTGAATCTTCATTCAAGACAGTCATTGGATCCCAGTACTCCATTCTTTAGTATCTTCTAGCATCATCTCAATCAAGGTAGTTGGTCTCTCATATATTGGTACATATCATAGAGTATATTTCAAACCCACATATGAGTTTATCTATCATATTGTTACACACATGGTTCCATTGGAAGTATTCATATACTTGAATGAGATTTCTTCTTCAATTAGAGTAGGACATATAAAAAATAAAAAATAAAAAGGTAAAGAGAAAAATATTGTATACCTGTCATGTCATAATTCATGTAACTTGATGTCTAGTGTGTTATTATGAAGATAAAAAGAAATAGATGGGGTGAAAAAGGATGTCAAAAAGAAGCAATTGTGAGGTTCGACAATATACATATATATGAGAGAATTGTTACAGACTGTGAGTGGTTTTCTCTTTTCTCAATGGCTACAAACTCAAGAGGACTTGTGCCATAGAAGCTTTTAACAATTTGGTGGCTAATGGGTCAAAATATTGAAAGGCAATGCCAACTCGGTTTTTCAAGAAGCTCAATGAAATCCACGAAATTGAGAGTTTCTCATCCCAATCACAATATTTGGCCCTGCAGTTGGCTAAGCATGGCCTAGTAAGCTAGTTCATGTGGATTTGGCTAACCCTACACTCTATGAAACTATGGGTGGAAAAAATTGGAAACTGTTGATCAAGGGTTTGATATCATCTTCCTTTTATGGGAAAGACCGTTTCACCTTCTTTTTAGAAAATAAGGTAGATCAGGACTTGATCTTCATAAGTGAGCCTTGCTTTATTGGATCATAAGGGTTGTAATTGGATCGATGTAACACTGATTTCAATCTTGAAAGTGATATGCGTTATGTTATCCCGATATCAGTGAAGATTCGATTCCTCCTTGTCCACTACTGGATTGAAGTAACTCAAAAATATTGGAAATGCCCTAGGTAAATACATCGATCGTTTCGAGCCATAAGAGGGTTTGTTTGTTTGTGCAATAATTTGTGTGGAAGTAGATCTGGATAAAGGGATTTTGATGGCCATCAATTTGAATATGGATAACTAATCTCATATCCAAGAAGTGTAGGTTTTAACTCCATACAAAAATTACCTGCATATGAATTCTAAAACACAGAAAATAAACAATGCGAGAGAATAACACATATACGCAGAGATTTTCCCCTGGATCCCAAAACCGGGACTACCAGCTTGATTTTTCATTATTGTTCCTTTTAATGTTATAATACATATTTATACATGCTGAAGCATCTAATACCATGGACCAAAAACCATCGCATCCAATACCATGGACCGAAAACCATCGCGTCCAAAAAACATGTGCGAAAATCATGCACAAAACCATAGGTGGGTAAGCCCAACCTAACATAGGCTCCAAAACCAAAATTTTCTAGGGCGTTGCCACGGAACTCATAAAGTGGGGTTATGGGTATGCCTCAAACCCCATGTGACCCCCCCTCTAACCCCCCGATTAACTGCGTGGGCTAGTCGTGGAAAGAATATAACACAACCCAACATTCTCACACTTGTTGTTTTCTTTCCACAGGGGACCACAAGAAAACTTAGTCATTTATCCAACCTTGCAACTCCCATTGTTTCTCTACACCAAGAGAACTTCTCAGAGCTCACAAATTTTGTCAATGCATCTGAAGTATTCTTAAAAGTGTCCACCTTTACCAACAACACCTTTTTGTCTTCTATCATATCCCTCACAAAGTGATACTGAACATCAATGTGCTCTGTCTTTGAATGATATGCGGGGTTCTTTGCAATTAAAATTGCACTTTGGTTGTTATAGTCTATCCTTATAGCTTCCTATACTAACCCCATACTTGAACACAATCTCTGCAACCAAACTGCTTCCTTGCTTGCATGAGTGGCTGCCATGTATTCTGCCTCTGTAGTTGATAATGCCACTATAGATTGTTTCTTACTCATCCAACTGACTGCACCTCCAAATAGGTTAAACACATACCCAATTGTAGATCTTCTCTGATCCAGATCTCCAGCCTAACCTGCATCAACAAAGCCACGAATATCCAACACTCTGTCCAATCCTAGTCTTCCTTGGTAGCACAAACTATAATCACTAGCGTCACGCAAATACCTGAAAACCCACTTCACTGTTATCCAATGCTCCTTTCCTAGTTTTGACATAAACTTGCTCAATACTCCCACTGCATGTGCAATGTCTGGTCTAGTACAGACCATTACATACATCAGGCTACCGACTGCACTTGCATATGGAACACAGGACATATCCTCTTCCTCTTCTTGTGTCTTGGGACACTGTTCCGTAGATAACCTCACACCTACAGGAATAGGAACCTTCACCAGTTTACTATCCTGCATATTAAACCTTTGCAGTATTGTCTCGACATACTTCCTCTGGTTTAGCCAGAGCTTCCTCTTTGCCCGATCTCTTTTAATTTCCATGCCCAAAATATAGTTTGTAGCACCAATATCTTTCATGTCAAATTTGGAGGACAATTGGGTCTTCAAATCCTGGATAACTTCTTTGTCATTTCCAACCAGCAACATATCATCCACATACAAATCCAAATAAATAACACGGTCACCAATTAATTTAAAATACACACAGTGATCTGCTTTACTTCTGGTGAAGCCAAGTCCCCATATAAATGTATCAAATTTCTGATACCACATCCTTGGTTACTGTTTTAACCCATACAGATACTTCTTTAATTTGCATATCAGTTCTTTCTTACCCTTCACCGCAAAGCCTTCAGGTTGCTTCATGTATATTTCCTCTTCCAGATCCCTGTGAAGAAATGTTGTCTTCACATCCATCTGTTCTACCTCAAAATGAAAAGCAGCAGCAACAGATAAAAGTAATCTAATAGAAGTTACCTTGGCAACAGGAGAAAAAATATCACCAAAATCAATTCCCGGCACCTGGGAATAACCTTTTGCTACCAACCGAGCTTTGTATTTCTCCACCTTTTCTTTTGCATTTGTCTTCTTCTTGAACACCCATTTGCTGCCAATGGGTTTCCTTCCAGCCGGCAACTGCACCAGATCCCAAGCCTCAATTTTGTGAAAAGATGCCATTTCATCAACCATGGCCTCTTTCCAGAGTCTGCCATCCTCTGAATCTACTGCTTCCTTCACAATTCTGGGATCATCATCAGTAATAGATAAAGCAAAATTTGAATAGAAAGCAGATGGACTATACCTTTCTGGCTGCCTTCTTTCTCGAACTGATCTTCTCACACCCAGAGTTTGTGGCTCTTCATCTTCTGATTCCTCCTCTGCTGTAGAGTCTGATTGTTCCTCCTTAAGCTCAAACTCTATCTTTCTTAGGTTCCTTTGGTTGGACTTCATGTTTAATAACATCTTTTACCTCTCTAAACACCACATCTCGGTTGTACACAACCTTTTGTGTGACTGGGTTCCAAAGCTTATAACCCTTTAAACCATCCTTATACCTAATAAAGATGCACTTTTCACATTTACTATCCAACTTGTTTCTTTTCTCCTTTGGAACATGTACATATGCATCACATCCAAATACCCTCAGATGTAAAAGAGAGGGTCTCTTACAGTCCATACTTCTTGTGGATTCTTATCCTCCAACGCTGATGAAGGTGACCTGTTGACCAGGTAACATGCAGTATCCACCACCTCTACCCTGAATTCTTGTCCTAACCCGGCACCATTGAGCATGCTTCTTGCCCTTTCCATCGACGTCTTATTCATTCTTTCCGCAACTCCATTTTGCTGAGGTGTATATGGAGTAGTCTTATGTTGTGCTATACCACATTTCTTACAGAATTTTTCAAATTCCTTGCTGCAAAACTCTACACCGTTATCTGTCCTCAGCACCTTTATCTTCTTCTCTGTTTGATTTTCCACGAGAGCCTTAAATTATTTAAACCTGTCAAAGGCTTCAAATTTCTTCTTAAGGAAATATATCCATGTATTCCTTGAGAAGTCATCTATAAATGATGCATATTACACAGACTTACCCAGTGATGGAACCTTCACAGGTCCAGACACATCACTGTGCATAAGTTCTAATATCTGTTTCGCCCTCTCACTACTGGAGGGAAAACTCACCCGATTTTGCTTCCCATATACACAATTTTCATAGAAATCAAAATCCAGAAAGCTATTACTCATACCTTCTACCATACCTTTACCATGAAGTATTTGAAGGCCTTTCTCTCCAATATGTCCAAGCCTTTGATGCCACAACATGGTCTTCTCTCCAGAGACCACTAGATTTTCTGCTCCACTTTCAGGAACCATAGAACTGTTGCACCCATCAATAACAGTGCTACCTTGCATCTTGTACAAAGTTCCAATTCCAACTCCCCGCATCAATACCAATGCTCCCCAAACCATTTTGCAGGTATCCTTCTCGAACATTGTTTTTACACCTACATCATCCAAATTGCTTACATAAATCAGATTTCAGGCCAATGCAAGAATATGCAGAACACCCGGAAGTGTTCTAACCCTTCCACCTTACAATTTCAACTTTACTTTTCTATGACCAATGATTCTAGCCTTCCTATCATCCCCTAAGAAGACATCACCACCATCGTATTTCTCATACTCACAGAACCACTCTCTATGGGGAGTGAAGTGAAAGGATGCACCTGAGTCACTTAACCATGCCTCATCAGATCCCTTTCCTTTGTCAAGAGCATTAGATTTACAGTCCCTTTTGTAGTGCCCTTCCTTTCCGCATTTCCAACACACCACCTTTACAGGTTTTCCTGGAGATTTAGATCTCCCTCTAGATTTAGATCTCCCACTCAATGACTTATTTTTGTTTCTGTTCTGGGACCGTCCTTGTACAAACAAGGCATCACCATTATGGCTCTCCATATTTTTCCGTCTCATCTCCTCCGTCAGCAAGGTTGAGACTATTTCATCAAACTGCAAGGCAGTTGCATTGCTACCTATTGCAATAACCAAACTATCCCATGAATTTGATAGAGAACACAACAAAATAATGCACTTATCTTCATCTGAAATTTTAATATCAACAGATGCTAACTGACTTACCACAGTATTAAATGCGTTCCAATGCTCTGTCACCGAGTCCCCATCTTTCATCCTCCGGTTATACAACTTTTTTCATAGGAATAGTTTATTCACTAGAGAATTAGATTGGTACAAAGTCCCTAACTTGTCCCACAAAGCCTTTGTCGTAACTTCCCCTGATACATTCAACAATACTGAATCTGAGACACACAATTGTATTGTGCTCTTTGCCTTCTGATCTAACTTCTTCCATTCTTCATCGGACACTCCCGTTGGTTTAGTACCCGGATCCACCGCGATCCACTGATCTTTATCCACCAACAGATCCTCCATCTTGAGTTTCCACAACTCAAAACTCTAACCATTAAATTTCTTGATCTCTATCTTTCCATTGCTCATCATCTTCTTTCACCACCAGAATCGATCTCGCAGATCTCCCATTGAACAGGGTCTACCACAGGCCTGAGCGAAACCCCTCAGCAACAAAGGTGTCCCCTTGAAGCCAAAACTGCTCTCATACCAAATGTAGGTTTTAACCCCATACAGAAATTACCTGCAGACGAATTCTAAAACACAGAAAATAAACAATGCGAGAGAATAACACATAAAACACATATACACAGAGATTTTCTCCTGGATCCCAAAACCGGGACTACCAGCTTGATTTTTCATTATTGTTCCTCTCAATGGTATAATACATATTATACACGCCGAAGCATCCAATACCATGGACCGAAAACCATCGGGTCCAATACCATGGACCAAAAACCATCGTGTCCAAAAAACATGTGTGAAAATCATGCACAAAACCATAGGTGGGTCCACCCAACCTAACATAGGTTCCAAAACCAAAAAATTTCAAGGCATTGCCCTAGACCCCATAAAGTGGGGTTACAGGTACGCCTCAAACTCCATGTGACCCCCCCTCTAACCCCCTGGTTAACTATGTGGGCTAGTCGTGGAAAGAATATAACACAACCCAACAAGAAGTGGACTATGACCAACTTCCCTTCAAGTGAAAAATTTTCCATGAGTATGGCCACTTTGCTAAAAGTTGTAAAAAGATACAGGAGGAACAACAAAAACAAGTGGAAGTGGGAGATTAATGGAAATAGAGAAAGAGAAGAGGAAGCCCACAAAGACAAGCTAATAATTATCCTAAAAAACCTTATCCAAATGGGAATAAGGAGAAAGGCTTATCTTCCCCCAAAAAATCAAGACCATTAGAGGGTGAAGGATCTAGCAAGACCAATGGGAAGAAAGACATCCATAATAGTTATTAAGCTTTGAATCTGATTAATGAAGAAGGAAAATTCCAGTTGAACAATCCTTTTATTTCCGCAGAAAAGGAGTTTAATCCCACTTTAGATTCTAGGACTGTCTTGAATACTAAGAATATGTTGCCTCTAGAGGATGTCTCGCCCCATGTGCAGTTAGTTGATGACTCTTCTCGGAGGAGGAAGAATATCACTCACCCAAGATCATCCAAAATGGCCCTACTTTTATGAGTTCAACTGTTGAGAAATCATAAGTCGAGAAGAAAAAGGAGTAAGAGCAACTCCACCACAAGGTAGGTAGGAAGACTAATCGGAAGGCAAGAACATAAAAGGTAGAGAAAGACAAAGAACTAGGAACTTAGTCAACATTGCATCTGAGGTTCATCCAAGGAGGTAGAAATGCAAGAAAAGGAGGAAACTAAAACACAGCAAATGGCAAAGATTATCTCCTGGAATTGCAGGAGGTAGGCTTTGAGAAAAGGATGTTAAAAGTAAAATCCCTAGTTAATAGAGAAAAACCCCTTATTCTTTTACTTAAGAAGACTAATATGGGGGATCAAGATATCCTTCAACATCAATATAAATTATGGAATGGTAGCGATATTTTATCGGAAAATCAAGAGGAGTGCTAGGCAGACGTTATACCCCTTGAGCTCTATCCTCAATCAAACTATTGGACCAGTACACCTCTCTACATTGGCTAGTAGTGAAATTTATATATTTTCCCTCTCAAAAGGCATGCACTATTGTTAATATATGTATGCATGTTTATTTCAAGGAAAAGATTGAGTGTTGGCCATCCCTTATGGATTTGGGAAACTTTGATTTTTGCCAAGACAATATATTTAGGGGCGATTTTAATACGACCGTGTATGCTTTGGGAAAATAATGGATGAGATAAAGTCAGGTATCAGTTCCAAGAAAATATGGAAGATCTAATTAGGAAGCTAAATATGCTTGACATAAATCCTTCTTTAAACAAGTTCACTTGGATTAATAGGCGATCATGCCCTAGTCACATTGTTGCTCACCTTGATCATTTTCTTGTTGTTGATTCCTTCTTAGAGAAATACTTCTTGTTTTCTTCCAAAATATCCCATGGTGTAGTTCTAGCCACCACCCTATCCCATTAGAAATATTGGACAAAGGTAATTATGGTCATCTCCCTTAAGGTTTTTCTTAATTTGGATCATATCAAAGGGTTTATGTGATTTTGTGAAATATGTTTGGAGGCAATGGATTATAGGAATCCCAATTCACATTGGGAGAAATAAATTAAATGTCTCAAAGAGGCCATGGAGACTTGGGGTAAAGCGAAAAAGGAATTTGGCCAAGCTTTAATTACCCAACTACAAATTAATCTGGAAGCTCTTCAAAGAGATATGGAGCAAGGACCAATTACTCGGGAGATTCTTATGAAATAAAAGAAGGAATTTGAGGCCTATCATTATGCTTTAAAAGAAGACGAGGAATTGTGGAGGCCCAAATCTCATAGCCTTTGGCTTTAGGAAGGGGATAGAAATTCCAAATTCTTTCATAATCAAGCTCACAATCAAACTCGGGAGAACGACATCAGAGAGATCGCAATTAGAGGGAATAAAATTGATGATTTTGGATTCATCCAAGCTGAGGAAATTCAACATTTTTGCAAGCTCTACAATGTGGTGGACCCTGTGAGTGTAGAATCAAAGGAGATTATGTTGGAGCATGTTTTAGAATTAATTTCCCAAGAAGATAACAATTCCTTCTTGAAGGATATTATAGATAAGGAGATCAAGAATATACTTTTTTCTTTCATCCTCAATAAAGCTCTAAGGTAGGATGGTTTCTCAACCCATTTTTATTAATATTTATGGGATGTTATTAAATTTCACTTTTGTAGAATGATGGATTACTCCTTAAAACACAATTGTATAAGAAAAGGTATAGACTCTTCCTTCTTGGTCTTAGCTCCCAAAGAGACTAATCCATCATTATTTGCATGGTTAAGGCCTATTTCACTTTGTAGTATTTCTTACAAAGTCATTTCCAAGATCTTGGTTGCAAGGCTCAAGCTTCTCCTCCCAAAAATCATTTCGGAAAACCAAGGATTTGTCTTTCAAAGGAAAATATTTGACAATATTATTTTGGTTCAAGAAGCAATACATTCGAGCCAGACAAGGGGCGATAAAGACATGATTATCAAGTTGAATATGGTGAATGCCTTTGATTGAGTGTGCCAAAACTTTCTCTTTAAGGTAATGTCAAAATTTGGTTTTGATAAAAAATTTATTCAATAGATATCTCTATGCATTTCAGCTCCTTGGATCTTGCCATTGGTTAATGGAAAATCTTCTGGATTTTTCAAACTTTCAAGGGGCCTCCACCAAGGCTTCCCTATCTCCCATTTTTTATATATCATAGTTGCAAATTTTCGAAGCCAAAGATTGGATTTTGAGAGAAGAAGTGAAAGGCTTCCAAGAATTTGATTTGTAAGGGGAATTAAGAGCATAAATCATTCACAATTTCTAGATGACACTTTATGTATGGAAGGAGCTTCTTCCATTATAACCAGGAGGTTTATGTCAATATTAGACCAATTTTTGGAGGCCTCAAAAGGCATGATGAACTCAAGGAAATCATAGATCTATTCTTGGAATTTTAATGCCAAAAACCAAATGTTGATTGCAAGGATTATAGGACTTTAATATGTGGAAACTTGGAAAGAGTTTAAGTGTCTTAGTAATCCTATATTCCTGAAATCACACTTTGCATAGGATTGGGAAAGTATAGTTTCGAAATTTAAATTGAAGTTTTCTCAATGGGGATCCTACTGACGGAATCTCGTTGGTTGTATAATCTTGATTAAGGTTGTTCTTACAACACTGCTCCTATATCAGTTTCCTGTGCTCTTGTCCCCTCAAAATAATCTCTCTTTGATGGCTAAAGAAATTTGAAAATTATTATGGGAAAGTGGTAAAACCAACACTAAAAAGTTTTATCTAGTAAAATGGGCCATTATTCAAAATCCTAAAGCACACAGGGGGGATCAATATCAGAGATCCAATGATCATGACTAGAGAAATTGGAGCTAAACTTGTCTGGTGTTTTCTCTCTCCAAAAATATTAATGGTGGAAGGTGGTATTGTGCTCAAAATACCTCCCTTTTGGGCGTGATTCTTGCCTGGTCGCACCCCCTCCTCTCCGAGGAGGACCTATAGTGTGGCGGTTGTTTGCAGATTTAGCTCCCCTTATAAAATCATGATTTTTTTGGAAGCTTGGTAATTGATGAAGTATTAATATATGGGTGAACAAGATTATGAAAAATCCCTTTAAAATTGATAAAGACTTGATGCCACCAAAGATTGTATTTGTTGCAAATAGGAAATATTCCCTTGTTGATATCTCTTCTTGGGATGGCAGAGGATGTTGATTTGTGTATCTTGGGAGGTACTCCACAAACTTGGGTACTGGGTTAGTGTGAGTTGGCACCACAAAAGGGATTTGTGGGAAAAGTATCCAAGTAGTGGGTTTTGCACCCAAAGTTGTGGGCACAAAACCAAGCATGGTTTTGATGGTTTGACCATTGTTGCATGTGTGGCACCCTTAAAGGAGCAAGGGGAAACTAAGGCAACCATGGAAGTCTTGATCAAATGAAGAAAATAATTTTGAATTTATATGTAGTGGGCCAATTGGTGAAAGTTCTAAGTCCGCTTGGCTTGAGGAGTGCCCTTTGGAGGGCTAGATGTTGCACCCTAAGAAAATATAAATAAGAGGCAAGTGATATGATCATAACATCACATCCAATTGTAATAATCTAAGGAGAATGACATATTTGATCAATTCATATCCTTAAGGAGCCTAGTTGAAGTGGAGAGAAGGACTTGTTTGCATCTTTATTGTGATTGGTCTAGGCCGAGTTGCCCAAGGGTTGTTAGTTGGCATACTTGAGAAGCCTTAAGGGTTGATCTTTGGAGGAGCTAAAGGGAGACCAAGAGGGCTAGTTGTCAAGCACTGGTTCATTGAGTTACAGAGGTTATATTCAACGATAAGTGGGCAACCTCTAGAGCCCTAAGTTTATCATCTTTGTAGCAACAATGTGCTAGAAGTGGGTAATGTTGTGAAGTCCCTATGTGTTGGTGTCCTTGAAGGAAAAAGGAGCGACTAGTGGGCAGATTGCGTTGGGCCAAAGTTCAGTGACCTAAAGGAGTAATGATCATTGATAGTGGTATACTGTGGAGCTGCAAATTGGAAGGCAAAGGACTACCAAAAGTGTTCAAGGTATGTGGACTGAAAGGGCTGTGGAAGCGCTAAATCAACAAGTAGGTTAGTTGTACCTTGTTCAAGTTAGATTGGTCATCATAGTTGTTGTTGATACAAAGCCCTAGTTTTCTTGTATTAGGGTTGATTATAAGGGCCGTGATCCCTGGTATGGGAGCCCTAATATTGTTGTGTTAATGTTTGTAATATAATGAAGTTGAGTTACAAATTGTGCCTTATGTACTAGTTGATTAAATGTTGTGGTTATTCAGTTGTGCAAAGTAGAAGTGTTGTGGAATTTGAGTGTGTTTGTGTTCAAGATTATAGATTCAAACCAGATTCTTGAGTGTTGTGGAAAAATCAACATGGTACCAAAGCTACTTTGAAGGGCCAATGAATTAGAGTGTGCACAACGTACAACTCAAGAGGGAGTTGGTTCCATTGTTGTTGAAGGACTAATAGCAATGGAGAATTTGTTGGTTGGTCTACGATATGAGGACGAGTTGGATGGGTTGTCTAACTATAGTTTGTGGAAGGAAAGGATCAAGTTGGTCTTGATGGTGAACAAGATCTGGGAATTTTCCAACAAGGAGATCAAGAAACTGTCTGACCCTAAGGAGCAAGAAGTGTATGAGGAATTCAATACAAAGGCAAAGTTGATCATCCTAGTTGGTGTCAAAGATCATTTGATACCTCATATTTTGGGGAAGCGTTGAGCCCATGAGATGTGGAAATCTCTTCAGGATCTGTTCAAGAACAAGAATGAGAACTGACTTTTGGTATTGAAGGATAAGTTGAAGAGCACCAAGATGTTGGATGGAGAAGCAATGGCACCATATCTGACGAGATTTTCTAAGTTTTGAGATGATCTTGATAGCATTGATGAGACTATTACGAATTTTGAGATGGTGAGGATTACTTTGAAATGGTTCACAGGGGAATAGAAGCCCTTCATTAAAGGGATCATTTCTCAAGAGAAGCTTCCATACTAGAAAAAGTTGTGGGATGAATTAATTCAGGAGGAACTACGAGACGAGGACCTTCATAAGAAGAAGAAGACTTCTGATGATAACATGGGTCTTGCAAGGATAATGAAGAGAAAGCCAAAGAAGGACTTGAGTAAGCTTAAGTGTTTCAGTTGTGGCAAACATGGTCATTATTCGACGAAGTGTTTGAAGAAGAAGAAGAAGAAGAGAGACAATGAGAAGAATAAGGGGAAGGAGATAGCAGGTGCCACTACTAGTTATGAGCTAGTTGATATTTCAAGAAGATTAGAGAGTGAGGACTTTGCTTTGGTATCTCATTTCTCTTAGGGTTCCATTGATGAGATTGCATGGTAGATGCACAATGGTGCATCGAATCATATGATTGGTTTGTGTGATGTATTTGAGACTCTAACTAAATGGGACTCAAAGTTGCACATGATGGTTTTTGACAAGAGTTAAAAAGAGATCAAGGGGTCATGCCATTTAGGATGGATTCAAGTCGATTGTTGCACTTCAGGATGTACTACTTGAACCATAGCTCATATACAACGTGTTCACTATCTCAATGATCAATCAGAAGGGGTTTTCCATGATTATCTAGGATGGGAAAGTGAAACTCAGACCCAAAGGGTCTAACTCTATTGGAGTTATCATCGAAGTTAGGGAGCATGGTCTATACTAGTTGACGAGAAAGCCTATAGATGATGAGCAGAAGCAAGTGCAGGTTGATGAGGCTCAGAGAGAGCCAAGTTCTAGTGGGAGTATGCAGGTTCAGAGGGAGAATCTATGACCTGAGAAGAGTGTGTGTTAGTGGGGAGTAAGGGGACTTCTACAGTTGGCAAGAAGGAGCCATGGGATAGTCTGAAATAATTTTAGGGGAATAAGAAACATGAATCTTCTCGTGGCAAGGAAACTACCGATGATCTGATATTCACCCTATGAGTGCCATTAGTTAAAGATTTATGAAACTAAAGGTATTATAGACTCATGTGCTGGTGTGTGTTCTATGTTATTGAAACAACGGATCGATCAGATTGCCAATACACAGACAATAAAATGGAGAGATAGCAAAGAAATACAGTAAGCGACACAAAGACACAAACAGTTTTTAATAAGGAGTTCACCCTATTCTCCAGGGCTACGTCTCCGATCCAGCTTCATTGGTGGCCTTGTTTTATTGTGTCTTTCAGTAGAGAGATTACAATACAGGGACTCAATATGAGTTCTCCTGAAGTAGATTTTGCTTGGCAGGGTGGTTCTTGGATTCCCCAAGCCACTTGGAGTACACAGACTCTTCTTCTTCCTACCAGCTCTGTGACCCTTGGTCTATAGTGGAAAGAGCCAAATGTGATTCTCAGTCTGGACAGATTCCTCTATGGGAAGGCTTGAATCTTCAAGATCTCTCATGCTCGACGCTGCCTGTGGTCAGGTCGGCCCTCTGTCTCTTCTACTTGGCTTTACTATTCTCTGTGTTCAATCCTCCTCTCAGGGTTCACTATTCACTGTCTCTCTTGGTCGCTTGGACTCCTCTCAATTCTGACTCCAAATCAACTCTGACTGATTCTACTATCTCTGTTCATGGCTTTAGCCATTCGATCCCTATGCCTATTCAGTTCCTTTTCTACCTGTGTCGATTCGCCTTCTACAGTTGTGCTTGGAGTTCCCTGCGTTCGGCGTCATCATGAACGCTCAGGGAGTGGCCACTTGTCCTCCTCTAAATGGCGTCAGCATGCTTCGTCGGTTCGTTTCTTCAATTACACCGTGGATGCGTTCTTCCTCCACCGTTGCGGTCAAACAGATTCCAAATCCCTTTAGAACGCGACTTAATTCCCTATCGATTATGCTTCTCTCCATCGGTTGCAATCTCAGCCATCTGATCTGAGCCCCCTAGATCCGACGTCATACGCACGTTTTAAACGGTTGACTTGCTCGACCGATAACACATGATCAACGATGGTTTTCTCTCACCTCCGCTTGCCACACGTCGATCAATGTATGGAATCACTTCGCGCTCGTCCAAAACCTCTTACCATTCAAGGGTGCCCCGATCAATACCTCCGGTTTCCAGAGCGCAGGTCCCGCCTTTGTACTTTAGCGCCTTTACCTTTTCTGCCCGCGATCCTCCGATTCGCAACGCGACCGAGTGCTCGAGCTTCCTTTGTACTAAGCGCTAATCTCGCATCAAAAACCTCACCCTTTTCCCATTCCGGCGCTCCTAGGGGCTACTTTGGCCTCCTGCGCAATCTCCATGGGCCTTGGTCAGCGCGCTTTGACCGAGGTCCTTGTCGTTCCACGTCAGCTGCCACACCCACTGGTTTAGGGTGTTTTTGATACTGTTTTGGATTCCTTTAGAGATTTGTTTGACCTGATTCAGTCATGGTTCTCGACAGTCTTTCTATGGATCCAATTTGGATCAAATGAAAAGAGTGTGGTTCATTCTACAGGGTATGTTGTAGTGGTGAACACTAGGAGTTGGGCTAGTGTTGCCAATAGTTATGATGATGATGAGATACTTCCTAGTGGTTGAAGTACCTCCCTCACTAGGAGGGAGTGTTGATTTGTGTAGCTTGGGAGGTAATCCATAACCATGGGTACTGGGTTTGTGTGAGTTGGCACCACAAAAGGGATTTGTGGGTGAAGTATCCAAGTAGTGGGTTTTGCACTAAAAGTTATGGGTGTGAAACCAAGCATGGTTATGATGGTTTGACCATTTTTGCATGTGTGGCACCCTTAATGGAGCAAGGGGAAACTAAGACAACCGTGGAAGTCTTGATAAAATGAAGAATTTTTAATTTTTTTATTTTTTTATTTTTTGTTTTTTATTTTTTATTTTTTATTTTTATTTTTTATTTTTTATTTTATTTTATTTTATTTTATTTATTTATTTATTTATTTTTATTTATTTTATTTTTTTTTTTATTATATATAGTGGGCTAACTGGTGAAAGTTTCAAGTCGACATGGCTTGAGGAGTGCCCTTTGGAGGGCTAGAAGTTTCACCTTAAGAACATATAAATAAGAGGCAAGTCATTTGATCATAACATCATATCTAAGTGTAAGCATCTAAGGTGAAGGACATCTCTGATCTACTCGCATCCTTTAGGAGCCTAGTAGAAGTGGAGAGAAGGACTTGTTTGCATCTTTTCTTGTGATTGGTCTAGGTCGAGTTAGGAAAAGTGGAAGAGGATCAGTTATGGGCAATAATTTTGTGCATGTGTTGGACAAATTTCAGTGATCTGGCCACAGGTATCTTCTAGGCTTTTGGAGGAAGGGTCAGGCCATGTGACACCTAGTTTTGGAGGGTTGTAAGGGCTATTATTTAAGGGCAAAAATGCCACAAAGCTAGGTCGAGTATCTTCAAGGGATAACAACAAGATTTTCAGGGCTAGAAGGGTGGTAAAATGCAAAAAAAATATGTTTGATATTTGAGTAAGGAAACCCTGGTTGCAGGGTTTGTAATCTAGGTCAAAATCTCAGTCAAAGGGTGCACAAAAGCTGAGGTTTTCGGATAGCTATGTAGACGTCCTAGAGGTATGTATTGCCCTTTCAAGTTTTTTTTTGCTAGGAGATGAGGTCCAATTTGGGATAAAGTTGATAGTATCTTGTCTACAGTGTGGAGGGTTGTTAGAAGGTTGCTAGAAGTTCCCTAAGTACAGTCCCTTGTGAAGGATAATAAGGGTTGTTAGTTGGTAGAATTGAGAATCCCTAAGGGTTAATATTTGGAGGAGCTAAAGGGCATCCAAGAGTGCTAATTGTCAAGATGTAGTTCATTGAGTTGGAGAGGTCACCTTCAATGATAAGTGAGCAACCTCGAAGGCCCTGGGTTTGTCATCTTTGTAGCAACAGTGTGGCAAAAGTGGGCAATGTTATGAAGTCCTTATGTGTTGGTGTCCTTGAAGGAATAAGGAGAAACTAGTGGGCAAATTTTGTTGGGACAAAATTCAATGACCTAAACGAGTAGTGATCATTGATAATGGTAAATTGTGGATCAACTATAGATTGGAAGGAAAAGGACCGTCAGAAGTGTTCAAGGTATGTGGACTCAAAGTGTTGTTGAAGTGCTACATCAAAAAGTAGGCTAGTTGTACTTTTTTTAGGTTAGATTGGTCATGATGAACCTTCGTAGGGGTTCAAAATGCTTTGATCCAAAAACTGATGTGATCTATCTGGAAGAGTTTTGCTTGATAATCATGAATCACAAAAGCGTCCACTCTGAGATAATAGTTGTTGTTGATACCAAACCCTAGTTGCGTTGTATAAGGGCTTATTGTAAGGGCCATGATCCCTGGTACAAAAGCCCTAAGATTGTTGCATTAAAGTTTGTAATATAACAAATTTGGGTTAAAAATTGTCTTGTGTACTAGTTGATTCATTTTTGTGGTTATTGTAGAAATTAATAGAAATTTTCTACTACCGATGAATTTGAAAAAAAATAAAAATAAAAAATAAAAAGATAAAAAAAAATTCCTCTACTATTCTGTGGAATGGAAATCACAATTTAGAAACACATGCAATCATCAAAACCACAAGAGAACAATGATTTTACAGGGGAACCCAAAAGGGAAAAACCCCTCCGCTGCTTTTCATTAATCAGATGAGAATGAGAAATTATTACAATGTATTGCTTCAACTCTAAAGCATACCTTGCACTGTAAACCTGGTCTCCGATTGATTGTCCTACTCTAGCCAACACTTAGCCAATTCAAGGCTTCAACTTCCTCCTATTTACTTGCACAATTCAACAGAAATTGAGCTCCTAAATAATAGGGGAATTCACTATTTCCTTGTGCAAATCCCAAGGACTTGATCACCTGCTTAACGACCAAGCCTCTACACTCAACTAGTATACAATTGATAATTACAATGTGCCTTTTCCTCTATTAGGCAATTCGAATTCCATGTGTTTCTGGGATATTTTAGTTGATTGACTAGTTTAATTGGGAGATCACTAAGTTAACAACAATTCTACTACTCAATTGATCTTCAACTAACTCAACTAAAGACTTGAGCTCAATTAACTGAGTTCAACTGAAAATAAATGAACTAGATTGCTAAATTTTAGCAATCACTACATGCACAACTCTACTCCAAGCCTTTAACTTGAATTTACTGACTTAACTAGTAGACAAGGCCATGTCATTCTAGCTAACTACAATCCACTGGTGATGTAAAATCGAATTACTCAATTTGACTAAGGCACAAATCAAATTGAGCCTTTCTTGCTAAGACTCCCTCTTAGCAAGAAAGGGATTTTGCACCATCACTATCCTGCACCTGTGGAATTCAATTTTTCCTCTTAACAATGTCTTTGTCAAGATATTTGCATCTTGTTCATCAGTTAGAATGTATTGTAGCATCATGATCCTCGTTTGCACACAATCTCGTAAGTGATGGTACCTGATATTAATGTGCTTGACCTGTCATGAAATACTGGATTCTCAGAGAGTTTAATACAAGTCTGATTATCACAATAAATCATTGTCGGATCGATATCCTGACTAAAAAGAACCACAAGTATTTTCCTCATCCATATGGCCTCACATGTTGCTTGACTTGCAACCATGTCTTGAGCCTTTGTTGAGATGAGTGCCACAAACCTCTATTTCCTGTTATACCAAGAAATAGCTACAAACCCAACACTGAAGATAACACCTGAAGTACTTTTCTTATCTGATGGACTCCCTACTAAATCTGCATCAATGATGCCTTGGACCTTCACTCCATCTATCCTCATGTACCATAATCCATACTTGAGTGTGCCTCTGAGGTACCTTAACACATGCTTTGTTGCCTTCCAATATAGTTTGGCAGGCTTCACCATGGCTTGATTCAACTGATTAACTATATAACATAAGTTGGGCCTTGTGTTCACCAGATACATCAAGGATCCCACAAGATGTCTATAGATGGTAGCATCTCCTGCCTCTGTTGAAGAACCATGCTCCTTCCTCCAGTTAGTAGCTGGAGGTGTGTCCATAAGATTGCAGTTATGCATGTGAAATATGTGAAGTATTTTAGAGGAATACTTCCCCTCACTCACAAACAACTTGCCATCACCCTGCCATACTTCCAGCCCAAGGAAGTAATGCATCAAGCCCATGTTCTTCATATCGAATTCTCTTGCAAGGTCCTCCTCGCAAGAGTGGATCAATTGCTCATCCCCTGTAAGTATCTAGTATTCAACATATAATACCAAGATAAGAAACTTTCCATCTACCACAATGTGATAGAAATTAGCATCTGCTTCACTTTTGGTGAAGCCCAATCCACTAAGATATGTGTCGATCCGAGTGTACCATGCTCAAGGTGCCTGTTTGAGACCATACAGGGCTCTCCAGAGTCTGCACACATGTGTCTTCCTGTCATATGTCTCAAATCCCTCTTATTGCTCTATGTAAATTTCTTCCTCAACAACACCATTGAGGAAGGTGGTCTTGACACCCATCTGATGGATATTCCACCCCATCTACGCCTGTTAATCCTAGAATGGTTCTAATCAAGGAATATCATGCTATTGGGGCAAATGTTTCCTCATAGCCCATTCCCTCTACCTATGAGAAGTCGTTGACCACAAATCTAGCCTTGTACTTCTCAATGCTCCCATCACTTGCATGCTTCACTTTGTAAATCCATTTGGAACCAACCACTAACTTGTTCTCTACTCTTGGCACCACCTCCCATACACTGTTATTCATGATGGAGTCATACTCCTCGACCATGGCATCAACCCACATTGGTTGAGAAACTGCTTCCTCAAATGAAGAAGGATTTGACTCAATGAGTTCTTTCATGAGAGCCATATACCCAATGTATCTGTCTGATGACCTCCTTTGCCTGCGCAAGGATGTAGGAGCTCCCAAATGCTCCCACACATCTTGCATAAACCTATCAACCTCTCTGGTTCTCTTCCTCCCCTCTCTAGAAGATTCTGGTTGAGTGGGTGCCTCCACTCAGGCTCCTGTTTGCTCCTCCACATGTGGCTGCTCCACAACATCCTGAAGCTCTGCATGAGGCTCCTCCTTTGGAGCTAGAAGCTCCTACTCTGGCGGGATACTAAGCTCTTGCTCTAGAGAGAGCCTTCACATCATCAAATTTGACATCTCTCCTCACTACTTCCACCCCGAGTGAGGTAAAATACAGCCTATAGTTACATGGAGTCTTTCTATATCCTACAAAGACCCCTATCTCAGTTGTAGGCTCCAAATTATTCCTTCTATCCTTGGAGACATGAAAATACAAAGTAGCTCCAAAAATTCAAAAATGAGATACATATGGCTTCCTCCCAGAGAAATCTTCTTTGGGTGTCATCATGCCAAGTATTTTATGAGGGCTCTTATTCTACAAATAAACTATGGCGTTGCATGCTTTTTCCCATAGATGTAATAACAACCCTTGATCATGTAACATGGCTCTTGTTGCTCCCAATATGCTTTTTTTTTTTTTTCCTTTCATCCACCCCATTTTGTTGTTGGTTATGGGATGCTATCAATTCTGTTCTAATCCCCTCTTTAGCACAAAAGTCCTTAAAGGTGTTATAAACAAATTCTCCTCCATTGTCACTTCTCAAGGCTTTCAATTTATGACCAATCTCTTGTTTAACCGATGCTTTGAATTCAACAAGTTTGGAAAACACTTCATCCTTTTTCCTCATGAAGAAAATCCAAAATTTTCTAGAAAAGTCATCAACAAAAAATACATAATACCTATGTTTTGTTGTAGAGGCTGTAGAAAAGGGTCCACATACATCAGAGTGGACTCACTCCAAGATTGCTCTCGCTCTATTATCTCAACCCTGGAAGGTGGATTTGACATATTTCCCCAATGTGCATCCCTTGAAGACATCATGCTAGTTAAGGGTGCATTTTGGGAGACCTGTGCTAATCTGCTGCATGATTTTTAAGGCCCCATGGTGTAAGTGTCCCATGTGCCTGTGCCAGAGTTCTCCAACATCTTAAATCTGCACATTTTCTATCTCGCTACTCAATATAATGCAAGCTTCCACCTCAAGTTTGTAGAGATTTTTCACTCTAACTCCAATCTGTTTCACTTGCCCGATAGCTACATGTCTCAGAAAGGCTTCCCCCTTACTGAAAACAACATCATAGTCTCTATCCTCCCAAACATCTATAGAGATCAAATTCTTCTTTAGCCCATTTACATACATAACGTCTTTCTGATGAAGATGGGATCTTGACTCCCTCTTAAAGGTTACAGTTCCAATTCCTTTGGTACTGTACCTCCCGCCATCCCCAAGTTCTATGTTCATCTGGAGATCCTTCTTCTCTAGGCTATTGAAGAATTCTTTGCATCCTGTCATATGGAACGTGGCACCAAAATGTAGGTACCACACACTCCCCATTACAATTCTCACCATGCATGCAATCACAGTGAAGTTTAATTCAAATTGTGAGGCAAGTGCTTCACCTCTTGCTCCTCTTGAAGGCTTCTTGTTAGACTTCTTGTGCAAACAATTTCTTGCATAGGGTCCATATTCATGGTAGTGAAAACATTATCTTACTTAGGTCCTTCTTCTTTACATCATTCTAGCTGGACTCTGACTTGCTTTGAGCCTTCTTTCCCTTAGCTTTCTTGTCCTTCTGATCTAGGTGTATATTGGTGGCCACCTACCTATTCCACTTGGACCCCCAACACTGTCTCTTTCAGTTTTTCGATTTCCTTAATTGTAGCACAGTTTACTTGTCTTAGCAATTTTTCGGGTCCTGAACTTCTGGAGTCATTTTGAGGCCCTAAACAACGTTTTTAGGGAGAAAAAAAAGAGATCGAAAATGTCCCAAATGGGCTTGCTCATTTGTATTCTACTCTCTCTGCGAGATCTTCGAAATGAGGTATTATGATAGCCAAATGGATATAGTATATCAAAGTTACGACATCGGGAAGTTGATGTACCAATTTACCCAAACGGGGCCCACCGTTTTGGCGCTTCATCTCCTAAGGTTAGGTTTTTGGATGTTTAGGGTTTTCCATTGTTTCTCAATAATAAATAGGCCTTTGAGCCTCATTGTAACATAGTTCAGAGGCATGTAGACGCCACATCTCTTCTCAGAGATAAGCTACCATCACTCGAGCTATCTTATTTCCATTCTGTTTGTAAGCATAGTTTAATATTTTTCTATTAATGAAATGAAGTGTTTTTCTGTTGCATCTCTATATTTATGATTATATCTGTAAGTTGTTGTGTTCCTATTTAAGTTCGAATTAGCTTCCCAACCAAGGAAAAATTATTTTCCTCCTCATATTTGGATGTTACTCCATCTTTGGTGTTCCTTCAAATTTCTTCTTGCACCAAATCGGACCAAAGTCTCTCTAGATTTGGCAATTTATCACTTCCATTTAAGAGTCCTGGTAACTATGCCAGGATTTCAGAAGAACTAGGAGAGTTAGGCTCACTAGCTTCGAAGATGGTATATTTTCTCCAACTCCTCCAAGCTCATCTTGACATTAAGTGAGTCTAGAGAGGTAATGTGGAATGGTTTCATTTTTCTACAATTAGATGTTTCTGAGCTTTTCCCTCAATGCCAATTTCTTGAAATCACTACTATTTTCGAATAACTCACTGAGGGTCTTCCACATAGGAAATGGAGTTTCTTTTTCCATGTAAATTCGAGACTATGTGGTCTCTCACACCCTCTAGGATGATCCTCCTAGCGTTTGCGGTATCCTTCTTCCAATGGGCTAACTGATGTGCATTCGATATTGTTGATTTTGGAATGTCAGTTTTGGTGTACTCCAACACTCCATTATCATCAAGTACAACTTCCATCTTGTCCTTCCAAGCTATGAAATTCGAGGTTCCCTCCAGGGCATACTCCAATCTCAATCCGTTGAAAGACATTTTCCCGCATGGAAGAAAACCTGCTTCACTGAATCTGCAAATCGAAATTTCTGAAGGAGAAGATCTATTGATTGGTTTCTATTGTGATTTCGAGCTCTGATACCATGTAGAAATTAATAGAAATTTACTACTACTGATGAATTCAGACTAAAAACAAGATATTACAAATTTCCTCTATTATTCTACGAAATGTAAATCACAATTTAGAAACACAGGCAATGGCACACAACCATCAAAATCACAAGAACACAATGATTTTATAGGGGAAACCAACTACTTTTCATTAAATGGATGAGAATGAGAAATTATTACAGTTTCTTTCTTTAACTCTGAAGCATACCCTGCATTGTAAACCTATTCTCGTGCTGACTGTCATGCTTTGGCCAACACTTAGTCAATTCAAGGTTCCAACTTCCTCTTATTTCCTTGCATAATTTAGGAGAAATTGATCTCCTAATTAATTGGGGAATTCCATATTTCCTTGTGCAAACCCCAAGGACTTGATCACCTGCTTAACTACCAAGCCTGTACACTCAACTAATATAAAATTGATAATTACGATGTGCCTTTTGTTTGGTCAATTTAGAGTGTCCTAAATTGCTATATTAATTGTCAATCCGGGAGTCGTAAATTGTTGAAGTGTGACGCACTATATGTGCAAGATAACCTATTTCTTACTTTTTGTTGTTTTTGATTTTTTGTGTTGTTTTGGGGGTTTTTATCTTCGTTTATCTCCTAATGTGAAATGGAAATTCTAAAAGACAAGTATGGATATAAATGTTCAAGGCAATTATGTCCTTTATAATGGTTTCCAAAACTTCAAGCTTCAAAAGGTCTTAGAACATGCTAATGATGAAATTAATTCCTAAAAGAAAATGAAAATGTGCCACTATTCTAATCAAACAAACAATGAACTATTGATCATGAAATTATTATCCCTGCCACTGTCTAAATACAAAAGAAATGAATTAAGCTATTGTACTCAAAGAAATCCAAAAATTGCAAGTAAAGCTAAAAACAAATTACATCATTTCATATTATGACCCCTCGCCAGTTAGTCTTGTTATGGCTTTCGGAGGTAATCATCAACAACTTGAGCAATCTGATATCTAATTGCAGAAAAGTAAACTTAAAATCAAATCACATCAATTCATAGTCTGACCCCTCGCCAGTTAGTCTCGCTATGGCTTTCGGAGGTAATCATCAACAACTTGAGCAATCTGATATCTAATTGCAGAAAAATAAAAATAATATCAAATTACACACTCATACTTCAATCCCTCGCCATTAGTCTCACTATGGTTTTCGGAGGTAACTGACAATGATATGAGCAATTTAATATCTAAGCTAACTAATAAAGCCAATGAAAAAAACTGAAATAAACAAAACAGAACTGGAATTAAAAGCTAAGAAAAGTAAGTCAACAGAAAGACAGATTCCATGTAATTAGTCATTGTGAAAATTATATGCAAATGCCCGGGTTGCCTACTATAATCTGGAACATACACACTGATCAGCGTTAACAGTAACGTAAAGCATGTAAAATTATGAACAAGAATGAAACGTTAGTACCATAGTAAATGAAATATACATAAGTGAATAATTATGGCGTAATAAACATAAAGAAACAACAACATGAAACTGTACAGCAAATAAGAAACAAAACCTTGGCGTGTGCAGGGGCCCTCTGCACAACCTCGGGCAACAGCTATCAATCAAGAATTATGCTCAGAAATAGAGCCTTCTCATATATTTCAGAACGCAGTCACAATAATGAAACTAGTGTCACGACATAGTGGGCTTTTTAACAACAAAAATATATTCAAAAAGACTAACTCCTATGCGTATAGGAACGCATTATTTATAACATAAGATTACATAACTGTTTTCCTAAAAACTGCGCTGACAGAGGACACGTGAATGACATCTTCCATGGATATAGCATCATGGCTGCCGAGATGATGCAATCTATTGAAATCAGCTTGTTGGATTTACATTGTGGGCAGCCTACAGGTGTCAGCGTGCCTCTAGAAATCTAGAAACGGCCACAAAAATCTTTCACGTGCTTGGAAACAGAGCCCTGTTGCCGTAGGACTCTTTTGTTTGACCATCGCTTGACCACCGTTGACCACGGCTTCCTCTGATGAATCCGACTAAGCCAATAGGACTCGGTCCATGTCCACGTCATTTCCAACTTGCCCATGTGGCTCAATTTGCATGATGACACCTGCAATATAGAATTTAACAAAAACAGTTGTGGAAAGTTGAAGCAGCTGCGGAAAGTGACAGGATTCCGCAGCTCAATGAGCAAAAATCTAGTTCAAACAACATACACAAACCATAGTTAAAAACCACTTTAAGTGCTCTTTTATGATTAATATGCAATGATGTTGATAGCTTAGGAGGTCCAGGTAAATGGAAAAAGTCTAGGAAGGTGTATAGGAAAGATGCAAGTTCAGGGCTCAACACCTTTTCCTCCACTCCAACTAGGCAATTTGAATTCCATAATGTCTGGACTATTTTTAGCTGATTGACTTATTTAATTGAGAGATCACTAAGTTAACAACAATTCTACTACTCAATTGAACTTTAAATGACTCAACTAAAAACTTGAGCTCAGTTAATTGAGTTCAACTGAAAATAACTGAATTAGATTGCTAAATTTTAGCAATCACTACATGCACAACTCTACTCCAAGCCTATAACTCGAATTTACTGACTTAACTAGTAGACAAGGCCATTTCACTCTAGCTAACTGCAATCCAAGTCATCCTGCTGATGTGGAAAATCAAATTACTCGATTTGACTAAGGCACAGGTCAAATTGAGCCTTTCTTGCTACAATTTCTAACAGTTATTCCATTGTGTAAATTCAAAGTGTTGTGGCATTTGAGTGTGTTTATGTTCGAGACTATAGACTCAAACCAGATTCTTGAGTGCCATGGAAAAACCAACAGAGGAAAGTGGTGTGGCTAGAACTTTGAGTTCACAACCCCCCAACCTGCTCTATATTGCCCAAAAATTTGTAATGCTCTCATTGGATGTGACCCTTAGAACTGTGATGTGCCTAATGAATGAGGTTGGAATAATTCAGTGTATACAGTTTGGGATGGGTATGCTTCTCTTCTTCTTCCACATGGTTCTCCTCCAAAATCTTGTTGTTGGGAAAAAAATTGGCATCCTAACAACCTTCCCAAGATTAATTCCTTTTGTTGGTTACTGGTGCATAAGAAGATTTTGACCACATAAAATCTTCAGAAGAGGGGAATCCAAGGCCCCTCTCGATGCCAATTATGCAAGAACAGTGAAGAATATATCCAACACATTTTTTTGGAGTGCCCCTATATAAAAAATGTATGGATCGCAACTGTCACAACATTTACATATAGACTAATATGGCCATGCTAGCTCCAAGATATCTTTTCTTCCTGGACATTTACTCAAGTCGGTTCAATCAAGAATGATTTTTTAAACAAGTTTGGGAAGCTTTGCCGAAGTTCATTTGTTGGAAAGTTTGGTTAGCAAGGAACATTTTTTTAACAATACTCAAGTGCTTCCCCAATTGACAACAATGAAAGCTTTGCATTTGTGCTCTGAATTTTGGGCCCAAAGCCCTTGTAAAGTAGCCTCTCCCCAAGTTATGGATGCCTAGGAATCTACCTAGCTTTCAAAGCTCTCCCTTCCAAAGGCAATCAATTTGGCTCTAGGGTTGCTACAAAATGTCTCACAAGAAAAATGGAAACTTTGCCTCTCTTGGGAAGCCTTCAAGGATTGGAAGACACATCTCTCAAGATTTGTTCTTAGCTCTGACGGTGCCTCAAAAAATAGTCCAGGGGTGGCAGGAGAGGGAGGCATACTCTATGGCAAACTAAAATATTGAAGCACTCATGGGGTTTAGGAAAGATGAAAAATAATTAGGCAGAAGCCTATGGTCTTTTGCAAGGCCTCCTTATAGCTAAATAAAATAATGTTGATTCTCTTACTATGTTAGGGGATTCCCTTCTAATTATTTATCACATGGTAAAAGGATCCTCTCTGAGGGATAAAAAACTAGAAAATCTATTAAATCACATCAGAAAGGTCACAAAAGAAATCCCCTCAATTAACTATATCCATGTCTTACAAGATAAAAATAAAGAGGAGATGCATGTGACAATGAAGGTTACATCCTGAAGTTTGGTGAATTAAAGGTGGATAGCCAATTAAGGCCATCCTTTCTTCCTTAAGTTTCAAGTAGGTTGGATTTTTTGCAGAGTTTTCTTTATTTTGGAGCCCTTTTTGAAGGTTTTCAACTCAAAAGACCTGTACTTTGTTTGTCACTTTAGTGTCCCTCAATAGAGGATAATTTTGATACAAGTTACTTTAGTGCCCCTCAATAGAGGATAATTTTGATACAAGTTATTTTAGTGTCCTTCAATAGAGGATAATTTTAATACAAGTTATGGATATACCTGAAGTATATGATAAAATTGAATTGTAACCCACTATATAAAGCTGTGAATTAGACACAAATTTTGAAATCAAAACAAATAGTCTCATTATTATTAAAAAAAATAAAAATAAAAAACAAATTTACTATTCTTATCTTTCCTTTAATTTGTTATTACTTTATGCCTTAACTAAATATTTTGCACAAAATACTCCAAAATTTTATATTTATAAATCAAGTTTTATATTTTTTTATTATTTTTAAATAATTTATATATTTCTTAATATGACATATGCAACTATTTTGTCTTTAATTTGTTATTAATTTGTGCCTTACATACTCTACTTTGGTTTTGAACTTGTAACCTTTTAGGAAGAAACACATGCTCTTAACCATTAGACCCACTCAAATTGTACTATATATAAAAAATTGTTTAGTTAATTAGATTTTTTATCTTTATAACTTTTTTTACCTTTTCTTATTTTTAATTCTATTATTAACCCACTCCACAATAAAATTTTAATTTTTTTAACAAAAATAAAAATGATTAGCAAAGTGCCTTAATATTTACATTTTACTTTTTGTTATCAAACCTATGGAGGGATTTGAACCACATAGTTTTTCATAAGGTGTAAGTGGATAATACAATTATTCATGCTATAGGTTTTTCAAACGTGAAATATTCTTTAAAACAAAATGATTTAATTATTTATTATAGTTTTTATTTTTATACTAAAAGAATTAACCATTACGTTGAGATCGTTTTCGATAACTATAATTATCATAAATATTCTTATTATAACTTTTAAATAAAATTAGAGTTCAAAAATTTAATTATAATTAGGAATGCAAAAAGGCAAGAAGAATGTGGAAAGTGTTAAACATGGATAACATAAAGCTCAAAGCTTACAAGTAGTTATTAAGCAAGAAAAAGGTCGATTTCATGGTTTCAAGGAGGGAAGAACTAATCTTCCTTGTGAAAAATAATCCCAAATTAATTTGGAAGGAGCTCCAATCGAGAAAGATACAAATTGGAAATAGTATTACAACTTCTAAATGGTTTGACTTGTAAGACAACTCCATGAGCAGGATCCCAAGGTTGATCTTCCCACCTTGGTCAACACTGATACTGAACGCTTCATGGTGCAAGAGGTAGAGATGGGTATCAAGAAGTTGGGTGTTGGAAAAGCAAAATACTTCATTGAACTCCAAGCAGAATATCTAAAGTAGGGCTCAAAGATTCTTGCACCTCACATTTTTTTTTTTCAAGAACATCATACAACAGGGGCTCCCTATAGATTAGATAACTAGTCTAGAAATACCTCTTTTCAAGAGCAGTGATGTCAATAATCCCTCCAATTATAGGACCATCATGATAAACCCTTTGTTTGCAAAGCTATTTAGAAGCATGCTAGAAAATAAAATTAGCAAGTGGGCAAAAGAAAGAGATAAGCGTGCTAAAGGGAAAGTAAGTTTTAGACCTAAACATTCCACAGTTGATCATTGTATAAAATTAAGGCACATCATTGAAAAAGTTTGCGAGAAAAAGGAAGAAGTCTTTTGTTGCTTTGTTGATTTTAGAAAAGCGTTTGACATGGTTCCTAGGGATAAGCTTTGGCACAAAATGAAGGAACTTGGGGTTCCTAAACATTTGAGAGCAACTGTGCATAGGCTGTATGAAGAGGTGAAAGTCAAAATTAGAACTTCAGCAAGCATTTCTGAAACTTTTAGAAGTGATATCAGGGCCAAGTAAGGTTGCCCACTGTCTCCTACCATTGTTGGTTTATAATTCGTAAGGGGGTGATGGTATCTATTTGGACAAGTTTGTTATAAGGCTTCTTTTGTATGCAAATGACCTTATTCTGTTTGCTAAACCGACTCTTGGTTTGCAAGAGCACGTACTATCCCTTGAGCATTTTTGTAGAAGTGTGAGGATGCAAGTCAATATCAGCAAAACGAAAGTAGTGGTTTTCTCTAAAAAAAGAAAACATAACCAACATAAGTTCTACTTTGAAGACAACATTCTGGAAGAAGTTGCGGATTACAAATACCTCATAATTGACTTCAACAAAATCTAAGCTGGGATGGTTGTAGAAGAAAATAACTTTGAGGGGTTGGAAGACATTTTATGCTTTTCAAAATAGGTGTAGAGAGGCAGAGTTATGAGACTGGAAAACCACTCAAACCATTTTTGGGCTTCTAGTGATTCCGATGATTCTCTATGATTGTGAACTATGGGCCAGTGGTACATTCGACATGTAGTGGAAACAAATTAAGAAAATTCAGAAGCGTTTGGTTACAAACAAATTCAAGATTAAAAGTGTAGTTCCTTATGCTATTTTGTTAAGTGAAATAGGGGCTGCTCCTATTGAAGCAATTACTATGGTGTGAGTCATAAGGTATTGAAAAAAAATTGAGCAAATGGAAGAGGGTAGATGGCCTAAGGTTGTCTCTAATGACATATTGTGAAACAAAAAAAAAGACTTGGATGCAACAAAATAACAAATGGTTTAGTAAATGGGGTATTTGCTTGAACACATGTCCCATAAACAACAAAGAGATAAAATCTTTTGTTATGGATAAGTTCCACATGCGTACTTGGGATAAGGAGTTAGAAAGAAAGAAAAAATACTATATTGAAGTGTTTAATCCCACTCATAGTCATCAACCAAAAGCATACATAGGGGCTAATATCTCTTGGAGAGCCAAAAAAATTCTTATTGCTCAGTTAAAGAGTAATTCTCATCAACTCCGTTGTGAAACAGGGCAATGGAAAAGGCCAAAAGAAGTTTGGGAGGAAAGAGTATGCATTTTTGGTTCTTCCGGAAAAGTGGAAACATAAAGCATTTCATTTTAGAATGTGAGGCCTTCAAAGACAACATGGAAAGTTATGTAGATATGGTGACAACTAGCTCTTGGGATAATCTATTTAGTGAGGGGTTTGTGGATCAATGTGGAGCATTTATTGTGAAGCTTCATAAAAAAACCCAATACATCAAGTATATGAAAAAACAATCTGCCCCATACACTATCTTTAACCTCATAAATATTAAATAATTTTCTTTTCTTTCTTTCCAACATCTAAATATAAACACCTAACCACTTAAAAAACCACTAATTTTTTTTTTTTTTTTAACTTTTGAATCTAAAACTCTCCCTACTCACCAAACTTTACCTAATATAAAGTTACATAATATAAATATGTAAAATTAACTACCAAAACCTTAATTTTTCATTTTTTATAATTTTATTAACTTTGAATTTCTTTAATTTTTTTTTAATATATATTTCTTAATTTCCACTAGGTCGGTCATTACCCATGAGAGACAATATATACCCTGTCACACAACCCTTATGATAAATAAATTATAAAATATTTCACTAATTGAAAATTTTAAATAAAAAATATAAAAATATATCATAACGTACTCTTAACAAAATTTTTATAGTTAAAATGAATATTTCCTATTAAATATAAAAATATAATAAAAATAACACGTAGCGAACATACAAGGAGTACTTGTCCTGACGTGCAGTGCAGCAATATCTAAAGTTCTTATCGTTCAATACACAGCCTCACATCGACGAAACGAAACACGGGCCCATGGAGTAAAATCCGACTGTGACAGGAAGGCTCTGCAGGGCCGTGGAGATTTCGGCTTAAGTTTCAATCCGTATGATGCTGGGTCATGCCAGGATCTATAGTTGTAATAAAAAACAGTGGTGAGATCCATTACTTTGCCAGTGATCTTGGCTATTGGGTGATAAGTGGAAACATAAATATAAGATTTGGCATATCGGTAGTGCAGTGAGATGCATTCTGGGTTGTCAGTGTAAAATTAAATTCGATATTTCACAAGAAAGTGAAGTGAAATTCGTAGTTTTTCTATGTTGGTGGGAAGAAAGAGAAAGCTACAGAATCCAAACCTATTGCAGAGTGCTGAAATGCCCTTTTGAAATTTCAGCTGGGCATTATGGATCAAGGTTGTGATTTCAATACGAGATCTAGTACATACGTACAAGGAGGAATCTGCCATTATTGATCATTTGTAGCTCTGGGATTGGTTTCAATCTATTTTTCGCTATTGGGTTGCAGTTTTTTGAGTTTTTGCTGAAACGTATGGTTCTGGGTGAATTCGAGGACATAACAGGAGGAATCTGGCATCATTGAGCATTTGCAGTTCTGGGATTGGTTTAAGGTTTCTGTTTCCTTTGGATTTCGGTGTTCTGATTCAATTGAAATGGCTTGTTCTGGGCGATTCAATGGATCTGAGACGATGGATGATGTACCCTTAAATAAAAGCCCATCTCAGAAACCTGTTCTTCTGCACGGTAGTTTGGAAGTCTGGATTTATGAGGCAAGGGAACTGCCCAACATGGATATGGTATCGGAGAATCTAAGGCAATGCGTCTCATTGCTTAAGACATGTACAATGAAAATCCAGAGGAGAGAGAGGAACCACCACCATCATAAGATTATCACCAGTGATCCTTATGTTTCGATCCATGTTGCAGGGGCAACTGTTGCGCAAACCCGTATCATAAGCAACAGCCAAGATCCTCGCTGGGGTGAGCATTTCCATGTTGACCTGGCTCATTTTGCATCGAATGTGGAGTTCGCTGTCAAGGACAATGATGTTTTTGGAGCTGATCTCATAGGAACTGTGGTGATCCCTGTCCAGAAGGTTTTGACTGGTGACAAGATCGAAGACTGGTTTCCGGTGCTTAATTCCAGTGGTAAGCCTCCTAAGCCCGATTCTGCTTTGAGGTTGTCAATTCAGTTCCGTCCAGCAGAAGCAGAAGCTGAAACCCTGTGCAAAGATAGTGGTGGGGTTCCCAATACTTATTTTCCTCTGCGTAAAGGTGGGATGGTTTCTGTTTATCAGGATGCTCATGTCGTAGACGGCTTACTTCCTAAAATTCCTTTGGACGGCGGAAAGGTGTTTGAACATGGAAAATGCTGGGAAGATATCTGCCATGCTATACTTGAAGCCCATCATTTGGTCTACATTACTGGATGGTCCATATATCATAAAGTAAAGCTTGTGAGGGAACCCACAAGGCCATTTCCAGAAGGAGGAGATCTGAACTTGGGGGAGCTTTTAAAATTTAAATCTCAAGAAGGTGTGCGTGTTCTTCTATTAGTCTGGGATGACAAAACTTCACACCACAATATGATTCTGAAAACGGTATACTTGATATTCTCTTCATGATATTTCTCTGTATTCTTTCTAGAAAGCGTTGATTCAGTAGTTGCCGCCCTAACCATGAACCAATCAATTTTTATTTCTCATGTTCTTTCCTTCGTTCTTTTGCATGAGGGCTGGGAACTGAAAAATTAATGCTCATCATGATACTAAAGGCATGTTGACAAACATGACTGTTTGTGTGCAATGAAACATTTTTAGTCTGACATTAGCTAGTTCTCATCTAACAATTAAAATGAAAAAAGTGTTGTTATCGTCATCATTTCGTTAATGTGGATTTGAGACCATATGCCGTGGTGTAAAAAATGCAAGTGTTTGCAGCAGAATAGGACTTGCTCCCTTATCAAATTTAAATTATGCCATGAATGCACAGTAGTAGCTCAAAAATGTCATCACAAGTATAGTGCAACAGCCATATAGGAGGTTGTTCTCCTTATAAATCCCAAAGTCTCAAGTGTAGCACAATAAACATTTTGAGTCAACCAAAAGAGAATGAGAGTGAGAGGCAATGATGCCAATGGAAGCTTTATACAGTATTTTTTCATCGCTTTATACGCTTGTACTTTGTAGATGTGCAACTATACAAACAATCACCACCTATGGAGTCCCACTGATTTATATTGACACAAAGAACGCTTCAAATGGGCCCTGCTGGCATGGAAGGTTTTGTACAAGTGAGAGGTGTCTTCTAGTTCTAAGATTTGTTTGACTTCTTGTTGGAATCACAATTGCCATTACACGAAAATCCGTAGGTGTTAGTAAACGGACCCGTTGCTAGAGTTAACGTATCCTCGAGAGACAGTTAAGCACATGTAATGAAATACACATGGAGTGCTGGATTATCCAATGCCCAACAATCTCCCCCTAGTGCGAGCCGGGGTGTTTCAAACTTGAGACCTTTGGCTTTGATACCATTTGTTGGAATCACGATTGCCGTTACACCAAAACCTGCAAGTGTTAGTAAACAGATGGATCGCAAGAGTTAATGGATCCCCAAGAGGCGGTTAAGCACATGTCGCGAAACACACAGGGATCCAAGAGACGGTTAAGCACATGTCGCGAAACACACAGGGAGCGCTGCATTATCCAATGCCTAACACTTCTTTATCTTATAGCAAAAACCTCATTAATTATAAATACAACTTCAGCTACTTGTTTATTAATCATTGGATTCTTTTTCAACGTAGGAATTTGGGTTGTAACATTTCTTCCCCCATGGAGAATTCGTTGACTTTGATGAGGCCAGCTACTTACATAAAACTAGTAAATTCCCGTGTTGCCACTTTAAGAAGTTTCTTGGGCCATTCCACAAGATATTCTTTTATTTCCTTGGCTCTTAACATTTTGACGTTTTCATCATGCATTTCTTGTTTTATGTCTTGCATATACGTAATTAGGAAATTTTGTTATGATTTATCATTAACACAAGCTCCAAGTCTTTTTCAAGCTAAGAATCACACCAAGCGCCAAGGCTTCTCTATTCCTTTAGCACTCCATGTTCTAACTAGTTTATATCACACAAATCGTAGGTCATCTTCGCTTGCATCACACTAGTGTTAAGAACAAGCTCATGCATGGCACTAACATTCGTCTTCATTGCTTCTCTAGGGTTTACATCAAAAACTCTAGGTCTTGCTCGTAAGACTTCTTAAAGACAATTACAAAGATAAAAGAATGGGTACATCGATATTGAGTTAATGACAAAGGCTTTCTCCTCCCTTTATATAGAATAGGTGAGAGAGGCCAACATAAAACATGGACTAGGTACATACAAGTAACCCTAGGCCTAAGCCAACGAAGCAACCACACATGGAGCGCTCTACAATACGAGGATGACAAATGTCACACTAGGGTTTTATCTAACCTAAAGATGGTGCATTCTTTAAGCATGATGCCCCACTGGGCCTAACACTCATCCAAGTTGGCACACTATCCAACAAGCTATTAACCCAATGCTCTCTTACATGGTTCTTTTCAACATATGTGTTTGAGACAACAACCAACCTCCATGAAGTTATGCTTCTTGACCTAAGCGTCCTCAAGTCAAGTATCCAACCTCCAAGTGTATGTCACATGGTCCCACGCTCTTAGGGCTAAGTGCCTTGCTGCAAGTGCCTAGTGCTCATCCTCCTAAGTAGGTACCTCACCTAATCAAGCAATTGAGTCCCCCATCAATTACATCTAATGGGCTAGTCATCATGCCACATAGGAGAACATCCTTCTAGGTAAGTGCACTATGGCAACACTCTATCCAAGGTGAAGCATCCACTCAAATTGAGCCATTTATATATCCATCATGCATCACTAAGGAATTAGGAGACTTAGTGCTCTCTTATCTAACACTTTTGGAGTAACCTCAAAAGTTAGCACTCCCCTTTTATGAGTAAAGTGTTTTCTATAACACTAATTAACTCCCTTTGATTATGAAACTTGTAAATCTTGTGCTTCCATAAAGCTGGAAGAATACTCCTTCATTGTGACATCGATATCCTACGTACTTTGCAAGTATCCATGAGAGTCACTCCCACCAGTACATGTTCGCACATCTCATCATCCAAGCAATCATTGCTAGGGATTTGAAAACAACAATGACCTTTTGTGAAATTGAAGGAACATAACCCAGGATGACTACTTCTTGCTGAACTTTAAAATCACTTTAGGAAAACATCAACAATAATCTATCAAAACTCTAGTGTCCTTAAAGTCAACATCAAAGACCAAATTCTTTTGGCACAATATTGAGGGTCATTTAAGACATACTGCAAAGACATTCACATCTCCAAACAAGACCAAGACAGGTGGATTAGATCTATCAAAAACACAAAATAATAACATGTATACATCTCAACTCACTGATCTTGAATACCAAGATATAAAGGATTGTCATCAAATTGTGAACATCAAAATCCCTCTCATGCACCTCAAAACCTCTAGCATTTGAGCAATATTGTTAACAAGGTCACCTCTCTCTTTTTGATAGAATTCTGGGACAAGAGTGACATCAAGGTCAACTACCTCTTCCCGCGAGAATCCAACAACCTTGTCAATAGTAGTTGCCATTACTCCTGTCAGTTGCAAGCTTGGAATCAATCATTGATTCCACCACCACAGTTTTTGAACCTATTGCCAAGTTTGTCTTCCATAACCTTCTTTAATGCCAAATGCTTCTTTGCTCTACTAGGGTAAATCCAAACACTGGTGATCTTCTCAGGGTTTTCTTCAAACCCTAGCACTCTAAGACAAGTACAAGAGTATAACATGAAAGATCAACCCTCAAACAACAGTTACAATATACGATAGAATCACATCACACTAGCTATCACATCTATGATCAATCTCTCTACAAGTGCAATGTACAATATGTACAACTATCCTCAAGGAATAATGCTGGAAGCTCCATTTGGTCTATAGCAATCATTGAAATTGAACAAGGTTTCTGTTCTTGTAAAACCTTGAGTCACAACTCAGCCAAAATAGATCAGCCAATAATTGTCAATCTATCACATAATGAATCAGCTCCCCTTGAGCTTTGAAGATCAACAAAACAATCAAATGGTTAAGCATGCATATCACATGCATCAATCCACTCCAAAAATTAGCATCCATTGGAATAAATCAACTACTTATCACAGATCCTTCTATGTATCACACTTGCTGAAAATAAATCACATACCAATGATCATTGAAGTAGATCTTCTACCTATCACAGGTGAAGATGCACTCTCATCACAAGAGTAACTAGGGTTTCAAGTTTCAACCCATCCAATCCTTTATGTGTGCAAGTGCTCATCTCAAGCACACTGATCTCAACTTTTACTATCCAATAACCTCTCCTAGGTTCAGCCATTGAAATATCTGGCTCTCAAATCAGCAAGAAGGTAATCTTAGTCAAATCAATGCCAATGGCATGTGGAAACTTTGAGAATCCATGCTCAATGCAAATTTAGAAATTTCACTTCAACCTTGAGATTCCTTGGATCTTTCTCTTGTGAACTAGATATAAATTACAATAATGTATATTTCACTTCCGTCCAAGCAAATACATAATGCAGTCCAAGAAAATAAACTCTAACAAAAAGATGGTGTGCTATACAACTAGTTGTTAGCCCAATGCTCCCTCTTATGTCATGGTTAGTTCTCCAAGTGTCCTCATCCAAGGTGCCCCTCTTGTTTTATGCCACATGTCCTCTTTTAGTTACTTGTTCCAATGCCTCTCCTCAACTTATGTGGCCAGATCCACAACTGATTTCCATAAAGTAGCCTCTTCAACGTGAGCATCATAAAGTCAACTATCCAACCTCTTAGGTGTATGCCACGTGGTCCCATGTTTGTAGGGCCATGTACCCTTATCCAAGTGTTTAGTGCTCGTACCTCTCATGTGGACACCTCTCTTGTCTAACAACTGACTTCCCCCCATTATGTGCACCCAATGAATTAGACATCATGCCACATAGAGAATGAGCTCCTAGGTAAATGTACCATGCTAGTTTTCTACTCAAGGTCAAGCATCCACTCAAAGTGAGTCATTCATATCTCCCTCAAGGATCACCAAGGGACTTGGAGACCTGGTGCTCTCCTAGCTATGTGAAAACACTTTTAGAGTAACCCCAAAAGCTGACACCACCTTTTTCAATGTTCTCAAGGGGACTTGCATCTTTCCATCAAAGTTCTTCAAAAATATCCAAAATGCACTGCAATCAAAGGGTCATATCCATGCGGATCAAGGAGATGCATGTTTGTTCATATTTGATCACTCTCAAGTTCTTCAAATCTTTAGTTCATCATCTTTACGATTCAACTTTCTCGACATGTAATTCTTAGACCTATCTGCTTTTAGTCAATTAAAGATGGTAGGAAATTTCTTTCATTAGACAATTATGTAAGCAAGCACGCAGTAGTTTACTTTCTCCTCTTTTATTGCTGGTTATTCTGAGTGATATTACTCTCTAGGAGCTTCACGTATCTTACCTAATATGTGGTTGGCATTAGAGCCTTTTTGAAATAAAAAATTGATGTGGATGTTTTTATTTATTTCGTGAATTTTATCAACAATTATGCAGGAGGGCATTGACTTGGATTTTTTATAGACACGTTATGATTTTTTATAGAGGTTATGAACTCAAATTTGACATATGGATATTAAAATTGGGACGGAAACTCTCTGTGGGTGATGTTTCTTTGATCGTTTTTGTGCATGGATATTGTGTCATGGGCTAGATTTTATAAACTGAGGTGTTTCTAGTTGGTAACATGCTAGTGAATTTGCACTATTTCATGCCCATTTAATTTACATGAAGACATTTCCTGTAAGAGAATGCAATACTGTGAATAGATGGAAATACTGGAATAACTAAGTTCTCTCTATAATTGTGTAAGAACAGGAAGGAGTTATGCAAACACATGATGAGGAAACAAAAAAATTCTTCAAGCACTCATCGGTTCAATGTGTGCTAGCTCCGCGTTATGCAAGTACTAAATTGAGTTGGTTCAAACAACAGGTAAGTTTCCCAGAACTATTCATTCTGCGTTCTGAATTTTTATGTTTTTGGGATTAGGACATTATCGTGAATTTGCTACTGACAATAGAATATGGTAGTAAGTATGTGGTTTGCCAAGAACAGATTGAGATTGTGTTGGTCGCCATATTTTTCTTGCTATCATTTTATTGGCTTTCTTTGACATTATTAAGAAGAAAAACAAAACAGGATGATTTCATAGTTCAAAAACTTAACGAAGAAGACTATTGCATCATTCTAGTTTTTCTTGAAAGAGCTACAATTATATATTTCTCATGATGATTGACCTTATTTAGCTGTGATAATTTGGAGTTTGAACTGTTCACAGAAGGAAACAGTTAAAATACTACATGATTGAATAGGCAAATTCCTATGAAATTATGTATTGAGATACAAATAGAAAAACAGCTGAGATAACATCAATCTCCAATTTGATATTTAGTTGTATGATTTAAACAACTGGGATAACATCACTCTCCAATTTGATATTTAGTTCCAAAAAACCTTAGAAAGAGCTCCAAGTTAAGGGTTAGAGTTTTTGAGTAGTTCAAGTGGAAGCATGCTTGCTTGAATAGTGATCACTCAAATCTATTGGACTGATTATTTATCTGCTTTTCCTTTTTACTCAGTAAAGAAAACTGTAGTATAACAAAAACCCAGAAAACTATAGCCTTCGATATTAGCTTAATGTAGTAGATGGCATTCCAGCAAATTTTCCTTTCTAGATCTACTCATAATTGTAATATTTGTAGTAGGCCACTATTCTCAACAAAGGACATATAATTGGGCTTTACTATTGAATAGGACTCCATTATTTTCCAAAACCTGTCTGAACCTGATCTGTCCATATCTAAGTTAGCTACAAATCATCCAGTGAATTTTATCTCTAGCAGTACTGATCATCTGTCAGCTTGTATATTGGCATGAATTAGGACGAGTTCTCATCTGGCACTCTGCATTTCTAATAATTTTAGATACTGTTCCTTGGGAAAACATTCCGTACCACAATTCTGTTCCTGAATATCACTTTGGGTGGAAGTCTTATTATTTCTTCACTAAATCATACCTGTCATGATTACTTTGATTACTCACCAGATTCTCCCTCATCAGAGATCAAAACATGGAATTTTAGAGTTTCCCCTAGTAAAGGATTTGCAAACGTGACATATTATTTTATCATTTCAAACACGTAAGTGTAATGTAAATTCCTTTAGGAAATATATCGTAACAAGAATTTAATGCCCTTGTGAATTCAGATCTTTATTGTTTCATGTTGTTTAAAAACAAAGATTCTTTGAAAATCTTGTTTGAGTTCTTCCAACGCACACGATTTATAACTTTTAATGGTATTAATTGTTAATGGTATAGGTCAGTCCTAGTAAGTTGCTAAGAAATATCAGTTCCACTGAAGGTGCAATAATTTTTGAGGCTGTTATGCTGATTGATATCCACATTAACAAGATGCAAATAGATTCTGAGTAAAGGGCATGTAGTGGAGGGTGTATGTGAACAAACCTGTACATGTTTTATGTCGATTTTGTCTGAGGCTTGAGCATATATTCTTTTTCTTGTTCTAACTTTTACTTACATTGTTTTCAATGTGGCATTGCTGTTCGCAGGTTGTGGGTACCTTGTATACTCATCATCAGAAAAATGTGATAGTGGACTCACAAGCTCATGGAAACTACAGAAAAATAACTGCATTTATTGGTGGGCTTGATATTTGTGATGGTCGTTATGATACTCCCGAGCATCGTTTGTTCAAGGATCTTGAGACTGTCTACAAAGAAGATTATCATAATCCTACTTTTACAGTATGCGTTCCCTTTTATTTTAGCATGTTATTGTTCTGTACTTGCCACAAACATGTTTGGAAATTGAAATAAACTTTACTGCCCATGATTGACTAAAACATATTAAAAGCTTTTTATACCGGGTATGCAATTTGACATAACAAATATTTGGTAGAGATGTTTCATCGTTGGATCAACTGTAATCCAATATTATCTATGGTGGTTTATATACACATGTTGTAGCAATCTGTATTTGAGCTGAAATTACACCCATGGGTAAGGAACTTGCTGGGTCCTTTCAAATTTCAGAGTAAATGGAAGCTGTTGCTATCAGCTATTGTATGGCATGGAAGGCTGTCCATATGCTTGTTGTCCATTGATGGAGACTGTCCAACTTGCTGAATTATCATTATGCTGCTCCATCTTTGAAGAGTCATCTATGATTGCTATTTATGTATTCGAGTCTTCTTTCATATGAGCCCGGGAAATTGGTCTTCCATGCAATATTTGGTGCATGTCACAACCCTTCTATTCACTGTTGTCTGTGCTGTTGAGAACGGTGTAAACTTCACTTCCGGCCACAATCAACCTTATGTTATTGTTATTGTTAGGTTTGTCTAAGGCCATCCTAGTCAATTAGGGCTAGCTGTATGGATCCAAAACCTCTCTTGGGGAAAGAACCCTAGTTCTTCAGAATCAGAACTAGAGCAGCGCAGCATTAAATCCATAACGAGTGTGCTGGAGCTCAACCATAAGTGCACCAGAGAGAGATCACAACCATCGCAACCAGGAACAAAAATGTACATGATAGGTAAATGTGCCCATGTGCTAATCACTTGCATAAAGAATGAATTTTGAAAGAATGAAAACGATCACATGTAAAAATAAAACAAAAAAGAGTGGTTTATATATAACCATTTGAAGCAATGTTTTAAAACTCCGACTCCGACTCTGTATCGACTCGGCCGGTTTGATTTCAATGACTCGGTCGTTGTAAAAAATACATTAAATATTTTTTTTTATTATAAAAAACATAACTTTAAATATTTTCATTCATGTTTCCAAACACAAAGCTTTAGAATACAGAGAGAAGACAACATATGATCAAAGTAGGCTCATGAATATATCCATTATATCAAAATGACACCCAGTGCACCGTTCAATACAAAGTTCATACTTAGAGACCAATGCTAGGATTCTTTTCTGCCTCAGCCTAAGGACAATCACTAGACTACAACAACAATAATACCAATTCTCTGCCCCTAATGAAGTCTCAAAACCCTTGATTTAATTCTGGTCAAGCTCCAGAACAATCAGAGGTAAATATGTATTTATTAGTCCATTGCCAGAACGTTTGCCTTTTTAAAAACATTGTATGGCTCAATGCATTGTTTCAATTTTCTAATTCATGCCACTAGGATAACCATACTTCGGCCTTGTAATTTTCAAAACTTTCTCACAGTGATAGATTACTTTAGGGCTATAAATATGCAATAAACAACAACCCAACCATTGATATGTAGGAGGCGGAACAACTTTTGACAAATGTGCTTTAGGATTTTTGTCAAAGAGCCGAGCCGACCGAGTTGTTACCGAGCTAGCCGAGTCATTACCGAGTTGGCCGAGTTGTTACCGAGTCAATGACTGGCTCGGTAACAACTCGACCAGCCGTTCCGTTTCGGGCACCAAGCCGTCCCGGCCAGGCATTGGCTCGGTCTGACTTGGCCGAGCCGGAGTCGACTCGACCGTTTTTTAAAACAATGGCCGTGGCATTGACATTGTCATGGGCAAAAATACAGTATCAACAGTAGCACAGTGTTGATGGAAGCAACAGTGCGGAAAGGTGATGCTTTAGAGACAAAGAAACATGCAACTGGACATTGTTGCTAAAACACATTCCTCACTAAGAGGGAGTGTTAGTTTTTGGTAGCATCATATGTGCTCTAGCCATGAAAATTGGTGGAGAGGCTAAGGCACATGAGTTTTAAAGAACCTTGAAACCGTTTGGTGAAATTCCACCCGAATTGTATTTTATTAAAATAATTAATATTTTCAATGGGGTTACTAAGTCTAAACTTAGGAAAATTAAAGTATTAATGGGTATTAATCAAAATATGGGTGAGAATGTTCTAGAAAACCAATGAAGTCAAATTTTTAATCTTAATCATTGATTTGAGACTTAATCTCGGTCGTTGAAGTCTCAACGAAAAAAGTTTAAGAAGGAGGCTTGGGGTTCATTCAGGAACACATAGAGAGAATGAATTGATCTAGAGTTCAAAATTTCTGGGGCTTGGAAGCTGAGAAATTTGAACTAAGTGATCATTTTGCAGCAAAGGGGCAGGGATAGTTCGGGAATACTGGGCAGAGAGCCACTAGTGGAGGCAGCACAACACCTAGAGGGATTGATGCTGGGCAAGTCTGGGCCCCCACAGGCTTGACGCAGAGCCAGAAGGGCTAGCGCAAAAGGGAAGCTGCCTTTATGCAGAAATCTAGAACTGCCGAGGAGTTGCCAGAACAGCCGGGAGAGGTTGACGCAGAAGCTCCAAGAGGCAGAAGAGACAACATAGGGCTGACGCAGGGCCTGCGCAGGGCCAACACCGAGATAACCGGGAATTTGCCAGTTCTGCTGCCGGATCAACCAGAAACTGTCGGGTGAAGTGAGGTAATCTCACTCAGTTTTCCGCCATTATATTTTTCTCTGTAACTGGATTGTCGAGAGGGCATCCAACATTGTATTCAAAACTACTGCTTAATAATATAAAACCCTCAGAGCTGTTGCATCGATTTTCCTCCATTGGGTTTTTCCGGGGACTATTTTGTCCAAAAATAACGGTGTCCTATGTATCTTGTTCTTTGCTCGGTTTCTTGTTTCATGTAATCAAATTTAATTGGTATGGGTTGCAGAAGTAATTTACTTCAATATTTTTCAGAAAATAACTTGATAATGTATATTAAAATCAAGTAGGAGAAGTGAATTCAGTTTTGCTGTAGTAGGGGTTCCTTGAGTATAGGAATTTTCACAACCAACATTGTTTCCACAGCAAGGCCTTGACTGACAGCTCTTATCAGATCAGAGCACAATGTTGGCGAGACTAATGACTATAGACACCTTCATCATTGTCTCTCAAGGTACATCCCCACCCGGGTGTTCACTGAGTATGACCTTCTAGGACTATTCTTATCTTGGGTTCCCAACCCTCAAAGAATATTGCTCCTCTTGTCTACTCTTATCTTGGATGCCCTACACATCCTCAAAGAGCATTGGATGTCAGATGATTACCCAACCCTCCATTCTTTCTTCCTAGGTGAAGACAAGAATGTTGTGTCTATCGTGTGTCTACATTTCCATTCATGTCCTTCACCTAGACTTACGGCTGTTAGTCTTGGTCTAGTGCATGACACATGAAATAGAAAAAACACAATTGTCACTCCTTTTTAATCAGGGGTGATCTATTTCAATCTCCCTCTTGATCAGGGACCTGTTAGAGCTTCCTCTTAGCTAGGGACTCTTCTATACATAAACAACTTATTCTTCGTGGGTCCTTCACCTGCTTGATCAACTTCTCTCCTTGATGTCATGAAAATTAGTTGAGCTTCTTTCTTGTAGGGCAACAACACACCGATCACTTTCCTCCTTAGTTTGTCATGTCATTTCTTTCTTCATGGAAAGTGGCCTTCTTCATATCTGGGACCTTCGTCATATGACTACTTCTTTCTCATTATGCTTCTTCCATTCATCATATGAATGCTAGTTGCACTTGTAAGTAGCCCTGCATGAGTTTATCCAGATATTATTCAAGAAATCAAAATATATCATTAAATCAAATCGTACCTTATTAGGTGGCTCTTCATCATGACATCTTTATGTAGGTATCAACATCCTGCATTTATGTTGACACATCTCCCAAAGATATCCATTGTCAAGGGTCTACATCTTTTCATCAGAGTCCGCATATCTTTCCGGGAGATTTTCTAGTCAAGTCTTTGTGATCTTTTGGATGTTGATTGCCTTCATCAGGGTTGCATATCTCACGATCTCTTCATTCCTTACACATTCCATTCCCAGGTGCTTTTAATCAGAGTTTCTTAGTTGTGATCAACCACCTCATACATCATATGAGGACACATTATGTTGATTTCATCTAGTGTGTCTTATGTCTTCTTATCCTTTCAGAGGAGGAGATCCTTTTTCTCTTGATCATGCTTCTCAAGATAGAAGTAATGATCTATATTACTTGCAACCATATGACATGTCATTATAATATTAAACACAAGCATACATACTTATTTTTACCTTAGATCATCGATGCTTCTTCCAGCAACTTCCTAGATTGAAGAGATCTTCAATCCCTTGACCTGCATTATGTTATCACATCATCGTCTCATGGATTCCATAAGTTGGAGTTCCTGTTGAAACACTTGCTTCCTCTCTAGATTAGTGAACCCTATGTTGAGGATTCCATCAGAGAATTTTGAGGATCTTGTATATCCCCAACTGGCAGATGTTTCCTTTTTGCTTTTGATGTATGATGAGCCTTGTCCTAGATGACTCCTTCCTTTCCTTTAATGTTCACTGAGGTTCTCAAGGGCTATATCCTACATGTTTGTTTGCCATGGATTTTATCCTTCATGATTCCCATGGTGATGTCACGAGCTCTTGTTTCTAATGCTTCCATGATGCCATGATGCATCTTATTATCTTGGTCATATTTCTAACACAAGATTCAGGAGCTTACGATAGGACCCTTTTTTGGGGGATGCCATCTTACTCATAGGAGAGATTTGTTACTCCCTCTTTCTTTGGTCCCTTTCTTCAGCTTCCTCCATCTTTCCAGTGATATGGGTGTCTTTCTATAAACTTTCCATAGCATTGAATCTTAGCTATACTTATTTCAAACTTGCCTTTCCTTTTTGCACATGTTTGAGTCCTTTTAACCTTCAATACTTTTGCTATCGACTTGTCTTTCTTTATTTAGCATAGAGACCATAAGTTGTCAAATGAGGTATCTCATGGATATTTGTTACCTTGATTATCTGTTAGTGCATTATAGATCAATGATGGTTATCTTCCTTCCTCGATCTTGTAGATGGGACCTTATGAAGATATCCTACATCCTTTGATACCTTTGCTTCCATGTAGATCAGATTTCATGTGACCTTCTTCATTGCACCTTTTAGAGAGTGAGTTTTCCTTTGATTCCTCCAATATTGCTATATGAGGGGATCTTCCATAAGTATCCCTTTCCATGAATTCAACAGAGACCTTTTGTTAAAATTGGCAACTAGGGCCAAACTCCATGTGGGTTATCTTATTTATGGTAGCTGATATTTTTCTTGGATTCCTCTCGTTGAGAGGTGTAGGATTGATCTAACGATCATCCGATTCTGACATGTATTCATGGAGATATGAATTTATTTGTATTTCTTGACAATTTGTCAAGGTCAGCCAACAAGTAAAATAGTGTTGCACACCCCCAGCTAAACCTCAACGTGGCATATGAGTAGAGGAGACATTGAGGCATTAACACACTCATCTCATCCTCACATCTCTTCTATTGCGTTGTCTCTTGGGTATACGAAGGAGAAAGAAGACTATCTCTCATGTGGGAAAAGAGGACGCTATTAGGGCATCATTGTGAGAGGACGCAGTTAGGGTAGCAAGGACGCAGGAAGGTGCAACAAGTGATTAAGGACTGCGTTGACCAGCGTCTAGGCAACATTAACTGCAGATTTGTGTGGGTAGCTTCTCCTAGGCTAGCCGCATTGCTGGACAAGTCTGCGTTGACTTGTTGGAAGGCACATCTGTGACTGCATTGACTGGTTAGGGCTGGCTGTAGTATGCTGTAGCATTGACTGCTGTTTTGACCGTCTTATATTGACTGTTTTGGGATGCTATTACTGCTGTTGGAGACAGAGTTCTCCTAGGTTGGCTTGAGGACATTTTGGGAGTTGATTGATCACCCTTGCTATTGCTATTCAAGGGTTTCATTACTACTGTTGTAAATCACAGATTTGTGATATTGAACTATCTCTCTCTCTGTGCTGAATTATTGAAAAATATAGAAGAATTGATCAAAGGGGTTCCCCACATTGGGGTTTGTCCCTGGCTAGCGCCACATCTTGTGTCTCTTGTCTTGGCTTGTCTTTTGTTGTTTTCATTTATATTCTATCAACATTTGACTATCATGTTAATGTGATTGCTATACTGGAAATTGACATTGGGCTAATAAGAAGAATTGAAGTAAATTGCTCTTAATTATAGAACATACCATAATTTAACATGGTATCAGAGTTGACATGAAGACAAAGCCCAAGCAAGAGCAAGAGCAATCACTAAAGACAGTTGGAAAAAGTCAAAAGGCTTCATGGGTTCCTCATCACACTTCCCCACCGAAGACAAGCTCTGTGAGAAGTCTGACTATCACGAATGGAAGATGTCTCTTGATCTGACATTGGAAGAGCAGGAAGTGTTGGACCATGTGAGGGGTAGAATTATGAAGCCTCCATCAAATGCACCGGTTGCTACAAGGAACAATTACACTAGGGGTGAAGTCAAAGCGAAGAAGATCATTCGGGACTCAATTGACAAGCGTCTGGTGGCCTACATTTCCGAGTTGAACACCTCCAAGGAGATCTACGATAGACTGGTAAGCTTGTTTAAAGTTAGTGATGCAAATCAAGTTTTGTTCCTCAAAAATAAGTTGAAGGATATTAAGAAGGGCAAGGATGAAGATATTCAATCCTACTTCTTAAGGATCACTGAGATCAAGAATGATCTCCTATCAATTGGAGAAGTCATTTTTGACAGGGAACTAACCATCACTACCCTTGGAGGGCTCCCATCCGAATGGGATGTGTTTAGAACCACTCTTCTGAACAATGATCGAATTCCATGACTTGAAGAATTGATGGCGAGATGCATTCAAGAAGAGACAAGGATAGTGGAGCAAGAAATGCATTCAAGCAAAGGCAACCCCACTGCTTTCTCCTCTCAAGCCAAAGGGAGAAATAATTCTGGGTCTAAAGGTCATTTCAAAGGAAAGTCCTTGGAAAGAAAGGAAGATGTTTTGTTTGCAATAAATTTGGCCACTATGCGAGGGAGTGTCCAAATAGAAAGGACACATCACATGACGATGATTAAAATCACTCCCGGGGAAACTCCAACCACAATAAAAGGAATGGCAGGTTCAATGGAAAAGGAAAGAAGAATGCGGGAAATCAAATAAGTGGTCAACCCTCCAAGAAAGCAAGGAACTCCAGGTATGAATCAAATGTTGTTAACCATAAGCAAGATGAATATTATCTGATATTGACGCTCTCCACTACCTTTCCTCCGGATTCATTAGGAAATTGGCTTATTGATAGTGGTGCCTTAAGGCACTTCATTGGCTACAAGGAAACTCTCTCTAATCTAATAGAGAAGGAGACTAACTTGGAGATTATTCTCGGAGACAACTCCACCTATCCCGTAAAGGGTGTAGGGAATGTTACTCTTCAATTAAATCAAGATAACATAATTCATTTGCAAGAAGTCCTATATGTACTTGATCTCAAGAAGAACCTGGTGTCCATTTCGGCAATGGAAGACAAAGGCTACAAGGTGGCCTTAATCGATGGCAAGGTACGTGTGTGGAAAAAGAATTTTAAAGATGCTTTCACTCTTGGGTTTCGGGTTGACTCCCTATATCAAGTTGGAGGAAGTCCGTTGGGAGTCATGTCTTGTGACACAACTTTACAGTCTGAACTATGGAACCGGAGGTTTGCCCACCTTCATTATAAAGCTCTACCCGATGTGAGATAGATGGTGACAAGGGATGCCTGAGTTTAAAGTAGAGCAAGAAGGCGTATGTCCGGGGTGTGCCGAAGGAAAGCTCAAAAGGGGACCATTCCCCTCAAGCCATAGCAAGACCTCCGACATTTTGCAGTTGGTTCACTCCGACATATCTGGTATGATGCCTGTGAACTCTTTGGGAGGATATTTATATTATCTCACTTTTAAAGATGATTATTCTCGCAAAACTTGGATATACTTCTTGAAAAAGAAGGATGAAGTGTCACTTCAAAGCCTTGATCGAGTATCAAACTGAGAAGAGGATCAAGATCTTAAGGACTGATAATGGGACTGAGTATGAATCCAATGAGTTCCTTGACTTTTGCAAGGAAGCTGGCATTAAGAGGGAGACCACAACACCAAACACTCCTGAGCAGCATGGTGTGGCGGAAAGGAAGAATCGTATGATTATGGAAGCAGTTCGTTCCATGCTCCATGATCAAAGTCTTCCGAAGTTTCTATGGGCCGAAGCTGCAACTACCGTCGTATATGTTCAAAACCGATGCCCTCATCAGGCGTTGGATTGCAAGACCCCCGAAGAGAAGTTCACTGGTAAGAAACCTGATGTCTCTCATTTTAGAATTTTTGGGAGTCCCATATACTTTCATGTGCGGAAAGAGAAAAGAAACAAATTGGGTGCATCTGGAAAGAAGGGAATCTTCATGGGCTATATTGAAAATTCTAAGGGCTATAGAATATGTGGCTGGTCAAAGGGAAGTCGAGATAAGTCATGAGGTCACCTTTGACGACGATATGGCTCTTAGCAAGGTTGACAATCTTCCTATTCTAAGGAAAGATAAAGAAGCTATCACCAGGAAGCCGGATGAGAAGGAAGATGAGACGATACTTGATGTGGAAGAACCTATGGAATCTATTGATCCCCCTTCGCAAGAGCCTTTCTCTTCTAGGAAGAGGCCCTCATGGCTTAGGGGGACACTTGATGATGCCGAAGGACATATTGCACCCAGAGGGACTTTCCGTGAAAGTAAGAAACCAACCAGGTATCAGGGATACTTGACCATTATGAGCACCATCATTCAAAATGAGCCTTCATCATTCGAAGAAGCCATGAAGCATCAAGTATGGAAGGATGGTATGAATGAGGAATATGAGTCCATCATGAAGAATAATATCTGGGATGTGGTCCCCAGACCCCAGGACAAAACAATTGTCACCTCGAAGTGGCTTTACAAGATCAAGCATGGAGCCGATGGGAGTGCTGAAGAGTATAAGGCTCGCTTTGTTGCTCGAGGCTTTTCTCAAAAGGAAGGTGTAGATTATGATGAGATATTTGCACCTGTTGCTCGATACAACACTATCCGCTCGATCATAGCCCTTGCTGCTTCGCAAGGATGGAATCTACATCAGATGGATGTCAAGATCGCGTTCTTGCATGGTCCGATTAAAGAGGAAGTCTATGTGGAACAACCCGAGGGGTTTGAGATTCATAATTGAGAATCTCACGTATGCAGGTTGAAGAAAGCCCTCTATGGGCTGAAGCAAGCACCTCGAGGATCGATAGCTACTTGATGAAGCTGGGATTCACTAAGAGTGAAGCCGATCCAAACCTTTACTTTAAGGTTGACGATGACAAACCTCTCATACTAGTGCTGTATGTTGACAACCTCTTCCTAATAGGTGCAGACCCTCTCATTCACAAATGTAGAAGGGAGTTGGCTTCCGAATTTGAGATGAAGGACCTAGGATTGATGCACTATTTCCTAGGGCTGGGGGTCTGGCAAAAGCCAAGAGAAATTTTCGTTTCTCAAGGAAAATACGTGGTGAAGATATTGGAGGGATTTGGTATGGTGGATTGCAAGCTCGTGACTACCCCGATGGAGCTTAACTTCAAGAAGTTATGCGGTAGTGCTGTCGGACCTGTTTTGGGAAATGCTTTTGAGTATCGTCAACTCATAGGAGCATTGATGTTCTTGGTGAACTCCCGTCTGGATATATGTTTTGCAGTCAACATGTTGAGCCAATATATGGTTGAGCCTCATCACTCACATTGGATTGGTGCCAAGAATCTTTTGAGATATCTTCGGGGCACAATCACTCATGGGTTGAGATACACTGCCGGAGATGTGAGGCTACATGGATATTCCGATGCTGATTGGGCAGGCAGTGTGGTGGACCGAAAGAGCACTTCCGGGTGCTGTTTCTCTTTGGGTTCGGCCTCGATATCCTAGATGAGAAGGAAGCAGAAGTTGGTGGCTTTAAGCACTACTGAGGCTGAGTAAATGACTGCGAGTATGGCCTCCTATGAGGCTGTCTGGTTGAGGAAGCTCTTCAGTGAGCTCTTTGGACATACATTGGATACTACCGTGATCCTCTGCGACAACCAGAGTGGGATTCGTTTATCTAAGAATCCTGTATTTCATGATCGCTCTAAGCACATCGATATCAGGTACCACTTTATCCAGGATATGGTACAATGAGGAGCAATAAGGCTCCATCATATTGGGATAGATGAGTAGGTCGCTGACATTCTGACAAAGCCCTTGGGAAAGGTCAAATTCTTGACTTTCCTAGAATGACTAGGAGTCGTTGAGAGACCCTCTTATGAGGGTCTTGTATGATGCATACTTTGAGCTCTGGGAACTCCGGGGGGCTTGGGGTACTTCTTGGAGCGACAAGCAACCATAGAGTGACTCACCCTCCCCTAGTGGTTTGCTATGTATAGGGTGAATGATTCAACCTTCCCCTATGATACCTAGTGGTTCATCCTTCTCCTGTCGAGACATCCTACCCATGCAGTCTGGGACTCATGGGAAGTACCTCTCATCTGGCCAATGAGTAGGGAAATGAGGATAGGGACCATAGTAGTACCGATGGACGCATCGTGTATCTACTGTACTCCATATGCTAGGATGACATTGACATGGGATCAATTGGAACTGACTTCGGGTTAGTAAGAGTGATATAACTCACTCTCTTTTGGAACTGACTTCGAGACAGTAAGAGTGGTATGACACACTCTCTTCATTGGGATTGACTTCGGGTCAGTAAGAGTGCTATTGGACACTTTTTTATCTGGGATTGACTTCGAGTCAGTAGAGGATGGTATGATACATTCTCGATCATTTCTTTTTCTTCATAGTTCAGCAGAGCAAAGCAAAGCAGAGCAGAGCAAAGAAAAGCAGAGCAGAGTCGAGTAGTGCATTTGATGGCAGAGATAGTACCGATAGACAGATGTATTAGTAGATGGAGTTTTCCCTAGTTGAGAGGGAGTGTTAAAATTGGCAACTAGGGCCAAACTCCATGTGAATCATCTTATTTATGGCCATTGATATTTTTCTTGGATTTCTCTCATCGAGAGGTGTAAGATTGATTTAACGATCATCCGATTCTGACATGCATTCATGGAGATATGAATTTATTTGTGTTTCTTGACAATTTGTCAAGGTCGGCCAGCAAGTAAAATAATGTTGCACACCCCCAGCTAAACCTCAACATGGCATATAAGTAGAGGACTCAGGAGACATTGAGGCATTAGCACACTCATCTCATCCTCACATCTCTTCTCTCTCCTTATCTCTTGGGTATACGAAGGAGAAAGAAGACTCTCTCTCACGTGGGAAAAGAGGACGTTGTTAGGGCATCATTGTGAGAGGACGTAGTTAGGGCAACAAGGACGCGGGAAGGTGCAGCAAGTGATTAAGGATTGCGTTGACCAGCGTATAAGCAACATTAATTGCGGATTTGCATGGGCAGCCTCTCCTAGACTAGCCGCGTTGCTGGACAAGTCTGTGTTGACTTGTTGGAAGGCATATTTGTGACTGCGTTGACTGGTTAGGGCTGGCTGTAGTATGTTGTAGCATTGACTGCTGTTTTGACCATCTTATATTGACTGTTTTGGGCTGCTATTACTATTGTTGGAGACCAAGTTCTCCTAGGTTGTCTTGAGGACATTTTGGGAGTTGATTGATCACCCTTGCTATTGCTGTTCAAGGGTTTCATTACTGCTGTTGTAAATCACAGATTTGTGATATTGTAATATCTCTCTCTCTGCTGAATTATTGAAGAATATAGAAGAATTGATCAAAGGGTTTCCCCGCATTGGGGTTTGTCACTGGCTAGTGCCACATCTTGTGTCTCTTGTCCCTGCTTGTCTTCTGTTGTTTTCATTTATGTTCTATCAGCATTTTACTATCATGTTAATGTGATTGCTATACTGGAAATTGACATTGGGCTAATAAGAAGAATTGAAATAAATTGCTCTTAAGCATAGAACATACCATAATTTAACACCTTTTGATGACTTCAACTACTTAGAGGACTATGTCTATCCTCCTTCTTCATGCAAGGAATCTTGATGACCATCCAATTTATATATGTCCTTGTAATCATGAAGTCATTTAACCAAACTTAATTATATAATGAAAAGATACTTACTTGTCATGTGAAGACGAAATCTTCACCTTGATTGCTTTGATGATGGTTGAAGAAGATATATGAGGGCTTCTTCTTGGATGACCTTCTTGCAAATGAGAGAGCCTTTCCTCAATAGAAAAGGTTGCTCCTTTTGATGAGGATGATTTGTTGCATTCTCGGATGATCTTCTTCTTGGAAAAGGAGATGATCCTTGCATGATTATAACCTTGAAGATGACAATGCCTTCTCGCCTTTAATATGCTCTGCCTTCTTTTGTAGAGTGGATCAAGACTGCTTCAATCCTTTCCAAGACGATGAGATCTTTATTTTGAGGTCTTGTTGTCACTCACTGCAAAATGTGTTTTCAGTCGCCCAAAGTGCAAAAGGGCAGAAAAGTTTGCAGCCATCTTCCAAGCCACAGAAGCTCACAAAGCTAAATCAGACCCTCTTCATTGGATAGGGCCTGGAATAAGCTCTCTAACGGTATATGTAACTCCTCAAATGGACCCCGAAATCAGAAGATATGGCCTGTTAAAGATGAGGGATTTTGTCACCTTTGAAAGAAGGAAAGAATCGCACATCGGAGGTCTGGGAACATATCACAAATCGCAGATTAGTGGGTCCAACAGATCACTCTTAAGAAGTTGCGGGAGGAATACGCCGATGATGTTAAAACGCCGGGAGGGCCGAAAACAATTTAACAAAGGTTTGTAGCAAAAAACCAAGGGTAGGCGGACCCTTTCCCTCTCCTCTAGGGGGCCACATGGCAGAGCACTATTGGAGCCGATAAAGACATGGTGGCGCTGACGTCACAATGATGTGGCATTACAGAGAACACGTGGCACACAGATTTTGCATTTTCAAGGGTCTAAAGAGGGCATATCTGGGTGAAATGTGTCATCACTCGGGAAGTGCCACGTGGCAGTGATAACTTCACATCGACAATCGCAAATTGGAGGTTGAGGCTTATCAATACTTTGTGACGCAGTGCACACATGAGAAAGTGCGATAAAGGGGCTCTAATACAGGTCCTGGCCCACAGTCACATAAAAAGCTAAAAGAACTAGGGGCTAAGCACGGAGGGTGATCGGTGATCGACGATCGACAATTGTGTTGTGCATAAAAAAAGAGTCGCCGATTATGAACCTTCGATAAAGGGGCTTCGATAAGGGGGCTGACCTGTGATCGCATAAAGGGCCGAGTGCTAAAGGGCTATCGCAATCGGAGGTCGCAAACATGTTGCGGCTCCAATGTAAAAGTATCGATTGGAAACCCCGATTGCGATCCACCGACTAGGGAGCTCCGATATAAAGGCTGAGCTCCAGGTCACAGCGCGCGGTCCTATGATGAAGAAATACTGGAAGGGGCTAAACCAAAGGGGTCTAAGGAGCATCAGGACTCGCTGTTTGTAACGTCATCTAAAAGAAAAGTCCCGATACAGCGATGCCCTGATAGTGTGGTACAATGCTTTAAAGTTGGATGGGTCGACAGTTGAGACTTTGAATAGAGGTATGGAGCAATTGGAGAGCGATATGGGATAATCCTGTGGAAGCCTCTACAACAAGAAACCCAGGACAACAATCACCTCAGGAGTGAATTCGATTGCTTCATTGCACGTCTTTGGAGAGTAAAGGGAGGAATGGGACTCAGGAAGACTTAATGGCTCAGCATGGGGCTCCGCTCAGCTACACAATGATGGACTGCTAGGACATTCTCCACTCTTACTCTGTAACAGGCAACTCACAGTCGATCCACTCCCTGCTCTGGAGAACGAGCGAATCAGGCAGTTAAGGGGAAAGCGATAGAAACCGGCCAAGCAGCAGGAGGGACACATTGTGGTAGAGATGTGGCCAAATCAGGGGCCTTCACAGGAACCGCAGGATGATATTTTCCTCCATCATCATTTAGTTTCCTCTTTTCTATTTTTCTATAATTTCTTTTATTTTGTAATTTCTATATTTCCAAGAACATAATCAAATCCGTGGAAATCATTTTCTGCAGTAGAGCTATCGTAGGCTTAGACAGTGAGTCAATTTGACAGCTGGCCCTTGGTTGATGTATTTTGTAAATGTGGATTCAAAGCCTCCCTTCCCTGTATAAATAAGGGGGAGAAACACTTAATATGGGGGTTCGTAATTCTGCACCTGCAGTCGTCCAAAATTTGTGGTTCCATTTTGGTTCTATGAAGCTTGTTCATGAGGGACTTGAGCTATAGATATTGGAATGTAAATGGATTGGTGAATGGGACTCATTTCGAAGATTAATGAAACTCTTTGGTGATTCCAATCATGGCAATGCGAAATATATTTTCCCCTATGTAAATCTCATTTCATATATGTTTTTCTTTCTTTGAAATAGTGTGATGAAGCTATCGGTTTCTCTCTGATTCATGGATTTATCTAGGCTGCTAAATAGCGAACAATACCTGTGTATAAGACAGGTTTACTTCTGTTAGTCTATAACTTGCAGTACCTGTGTATAAAACAGACTTACTTCCGTTATTCGATTAACTTGCAGTACCTGTATGGGCACAGATTTACTCATGTTGTTTGGTGATAAAGGTACCCATGAGGTATATGGCATGAAACCTTAATTTGTGCTCCACTCTTTCCGCTCTTTCATCTCCTCCCTATTCCATATTTCTGCTGGAACATCGTGGCTTAGGATTCTGCATTGCAACCAGCCCTGTGCACCGAATTGCCTCCTTCCTTTTCTGCTCTTCACTTTACTACAACGTCAATATTAAGATGCTCGTTGTTGTGTGTCGGCCACCAGAACCAAACATTTCTCTTTGAGGTTGGCCCGATTTACCCCTTGAACATTTGGATCCATGTATTGGCTTGAGTTTACCTTAATGAAGGCCTATTGAAACAAACCCGTTAACTACGTGACAATTGGAGTGCAATAGAAAGCCCCCATTGATAATCTTCCATGCACTCCTCTCTTTAAGATGTCTTAGCAATGTTCCACCAAGGTTCTGGGACGAGGAGGCGAGGGAGCGAGGGGGCGCGGGAGCGGCCTATGCAAAAGCTCCCTACTATTTTTTAGGAAACGTGGGGGAGCGTCAGGGTCTTAAAAATTTATAAATATAAAATATAATTTATTAATTGAGTCCACTATGACAATTTGGTTTGAATTGAAAAGCTGCAAAGCATGATCATTGATATGAATATCATTTGACATTATCCAAATTTATAATATCATATAAAATAATAAATCTAAAATTCTAATTCAGCTTGGTCAAATTCTAATTTAGATTTTGGTCAGACAGAGGGAGAGCTTCAGCTTGATAAGGTAGCCACCGAATTCTGTGAAAAGATAAATGAATAGATCAGGGACACTGCATTGGCAGTAGAAGGGGCAACTACAATGGGTTGTCCAGTTGTATTGGGTCCAACAGCTAGAAAGTTTGTTATATTATATATAATATAGACAGTACACCATATGCTGAAAGAAGAGTTTTAGTTCCAGGAGAGATGAGAAGATCACATGAAAGAGTTTTTGACAGTTTACTATCAAATGACATTGACTGCAGGATGACCATTTGCGAATCAACTTGGGTGACCAACGATGGCATGGATAATTTGTCTACCTTATTAGAGCAATGCCATGCAGTTCAAACTTTAAACTAGCAGTGTATTTCAGGGGTGAAAATAATTTTCAGACTTGAGAATTCAAGCTGAGCAACTGTGCTCTGTGTAAATTTTGTAACTGTATAAATTCATATATAACGACAGTTCCTGAGATTTCTTGCTGCCCATAGTATTTTGTCATGCTTGCAGTAAACGCATGTTAGTCTATAGTCCACCCAATTATTTCCCACATGACATAGGTGCTGCTTCCATAGTTTGTATGTCAAATGTCATGCAAATTAAAAACACAAACTGAATGTCTCATATTCTTTGCCTGTCACTCCAGTTATCTCCCCACTGTAATCCAGCCATCACTTGAGAAAAAAAGGAGAAGTTTTAAAAGGGAAAATTCATGTACGTGCTATATGGTCCAGCAAATTTCCATGATACTGACCCTCTAAAATAACGCTTGTTGAAACCAAAAGACAACACAAGACATTATCCCCATACAGAACATGAGTAGTTTTGTACCACTTTAGTTCTATTAAATCATAAACTATAAGCAAGGCCGAGCGTGGGGAAACGTCCCCTCAGGGAAGGGAAATGTTTCCCTGGCACGTCCCCCTGAGTTTCCTCCATTTTGGGAGCGTGGGGAAACGTCCCCTACTCGTCCCCAAGTCCCCGGAGCGCGGGGGAGCGAGGAAACTAGACCCCTTGGGGGGGGCGAGTCCCCGTGGAACACTGTGTCTTAGGCACTGGTCTACAATCAACCTAGAGGCTGTCTCTAGGAAGCTTTCTATGTCTCCCGAAGCACTTGTGCTAGAAAAAACGACAACATCTTTCTAGCGACGTTGCCGGGGAACAGATTAGAATATTTTTCCCTGGGTACGACAAATCTTTACATTCCCTCTGTCAGATGAGCAAGGGAAGTGTGGGTTGAAGATCCGTCACTTTGGCGACTCCACTGTTTCAATCTTATGGCAAACATCCTGGTGACTCCACTGTCTGAATATCTACCTCCTCCGATTTATGATTCATATGATTCAGAGGAGGATGAGGTGGTTACAAATTGTAAATGGGATCCACTTACAAGCAAGTGGGGAGAAGGCTCCCAACAACAAATTTTTCAAGAAGAGCCCAAAGTAGAAGGACCAAGCAGAGTTTGCGATTGCCGGTTGCTGAAAGATTCCTGCCAAGAATTCTCAGCAAATTCTCCAATCTATGACTCTTACAGTTCAAACAATGAAGAATCTATTGCATATTTACAAGAGGGTTGACCCTTTGACAAATGGGTAGCTACTAGAAAATGATCAGCAACAAAATTTTCTAGAAGAATCTAAAGCTGAGGAGTTGAACAATATTTGTCACTGCCTTGACCAAGAAGATAATGGTCAGCAAACTTTTCATGAAAATAAGGTAGTTGCAAATTTTTCTTGTCAGCTCTATGACCCTGAAGCTGACTACATGACAACTTTCTTCGGTTCGCATCAAAGGTTGTTTCTGGAGTATGCATGAAGCTTTTTAATTGCAGATTTTTCATGGTGCATGCTTATTTTAATTTTTAATTTTCAGCAATAGGGAGGCATTAGGTCCAGCACCCAAACGCTGGCATGGCTCCATTGGAGGGTTGAACTCGCTTAGGTGAATTGAGCCTTGTACGCAGATAGGAGTTGTATATAAATAAGCTCACTATCTAAGCATTCACTTTCCAGTTGGTAGAATTTATTTTTCTGCATTTCAGTTTGATGAGGAAAGGACTCCCTGCAAATAAAGTTTCATGGAGATTTTATGGTTGTTGTACAAGTTCATTATATTTTTAACTCCATGCCCAATGGTGAAGGCTACTAGTCTGCAGGTTCTTAGTACCTTGCCAGCAAAGCACTGTTCGCAGTTGGAGCCAATGTTGTCACGCACTACAAAATGTGTTTTCTGTTGCCCAAAGTGCAAAAGAGCAGTAAAGTTTGCAACCATCTTCCAAGCCATAGAAGCTCACAAAGCTAAATCGGACCCTCTTCATTGGATAGGGCTCGGAATAAGCTCTCTAACGATATATGGAACTCCTCAAATGGACCCCGGGATCAGAAGATATGGCCTGTTAAAGATGAGGGTTTTTGTCACCTTTGAAAGAAGGAAAGAATCACAGATCGGAAGTCCGGGAACATATCGCAAATCGCAGATCGACGGGTCTAGGCATCTAGGCGATCGGCGGGTCCAACAGACCACTCTTAAGAAGTTGCAGGAGGAATATGTTGATGGTGTTAAAACGCGGGGAGGGCAGAAAACAATTTAACAAAGCTTTGCAGCGAAAAACCAAGGGCAGGCAGACCCTTTCTCTCTCCTCTAGGGGGCCACGCGACAGAGCACTATTGGAGTCGATAAAGACACGATGGCGCTGACGTCACCATGACGTGGCAATATGGAGGACACGTGGCATGCAGATCTGGCATTTTCAAGGGTCCGAAGAGGGCATATCCGGGTGACACGTGTCACCACTCAGGAAGTGCATGTGGCAATGATGACGTCACATCGGCAATCGCAAATTGGAGGTTGTGGCTTATCGGCACTTTGTGACGCAGGGCATACACAGGAAAGTGTGATAAAGGGGCTTCGATATAGGGCCTGCCCACAGTCACATAAAAAGCTAAAATAACCTGGGGCTAAGCACGAAGGGTGATCGACGATCGACAGTTGTGTTGTGCATAAAAAAAGAATCGCCGATTGCGAACCTCCAATAAAGGGGCTCCGATAAGGGGGTTGGCCCATGATCACATAAAGGGTCAAGGAACCAAGGGCCGAGCGTTAAAGGGCTATCGCAATCGGAGGTCGCAAACATGTTGCGGCTCCAATGTAAAAGTCTCGACTGGAAACCTCGATTGCGATTCGTCGACTAGGGAGCTTCGATATAAAGACTGAGCCCCAGGTCACAGCTTGCGGTCCTATGATGAAGAAATACTGAAAGGAGCTAAAGCAAAGGGGTGTAAGGAGCATCAGGACTCGCTGTTTGTAACGTCCTCTAGAATAAAAGTCTCAACACAGTGACACCCCGATAGCGTGGTACAGTTCTTTAAAGTTGGATGGGTCGGCATGTGAGACTTTGAATAGAGGTATGGAGTAGTTGGAGAGTGATGTGGGCTAATCCTGTGGAAGCCTCTGCAACAAGAACCCCAGGACAACAATCGCCTCAGGAATGAATTCGATTGCTTCGCTGCACGCCTTCGGAGAGTAAAGGGAGGTATGGGACTCAGGAAGACTTAATGTCTCGGCATGGGGTTCCACTCAGATACACAGTGAAGGACTGTCAGGACATTCTCCACTTCTACTAACAGGTAACTCATAGTCGATCCACTCCCTGCTCTAGAGAACGAGCGATTTAGGCAGTTAAGGTGAAAGCGACAGAAACTAACCAAGCAGTAGGAGGGACACTATTAAATTATGGCATGTTCTATGCTTAAGAGCAATTTACTGAAAGGAGCTAAACCAAAGGGGTCTAAGGAGCATTGGGACTCGCTGTTTGTAATGTCCTCTAGAATAAAAGTCCCGATACAACGACACCCCGATAGCGTGGTACAATGCTTTAAAGTTGGATGGGTCAGCAGCTGAGACTTTGAATAGAGGTATGGAGCAGTTGGAGAGCGATATGGGCTAATCCTGTGGAAGCCTCTACAACAAGAAACTCAGGACAACAATCCCCTCAAGAATGAATCTGATTGCTTCGCTGCACGTCTTCGGAGAGTAAAGGGAGGTATGGGACCCAGGAAGACTTAATGGCTCGGCATGGGGCTCCACTCAGATACACAACGAAGGATTGCCAGGACATTCACCACTTCTACTCTGTAACAAGCAACTCATTCGATCCACTTCCTACTCTGGAGAATGAGCGATTAAGGCAGTTAAGGCGAAAGCTATAGAAACCGGCCAAGCAGCAGGAGGGACACACTGTGGTAGAGATGTGGCCTGATCAGGGGCCTTCACAGGAACCGGAGGACGATATTTTCCTCCATCATCATTCAGTTTCCTCTTTTCTATTTTTCTATAATTTCTTTTATTTCGTAATTTCTATATTTCCAAGAACGGAATCAAATCCGAGGAAATCAGTTTGTGCAACAGAGTTGTTGTAGGCCTAGACAACTAGTCAATCTGATAGTTGGCCCTTGGCTGAGATATTTTGTAAATGTGGATTCAAAGTCCTCCTTCCCTGTATAAATAAGGGGGAGAAACACTTAATATGGGGGTTCGAAATTCTGTACCCCCAGTGGTCCAAATTATGTGGTTCCACTTTCATTCTATGAAGCTTGGTCATGAGGGACTTGAGCTATAGATTGCTGAATGTAATTGGATTGGTGAATGAGACTCATTTCGAAGATTAATGAAACTCTTTGGTGATTCCAATCATGGCAATGCGCAATATGTTTTCCCCTTTGTAAATCTCATTTCATAAATGTGTTTCTTTCTCTGAAATAGTGTGATAACGCTGTCGGTTTCTCTCTGATTCATGGATTTATCTAGGCTGCTAAATAGCGAACAATACCCGTGTATAAGACGGATTTACTTATGTTAGTCTATAACCTGCAGTACCTGTGTATAAAACAAAGTTACTTGCATTATTCGATTCACCCACAGTACCTATCTGAGCACAAATTTACTCATGCTGTTTGGTGATAAAGGTACCCATGAGGTACATGGCATGAAACCTTAATTTGCGCTCCACTCTTTCCGCTCTTTCATCTCCTCCCTCTTCCATATTTCTACTGGAGCATCATGGCTTAGGATTCTGCATTACAATCATCCTTACGCACCAAATTCCCTCCTTCCTTTTATCCTCTTCACTTTACTACAACGTCAATATTAAGCTGTTCGTTGTTGTGTGTTGGCCACCAGAACCAGACATTTCTCTTTGAGGTTGGCCCGATTTACCCCCTGAACATTTGGATCCATGTATTGGCTTGAGTTTACCTTAATGAAGGCCTATTGAACCAAGCCCCCTTTATTATCCTTTTAACTTCGTGACAATTGGAGTGCAACAGAAAGCCCCCATTGATAATCTTCCATGCACTCCTCTCTTTAAGATGTCTTAGGCACTGGTCTACAATGAACCCAGAGGTTGTCTCTAGGAAGCTTTCTATGTCTCCCGAAGAACTTGTGCTACGGGTGCCAGAAAAAGCGACAACAGGTCCTTTGAGTTACATTGCTTTGTAGATATCTTGATAGGAGTCTTGGAGGCCTTTTGATGATGACTTTGGAGAAAAGGTTCTTGATGTTGTAGACTGCTTCTTTGATCCTTCAATCTTGACAAAACCCTTCAACTTGCTTTGATGTTCTTTTTAAAGCTTGCTCCTAGAATGTCTCTTTGCTGCCCTTCCTTTGACTTCATCACCTTAGCTCTGATACCATGTTGAAGAATCTTGGGCAATTAGATATAATAGGATTCTTTGAACTTGATAACTATTTATGAGGTGTTTTAACTTTTCTTCTTAACATAGGCTTCACTTGTTATTATTAGAGTGTGTCTTCGTTAGTTCATCAAATAGCTACCAAAAAAAAAGAGACAAGAACACAAGATGTTTGGCTTTCTGCTAGGGCCAAAACCTCTCCCTCTTAGAGAGGAAAACCCACACAAAATTCTTCTTATAGAGATTCCAATTGACAAATACCAAGACTGTGACCCTTGACATGCTATGCCACTCCAAGACCAAGAGACCAATCCTCTTCTTTGTCACTGCTGAGATCATCATCATTGCTGCACCATTGAGGTCATCACTTACAACATCACTGAGGTCATTATTGTTGCACCATTGCCATTCCTTCAACTAGATCATTCTGCATTCTTCTATGTTATTATCACCATGTCTTCATCGATGCACTGAGGTCTAAATCATGCCCTTGTCTTCACTAAGATCATTATGCCAAGGTCATAACTGTGTACATTATGTTGAGAGAGCATTATTGTGGGATTACTAATATGTCGAGACAGTGATCAGTGTATCATCTTCATCTTCTTCATAACAAACATACCGAGACAGTGATCAACACTAAGGTCTATGTCATTACATCTATAATGAGATTGTGATTGTGGTCTTTCCTTGCACCCCACACTGTCACCATCAAGGAGGAGAAGACTGTAATCTGCTTAGTGAAATTATACCCGAAATAGCAGGGCTATTCGAGATGTGTCCTCCTGTAATGTGAGGTTCCGATTCCTGTACGCATTCGAGAGGATTTGAGGTTTTGTACTTACCCGAAGTTTCAGAGATTCGAGACAGTGTTCTGCTGCCTTGATTCAAGATTCCTGTACCTCCTGCACCCATCCGAAGTTTAGAGAAGAATCCAAAATCTTGCTTTTCTATGGTGACCCTAACTGCGTATATATAGTAGTTATGTCTCTATATTTGAGCCGGCGTGACAATGTGAAGTGTTGTGTCCTTTTATTGAGCCGACATGACTTTCTTTAGTTTATTTAATTCAATTTGAGGCCGACATGACTGCTCTCTTTATCGTTTTGCTCGTTGCCTTCTTCAAGAGGATTGTGCTTGTCTTGGAGGGTTGTTCTAGACCTTTATATAGACTTGTATACATTAAATATAGGCTCAAGAAGAGCATGGCATTGACTCTTTGACATCCTAAGTCTATCAATAGGAGCCATCTATAAATAAACCTCTTGCTCAAGAAACCCATGCAACAAGGAATAATAATAAATTCATTTTCTTGTTTTACAAAAATCATAATTACAATGTCATGATGAAAGAACCTAGTTACACTTTCCTCAACAAAGAGATCATCATACATCGTCATCATTAGGAAGAAGCATTTATAGAATGAGGATCATCAAGATCCTCCATTGGAATCTTCATTAGAAGGTTCACCTCTATTTATAAGAAGCATCTCTTTGATAGTCTACATTCCACCTTGTGTGGGATCCACTAGTTAGAAGGATGAAGGTAGGGTGACAAAGATATGCAACATGTCAAGTTGATTAGAGTGCTCCCATCTTCAAGCATGGAAAGGGAGTTGCCAAAAGAAGTCTAGATGATCAAATGAAGGAAGAGGTATGTATATACTTGATATTAGATAGATAAAGTCATGTCATCATCTGGTTGTAGATTGAATGGACATAATGCTGCGTCTAATGAGCATGATGAAAGAAAAGGGAACTCTTCCATTATAATGATGCAATAAGGCATGTGGACAATGTGCCTTGAACTCATCTACATATTGACAAGATGAAATCAACATAATATAACCTCATGGAGAATATGAGGTGGTTAGCAACTATGGTTCCTATAATAAAGGAACTATGTATAGACGATCCCGAGGAAGCAATATGTGAAAAAAGGTGAAAGAAGAGTTCGTGAGAAGATGTATCTACTGTCACATAAGATAAGATAAGTGATCAACATTTGATAACTAGAAGGGTTAGCTATGACATCTCCGTGGAGAAAGATATGAAGACCCTAACGATGGGAGGGAGGTATGCTTGCCTGCCCCCCTACTCAATAGAATAGGACAGTCTTCCAGCCAATACAGTCAGACGCGAAAGTCCCGTGATCATTAAGAACACAGGTGAGATCTAGATCTGTGTGGATTTCATAAGGGAGGGATTGAATTAAGGAGATGGATTCATACAATATGCAAAAGGATGTTAATGCAAGGCGCAAATGTCATGATGAAAGGCCATCATAAAAATGTAACTTTGATTTGATGTTCATTTTGATTTTTGAAAACATCTGTTTGGGTTGAAACAGTGCTGCTGGAAGAAGGTTGTAGAAGTCACCTACAACTAGTATTCATGAGATTGGATGGAAGATCCAGAAAGAAACATGACTTGGAAGAGGTAGTTGTATGAAGGATAGCCGAATGTTGACTAGAAGATCACTTTCCGATGAAGAGAAGGATGACATTACTATTGGTTCAACACATTGTTTCATTGAAGGGAAGTGATGAAGAAGATGGCCGATGCCCTACAAGAAGAAGGCTCCATGATGAAGAAGTTGAAGTTCATGACATGAGGATGAGAGGAGGAGCCCTACAAGCAACTGATAGCACCATGATCTCCACCGAAGAGAGTTGATGTTGGTAACAAGCCCCTTGTTAAGAGGGAGCTTGGATATATTCCTTTTATAGGAATGAGTAGATCCTCCCTAGTTGAGAGGGAGAGATAGACACATCATTCTTGTTTTCATGTTATGAAGAACGAATGGAGGATTGGGTAAGCATCTGAGATTGATTCCAATACTCTTTGAGGATGAGGTAGGACATCCAATAAGTAAGAGTAGTTGAAGAGGAAATTCCACGAGGATGTGTTAATCCAAGATGGGAATCGTTCTAAAAGGACATACCTCGAGAACATCCAGATGGGGTATGTGCCTTGAGAGACAATGATGATGGTGTCTATAAATCATTCTCCCCAACATTGTGCTCTATTCTTGTGGAGAGATAGCACTGTTAGTCGAGGCCTTGCTATATGACACTGCTGGTTGATATGATGAGATGCATTGATATCAGCTGATATGATAGCTTCTGAGATGGCTTGCCAATCTGACTCTTCTTATAAGAATTCTTCAGTATGAGAATGTCCAAGTACCATGTATATACTGTATATTATGAATACCTCCCTAGTTAAGAGGGAGTGTTGAAATGTGTAACTAGGTTTGGTCTTCATAATGTCTAATGTAATCATGATTTTATGTATTTGATGTAAAGAGAAAAAGAAACTTTATTATTATTATTATTTCTGTAGCATGGGTTTCATGCCCAAAGTCAATTTGTTTTAGGTCAAGCATCCATTGTGTGCTTCTAGGGTTTTGTCATGAAGTCAAGTAGTCAAAAGAGTCATTGTAATATGTGAAAGACCCTTTTGGGCATATTGTATCTAGTCAAGATAATTTATTTGAGTCAAAGTCACCCTCCAAGACAAGTCAGCCTGCGGATGACATGTCGGCCTACTAGCTGTGAGAAGTTGGCCTATTAGGGCTCTTAAGAAGCCTATAAATAGGAGGCACTTGGCCTCAATTGAATGACATCCAAGCAGTTCCTACAAGGACAAGAAAGGCAAGAAAAGTCGAGCAAAGAAGAGGAGACCAAGTGGAAGAGAGATCGGATTCTAAAAGTTTGTTTTTAGGGATACAATATCCCACATGTGCGAAGGAATTGGAGCTGATTTCTGTTGCAGGAAGAACCGAATTGCAGTCACCTTTAGAAGCTGAGTTTTGGGTTAAAAGAGGTCACATTTGCAACCTGAAATTCTAAGAAGGAAGAATTGCATAGAGTGAAGAGGAAAGAAGACCAAATTCACCATAATTTATTCACACGTGTGAGCTAGGGTTTCTGCTACGGAGGCCAAAAATTGCAGATTTACAGAAGTGACCAAAAATCTGAAGGGCCACAATTTGAGGTATTGAAGCAAGTTTGACCGACGTTGACTTTATGGAAGAAAAGCTTATAGAAGAAGAGGTTGACTTGGTCTTGGAGGGGTCTTTGTTAAGGGTCTTAGGTCTTGGAATTTGTCATCTGAACATTCAATAAGAAGAGAAGAATTCTTGTGGGTTTTCCTCTCAAGAGGAGATGTTTTGGCCCTGGCTAGCAGTCTACATTTTGTGTCCTCTTGTCTCATTGTTCTTCATTGTTTGGTAACTGTTTGATGATTAAAGAACACTATAATAATAAAGTAAAGAAGAGCTAACTACAAGTATCTCCAGTTAAGTAAAAGAACATCACAAGCAGTTATCAAAGTAAGAGAAATCACCTAATCTAGCTGCCCCTAGATTTCTCAAAACCTCTCGCCTTGGTATCTGTGCATCTAGCAGTCTGTTTAGGGCACACTAGCAGCCCTAAATCCCTGCTTCAAATCACTATATTCCCTTGTCAAACAAACTGCTTCTTTGCTGTCCTTTTCAAGGCCTCTCCACACATTGTTTGAGCCCAAAGATCCTTCTTAAGAGACCTCACAACATGCTGGTTATATTGTTGCAAGCTGATCCTGTATATGGGCCTTCATTAGGTAGCTGGTTATATTGTTCGATCTTGACATCTGGATAGATCTTAACTTGTCCTTTAAGATCATCTTTCTTTTCACATTTCACTTTGGAATAAATCCACTTGAACCTTGAACATTCTCTTGGTTGTCTTCTTCTTCACCAAGTAAGGGATCAAGTGATCCTTCATAGAATCCGTAATGACTCATTAAGCTTTAATGGCTTTATTTTCATGGGTTTCCAGCTGTATTGCATTTGTTGGTGGCTGAATATCAACAATCTCCCAAAGATCATTCTCTTTCAGCAGCAAGGTAACTCTTGCCTTCCAGGTTAGGAAGTTTGAAACCCTATCCAACCTATCTTCAAACCTATGATTAGTTACTACCATTTCTAGATCTGAACAAATAAACTGATGTGTGATAATTCCTTTTAGCACTCACAAGAATTTACTGTTGGTTTTCTATTGTGCAAACTAGGAAATCAGCCTCCTCTTTACAGATGCTCTTTCCAACCCCTAGTAAATCAACAAATTATTTCCAAGTAGTTTCCTTGCTGATTTTTAATTTAATTTTTAGTTTACTGAATGAAATGTATTACTGAGATTTTAACTGGTGTATAAATTTTTTCAGCAGAAGCAAATTGAATCAATCTCCACAAATATGCACATATAATTTATTGCCCTTCAAATCTGTTGCTTGTTCAAATAATTTCACAACATACAAGGGCTCCCTTTTCTGTGAAAATGGCCCATTGAAGAAAATATAAGCTACAACATTTACAATTTTTTTTACAGGGCACCTATACTGTTGTATGACTCTCTGTTTCCTTGGAAAAACCCTGATTTACATATGTGCCTTCTGCAACTTGTTATACAGTCTCTGGGCAATTGTCTGCTATGTGTTTGCAAAGATGTACAGCTGTGCTGTTGTCTGCTGTACGGTTGCGCTGTGTGGCGGCGTTGCTGCTCTGCATCTCAGCCACCCTGTATGTCCACGTGACTCTCTTCTGTGCAGCCGCATAGATGCTGCTATACTTGTTGCCTTGGATGATCTGCTGCCTAGAAAATTTGTCCTTAGATTTTTGGTTTGCTGGGTTTCCTCCTCTTTGCTGTTACCTGCTTGCACTCTCCTCCCTTGGACTTGATCTCTGGAAGAAAAGTCCTTCTTCACCATTGCTGAGATCTCCTATTGTTCACTATGTCTTGTGCTCACTAATGTGTCTTCTCCCTTAGGCTAGGCTTTCTTATAAGAATCTGAAATTGAGTTATTGACCAAATCCACAACCCTAATCTCCAAGGTGATTGATGGTAGAGATTAGATATCAACACCACTTGAGATTAATGGTTGAAATTTATCTAATTCACTGATGCAAGTAACCTTTGGGTTTCATTAAAGTAATTTCTGTTTATGAGAAAAGTGACTTGATCTCTGGATGAAAAGTCCTTCTCCACCCTTGCCGAGATCTCCTATTGTTCACTATGTCTTGTGCTCACTAATGTGTCTTCTCCCTTAGGCTAGCCTTCCTTTTATAGGATTGATTTATTGACCAAATCCACAACCCTAATCTCCAAAGTGATTGATGGTCAAGATTAGAGATCAACATCACTTGAGATTAATGGTTGAAATTCATCTAATTCACTAATGCAAGTAACCTTTGGGTTTCATTAAATTATGTCACTTTTCTCATAAAAAGAAATTACTTTAATAATTAACATAATCGCCAAGGTTAAAGTGTAATTAGACAAATTCCACACATCTAGAGTCTAGACACTTAATCCTGTGCGAAAAAACTTGTCTGAGCTACAAACATCAACAGTACCAACCTAAAATGTGCCAACACCAAGGGTTATTAAATCAAAATCACCATATAACATTAGAGAAATGTTAGATCACCATCAAATCATAATGTAATACCTTCTCTCTAACTCAAACTTCGGAAATAACATATGAATGAGGGTACTAACATCATGAAACACCTAGTAAATGTGACATTATAAAGTTAAATCACCTAGGAAAATCCCATGAGAGCAATATGAATCATCCCACCATAGCAACATCATAAGAGATAGTGACACAATTAAAAGTCTAAGTTCTAACCCATCCGATCATAAAGTTTGTGCCCTATCACATACACAACATACCAAGGCGATGTAGAGCACCCCTCCTAGTGCCATCAAATAGTATCACATCATTATGCAAAAGTCAGCACGAAACTTCAACAATCTTTATAATACGTTTCCTAACCATCATCATACAACCCCTTGGGCGCCTAGAACCATCATCCATATCCAAGATAAGCATATATACCAAACCATCATAATGAGATAGCATCCTCCACATCCATCAAAAGTGAAACCAAGGAGTGATCAACAAGGAAAACACATGAGAAGACCCCCAGGCAGGAAGCACAATCACCATCCAACCAAGGAGAAGTGAGACTGCCCTAACCAAAGATCTCAATCAAGTGATCAAATCCAATGAAAAGAAGGGGCTCCACGAAGATGAATACCCCAAGTCAGTCCTATGCTCCAAGAGTACTGGCAGCAAATCTTAATCAATGTGATGAAAATCACAAGAGGGAACCCCGCAACATAATTAGTAACATCCCTGATAAGAGGTGTTGGGTCACCAAGGATAGACATCTTATGTCCATAGTTTTATACGATGATGGGTTGCTGTAACATGTGAGCAGTTTCCTTCTTGTGGTATGGAACTCCATGAGAGGTTTGCAGGCTATATAATTCTAGTCGCAGGTGGAGTAGTTATCCAGAGAACAAACAACATTATGCTTGATCACAGCACATCTCTCGTCTAGCATGTATGAGATGAGCTATATGTCAGATCCTTGAACTCCACAAGATTTTGTAGCCTATTTTACGAAGAATGATATCTCTGTACCTTCTGATATGTTGCAGGGAGCATTGTGGACTTTTATGGGTCTCTCTGAAAATAAGATCACACTCTTAACCATATATTGGAGCTTCCAGTAACTGTGACCGTTATCACTATTACAATGGTGGCATTCCAAACATGAAATTCCCTTTTTCTTTTGTAATGATATTAATTGGTCGTGAGTTTGGGATTGGTCACCATTGTAACTTGTTTATGTTATTTAATTTCACCTGTCTCAAATACTGTTAAAGTTTTCTTCCATTTGGTTTGATCTTTAACTAAAAGTGTTGAATATGAAGGTGTTATTATAAACATTCCTTGATAACCCTGAATTACTGTGCTGGTTTTTGGTTACAGACAAATGCTGATGCTCATGGGCCAAGGCAGCCATGGCACGATTTACACTCTAAAATAGAAGGTCCAGCTGCATACGACATACTCACAAATTTTGAGCAACGCTGGCGTAAATCAGCAAAATTACATAGGTTTGGTAAACGTTTCAGGAAGGTTGCTCATAGATATACTGATGATTCACTCATCAAAGTTGAACGTATTTCATGGATTCTTAGCCCTAGTGCTACACAAAATCCTCCTGATGGTGATCCTAAGCTATGGGTTTCAAAGGAAGATGATCAAGACAATTGGCATGTACAGGTTGGATGAGGCAGCACATATGTCATTTGTGGCTCCATCTTCCAAGTGAAGTGAACTTTCTTAGGCTAATGAATTCTATTGTAATTGTTTGTATCTGTCATGTTAGGTTTTCCGATCTATTGATTCGGGATCAGTAAAAGGCTTTCCAAAGTCTGTTCATGATGCACAAAACCAGGTAGTTCATCAATTAGTTCAGCAAGTTGTTTCTACTTAAGCTTCAACATGTTTCTAGCATTTACGAAGCATGCTATGTATTTTCTTGCATAAAAATATATATTTCGGTGAACTGAATGAAACGTATATCTTGTCATGTTTTAATTGAACTTTATTTGTGGCAAGTTTGTAACAGCGTAAGATATTGCTGACCTCTGATAAAAGTATTATTTGTGTTGCAAGTAATATTTTTTTGCTTTGCTACAGATTGATTTTTTGTTTGTTTGTTGCCAGTCTGTAAAATATAGCTGACTTATAATACCAGGATTATTTTGGTTGGTAGTGATGTTTGTTTCCATTGCTACAGAACCTTGTTTGCCGAAAGAACTTGCTAATCGATAAAAGCATTCACACAGCATATGTGAAGGCCATCCGATCTGCACAGCACTTTATTTACATTGAAAACCAGTATTTTCTGGGATCATCTTACAATTGGCCCTCGTACAAAAATGCAGGTTTGTGCTATTGGTCATTTTTTGACTCTCAAATGGATTATAATCAGTAATTTTTGTATGTTTTTGTATAATGGGCCATTTCCATTTTTCAAGCAAATAAAATTCTATTAAAATAAAGATGATATGAATGAAAGCTTGTCGCACATACTGCTTGGGTGAATGCCATCTAGGGTCTGATATTCAACCATTGACCTCAGGGGCCTAAACCAAGCTACTTAGAAGTGGATCTGATATTAAATATCTTCCCCTTGTCTAGATATACTGAAAATTGCTATCCATGCTAAGATAACAAGCCAAAGCCATGGAAGATTTTACATTTAGGTTGTCATCTTGGTGTCAAGGAGGGGTAATGGGATCTGTCAATCTTGAATCTTAACTAAACACACCGATTCAATTTACATATGGGAAAGTGAAGCATTTTAGTAGAAGAAGAGGAGACAGATGTAAACAGCCTCCAAGAAGACACTCACAAAAAATTTCATTAAAATAATTATCCTGTTGATAATATAATGGTTTTAACAGATTCTTGAAATTCCTTTATGATGCAGAACACAATGTGCTTCTAATAATAATAATAACCTAATTTTAAGGTCACGGCCAAGCCAAACACCAAATTGGTTCATGAGACCCCCTTGTTTGTGGGACAATGGCTCCCCCTCCATGAGTGATTTGACTGCTAATTCTACACAGGTGTACATGCTCTACCCCCCTTTGGATTTGAACCTCTGACCTCCTAGGAGGAAACACATGTTTTTAAAGATTAGGCCCACTCAAGTAAAGAAAGCTGTGCTATAAGAGTGGAGACGTATATGCAATAGAAGCATGATACAAGTTCACCTGTAATTTGAAACAGTGTTACGAGACTTAGCTAGGCAAAAACTCGGCAAGGAAAAAGAGTCAAGGGTTCAACTTGGCTCAGGAAAAGCATGGGAAAAGATCGGCTTGCACAGAACTATTAAAGAATCAGCAAGTTTTGAATTTTTTTAGTTTATTGGTTTTATAAAGAGACAGATAAGATTTTCTAATGTGTCAACCAGTAAAAGAGGTTGACCTGTCAATGAACTGCGAGTACTTGACAAGTCCTCATGAGTACGCGTTGGTGGTGAGTTTGACTTGCCAATGCATCGAAGCAACCTATTTTGGCCATTTGGCCTGGTTTGACTCCAGAGTCTGGTTCAAATGGGACGGATTTAGTCACACTGATTTGATCATTAAAAGGATAACACTTACTAAAAATGGGGGAGATAAATGAGCCTTGTAAAAATAAAACTTACATTATGATGTACCTAACGGTAATCATGTATGCTTTAGGCACTCGTCGTTAAAGGCACAAAGCTATATAGTCCAGAGGATAAAAGTAGATTAAAAAGGTATAGTGATATGCAGTTAAGAACACTGTCATATATTTTAATATAGACATAAAGGACGTTACTACCATAATAACTATTCATAATAACGAGTAAGTATAATAATAGGAATTAGGTATATTACATGCTCTCTTATCCAAGAATGCTTTGTCATCAAAGCACAAGAGGAAAGAAGACAAAAGGATCATCGAAGCTCCAAGTAACATTGATGCATTTTAGAAGCATAAATACATCTCAGGTTGGCTTTTATTGGAATATCTGTTGATAAGATTCTTGAATGAGACTTCTCTTATCGTGACTAGCATTTGTTTAGAATGAAGTTATATTAAAATTTTGGTTCTTTGGAATGTAAACAAACTTTTGTTTTTATTTGAAATATTGGGGACGTTAGTAAGTTGATTGATGAGGTTGATGATTCTTGTGATTGGGATGATGACAGAATAGCAATGCCTGAAATCCTTCACTCATCACCAGCGAGATGATGCAAGCTGGCCTCTAACCCTCTATACTTCATGGGAAGTAGATCTAGGGTTTAACAATGGTAGTACAAGGGGATAGTGGATTACTGGAGACACTGAGAATCTCAACATCTTTAGTCATGAACTGCCATATGAATAAAACGTTAGAAAGATATGTATATAAATCAGTGCCTGCCCATTGGGAAAATGGAGTCAAAGTACTATATGCCATATGGTGCCTTGATAGATGGACTGAACGGAGGTCTTACCCATGCATGCCTAAAGAAAATGATGCTTCTTCCATCTCATCTATCATGTATACTCCTGCAAAATGTGCTGAAGTTGACACAAAGAAGAAAGTCACCTAGTCAAATGCCAATGATGGAGACATCTGCTAGGAGTGAAGGTACCCACCAATAAGGTTAGTTGGTGTTAAGGAATGACCACATCCCACCACTTGTGAATGAATGATTTGAAGGTGAACAGTGGCAAGGATCATCCAATCAAGGCCCAATGGTGATCAACCGTATTGGATGTGAAATGACTGCCAATGAAGCTATCAACCACTTAGGTGCTCATGCTCATGGATCATCCCTCAGATAATTTGTTGAGGTCGATGAGGAACAATCTATGAAGAGAGAGACAATAGTGTAGTTCTTTTCCTTAACAGGAAGCAAGATATAAGAAGTACCGGAAAACAATTGGCATCATGTCCCCAGATTCTGGATACAAGGTGACTAACTCCTTAAGTATGATTCAATAAAGCACAATGAAGAGGCGACTCATATGATGACTCATTAGAACTCCTAAAGCCTCTTCAAACTAACCATACTAGTAGACTCAATCAATCATGGAAAATAACTGGCTAGATCCTCCATCCAAACTTGACCAGAAATATTCAATTTTTCTGTTTTTTTTTTTTTAACTCTAAATTACACCTCAACTATTGCCTATTTATGGGCAACGCTTCCACATTTCCATCCAAATCAGCCAACAAAAAAGTGTTTGGTCCTACCACAGTCTCAATGCCATACAGACCTAACCAAAGACTATTGAACTTGCCATGGTTTTGTAATATTCCTTTTGGAATATTTAGCTAAAAGTACCCATAAAATATTACAGCATAAAATTTGCCAGAAAATGCTCTGATACCACTGTAATGTACCAAAGCTAAAATGTGCCAACACAATTTTAAAAATTCTCTTTGATGAATTTTGTGAAACACTTGGCGAGCAAAGAAAATAACATGTACAGAAGAAATTTTGCAAGGGCAAACCGCCAATTTTATTAGCTGAATTAGAGGGATTACATGCACATAACAATTTTGTGAACCTGAATATAACTCCAGAAATTAGATGATCTCAGCCCAATGAGAAATTACTCATCCCACAAGCAACTTGGTCTGGCAAATGAGGCAACTCGGCCCAGCAAATGATAACTTCAGCCTCCAAACAATTCGGCCCTCTTGTAGAAATGATTACGCCCCCCTGAAACTTGATCTCTACAAATAATGGAATAGACCAACAATTGAGACTCGGAATTCTGGCAAATATGTGCGCAAGAACTTGGCCTCCTGGAGCAAGAAGAAGAGCTGGACCCACCAAATACTGAGCAGCTAAGTTACAGGACACGTCCATCAGGGTCTTGTGTCCCGTATTTTACGTGTCGGACACGAAACGTGCCCTAAAACGTGTCGAAAACGTTTTTCTTCGTGTCCTCCAATCGAGACACGTGTTTTGGACGTGGCAAAAATGTGCCCTAATGTTTTTGGCTCTTAGGACACATGTCCCATGAAAAGTGACATTTAAAACCTGCAACATGGTTTATTTTTGGGTTTTTTTTGTCATTGTTCGTCGTTGAAGTTGAGTTTGCTCGCTGTCGAAATCAAATTTGTTGTGCAGTGTGAGGAATTCCATCATATTCGAGTGAAATGCTCACAACTTCACATTGAGAGCATAGTTCACAACTTCACATCGACCTGGACCTGGAAATGCAGGAGGCGAGCGTTTGCATGCTTTGCTAATAGTTTGGAGCACTTAAATTTCTTGTAAGTTGTGTTATAGCATATGGAACTTAACTTTATTGATGATGATGATAGTGGTTAACGTCCACTGAGACCAAATTGGTCTATCGGACCTATAGTTTTCTTAGTTTTTAATTGTCTGGCTCCTTGTCTTTCTTGGTGAGATTGATGCTGTAGCTTTCTTTTTTTCTCTACGGCCTTCCAACTTCCTTTATCTTGCATCTCCTTCATCTCTTTTGGTTCTTGGGGCATTGGTGTCTTAGCTTTGCGATCTATTGTGTTCGTCCTTTTGAAGATAGACAGAGAAGAAATTTGGTCTAGGAGATCTGCTTTGCTGTTAAATGAAGATTTATTTTGTGCGGTATTCGAATCCTCATAGCTGTTGATGCTTGAGGGGTTGTCGAGTTCACTTTTTTGTTGTTGGGCGGGGCTTTCTCCCTGCTTTTCTTGAGAGTTGTTTCTTTCTTGCCCGACTTCTTGTGATTCGGAGTTTTCTCTAGAGTATTCTTCTTTGATGACAGTGTAGTGTTCTTTTTGTGCTCCTTCCCACCATGTAGATCTGTGGTGGTTTTTTCTAGCAGAATTTTTCTGGGAGGCTTTTGGGCAATTTTTGGCTAGATGGCCCGTCTCAAAGCAGGATCGACATTTGAAGAGGACACTTTTATAATTGAGTTTCTGGTTCCACACATAATCTTTACTTGTTAGGTTTATTTCAGCTGGGAATCCGACGCTGAAGTCCATTTCCACACAGATGCATGCATAGGTGGTTCTGGCATATTCCTTTGTTTCTGGGCACTTGCAGTAAAATTTCCCAATTGCATTTCCAATGGCTTTTAGTGAGGAGAGATTCCAAAGATGCAAGGGTAGGCTTGGAAATCTCACCCAAACTGGTGCTGAGGTTATGACTACTGTTGAGGGATCGAATGATGGGTTCCATGGCTTCATGAATAGGCCTGAGTTTTCCCAAAACCAAGGGCCGAAATCTAGAATACATTGTCTGCTTTCAGGATTTTCAAAATCTACTATAAAGAAACCCCTAGCACAGGGGTAGATATTAATTTCATTAGAAATGATAGGCTTCCATACCTCCGAGATCCAATTGTGGAGAGTTGTCAACCGCGGCAAAAAACCATTGGACCAGTAGATCAGGGCACTTTCGGAAAACTTCAAAGCCTCATCGAGTGAGGCCTGGACCACCTGAACAGTGGGAGCTGGGGCTTCATTGACGATATGGGCAGGAGCTTGCCCTCCAGAAGCGGACGAAATTGAGCCAGCAGCTATTTTCGCGAAGTTGGGAGCCATATTTGCCCGTAGAACCCAGCCGCAGAGAAATAAGGCAGAAGATTAGATCTAGATCTAGCCGCAAAAGATTGAACAGGTGGTTCGTCTATGAAATTTGATAACCCCACAGCGTGAGACAGCGGAGAGTGCCGAAACACAGCGTGGGAGCCAAGACCCAGCCGCAGAGAAATAAGGCAGAAGATTAGATCTAGATCTAGCCGTAGAAGATTAGATCTAGAACCAAGCCACAGAGAAATAAGGCAGAAGATTAGATCTAGATCTAGATAGCCGTAAAAGATTAGATCTAGAACCCAGCCGCAGAGTCTCAATAAGCCTTTTAATTTGCAAGAAACCCTAGTAGGAAAAATCCTGCTTTTAGTACCGAGAATCAAATCCTGATAAAAATAAATCACCGACTTTTGCTTCAAACAAAAAGAAAATATCACTCGATCCCGACTGCCCGAGCAAGATCTCTGCATTCGAAACAAGATCTCTGCATTCAAAGACCTCTGAAGATTTTCCTATCCGTCCTGCTTAAACCACGACACCTCTTGCCCGAGCTCATTGACCCTCTCAGAACCGCCACTCTCCTACCTCTTGTCGCTGACTGAATCGTTAATTTTCATGCCTCCCGTAGCATTCCCATCTGTAATCGTCTTCTTGACTAATGCTTTACTTCTCGCGTTGCCATTACCAGAAACCCTAGCCGTTCCATTTGTAGACAGAAGAACAGAATGCGTAGCTGTAGAACCAGAAACCCTAGAAGAATAGAATGCGTAGTTGTATTATACACTAGCGTAGATCCATCTTAAATACGGATCTAACATGAGCCAAGAGAGATCCAATTTATTCACGTGTAATTTTTTTTATGCGCTAAAATTATTTAAATGTTTTGTATAGTTATTTTTTTTTATAGATTTTTCATAATTTTTATTTTGGCGGACAGGAGCAAAATTTCAATTCAATTTTGATGACAGATGGACATGTTACACATCATACTAGGCTGTAGAATGAGCCTCTTGGCTCAACCAGTGACCACATTTTATGACCAATGACCATGTATATTGTGTTGAAATAAAACGCTAAACTACCCGTCATGTGCTCACTACTCACTACACCTTTGAGGTCTAAAGGGAGGGAAATTCGATTAACGCTATGGTCAAAAGTGAAGTTTGAATACATAAATTTATAATTTATAAACTACCTTATGCGAAGTTTGAAAGTGATTGAACCTGTTTGAAGTTAATAACATAAGTTATAACATGAACAATGAACATTGAGCTGTGAACATCATTGATGTAGTAAATTAATAAACTAACTAGTAAATTACTAAATAGTAAATAATGTATATTAAATACTAAATAAATATCATCATGATTCGTATCTATATGGATCAGGCACTATATTTTAGTATTTTATATATATATATAAAACGTGTCCCTTGTGTCCTGTTTCCGGGGTTGCTGTGTCTTGTGTTGAATACTCGTATTTATGTGTCCTCCGTGTCTCGTGTCCTCATGTCATGTGACTTAGTTGAGCAACAAACTTGCCTCCAAGCTGAACAAGTTGGCCTTCAAGGAACTTAGGCAATTCGGCCTCCAAGCAAACTTAGAAATATCAGGGTTCCTGCAAAATATACTCGGCCTCCAAAATAATTTGACTCCAACAAATTATATCTTAATCTTAGATGAACTTGGCCTACTGAAGAACTCGACCTTAAACCAAATTTGACCTCTAAATAATAATCACACTCTTTATAAATATGGCCCAATTGATGACAAATTTGACCTCTGATTGAACTCAATCCTTCAGAAGATAATTTATCCCACCTGTAATGATTAGCTCTGGCAAATGGAATTGATCAATCCTCCGACAAGAAGATTTGGCAATTGACCTCGGACAATAATGGCATGAGAAACTCGGTGCCTCCAAAGATAAATATCAATTCAGCCCCTTGAGAAAATGCTCCAGAACCACCCGCAATAAGCAGAAATACAAGACCCAAAATGATCTCCAAGAGCCAACTAGGGTGGCACTCGCGGTGCACCAAAATCAGCTGAAGAACCAGCTAGGGTGACACTTGAAGTTCACCAAGACTAGTTGGAGAGCTTCGCTTGAAACCCCAGTGCTAGACTCACTTGAGCCACAATCAATCCGCAAGAGGTAATAATAGATCAGAATGAATTAGAAATGGCCTTGTTTGCCTTTTTAAAGATTTTGACAGATCTTCTCCAATCTTCTAGAAATCCCCTTTTTATTCTAGAAGTTCAAGGTCCGTAGCCCACCCCGTGTATGCTGAATATACTTTCTGTGAAATGTTGTATAAGGCAGACTGGATTTCAAGCTATACTAGGGTTCTTTGACGGTTGACCAGCATAACAAAAGGCAATATTCCATCTTTGCCCTCATGGTTGAATCAACCATATTAAAGTTCCCAGAAATAAGGCAATGGATTTTAGGCAGTTCATCAGCCATCCATCTCCAAAATTTAGCCCTCAGCATTATTGGAGGAACAAATGCTGGTCAGCCCCAGAATGTCACCATCCAAGCTGAACAAAATCCAAACCAACTGTTGTGTGGGGTCAACCCTCCCAAAAATCAGCAGCATTGGGCAAGAGGATGGCAATTCTGTGCTTACCTTCCTTATGGGAAGTATAGTAAAACTTAACATTGGGCCAAATAAATGATTGAGTAGGCTGTAATTTCAGGCCTACAACTTTGATTTCTGGTAAACAAATAACATTTATAAAATCTAAAGAATTAGAAATTAGTCCAACCACACCTTTTCTTTAGGGGTCCTACATCCCTCACATTCTAGGAGATGGATTATATAAGCAAGACTTAGAGTGAGTTTTTGTATTCGTATCCTCTCTTTCCAGATTCTCCAGAACTGGGTTACTAGGTTTAATCAAGAACTCATTCAAAATAACTACTTTTCATTTGGCTGTTAGAACTCTTGTTTGGTGGAATCCCTTGGGAATTCTAGAAATGTAGTATCATGTGTGTCTAGTATCAGGACCTTGTGGGCCTGTGGCTTGTCAACTCTGGCTGGCTCCATTGACAACCTCAGTTGATGCCCAAAGCTTTGTCTTTTTGGCTGGCTTATTCTGTTGGTTTGAAGTTGGTTGTCATTGGGGCTGTGTTGGCTTTGCATCTTGTGGCTGCCTTTTTTTAGTGGTCACCATGGAGCTTGAGGAGCAGTCTAGTGTTGGATTTGCACCTTAATCCTGCTAGTACATAGAGCAGTCCCAATTATTGTGGCTTGGACACTGACAATTTAAGCATGTGGGATACTAGTCTTTTGAACTAGCTACCAAATTTTTATTCCCTGCCTGGATGTCAATGAATTCATCAAGAACTCAAGAAAGATCAACCTAAACACCTCTCCTTTTGCGCACGGGATTCATAGTACAGTGTGGTTCATGAAAAACAGAATTGCCTTTGGGCTGTACAAGCTATTCCAATAATAGCCAAAATTATAAAGGAAGACCTAGAAACTCAACCCACACAGGACAATGGCCTTTTGCTGCTTTATTGATTAAAAGATCTCCAATAGAATATCACAAGGGTGTTTTGACTAATGTGGAAAAAGTCGAAGTCGGGATTAAATTGGCAAGGGTCCAAAAGTTGAAAAACTTGTTAAAGTCTGGAGTTTTTTGAAAAAGTCGGAAAAATTAAAAAAACACAAAAATATTCATTTGTTTTGATTTTTTTTAACATCTAGAGTATCCACAGTCCATTAGGGCTTGTAGTCTGCAAGATCAGATCTGCAATCTAACCAATGAGAAATAGACAAGAACAAACATATAGCTTACTTGTTGAAGTAGCCCATCTAGATCAAACCTTTCTGCATTTTTTGTCCTTGACACCTGGCAGGTCCTTTGCCTCATTTGCCATCAATTGCTCATTGAGTATTTTCTGCTCCAAAATACACAATATACTCAGCCCTAACCAGATCTACTTCTCAAGTGGATTTGACCACCAAATCACTGTACAATCAGCATCAAAGTATATCATCAACTCGCCCTTCCAAGACACTGAATACTAGTTGTCCAAAACCCTTATTGTTCAGCCTCCTCACAGCAAATTTGCCTTGTCAAATTCATTGTATAACGGCTCTAACAGTAGTGGCAACTCATAGTAATTTTGCTTATCAAATCACTATATGATAGCCCTTAAACACCATTGTCATATCCCACATTCAGCAGAGATGGCCGACTTTGTCAGTCGACTCCTGATAAAATCAGGCATATAACGAATAAATCGGGATTTTTTCGTTTCTGAAAAAGTCTGCAAAAAATCGGGCATATAACGAATAAATCACGATTTTTTCGTTTTTGAAAAAGCCTACAAAAAATCGGAGGATTAAATCGTTTGTTGAAAAAATCGCAATTTTAGCATTTAATCCCGATGTTTTGCAGACTTTTTCCAAACTGGAACTTTTGACAGATTCATATCCTAAGGAATCAGAAGGGGCACTAGCAGTAGATCCAGAAGCACTAAGATGTTAACCAAATTCAATACATATAACAGAAACAAGTATAGACCCTAACGGTCAGGTATTTTGACCCTAGGTTATTCTTTTTATCATTTGATATTTCAAAGTTGTCAGTTTAACACCATAAATATTCTCTGAGAATACAATCATGATTTGCCCAATGTTGGTCTCCTGGTATTTGTGCATATGCTCACACAAATGAGAAAGGATTTTGAGATCATAAGTTTTATTATGACGGTTGTTATCTTGCCTTGCTGCTTTCTTTCATCTCTCTATGTTGAGAAATCTAGCGGAGGCCTTTCTTATAGGGAATGATTGTTCAGGCTCATTTTTATCCTACCTTGTGAATTGAGACCGTTGGTTATTAGAAAGAATGTTTTCTTTATTACAAGGCACGGGTTCACATCCTCTTTAATGCAAGGGGGTTATTATATGTTGGTGAGCTAATGGGTCACATGGAGTTATTCATTTATGAAAGCAATGATTATTGGCTGAGCGCCGAGAATTGTATCTGAAAGATAGAAGGGTATGAAATGTCAGAAGTCATTGAATGAAAGGCCTTAGAGGTGAAGATAGGAAAGACTTCATGGTTGCAGGAGGTGAAGACTCGGAATTTAATGCATAATGTGTCACGTCTTTCTCTTCCCTATGTTGAAGTTTCAAAGTTTACTTAGTTAGAAACCCTCCATGCACTTTATCTGATTTAATCCTACCTACTTGTTATTTTCCTTAACAAGTTATTTATAATGTAAATATTGAAAATAAACACTAGTGCATGCTCAACATATTACAGATCAGCAACCAAAAGAAACAAAAACAAACACACCATATGACACCATTATTTTTGGACTAATGTCCCCGGAAAAACCCAATGTGGGAAAACCAGTGCAACTATCTGAGGGTTTTCTTATTAAGCAATATTAGAGTACAATCTGGGTGCTGAAACTGACCTACCCAACAAAGAATTTCCTTGGCAGTAATACCTCTCAGTTTTTGATAAATCTATTGGCTGAAACCCCGGATAATCCTTCCGGCAGCTACTCAGCGCCAATCTGCCCCAGAAACCCCAACGTCTGCCCAATCTAGACTGCGTCAACGTCTCCTTGCCCAGCGCTGGCCCTGCGTCAGCTTATCTTGGCCTGCGTTAGCCCCAGGAGGCCCTGCGTCAACGATGCTGGCCTCTGCGTCAGCGATGCTGGCCTCTCTGGTGCTCTGGGCAACACTTAGCTGCATTTGCGTGGCCCTGCGTGAGCATTGGCTGCTCCTGCGTCACTCTCTCTGGCTGCTCTGTTGCTCTCCCGGCACTATCTCTGCCTCTCTGTCTCTCTGTACTTAATGCCCTTCAGCTGTATCTCCTGATCACTAATTCTATCTCTCTTAGCAAACCCCGCTCTAGAGAATAGAATAACTGATCACTTTGGTGTATTCTCCAAGTGACCCTCAAGCCTTCTCTTATACTTTTCCTGTTGACATACCAACGACCGAGATCAAGTCCCTAATCAACAGCTAAGATTAGATCTGGCTTGATCCATGTCTTTTGGACCACTCTAACACGGATTCATATTAATACACATTAATATTTTAATTTTCCTGAGTTTAGACTTTGGGATTCCATTAAAAATGTTAATTATTTTAATATCTCTTGATCTGTTTAGAATCTGCCCAAACCCTTTCTGGGTATTGGAGATCTCATGTGCCCCAACCTCTCTACCAAATTTCATGGCTAGAGCACATCCAATGCTACCTCAAATCAACACTCCCTCTTAGCGAGGACTGTGCTCTAACAATACTCCTCACTGAGTATTACTCTGATCATCCGACATTAGTACCTGTGCTGATGCTAGGCCTTCCTGCCCACTATCCTTTGCACTGTTGCATCTTGTACTGCTGCCCATGGTTCTGCCACTGCCACTGCTACATCTGTACGACAGCTCCCTCTGCATCCGTGCTGCTGCTGGTCCTTTCTCTCAGTACTGCATCCGCACTACACCTCTTCTCATCATGTTGCATTGTGCTGCCTACTGCAGCACTACAACTCAGTTACTGAGAAGTAAGTAACTGATCTCCCAACTGACCTCTCTGTTGGGCTAGAGACATCCACTGATGCTGAAGCTCCCTCTGCCGCTGACAAGTGCTCCCTCTCTGACCTCTGCGCTGCTGCAACAACTCCCTGCATCTCGCACCGTTGCACACCTCTCTATGCCATCTTGCACTGGTGCAACACTCCTGTGCCTCTCGCACTGCTGCAACCTACTAGCCTCGCGCTGTCTTGGGACTCCTGCACAGTAGCTCTCTCTACCGCTCCATCTGCATCAGTCTCTACCCACTCAGCGAGTCTTGCTACTCCTCGTCGGGGCTCCTGTAGCAAGGTCTAATCCAAGAGGCTGGGTACCTCGAGGATCCTGCCCCTCATCGCCTATAGTCCATCTGACTACAGCTCGATGTGTCCCCATTTTCGCTTAAGTGGCGTGTGTGCACTCATGGCACAGTCATCATCTGTCAAAACTTCCTTCTCTGCCCGTACTGGCGCTGCCTTAGTCTCAGAAGACTCTCCCCTACTCTTCTTCCTTGGACACTGGGTCGCATAATGACCCAACTCCCCACAGTGGAAGCACTTGATCTTGGAGAGATCCTTCTTCTTTCGCTTTTCCTGCTTTCCCTCAGATGCTAGGGCCACGTCTTCCTCCTCCTGCTTGACTTTGATCCCCTTGCTGCTGCTACCCGTCTTCGATTGTCTTTTGATCTCTTCCTGGCGAAGAGCTGCCCACATCTCGTCCCAAGGTGGAAGTGTCCCTCTGCCTAGTATACTCTGGACAAATACCTCCCAGTCTTCTGAGACATCATTCAGGGTTGTCCTCACCATTAGCTCCTGATCCGGTGTCACCCCTATAGCAGTCAACTCATCTTGGATCTTATTCAGTCCTCCGAGGAAGGTGTCAATCGATTGTCCCTTCTTCATCTGATTCTCGTGCAGCATTCTTCTCTGCACAGAAGTATGCTGGTACAGCTTCTTGAGAGCCTCCCACATCTCAAATGTCGTTTCCTTCTCGGCTATGTGTGGTACTACATTATCCTTGACCCCGTCAAGGATAATAGTCTTGGTCCTCGCCATCGCCTCCTCGTACCTTTCATTATCATTGGGGTCGACTAGGATAACTATTACCTTCAAGGTGAAGTTCTTGACACGATTCCTGTCAAGTACGGATAAGATTCTGGCCTTTCAGACTGCGAAGTTCGATGTTCCGTCCAGTTTATCTTGGTCTCTTACTTCGTGTAGTGCCATGATGCTCCTCTACTTACCTCCTGGAAGTTCTCTGTTTGACTCCTTTGAGTCTCTACTTCTCGTTTGGAAGTTCTATTCTGGACTCCCTCTGAGTCCTGATATCCCTCCTGGAAAACTTTCTGTCGCTTGTCGAGATGCCCCCTACTCTGATCGTCTTGTGCGATCGCACCACTGATCCGGGTTCCTCGGTTGGAAACCCTCGGTAGTAACTCTAGCCCTGCTTTGTCAGGTATTGTTCTGACTACAGTACCTCACCATCTCCACTTTGCAATATTCCTGCAGCCTTCTAAGCCCCAACAACTGCCTATCTGTGGACTGTGTCAGCCCCTCTCCTGCATCACACTGGCCCTGTGTCACCTCGGATGGGTCTGCGTCAGCCCTAGGAGGCCCTGCGTCAACCCTTTGGCCCTTTGCGTCAGCAACGCTGGCCTCTCTGGGGCTCTGCGCAACTCTCGGTTGCCTCTGCGTGGCCCTACGTGAGCCCTGTATGGCTCTGCGTCACACTCCTTGGCTTCTACGCTGCTAGAACAACTTCTGTCACCTCGGGACAACTGTTTTCTGCTGCTATCGCTTCGCTTGGCTGATGTCTTTTAGTCCTCCTGTGATCTGCAATCACGCTCTGATACCATGGTGAAGTTTCTAAGTTTACTTAGAAACCCTCCATGCACTTTATGTCATTTATTCCTACCTACTTGTTATTTTCCTTAGCAAGTTATTTACAATGTAAATACTGAAAATAAACACTAGTGCATGCTCAACATATTACTAATCAACAAATAAAAGAAACAGAAACAAACACACCATATGACATCATTATTTTTGGACTAATGTCCCTGGAATAACCCAACGTGGGAAAATCGGTGCAACTATTTGAGGGTTTTCTTATTAAGCAATATCAGAGTACAATCTGGGTTCTGAAACTGGCCTACCCAACAGAGAATTTCCTTGGCAGTAATACTCGCAGCTTCTGACAAATCTACTGGCTGAAACACCGGATAATCCTTCCAGCAGCTAATCAGCACCAATTTGCCCCAGAAACCCCAGCGTCTGTCCAATCTGAACTGTGTCAGCCTCTCCTAGCCCAGCGCTGGCCCTACGTCAGCCTGTCTTGGCCTGCGTCAATTCTAGGAGGCCCTGCATGTTAATTTTAGGTATGTTCTATGCTTAGAGCAATTTATTTCAATTTTCATAGTTAGCTCAATATCTTTTCCAGATTAGCAATCATATCAGCATTAAAGTAAATTGCAGATAGAACATAAACATAAATCGCAGAAGACAAGCCAAGACAAGAGGACACAAGATGTGGCGCTAGCCAGGGACAAACCCCAATGTGGGGAAACCCTAGATCAATTCTTCTATGTTCTTCAATAGTTCAGCACAGAGAGAGAGAGATAGTACATTTACAACAGAAGTCAACACTTCGACTTTCTAGATAAGAGAATCAATCATCTCTACATGAGATCAGTTGAAGACATGCTGCTTCAACTGATTCTCCAAGGTGACTCCTTCACCTGTCATGTGTTGCATCTCGTCCATACGTTGCACCTCATCGTGCTGCACCATGTTGCACTTATCATCACAGTGCTGGACCGAATGGCCATGCTATGCACTTCATGTTGCTGCTCTTGTCACTGTGCCGCTCCAATCATTCAACTGCTCTTATCACGGATCTGCACCCAATGTTGAACTCATCGCTGATATACACTCAATGTTGCACCATCACTGATCTGCACTCAATGCTGCACCATCACTGATCTGTACTCAATGACTGCTATGCTGCACTTCATCATCAGTTGCACCTGTCACTGTGTTTCACCCAATCATACACTCAAGGCATACTCAATACATCATCATCATCATGCTGCAATACCTTGTTGCTACATCATGCTGCTGCAATACTTTTGTTGCTCTTATCAAACAATGTCCACTTTGCTGCAAATGTATATCAGCCTTAGCTGCTTGCTATGGCTTGCAGCCTAGCAGAGCAGCTAGGCTATAGTTACTTAAGACTGCCTTATTTATCTTGCTGTTACCAAAGATATCAACGTTGTCCATCTAGAATTCTATACGCTATGATGAGGGCTCCTCTTGTTGTGGCTAGGGCTCCATTGTTCTTCATATACTGCGGATTATGGCTGCACTTTACAGTAGCTTGACAGAAGATTAGGGCTCCTCCTTGGATAGCAGATAGGGTTCTTTAGGACTTCTTTTGTAGCGTATAGATGTTCCCTAAGACAACTGATAGCTCTCTTATCAAACTGCGGCTAGATAACTTCATTGACTGCATATAAGGAGACTCCTTAGATCATCGGATTAGGGTTCTTCTGTACAATGGTTAGAACCCTTTTAGGACAGCGTATAGGTCTCAATTAGGCTCCTTCCTTCACTGCGTCTAGGGCTTCTCTGTGACTATAATTTAGGGCATTGTTAGAGCTGTGTTCTTTCCAACGTATGAGTGGAATAAGGCCAGCAGATAAGGCCTGTGTTTAACCTCCTTCCATGATTGTGTTAGGGACAACGGAGTCCCTCTTCTTGCTGCGTATAGAACAACGTATGGAGTGTACGTTATGCCTTGTGATTAGCTGTGTATAGAGGACTGCGGTAAGTGTCTCTTCTTGCTGCATAAAAATCCTCATTGACTGCGGCCTAGGGCACCCTCAAATGGTGTGGCTAGAGGCCTCCTCTAGTTGCTCCTTAGATCTGCGTAGAGCCTTCTCTTTTGACCGCGTCTAGATGTTCCTCCTTGCGACTAGATTGCTGCTAGGGCATCCTCCTTACTACGACTAAGGCATCATAAGACTTAGGCCAGCGTATACTCTTAGTATCTCTCCTTCCACCAAAACCCAAAGACATGTGGAGAGGAAGGGATCACAAGAAGAGTGTGTGTCTAAATGACTTGAAGACCTCCTCCTTTTATAGTAAAACGTTGAGCACAAGTGGGGTATATTTGGTTGCTGGCCGACCTTGACGAATTGTCCCATAACACAAATAAATTCATATCTCTATGAATACTTATCGGAATCGGATGATCTTTAGATCAATCCTACACCTCTTGATGAGAGGGATCCAAGAAAAATATCAGCTTCCATTAATAAGATGACCTACATGGAGTTTGGCCCTAGTTGCCAATTTTAACACTGCGTCAGCTCTCTGAGCCTATGCGTCAACTATGCTGACCTCTCTGGTGCTCTGCGCAACACTTAGTTGCCTTTGCGTGGCCCTGCGTGAGCACTAGCTGCTCTTGCGTCACTCTCTCTAGCTGCTCTGCTGCTCTCCCGGCACTATCTCTGTCTCTCTGTACTCAATGCCCCTCAGCTGCATCTCCCGATCACTAATTTTATCTCTCTTAGCAAACCCCGCTCTAGAGAATAGAATGACTGATCACTCTGGTGTATTCTCTAAGTGACCCTCAAGCCTCCTCTTATACTTTTCTTGTTGACATATAAACGACCGAGATTAAGTCCCTAATCAACGGCTAAGATTAGATCTGGCTTGATCCGTGCCTTTTGGACCACTCTAACACACATTCATATTAATACACAATAATATTTTATTTTTCCTAAGTTTAGACTTAGGAACTCCATTAAAAATATTAATTATTTTAATATCTCCTGATCTATTTAGAATCTGCCCAAACCCTTTCTGGGTATTGGAGATCTCATGTGCCCCAACCTCTCCACCAAATTTCATGGCTAGAGCACATCCGATGCTACCTTAGATCAACACCCTAATAAAGTAAATCAAAATGCTTGATGAAAGATCATCAGAGCAAGGTTACTTGGGAGTGGGAACGACATTATTAGAAGCTCCCAGTTTGGGAGCGAATCCCGGAGCGTTTTTTATATAATATATATATTTTTTATAATTTGATGCATATATGTCAACAAAAACATGTAGAATGATGAATTAGATATAAAAAACATAAAAAACATAGATTGAAACATATAACAACAATCATTTAGAAGTTATAATCTTCATCAACCACGTCCACAAGTTAGTAACATACAACATATTGAGTCTCATGATTCATCAATCTTAAAGTTTCAAGCTTTCAAAATTCAATATATAACATTTATCATCATTGAAAATCGAAGTTGTACTTGTAAGCTAAGTGTAACCATTACAACAAGTAATATCTAACATGAAATGAAATGTTATAAAATGGAATGAAATGAAACAACTTTCAACTTTCATGAAGCATCATATTCATAATTCATTACTAATGAGTTATAATTGCCAACTTCAAACTTAAATTGTCATATATTGTTTAAAAAAATATCATAATAAATATGAAAGAGTCAATAGTTATAAAAACGACTAGAAACTAGAAAAGACAAGTAAATCTATTATCTATTGCTTATGCTTGGGTCTCTTGCCACCACGAGAAATGTCTAATTTTTCAATCTTGTTGGAAAATCAGGATCTTTGTCATTAATATCACCCTCTAAGCATTGATATCCAGAGGTATTTTTGTCATTACCTCTGGATCTATATAGGGATCTTAGTCATTAATATCACCCTCTAAGCATTAACATAAGATAGAAAAAGCATAGCATGTCATGTCAAGATTTTGTTTGAGTGATGCGTACATTTTTAGGAGGGTCATGATAGAGGAGTTCGACAACCAATGTCACTAACATCAAGGTACATAGAGGGATTGGTGCTCTTGATTAATACGAGTTCCATACCCTAATACATGACAAAATTCAATGGAAACATTGCAATCCCCCAATCCTGAATTCCTGAAACACTGATAAGTCTGCTGGATTTTGAATGAAATCTAAAATTCTACTTTCTCCATATGAAGTCCAATAAGGTCGGAACCACTCTCAAACATCCCGAGTCATTTCATGGTAATGTTGTTAATTTAAGTAAAAGTGACATTCTCCTTAATCTTCATTTTCATCCTTTCATAGTGACATTCTCCTTAATCTTCATTTTCATCCTTTCATAGTGACATTCTCCTTAATCTTCATTTTCATCCTTTCATCCTTTTACTTTAAGAAATTAACATTACCATGAATCGCATATCAATACTGGGGCCATAGGCTTGATCATTAGGCTGCCCCACTCAGAACTTATTTGTTTCTTTGAAAAAAATTGCATTTGGAATATTACTGCAATTTTTTTTTGCAAAAAAGACACAAGGCTCCCGAAAAGGCAGGAAGCGTTTTTTTAGGGAGAGCGCTCCTCAGGCGCTCCGGAGCCGCTCCCGACCCGGAGCGCAATCGGGGACTGGAGCAAGAGGGGGGGGGGGGGGGGGGGCGCTCCCCCGCAACCCTGCATCGGAGTATCTAAAATTGTATGCTACCCCAGTGTCTGCTCTTGTTCTGATTTGTTTTTGATAAATGATGATCAATTTAAAAAAACTCCATTGGGCGTACTCAGTGGTGTGCAATTAGTTGGTGTCATGGTTTCTTCTTCTATCTTCTCTAGAGTAGTAGAGTGTTTCTCCAGTATTTACCTAAATGTATCCTTGTTCATTTCCTCTAGTTGAGATATTCAAGGTATGACCTCATAATGTGCCGTGGTTTGAGGGCTGACGAAATCTTCCAATTTCTTGCTTTTATTGCTCCTTTGGCTTTCCTGGGGTCTATCCGTTTCAGGACTAGGCATCCTATGGGCATTTAGATAAACAGGTTTTGGGCTGCTGTCAGTGGGGAAAAAAATTGCTTTTGTTTTGAATTCTTTTTTGGTAAATAGGATTTACACTTATATGATCCCAATGTGTGAGCCAATATCTCTCTGGTGTTTTGAGCAGATCCTTTCCATTAATCCTATGAAAATCATTGACAGCTGTTGACGATTAAGATTAATTTGGTGTCTATGAAAGTAGTCACTGTTATTTATCAAGTCATGCTATTATTTATTTCTATATTCTAAGCATTTATATATGCCTCTTCTTACTGGGTTTACAACCTTTGCATGTTATAAACAGGTGCTCATAATTTGATTCCAATGGAGATAGCCTTGAAGATTGCTGGTAAAATCAGAAAACATGAAAGGTTTGCAGTGTATGTAGTGATACCAATGTGGCCAGAAGGCGTTCCTACTGGTGCATCTGTACAAGAAATACTTTTTTGGCAGGTGAGGCACTGTATGAAGTGATGGATAGACATTTTCATTGATGTACTATTATTTGGTAGTAGTGTTTAAAATGAAAAGGAGCACATTTTATGAACCTCTATGAAGTTTCAAATTAACTAGTTAAAAAGACTAAAATTAACTACTTAAAAATTTAGTGCATGTAATGAGGTGAGGTCCTATCATAAAATAATGCAGTGCTTCACGTAGAAATATTCTGTTCTGGACCAAAAATTGTCTTTCCTATGGTAATAAGACGTTTGGCAAGTCAACATTTTCTTCTTTCTGTCAGAGACTTATTTCATATGAATCGTTTATTACAGAAAACATATGGTATGCTATCTATCATTGCATACCTTGATCCCAAAGGATCAACTAATCAAAATCGTTGGGCAAGTTGCAGCTTGTTATATCCATCTAGTCCACATGATTGCAAGATTTTTCTCTGTGCCTCCATATATATTTCCTAAATAGGAAATTAGATTTTCCATTATCTGGATAAGTTAATGTGGTAAAATGCTCTTTATGATTTAAAAAATGGGCTTACATCAAGCGATCCTGTAGCTAAAGTTACCCATATGCCATTCTTTCTGGATTAACTTAAATAAGTTTCCTTCTGGGCAAAATAAATTCAATCAACAGTAAAATTCTAACTTGCTGCATGCATGTCGAGACTCTATACATGTAAAGGCTGCAAGTCATACAAAACCAAGTAACATTTTCGACAGGATGTCATTGACTCATTAAAGGTAGAGACTGCAAAGCATACACCAAAAGAGCAGGCCTTTGGCAGGATATGCGAGTGTTGGTGATGACAAACATGTTCATTAAGCTATGACAGAAAGATCAGATTTGCAAAATGTATGGGTACCATTGGGACCACAGGCTTGTACAGAAACATAGATTCTAGAAGCTACGACCCATGTTTCTGATAACTTCAGGCCACGAATGGCATTGAAAACTAAGCCGTCATCCACAACATGATCCTGTTGTTCAGATGAATTGTAGTAGACTATAAGAATGTGCTCTGTTACAACCCCAACATCTGTTGTACCTCCAATGTCACTCCCACAATACCAACCATCAGGTTGACAGAGTAAGAGTAAGAACCACTGATGGGATTGTTGAGTACAATGATGTCAATACAAAGCATGACTACTGAAAGGTATCCTATATAAAGAACAAGAAATAAAGTAAACATGAAGTGAATATGCAAAAGCATGGAAAAATCTTCGGACCCAAGTGCAGGTAGCCACAATGGGAGGTAGATGCAGAGGCAAGGGATCTAGGGATTGGGTTATGGTCCACTAGAACTACCTCTTCTACCATCCAAGGCCGTATGAAGAAAAATCAGGACAGAATGATGCCCAGAGGAAGAGCACAGAGACAATTTGGATGCTCTACTGCATTTCTGCCTCACAGCTGTAACTTGCTGCTGATGTCTATGTGATCTCATCTGTGCACCGGTAAGGGATCTAGTCTGGTGACATCTCAGAGGTCTCTAAGGAGGGGGAACGGTCCACTTGGTCCGCACTGATTTGGAGCTAGAAGCAATGCTGTCACCAGCCCGTCTCTTAGTGCTCCTACTTGATGGGAGCACCATAAAGGAGGACGTAATCTGCTGAGCAAGATTCATCCTACAAGTGTGGAGAAATCCTTAAGGCAGCATAGTTAGGGTTATACTAATTTGATTTTTCTTTCTTGACATTTTCTTTTGATGTTCCTTATTAATTCTTCTTTGCAATTATTATATTTTTATCATCAACACAAATATCAAACAGAGGAAGATCACAAACACAACAAAGAACACAAATGTAGGCACTCACAATGTGGCTAACATCTCGATAATATCCTGATTTTACCTCGAAATCACGATGTTTTGGCATAGCCGATGTTTGCTGATTTTCACCGATATTTTGATGGTATCTTGATTTTGCCGATGTTTGCCAATATTTACCGATATTTTCCAGATTTTTACGATTTTTTTGGTTTTCCGAACCCTTGCCGATTTTATACCGATGCCGATGTTTGCAACATCCGCACTTAGCTAGGGCAAAACCCCTCTTCTAGTGGAAAACCCAAAAATTCTTCTCTTCTTTTAGAACCAAATCAAATGAGACAACCAGGACCTTTAGACCAACAGTGAGACCTCCTTCAAGTCAAGTTTTCCAAAAGTCAACTCAAGTCAATTCTTCCAAAAACAAACCAACAAGAGTCTCGGACCTCACTGCAACTTCTGAAACTCTTCCTGCAACACTTTGAAACTGCAGTAACCCTAATTTGCTCACACGTGTGGCAGAAACAACAAAATTTTGGTCCTTGCTTGACAAAAGATCCTTCCTTCCTGGCTAGGGTTTGTCTCTTTTTTCTCTCAACTTTGCACTTCTTTCTCCTACAAAAATTGCAGATCGAATGTCTTCTTGATGGTAATCTTCGCAAGAGGTCGAAGTCTTCTCTTATATATTGTCTTCAAGTGTGGACGAAGTCACCTTCATGAGGCTGAGTAGATAGTTGAAGGAGCCGAATTAGTGGAGTGATAAGTGACACTTTTTACATAAAAAATATTTTCTTCTTTGATACAATGAGTCCAAGAAGGGTCTAGTACATAATGACAAGGACAATGACTCATGACATGAACCCTAGAAGCACTCAATAGGTTCTTTGACCTAGAAACAAAATAAATAAATCATGAAACCCATGCTTATAAATAATTTTTCTTTGACAATAATTTTTCTTTTTCTTTTCTTTTGACAAATACATGAGAATTACAACAATTTTGAAGATTGATACTAGTTACATTTCTCAACAACAAGGAGGCTAGAGAGTGTGGGCACAAAGTTTGGGGGTTGTAATTTCGGATCCACAGGGTCTTGATGCCAGATCCGCAGATCCACTTTTCTGAAATGGATACAGATATGGATCCACCCAGATCCATGTAGGATCCTCCACGTAAATGGATCCTTCAAACCCAAAAATGTATCCCATGCTACTGAAATGAATCTTGTGCCAGCTAGCCCTCACACACTGTCTCCCAAGCAAATAAAATTAGAATTTTTGGTTTATTTTTTATTTCTTTAAGGATGTTTCTCACCTTTTTAAAACCACGAAAAGCAAATACTCTATTTAGATTTTTAATTAGATTACTTATTAGTAACATGTAGGTTGTATAGTCGTGTAAGTTATTAACTACCTATAAGTTGTATATCACATTATAATGCTAGTAGGAAAGGTATTGCACATCAAAATTTTAATTTTCAATTTTTGATTACGCTAATAGGAAAGCTTTGAGACAATACATAGATAATCATATATAATGTACAAGGGATGTTTGTGTCATTATTAATTTAATTAGATCAATTCCATCCAACTCTAGATGAAGAGTCCTCTTAGAACAATATGATACATAGACTATAATATGTTCTCAAATGGTGTACAATATTTATTTACTATTGTAAATAGATGGGAATTTTTAGATTTTGAGGCAAATTTCAGGGAAGATGACAGGTTGATCATGATGTAGAGTTGAAACTTGAAATATTCAAATGATGAACGTGTAGACCCATTTTGGACATTTAGTTAGCCCTACTTCACATCATCATATCAATAGAATGATCACTGATGAGACACTTAGTTTTGTATTTACAATTATCCTTGTTGTATCAAGCATGACGCATCATGATTTTAGTGTTCAGATTTATAAGTTATCTAATGATTTCAGTCCTATTGTTGTGATACATGAATGGTTTTGATATTTAAATTTGAATATGATTTTTAAAATTAGAAAAGTATTATTGTATATTTTGTACGTCGTGTTTCCCTATCATATTCGGATCCTAGCTTTACAAAATATGTTGGATCTATATCAGGATCCGAATCTGAATTCGTATCTGTTTTTGACATTTTGTTTCCTGGTAACTTATTCTGGGGGCCTCTTGCATGTAAAGGGTCTGAGTCCTGCTGAAAAAGTAATGAAATATACCCAGATTTCATAATAAATGGAGCAACAGAAGATGAAGTGCTCCTTCAAATCAATCTTTCAGAGATGACATAGCTGGTAGATCTTGTCTAAGTGGTCTAGTTGGTGGTCCGTCTCAATCCATAGTTGATGAGAGCCAACTCTGAATTGTTCTAAGGGAATATGAAGGGCACACAACCAATGGTAAAATGTGTAATGGGGACAAACAATGAGTCCTTCCCTCATCATCATGAAGTGCTCAACATAGAAGGCCATCTATGGATGTAACCTACCTTGAGGGTGTATACATTTCCTGTAGATATCCTCATGAATGATTGTATCCATCTCCTATTATACTCACAAATGGTTGTATTCATCTCCTAGTTAGTAGGTAAGCGGTAGCTTAGTGCAGATAAGAAATATCTAATTGGAGGAAGCTGGTCCAACATAATGCCAACTAAAGTAAGGAGATTTGAGATTTTAGTGTACTAACATTGGTAACGAGCTAAAGGACTAGCTGCTACAATGGACTCTGATTAATGATAGGCCAACTATGGATATTTGTCACACCCCTGCATTGTATTAGGAAAACTCTGAACAGTAGAGAAGTGAGACGAGACTGAACATTGCCTCAAGGTGGAAGGAGTGAGTGCCAAAATCTTCGAGGATGATGGGTTGGGGAACTGTCTATTTGCATGATATAAAGTGGTGGAGGATGGTTTGTGCTATCTCTAATGAGGACTAATTATACTCTAGTAAACTAGGTCCCCAAACCTCAAAGCCATATAGAACTATAGGTTGAACAAGAGTGTCCATGAGTGACATCTTGGATAATATGTCCTGAAAGTGGTTTTGAAAATATCGTCTTTCAAGAAGGGCCAAGGACCCATATCCCTTAATTTAGGCTGAAGTGCATACGACAAACTGAAGTCAGGACTTGCGAACGCCGAATAGAACCTGGGTGTTGGTGATCTTGATCTCCTCACCTTTGAAAAAGAAGTGGTGATCATAATGAATCTTCTTCCGTTCGTTGAAGATCATGACCTTGGTTTTACTTAGATTTACTGTCATTTGATGAAGATCATAGAAAAGGGCTAGGGCATCTAGCTATTGCAACAACTTGTCCGAGGATGAGGCTAGACGGATCACATCATTTGTAAACAAAAAGATAGAAATTAAGACCTTGTATAAAAGGAAACCATCACCATTGTGGATATGGTCAAACAAGTCTAGCTTGTCAATGTAGATCCCAAAAAATGTGGGGGACAAGGGGAAACCCTATTTCACCCCAATAATATTTCTAATGACAAATGACAAATGACAAATGATGTTTGGGAGGTAGTGCCTCGGCTAGAAGGCAGATCGGTTATAGGTTCCAGATGGATCTACAAGATCAAGTACGCTGCAGATGTCAGTGTAGAGAAGTACAAGGCTAGATTCGTGGCAAAGGGGTATGCACAGAAGGAAGGGATAGACTATGAGGAGACCTTTGCTCTAGTTGCTAGAGTCTCCTTCACTCCAGTTGCCAGATATACCTCTATCAGATTCGTTATATCTCTAGCAGTGCAGTTAGGATGGGAGATTCACCAGATGGACGTCAAGGCAACATTCTTGAACGGGGTGATAGAGGAAGAAGTGTATATAGAGCAGCGTGAAGGCTTCAAAACTCATGAGAAGCACACTCATGTATGTAGATTGAAGAAAGCCCTATATGGGCTCAAGCAGGCACCCAGGGCGTGGTATGGTCGGATTGACAATTATTTGCAGTAGTTGGGATTCATCAAGAGTGATGCAGATCCCAATATCTACTATTTGATGGTGGAGAATGAGCCTCTCATTCTGGTTTTGTATGTAGATGACCTGTTTCTTGACAGGATCATCAAGGCTCATAAAGCACTGCAAAAGAAACCTTGAAGCAGAATTCGACATGAAGGATATGGGGTTGATAAACTATTTTCTAGGATTGGAAGTATGGCAGAAGAATGGGGAGATCTTCCTTGGGCAAGGGAGATATGCTACAAATATTCTGAAGAGGTTCAGAATGCAGGATTGTCGGCCCATGACGACGCCCATGATCACCAATTGGAAGAAGATAGATGCATTAGGGGACAAGGAAGTCGACCCCACCTTGTACAGATAGCTCATTGGGTCGCTTATTTTTCTGGTTAACACTAGGCCAGACATTTTTTTCACTGTCAATACCCTTAGTCAATTCATGGTAGAACCTAAAAGGGTACATTGTGCAGTAACTAGACACATTCTTAGATATGTGCGTGGAACAATCAAATTTGGGTTGAAATAGACTTGAGGAGATGACGTCAGATTATGCGGATTCACAGATGCAGATTGGGTAGGTAGTTCAGTGGACAGGAAAAGTACCTCCAGGTACTACTTCAATGTTGGATCAAGGATGGTCTCTTGGTGCAGCAGGAAGCAGAAGTCAGTAGCATTGAGCTCAGCAGAAGCTGAATATATGGCAGCCAACACAACTACGTGTGAAGCTATATGGCTTAGGAAGCTGCTCGTGAGTTTATTCAGGAAGAAGATGGGAGCGACCAATGTTTACTGTGATAATCAGAGTTGCATAAAACTCTCTGAGAATCCAGTATTTCATGATAGGTTGAAGCACATTGATATCAGATGTCATTTCATCAGAGACTACGTTCAGCGTGGGGCAATCCAGCTGCAGTATGTTCCCACAAGAGATCAGGTAGCAGACATACTCACAAAAGCTCTAGGGAGAGCTAAGTTCATTCGGTTTAGGGAACATATGGGTATGGTAGAGAACCTGTTTCAGTAGCAGAAACAGGTGGATTCTCAGTTGCAGCGGCAACAGATGAGAGGGAGTTGCAGTAGTTGACAACAATACAGTAGGGTCAGCAGCAACAAAGATGCAATGCATATCAGAGTTGCGCAGTAGTTGATGCGCAAAGCAACCAGACATCAATAGTGTAACAGGAGGTGGTGCAATGACATGGTGTTGCTTCAGTAGGTTGCAGTGCTAGAACACATTCCTCGCTAAGAGGGAGTGTTAGTTTTTGTAGCATCAGATGTGTTCTAGCCTTGAAATTTTGTGAAGAGGCTAGAATACATGAGATCTCCAAAACCCATAAATCTTTTCTGGAAATTCCACCTAGAGACGACTTAATTAAAATAATTAATCATTTTTTAATGTTTCCTAAGTCTAAACTTAGGAAATATGATTAATTAAAGGATATTAATTAAGTCATGGTGAGAAATTGGCCATTGATGTCTCAACGAGAAATTATAAGAAGAAACTCGATGGGGCTTGGAGAACACACACCAGCAGCTACTCAGTTGCCCAGGCAGATCGATTTTCTTAGTGGCTGAAGTTCAACAGAGGAGATAGAGCCAAAGGGTGAGTTGCAGGGGGAGAGAGAGGGTATCAACAGTGATCCGAGAAGTGCAGAATGAGTTTCGGAAGAGATAGGAGGAGGAGAGACACAGTCCACTAGAGCTCTACACAACACCAACACAGAGGGTGATGCAGAAACCCAACGTATGGACAGAGGGTTGATCTCGGGGTTAGGGAGTCACTGTGGAGAGTGAGAAATTTGTCACTAAATTTCTTAGTATTTTTCCTCTGTTTTGATGTCTGAATTCTTGTACTTGAATTTCTGCTAAAGAATTAATAAAGAAACCCTCATATGCTGCACCAATTTTCCCAAGTTGGGTTTTTCCGGGGACAATTGTCTAAAAATAATTGTCAATATTTTTGTGTGTGCTAGAATTTATCTAATTTTCTAGCATTTATTTTTTTCCATAGTATTTGTTTTGTGAAGGTTTTTTTCCAAAAGAAAAAATCGAACTTTTTATTACCAGGATAAAATGTTACAAGTATATGCCGCAGCATTCAATTTGCTCTATAATTTGCGAATCATAGAGCTCGCTGGATGGGGGAACTTAGCCCCGTCCAGCTCATGTGAGGAGTGTTCGGGCCAGTGCCTGTTCAGCTTGAAAAATATAAACAAGAACAATGAGAAAAGACCGCAGCGAGAAAAAAGGAGAAAAGAGAGAAATCATGACTTTCTCCCTTTTTTCTTCTCAACTTTTTGCCATTTTCCTTGGGATGGAATGATGGGAACCAGTTGAAGAGGATTTTCTTCGCCGGGTCGAGGATTTTCCTTGTCTGAATCAGAGGCGTCTGGAGAGTGTTGTCTTTTGATTCCACTGATTTCCATTGCATTTAAGTTCTTTCCCGATTGTGATTCCTTAGGTTCTTGTGGGGATGTCTTCTGAGTTTCTGTTTGGTTGCTTTCATCTTGGATTGGTTCTTCCTCCTCATCTGATTCTGTATAGGAGAATTTCCATCCTTTTTGATGGTTACCTGTTTTCTTCTTTCTGTGGCTATTCTTTTTGTATTCTGGACATGCGTTTTGCAGATGTCCAGTTTGCCGACATATTCTGCACCTGAAAGCTGTATTTTCATAGTCTAATGACTGCAACCAGCTGCGATCTTTGTGTTTCAGTTTAATGTTTCCTGGTAATCCTTTACTCAGGTCCACTTCCACACATATGTGTGCGAAAGTATAAATTCTTTCTTCAAGTCTTTGTGTGTCCATTTTGATGAATCTGCCTATGGAGTTGCCTATACATGCAAGTATCTTTTGGTCCCAAAAATGGATAGGGAGGTAATGAAGCCGTACCAATACAGGCATCCGAGATACAACAAAAGTGTTTGCGTCAAACTCCGGGAACCATGGAGTAATAAAGAGACCCGAAGAGCCCCAAAACCACGGTCCTTGCTGAATCACGGCTTCCCTGATTTCTGGCGACTGAAATTTAACTATGAAAAATCCTTTTGAACAGAGGTGGATCTCACAGTCCAACGACCAATTTGTGAGTATCCAATGAAACAAATCCAAGGGTTTGGGCCAAAACCCATTAAAACGACAGATGATGGCTTGCTTTTCATAGCTGTCACATACCTTCTCTGCTTCTACTGTCTCGATTGTTAGTTCTAGTGTATGCTGCAGTTGTTCCACTATGTATGGACTTGGTTCTGTTCCGGTCTGCTTTGGGACTGTTGGAGGAGCTTTCCCACTTTGTAAAATATGCTTGTAGGACGCTCCTTCGCTTCTGTATTGCTGATGCTGAGCTGGGGTGTGATTCGATTTGGAACCACTGCCTCCTGCTGTTTTGCTGGTAGTTGCACCTCCTCGTAGTCTCATATTGAGGAAGATTGTAGATCCTGGCTTGATGTTGTTCTCCTTCAAAGTTCTGTGATCCTGTAGCGATCTGCCCCCTGTTACTAGGTTTTGCTCCCCTGTCGGATAACCAATCTGGTTAGCTATGTTATTTTTCAGATCTATTGCCCTATCTGTGGCATGAGTCCAAGTCAAAATTGTGTTTCCCATGGGCGTTTTGACGAGGATTTGAAAGTAATTGGGTTCTGTCCCGGTAGAGTTTGGACTGGCGATTTGGGGCCGGGATTCATTCTAGAGGACTTCCTTCCCTGCTATAGTGGCTTCGACTGCTTCTGCCCCAATGGCCTTGTTCCTGGATACGCAGTCAGCCATCCTTGAGGGTTCTACCAACCAGAGATGCTCCCGATCTATCAGCGCCCTGGCTGATTTCTCCAGCTCCGCATTATTATTTCCTTTGACTCTGAATATTTCCTTCTCCATGAGATCTGTGTCTTTCCCATGTTCCAGATCCGGGCAGAAAAAAACTGAGTCAGATCTATGATGTAAGACCTGACCTAAGCTCTAGGCCTCCTTCCATCCAAGTGCTGGAGTTAATGAATTGTCAGGGTTGTGGCCGCCCCTTTAACCTTCATGGTTCTTGTGGTCACCCAGATCTGCCCTCTGAGCAACTGTTCCATTAATTTGTTTACAGATCTGCGGTATTTTGCACCATCCTCCAGATCTGAGTCGGTGTTGATGCCATTACCATTGCTGTGTTCGACAAGGTTCCCGCACCCATGAACCTGTTTTGCCGTTGATTTACTGGTTTCAGGTATCCACCCTGTTGATTGCTTGGGTGTTACATTAATTTTACCGGTTCTATGCTCTCTGAGGGCCTGATCTGTCAGATTGATGGCATGATTTTGAAAAAAGAAATCAATCTGCAGGGCAGCGGCATCGATCTCATATACTGTGGTATACCAAGCCTGTTTGATTGCTCTGACTGCTGTTCCAAGATCCCGATTTCCCCCAAAAAGAGCTTCAAGATCTGACCAGAATAGGGGTTGATTTGTCAACGGATGTCTGTACTGATGACCCTTAGACTGGATCTATGCACCAAGCCTCAGATCAAGGGAAATGGTGCTCGATCAGGGCTCAATGGCGATCACTTGAACCTTTGGATATCATGATCTGCGTCATAGTAATACAGATCTGAATTCTGACATGCAAAAAACTTGAAAGTTCCTCCATACCTTTGGCAAAGACTGCGGTTGCCCAATCCAAAAACTCCGTTATTGCTCGAGCCAGCACCCTCGTAGAGCTCGGTCGCAGAGGTCCTTGCATAAACCCTCGCCATTCTCTCCCTCCCTCTTGGTGGTTAGTCAATCATTTGTTTTGTGAAGGTTGTAGCGTATATATTTCAATATTTGCCGTAGGAAATTGCAAATAATTTGTTTAATTAATTTAACAAATAGAAGAAATATTATTAGTTGCCGCAGTAGGATTCCAGGTTTCAGAATTTTCAAAAGTTCCTTTGAGGCCGACTTGAAGGAGTCTTTCAACAACAAGGTGATTTCGATGGATGGAGGAGTCTTCACAGACTTACTTTGACAATGACCTAAAGCCTATAATGGAGGCTTGACCTATACAAATGACCCAAGCATGAAACCCATGCCTTAATAAGTCAATTTCAATAATAATAAAATTATTTTGACAAATGTATTACATTTTGACTTCAAGTACAATAATGAAGACTGAACCTAGTTACATTTTCCAACACTCCCTCTTAACTAGGAGGTATTCATATTTACATATAACCAAAGAGGTACATGGAAGATCTCAAACCACATCATCTATGAAGAAGTTTAGGCACCACAATGCCATGGACTAGATTCCTGACCAGGGCAATCTATCCATTGGTATCTCAACAATTTAGGCACCGCAATGCCACAGACTAGATTCCTGACCAGGGCAATCTATCCGAGTGGGACTAAGATGGACTCAAGATTTCAGCCTCTCTAGGTACCATCAGGCTTACTTGCTAACCATCAACCTAGAAATCCAGGTGCATGTCAGAGCTCAATGACCAACACCACCTTTCCAACTTCGGGACCTAGACATCAACACAAAGTGTCGGCCAGATGTCCTCCCAGGCAATGCTTCACTCACAAAGCCTCAACACCCCTTGATCCGACAGATCAAGGACAACAAATCTCTCCCGATCAAACTGATCGGTAACCAACATGCTATCAAAACCTTCGAGAGATTTACCTGTACAAACACAACCCCAATCAATAATATACCTTCACATGTACATAAACAAATACAAAGCTCGGGGGTCTTCTAGACAACTTGATGTTGCTTCTCAACTTTTCATAGTAGGACTATCAACCGAATCTTTGACAGAAGATTCCTCAATCATATACTTTCCTTTCCTACCCATGCAACAACATATCCTCCGAAATTCATTTTTCAATCAAAACCAAGCTATTCCCTCCCTCTCAACCAAGGAGCATCTGTTTATCCAAACTCCCTCTTAATCTAAGGGAGATTTCTTCCATTTTCGTCATCGGAGAATCTTTCATGGCTCCCAACCATTTCATTAGAGTTATCATCATCCCCATCATGCTTATCACATCAACGACATCGTCACCATATTGAAGATTGTGTACCTGCACAACTTAGATAGCAAGTACAACCAAAACTATAGAAGCATGAAGTTAGCCATATCAGAATTATAGAAGCATTTCAACCTTACATATATCAAATACCCAAACTTAAACAAGAAACACATATTCTTCAACATCTTGCTAGGGACTTTGTCATAAACCCTAGACTAGTTCATAACAACTTTCATTCCATCTAGGGTTTCAATGTTTCTTCAAAGGTATGACACACCCTACTACAACATATAGCAAACCCTAGAAACAATTCAAACAAATATAGATCTACAAGGCATCTAACAACTTTCAGAATTCATATGTTATATTTTCCACTAAGGTTTCATACAAATCCTAGATTTCATACAAGAGAATCAATCAAAACCAATCGCAACTTAATCAACATCATGACTAGCATCTACTAGGGTTTGATGTAAACCCTAGATTTCCATCTTCAAATTCTCAACAATCACTATATAGATTCATAAATTCTAGACGGTTATACATACTAGAGAATTTAACTACTACTAGGGTTTAGCTGCTAAACCCTAGATTTTCCAAACATCATCCTAGACCATCAAACTTTGACTAGGGCTTGTTTCCAAACCCTAGGACTCATGACCATTAACACTTAGGTCAACACATATATCTAGGAATTCATCAACATATCATAAGCACATCACATGACAGGCAATATTAAACTGTTAGACATATACCAACCTATACCAAGCTAGGGTTTCAACCAATGGACACATGCCTAAGGTTTCATTCCTAGGACTCTAAATACATAACAAGGGTTTTGCTTATAGACCCAACAAACCCTAAATATCTAGGGTTTCATAACATAGAAAAGCAAACCCTACTATTTTGAAAATTTCAAAGGTTCGGGATTTCAGACAAGCATCATTGAAGCCTAACAAGCTAGGTTTTTATGATCATACCGAAATCCCAAACATGACATCATCAACAAAAACTTCAAATAGTATTTCACAATAACCTTAAGCAGTTTTGAACATTGACATTAGCATACCCTTAGGTTAGAGTTTTTCAGAGAACCTGTCTAGAGTTCTATAAAATCAACTAAGAATATAAGTGTTGGGGGGGGGGGGGTGGGGGTAGATTTATCGAGAGATGAATCACCCTAAACAAGAATTTATATGATTTAATATAGTTGGACATAATGATGTTAGTAATAGTAATATATGAATAAACATTTATTATAAGGAAATCAATGTTTTGTAATTTAAAACATACCTTTGTTTCTTGACAAACCTTGTAGGGACTCCTTGAAGTGCCATGATATTTTGTACCTGTAACAAATACTTCTAGACAGAATATGAGATACCTAGAATATGATATTAGCTCTCAATCTATAATGGAGGATGGAAACCTTTATATGAAAGTCAAGTTTATCTCTCCTTCTAATTAATACTAAGATTTTACTTGGCATCCTAGATTGCTTTATAAATCCTAGAAGGTAAGGTTCAAGGTTCTTTTATCTAGGCTAGAATTATATGGACCATGAAAGCTTATAAATATTTGTACCTTGAGTTTTCATACCTTGAACTTCTTTAATTGAGAGATCAATGATTTATAGGACTTGATGCTCTCCTTGGAAACTGTAAACACATTGTTAGAAGACTAAAGCACAAAGATCACAATACTTACTTGTGTTAGAAGTTGTTCTCAATCTTGTTGAATGTTGTAGAGAAGGCTTGGAAGAAAATAGTTGATCACTCTCAATTTAATCCAAACTAGATCACTGTGACACTTGATCAAAAGCCTTTGAATATGTATCTCTTTCAGATTGTGAATTCATCAATCCTTATTCTCCGAATTTCTTCATTGTGATATATCTTCACTGTAATATCACCAAACTGATGTCACTGTGATAATGAAGTTGACGTGATAGCTTTCGAATTGAGGTTGCTGAAGTGACACTGAACTAAAATGGCACTCAAACTGTGATATGTAGTGGCACCGATTCATGTATCACCGAATCTGTGGAGGCATCAAACTGTAGTATACATAATATCGAACTGTGGAGACATAGATATCTTATCTGAGTTCCTTTATGACTGTGACTGCGATTTACACTGATCTTTTCACACCAATTCATCAAGTTGATTCGAATTTGACTCCTCTGTTACTTGATTTTTTACTGAAACTACTTTCCAACCTTTCTACTAAACTGGTTTTCTGAGGAAGCACTGAACTTGATCACTCATTTTCTGATTGTCTCACAAAGTATACCATAATTCATTACATCAGAATTTCCTTCTGAGTTTTTGTACTGAGCTTTCACTGCTCTTGTTTTTGAGATTGACCGAGCTTCTTTGTTGTGACATATTGGAACCTTGCATTGTCATTGTAACTGCCTTCAAACTTCAAACTGCCTTTTACTTTGACCATAGCTCTGATACCATGTTGGAAATCCATAGGTTTGGCAGTTAAAACAATTGCCCTTATTATGGCATTAACTTGTGATGTTTTCATTATAAGTGTTAGATCTTTTAATTATCTTTTCTTATCATCAAGATTAATGCCAAGCAACAAAAGAAGAGAATACAAGATATAGGCACACTGTTAGGGAAAACCCCCCTCGAAACCCAGTCACAAATTATTCGTTCAAAAAGATGAGACGACCATGACCCTTACAATCTAGACTCGAGACTACCTCCATCCACTAAATCAACCTTGCCATGTTTCAGTTCAATAGCTCCTGTAGCAGTCATTCTTCTTCTCACTTGCAATGGCAATGATCTCACTGTGATAGCATTAGCATTGAGACTGTGATACCAATACTTCATCACTGTACTAACATTGAGCCATTTTGTGGTAACACCGAGAGATATCCACTGTAGTATCAAAGGTCACTGAAATAAATTCATTGTAATAGTGCCGAAACTGTGATAGCACTGAAGAATGTCCACCGAAATGTGTCCTTTGAGATATTATCGAAGTGTATTTACTGTAATAGAAACGAAACTGTGGTAGCATCGAACAATCCACTGTGATTTCCGTATCTGTAATGACAAATATCCTTGTAATGACAACGAGCCTGTCCATCTGAAATAACACCGAACTAAAGTCATCTGATCTGTGATCTCCGAACTTATACTTCTGCGATTTATGCGAGTTTCTGTTATGTGTAATGCGAACACCTCAACCTAGTATATATAGTAGTTTTCCCATCATAAATGAGCCGACATGACCATGAAGAGATGCATCTTTGTTGTAGGCCAACATGAGTTTATTTTATGACAGTTCCTTTGAGGCCGACTTGAAGGAGTCTTTCAACAAGAAGGTGATTTCGATGGATGGAGGAGTCTTCACACATTTACTTTGACAATGACCTAAAGCCTACAATGGAGGCTTGACCTATACAAATGACCCAAGCATGAAAACCATGCTTTAATAAGTCAATTTCAATAATAATAAAATTCTTTTGACAAATGTATTACATTTTGACTTCAAGTACAATAATGACGACCGAACCTAGTTACATTTTCCAACAAGAACTAGTGTACATAAGAGCAGAGCTTTCCCAAGCACAATAGCTCATAACAATGATCATATAGTGAGAGCCCATTGCTCTATTATATAGAAGCCTGGGAGCCAATCCCAAGGCAATGGTGACAATCCCAAGACAAATGGGTGATAATCCCAATGTTCCTTCATGCAAATACAAATTTCCCAAGTGGCAACTCCATTTCTTCCTTAGAGCCCCATGCAATCTTTGATGAGGGAGCTCGAATTAGATGAGAGGACATGTGGGAGAGTTGTTGATTTGGGGTAGCATCGGATGTGCTCTAGCCACGAAATTTGGTGGAAAGGTTGGAGCACATGAGATCTCCAATACCCAGAAAGGGTTTGGGTAGATTCTAAATAGATTAGGAGATATTAAAATAATTGATATTTTTAATGGAGTCCCTAAGTCTAAACTTAGGGAAAATAAAATATTAATGTGTATTAATATGAATTTGTGTTAGAAAGGTCCAAAAGACATGGATCAAGCGAGATCTAATCTTAGCCGTTGATTAGGGACTTAATCTCAGCCGTTGAGATGTCAACAGGAAAAGTATAAGAGGAGGCTTGAAGGTCACTTGGAGAACACACCAGATGATCAGTCATTCTATTCTCTAGAGCGGGGTTCGCTAAGAGAGATAGAATTAGTGATTGGGAGAGCAGCGCAACAACTAAGGAGAGTGATGGAGAGCCAGAAAGGGCTCACGCAGGGCCATGCAGAGGCAGCCAAGTGCTGCATAGAGCACCAGAGAGGCCAGTGTGCTAACGCAGAGGCTACTAGAGCTGATGCAGGGCCTCCTGGGGCTGATGCAGGGCCTCCTGGGGCTGATGTAGGGCCAGCGTGAGACAGAGAGGCTGGTGCAGTCCAGATTGGGTAGATGCTGGGGTTGCAGGAACAGTTTTGTGCTGAGGAGTTGCCGGAAGGGTTCTCCTGGGTTTCAGCCAGGAGATTTCTCTCAAACTGTGAGGTATAACTGCTAAGGAAATTCTCTGTTGGATAGGTCAGTTTCGGCACCCAGATTGTACTCTGATATTGCTTAATAAGAAAACCCTCAAATAGTTGCATCGGTTTTCCCGCACTGGTTTTTTTCGGGGACATTGGTCCAAAAATAATGGTGTCATGTGGTGTGTTTGTTCTTGTTTCTTTTAGTTGCTGATCTGTAATATGTTGAGGATGCACTGGTGTTTATTTTCAGTATTTACTTTGTAAATAACTTGTAAAAGAATAATAACATGTAGGTAGGAATAAATCAGAAAAAGTGCATGAAGGGTTTCTAAACTAAGTAAAGTTAGAAACTTCAACATGGTATAAGAGTGTGATTGCAGATCATAAGAGGACTAAGGGACATCAGCCAAACGAAGCAATAGCAGCAGAAAACAATTGTCTTGAGGTGACATAAGCTGTTTCTAGCAGTGCAAAAGCCAAGGAGTGTGACACAGAGCCAACCAGGGCCACACAAAGGAAGCCGGGAGTTGCGCAGAGCCTCAGGAGGCCAACATTGTTGACGCAGAGGGCCAAAGGGCTGACGTAGGGCATCACAGGGCTGGCGCAGACCCATTCGGGGTGACGCAGGGCCAGTGTGAGGCATAGAGTGGCTGACGCAGTTCACAGAGAGGCAGTTGTTGGGGTCTAGAAGGCCATAGGAATATTGCAGAGTGGAGCTGGTGAGGTACTGTAGTCAGAACAGTACCTGACAGAGCAGGGCCAGAGGAGTTGTTATCGAGGGTTTCTAGCTGAGGAACCCGGATCAACAGTGCAATTGCACAAGACGATCAGAGTAGGGGGCATCTCGACTAGCAGCATGAGGATTTCTAGAAGGGAAATCAGGACTCAGAGGGAGTCCAGAAGAGAACTTCCAGACGAGAACTAGAGACTCAGAGGAGTCGAACAGAGAACTTCTAGGAGGGAAGTAGAGGAGCATCATGGCACTACACGGGGTAAGAGACGAGGATAAACTTGACAGAGCATCGAACTTCGCAGTCTGGAAGGTCATAATCTTATCAGTGCTTGACAAGAATTGTGTCAAGAACTTCGCCTTGAAGATGATAGCTATCCCAGTCGACCCAAATGATAATGACAAGTACGAAGAGGCGATGGCGAGGGCAAAGTGCATTATCCTTGATGGGGTCAAGGATCATGTGGTACCACATATAGCCGAGAAGAAAACGACAGTTGAGATGTGGGAGGCTCTCAAGAACTTGTACCAGCATACTTCTGTGCAGAGAAGAATGTTGCTTGAGAACCAGATGAGGTCGTATCAGATGAAGACGGGTCAAACGATTGCCTCCTTCCTCGAAGGACTCATCCAGAGCATCCTGGGCAGAGGGACTCTCCTACCTTGGGACGAGATGTGGTCAACTCTTCGCTAAGAAGAGATCAGATGACAGTCAAAGACAGGTAGCAGCAGCAAAGGGATCAAGGTCAAGCAGGAGGAGGAGGATGTGGCCCTAGCATTTGAGGGAAAACAGGAGAAGTGGAAGAAGAAAGATCTCTCCAAGATCAAGTGCTTCCACTGTGGGTAGATGGGTCATTATGCGACCCAGTGCCCAAGGAAGAAGAGTAAGGGAGAGTCTTCCAAGACTAAGGCAACGCCAACACAAGCAGAGAAGGAAGTTTTAACAGACGATGACTGTGCCATGAGTGCACACGCCACTTGAGTGGAAGTGGGGAGACATCAAGCTGTAGTTAGGTGGACTACAGGCGATGGGGGGCAGGATCCTTGAGGTAGCCAGCCTCTTGGATTAGACCTTGCTACGGGAGCCCCGACGAGGAGGAGCAGGACTGGCTGAGTGGGAAGAGACGGATGCGGATGGAACAACAGAGAGAGCTATAGTGCAGGAGTCCTGAGACAACGCAAGGCTAGCAGGCTGCAGCAGTGTGAGAGGCACAGGAGTGTTGCACCAGCGGAGGAAGGCACAAAGAGGTGTGCAACAGTGTGAGATGTAGGGAGTTGTTGCAGCAGTGCAGAGGTCAGAGAGAGGGAGCACTTGTCAGCGGCAGAGGGACCTTCAGCATCGGAGGGTGTTTCTAGCCCAACAGGGAGGTCAGTTGGGAGATCAGTTACTTATGAGTAACTGAGTTGTAGTGCAGCAGTGGGCAACACGATGCGACATGATGAGAGGAGGTGCAGTGCGGATGCGGTGTTGGGAGAAAGGACCAGCAACAACACGGATGCAGAGGGAGCTGCCGTACAGATGCAACAGTGGCAGTGGCAGAACCATGGGCAACAATACAGGATGCATCAGTGCAGAGGATGTTGGGCAGGAAGGCCTAGCATCAACACAGGTATCGCTGCTCGATGATCAGAGTAATACTCAGTGAGGAGTATTGTTAGAGCACAGTCCTCGCTAAGAGGGAGTGTTGATTTGGGGTAGCATCGAATGTGCTCTAGCCACGAAATTTGGTGGAAAGGTTGGGGCACATGAGATCTCCAATACCCATAAAGGGTTTGGGTAGATTCTAAACAGATCAGGAGATATTAAAATAATTAATATTTTTAATGGAGTCCCTAAGTCTAAACTTAGGGAAAATAAAATATTAATGTGTATTAATATGAATCTGTGTTAGAATGGTCCAAAGGACATGGATCAAGCCAGATCTAATCTTAGCCGTTGATTAGGGACTTAATCTCTGTTGTTGAGATGTCAACAAGAAAAGTATAAGAGGAGGCTTGAGGGTCACTTAGAGAACACACCAGATGATCAGTCATTCTATTCTCTGGAGCAGGGTTTGCTAAGAGAGATAGAATCAGTGATCGGGAGAGCATTTGAGGGGCATTGAGTACAGAGAAGCAGAGAAGGCAGAGATTGTGCTGGGAGAGCAGCACAACAGCTAAGGAGAGTGATGGAGAGCCAGAAAGGGCTCACGCAGGGCCATGCAGAGGCAGCCAAGTGCTTCGTAGAGCACCAGAGATGCCAGCGTGCTGACGCAGAGGCTCCCAGAGCTGACGCAGGGCCTCCTGGGGCTGACGCCGGCCAAGAAAGGCTGATGCAGGGCCAGCGTGAGAGAGAGAGGGGCTGACGCAATCTAGATTGGGCAAACGCTGGGGTTGCAGGAGTAGTTTTCTGCTAGGAGCTACCGAAAGGGTTTTTCGGGGTTTCAGATAGGAGATTTCTCTCAAACTGTGAGGTATAGCTGCTAAGGAAATTCTCCGTTGGGTAGGCCAATTTCGACACCCAGATTGTACTCTGATATTGCTTAATAAGAAAACCCTCAGATAGCTGCACCTGTTTTCCCGCATTGGTTTTTTCCAAGGACATTGGTCCAAAAATAATGGTGTCATGTGGTGTGTTTGTTCCTGTTTCTTTTAGTTGCTGATTTGTAATATGTTGAGCATGCATTGGTGTTTATTTTCAGTATTTACTTTGTAAATAACTTGTTAAAGAATACTAACAAGTAGGTAAGAATAAATCAAAAAAAGTGCATGAAGGGTTTTTAAACTAAGTAAAGTTAGAAACTTCAACAAGAGTGAAGTGGAGTGGTAGGAGACCTCTCTCCACGTCACTCAAGTGAACTCTAATCCAATCTCAAGTCAACTCATGATATCTCCTTGAAGCACGAGTTAACTTCCTCAAATCATGGATCTTGTCACTGGAACTCGTCGTTTTCTCCACAAAAAATCCGATTTGCTTGATTTGTGGCTTATGTGGAGTCCACATCACTTGGTAACTCAACTTTGACCTTTAGATGAATTTCCACTTCATTTTCACATCATTTGAGGATGTGTGGATATTTATTTTTCTCCATTTATTTAATTGCTGGGCTAATTTGTTGCCACATTTTCCACAAGACTTATGAAAAATGGGTTTTGAGGGTCTAGAACTTATTTTTGACCCCTCAAAGTTTGTCAGTAGAAAGTTGAGGGTGAGAGGTGTAATTTTGAGCACATATACCCCATACAACTTCTCTAGACATCACTTATTACAATTTACTTTCAGATTTTATTCAAATTTTCACCATGTGGGAAATTAAAAAAATTAAAAAAATGACCCTTAGACCTAATCAAATTCCATGAAAATTTATGACTGATCTAGTTTGGTAATATACAATGGCTCTAGACACTAGGACTCATCCAAGGCCTTGGCTTCAAGCCGTAATTCGGCTTTGGGGTTATGCTTGGAGGAAAAAACTCAATTAATTATTAAGTATGTGTAATGATATAATAATTAACCAAGTGAAAAAAACCTCCCAAAGTAAATTCACTTGATGACAAGGTCCCAAGTTACCTAGGCATGTTACATGACTCAACTTCTTCATACTAGCATCACTTTCCCCACAGGGCTTGTGGAATCTGAGTACAACAAAAGAAGATGAGAAGAAATAGAGTTGAAAAACTCTGGTGATATGATGATCTCAAATGGTACATGAAGCCTTTGATACATCCTTGGGCATGGAGTCTTCAAAACTCTTTGGGTACACTTCTGTGGTCAACACTTCTCATTGTTGTGGTCATCTCAACCTTTACATATTATAAATGGGTTTCTAAGAGTCATTCAAGTCCATTTCTTCCACCAACCCAAGCTCAAGCATTGTGAAAACAATGAGATAGTAGTGACTCAGATTGGGTACTAGATGTTTGAATACATTCCTACTCAACCACCTTTTAATCTGAAATATGATTTAATCTCTTTACAGAACAAGAGTGTTTTGCAGTGGTTTACAACACAGCAGTAAAAATCTGCACAACCTATTGAGAAGAGAATGCTTTTTAAGTTTAAACATTATTGTCATTGACAAGAAATGTGGGGAATAAAAGCTGCTATAGAGACAGTTTTTTGTTTCATAGAGCATTCATGGAATTATTTCAAATTGAAAATAGTTACGCTTAAGTTACCTAAAGCTAAATTTCATTTTGCTCATGTCTAGGGGCAAATAATGGAATGCCTCTCTGCCCTTTTCTACATTGCCTGAGCTTTCAATAATTGCAAAGTGTAAGGGCTGTGCTTAATACTATATAGAATAGTCTGATATGCTTATAAGCATCTACAAATAATTATGGTGAATTTGGGGGTGTTCTCTAGCTGTCCCAGGGACCAGTGCAACGTATATGTCAACAGCTCAATAATACAAGACGATCAATGAAGGGAGTCAATTCAAGACACAAAAGGGAATGGAACCTGAGAAAGAAAACTAGCATTTGATTATAACTCCAGTGCCAGTCATCAAGGCTCGTGTTGTTTTATGCGGAAATGCAATTTAATGTAGTGCAGTAAATAAATCAACGTACTTTTTCATATAAAAATATAGTACCTTTTTTGTGAATGATCCTCCAATATGGAAGAACTTTATCTCACCAACAATACTTCACTATACAGCTTTGATATAGCTCTAGAACAACAAATACACATATCAAGATAGAGAAATTTGGAGTAAGATATGTACGTTGTTACAGTTATAGAGTAAGGAATTTGGAGTAAAATATGCAAGTCATTACAGTTATAGAGAAAGGAAGCTCACTTTGGAGAGAAAATTGCATTAAAAAATTGTGGAAATGTATCCCATTTCATGATATTTATATAATATCAATGATCTAAGGAGGTGTTATTACTTAAACCTCCTACTCCAAGTTAACCTGTTCTCATATGTTATTACAGTTATAGAAAAAGAGAGAAATTTGGAGTAAAATATCCAAATCATTACAGTTATAGAGAAAGGAAGCTCACTTTGGAGAGAAAATTGCATGAAAAAATTGTGGAAATGTATCCCATTTCATGATATTTATATAATATCAATGATTTAAGGAGGTGTTATTACTTAAACCTCCTAATTCAAGTTAACCTTTTTTCATATGTTATATATTTCATTGCTATTTGCAAGGCGGCTTGCACAAGTGTTAGCTTCATCCTGCATTCTAAGTTTAAGTTGGCCTGTTCTCTCTTGAATGATGCCTTTCCTCTAGTAATATTTTTTCATTTCTTGAGGAATTATGGCTGACACACTTCCCTTACGACCTTGGATGCTAGGAGTATCCCCCGCTCCTACATCCCCTTCAGGATCATACAGCTGGACCTTCTAATGATCCCAGAGGACTCTGACAGCAAGCCAGTGCCCAGTTCACTCCCCTCAGCCTCGGCCATCAGACCCAAGAGACCTTGACATTATTAGCTTCAATGACAGATCTCTCTCTCTCTCTCTCTCTCTCTTTTTCTTGACAGGTTCTTGAGTTGTCCACTTTTCCGCTCTTGGTCAAACTCACTTAGTATTTTGTATCACCATACCTTTGTCACAGATATACACGTGTTTTGAGGCTTTATTATTGCAGGTTTCTTTCTTTATGTTACTTTCAGCATTCTCTAGGAGCTGCACTTGTACTCCCACATTGTATTCATACTGGCTGTATTCTTGAGTCCCATTGACCTACTTTTGTGGTCATTCATCGAACATTTGTAAAATTATTCTATCTTATCTTATAGAACCAGTTCATTATTTTAGTTCTTCAGAGGTGATTAAATATTCTTTGATCTCTAATAATATTATATTCAAATCATTTTCTAGAAGTTTCTGAACAGAAAACACAACTATATTTTTTGATTTTTGTGGATAAATTGTATCTATTGACTAGATGTTATGAAGATGCTATAACCATTGATAATATTCTGGATCAGAAAGCTATCACATTCAACTGCATATTTTCAAATGATGAAGGTTCTTAGGACAGATTTCAGTCTCTAAAATCCTCTTTCAAATTTTCATTTCTTCTTAACAGAGCCAGACAATGGAGATGATGTATGGCGTTATTGCAGAGGCTCTGAACGATGCAGGATTGGCAGATAGTCAACATCCACAAGATTATTTGAATTTTTACTGCCTTGGAAATAGGGAACCAAAGTTTGGGAGTGAGCCACCTTCAACAAACTCACCAGCCGAAAACAGCCTCCAGGTACTAATTCCATGTGTATGCAGTCAATTGATTGAGAATTTTATCAATCTATTCTGTCCTTTTGTGTCCCGTACATATTTAATGCCTGTTTTCAACTTACTTTTTCTTTTGTCTGTTAAAACTTAAATGTTGAATTTACAAAGAAACATTATCAAATCTAAAGAAAAAAGTATCCTTAGTTTAGATCTATAGGCAACATCAGAAAGCATAGCTAATGCATCATGTTTGTGTTTACAGTGTTTGATTGTTGTGTTGGTGAGGTTCTCTGAAACTGTCACTTTAGGACATGTTTAATTCTATTGGTGTATATAATTCTCCTCATATAATGTACTCTCGTTTCTTCTGCCAGTTACATATGCTTTATTCTTGACCAAAAGATTGCATGTGTGGGAAAGATTTATGTTTGATCGTCATTAGAATTATGTGTTTGTCCATGATGGATTGCCCTTATGTTTGACTCCTAATTACAAATATTACCTTGACCAGAGGCACCTTTTAAAACTGTGAGGCTATCAAATATAGTCACTTAGAGAAGGCTTTAGGCAATATACCAACTTGGCACCATATAATCTCCTCTTCAATGTTGATTTAGCTTTAGTTGTGGCCAAGGCTGACCTTACTTTTTAATCATTGGTATTGTGTATTAGTATGTTCCCAGGGTTTGGCTGAAAGCTGAACTATTCAATAGTCATTTATTATATTCCTAGCTGCTAAGTTGCATGATATGAGGAAACAGGTACGAGTTTCTGAATGGAAACATTCTGGAAATGGGACCCCTCAAAAATGTAGAAATGGAGAAATGTGTGTATCTATATATATATATATATAGCGAGAGAGAGAGAGAGAGAGAGAGAGAGAGAGAGAGATCTATCTTATAAATAGCTCATTATAGTGAAATTTTGAAAGAAAGCCTTACAAATAGATTTGATCCTTTAGGGACATCAGTCAACACCATTCAATTCCGATGAAACTGCCTAATCCAAGCCTTAAAATATAGTAGGAAAACTTAGCATGCCTAATCAATGATTTTGGCTTGATTAAAAGGTACATTTTTGCTAAGGCCATGATAGAGGAGTTCAAAAAATAGCACAACAAACATTGGCGCACATAAAGGTCTTGGCGCTCTTGATTAAATGCTGATCCCATACGCTCATATATGGTAGTATCCAATGAAAATGCTGCAATCCTTCCAACCGTAAAAGCTTGAACATTGTTCTGTCTGCTGAATTTTGAATAGAATATGAACTTCTATTTTCTCCGTATGATGTTTGATGAGGTTGGAACTTGGAACCACTCTCAAACATCCTCAAACAATTTAATGGTAATGTTAAATTTTTAACAAAAAGGATAAATAATGAAAAATAAAGGAAATGTGAACTTTTAGTAGTCATTAAACACTTTTGGAAACACTGTATGGATGGATAATTGTATGACCAGGAAATGCATTTCAGGCCATATGATACATGTATAACACACATGGGACATGTGTGTACAGCTTGAAATGTGTTTCCAAGCTGTACCACATGCTTTTCTGCATGGAAATGTATGGGGTACAACTCTCCCTTCTGTGTTTTTTGCAACATAGTGAAGGTGGTTAACTGTAAAGTTTTGTAGATGTTCTATGCTAAGAGCAATTTCACTTTTCTCACAGCAATCATACAAGTAGATAAGCAAAATGCAGATAGAACATATAAGCAGATCTTACAGAAGACAAATCAGAAACAAGAAAAATGTATGTGTTTGTTTCGACGGTCAACAGGATGCTTCAACCAGCAAAGTCTCCTTTGGTCAGCCAGCCCAACATGTGTCACAACAACCCTCCAACCAGTAGATGAGTCAACCCAAGTCAGTTCTACAAAAGTCAACGCTGTCCTGAAAAGTCAACGCAGGGGCAGCAAGCTAAAAGTCAACGCATCAGCAAAACGGTCAACCCTTTGACCTCGATTTTTGTGCCAGGTAGTATGGCCTTAAAAAATCGAACCTCCCACAAGTTTTCAGCTTGTTTGGACCAAGCGTTGACCAAAGTAAACGCTGGTCAAACTTCTGCGAAACCCTAGCAGCAGAAACCCTAGCAGTAGAAAAATCCTCTTCGTCCTTCCCACGTGTGGCTGAAATTCGTCCTCCAGGTAGCTCGTACTTTTAGGATGAGAGAGGAAGATGTGAGTTGTGTTGTGATCAAATTCTCTCCAACTTTTCCTGTATATATATATCCATCAATGAGGGTGTGTGACACATCTGTTGGGCATGTGAGCCTACATTACAAAACTGGCTGACCTTTGCACATATAATTTATTAAGAATAATAAATTCAAAATATAAGTTCTGCTCATCGGATTAAGACTATTTTTATATGGATTTTACACCTCTCAGAAAGAGGAACCCAACAAAAATATTTGCCTCTTAATCTGAGCATCAGAACATGGAGTTTGGACCTAGTTGTCCAAATTTAACACTCCCTCTCAACTAGGGAGAACTCCATCTATTAGTGCAATTAACATCGTGAGTCATCCCGCCGAAACTTGCTTTGCTGGCTTCTTTATTTTAGAACAGAAGTGGGTCAGTCACAAAGACATCATTCCCCGACTGACATAATCAGTCCAGAGGTCCCAGACCTCACAAATCTTGATCCCAGATCAAGTGGTTGGACCATGCCATCCTAGATAGAGAGTACGACAATCTCTGATGCGTCCATCAGTCTTTGCTAATAGTCTCTAGCTTTTCCACACCTCATTGGCCAAATGAGAGGTACTTCCCATGAGCCCTGAACTCAATGGGTAGGATGCATACGGGGCACAGATTAAATGAGTGGCGAACCAGCTCAATAATCACAAGGGTAGGGCAGAAGCATTATGAGTGCTTATAGCTCCGAGAAGCTATCCCCAAAGCCCCCCAGAGCTCCCAGAGCTCATCGTCCAACAGGACCCACATCATAGGGTCTTTCCACGACACCAAGACTCTCACGGAAGGTTAGGAACTTGACCTTCCCCAGGGGCTTAGTGAGAATATCCGCGACCTGCTCATCAGTTCCTATATGATCGAGCCTTACGGTGCCTCGCTGTACCATATCCCGGATAAAGTGGTACCTGATATCAATATGCTTGGATCGGTCGTGGAACACAGGATTCTCAGTCATACGAATCCCACTCTGATTATCACAGAGTATTACAGTGGTATCTAGCACATGTTGGAACAGCTCACTAAAGAGCTTCCTCAACCAAACTGCTTCACAACAGGCCATACTAGCAGCAATGTATTCGGCCTCCGCGGTGCTCAAAGCCACCGACTTCTGCTTCCTGCTCATCCATGAGATCGAAGCAGAACCAAGATTGAAACAGCATCCAGATGTGCTCTTACGATCCACCACACTGCCAGCCCAATCGGCATCAGTATATCCTCGGAGTATCACACTCCCGGCAGTGTATCTCAGCCCATGGTTTATCGTGCCCCGAAGATATCTCAAAAGATTCTTGGCAACAACCCAGTGAAAATGATGAGGCTCAACCATCTGTTGACTCAAAGTATTCACTGCAAAACATATGTCCGGACGGGTGTTCACTAAGAACATCAAAGCTCCTATGAGTTGACGATACTCAGTAGGATTGGCCAAGATAGGCCCAGCAGCGCTGCCACTCAACTTCTTAAAGTTGAGTTCCATTGGTGTCGACACGGACTTACAGTCGACCATCCCAAATCTTTCCAGAAGCTTCACAATATACTTTCCTTGAGAAAGGAAAATCTCTCCAGGTCTCTGCCAGACCTCCAGGCCTAGGAAATAGTGCATCAGTCCTAGGTCTTTCATCTCGAACTCAATAGCAAGCTCCCTCTTACATTAATGAATGAGAGGGTCATCACCTGTCAGGAAGAGGTCGTCCACATACAGCACTAGAATGAGAGGCTTTCCTTCCTCAACCTTAAAGTAAAGGTTTGGATCAGCATTGCTTCGAGTGAAGCCCAGCTTCATCAAGTAACTATCCATCCTCTCATACCAAGCTCTGGGTGCTTGCTTTAACCCATAGAGGGCTTTCTTCAACCTGCAGACATAAGTGTCTCAATCTTGAACTTCAAATCCCAGAGGTTGTTTTACATACACCTCTTCCTTTATTGCACCATGCAGAAAAGCGGTCTTGACATCCATCTGATGAAGACTCCATCCTTGCATAGCAGCAAGGGCTATGATGGATCGGATGGTGGTATATCGAGCCACAGGTGCAAATATATCGTCATAGTCAATTCCTTCCTTTTGAGAGAAGCCACAGGCAACAAATCTTGCCTTAAACTTTTCAGCACTCCCATCAGATCCATGTTTAATCTTGTAGAGCCATTTAGCGGTGACAACAGATTTGTCCTTCGGTCTCGGGACCACATCCCAGACATCATTCTTCATAATAGCCTCATATTCTTCATGCATAGCATCCTTCCAGACTTGATGCTTGATGGCTTCTTCAAAAGATCCAGGTTCAGATTGTATAATAGTACTCATGGCAGCTAGATACCCTTGGTATCTACACGGCTTCTTGCTTTCTCGGAATGTTCCCCTTGGGGCAGCATGACCCTCAGCATCTTCGAGGGTGTCCCTGAGCCATGATGGCCTCTTTCCTAGAGAAGGGGAAGGATCAATAGGGTCCATTGGCCCTTCAACATCAGGCATAGTCTCATCTTGGGGTTCTTCCAAATTTCCAGGTCTTTCTTCATGGTTTTCTTCAGATCTAGGAAGATCTACTACTTTCTTCAGGGAAGCATCTTCGTCAAAAGTGACATCATGGCTTATCTCTACTTCCCTTTGACCAGGTACATAGACTCTATATGCCTTAGAAGTCTCACTGTAGCCCACAAACATTCCTTTCTTCCCAGTAGCATCCAGCTTACTTCTCTTTTCTTTCGGCACATGAAAATAGACAGGACATCCAAAAATTCTAAAATGTGAGACATCAGGTTTCTTACCAGAGAAAACCTCTTCGGGAGTTTTGGAGTCCAAAGCGGAATGAGGGCATCGGTTTTGAATGTACACAACAGTATTTGCAGCTTCTCCCCACAGAAACTTTGGAAGACCCTGGTCACATAGCATGGCACGGGCAGCTTCCACAATAGTCCTATTCTTGCGTTCAGCAACACCATTCTGCTCAGGAGTATATGCAGTGGTAGTCTCCCTCTTAATGCCAGCTTCTCTGCAAAAGTCTTTGAACTCATTTGACTCATATTCAGTGTCATTGTCAGTCCTCAAAATCTTGATCTTCTTTCCGGTCATATTTTCCACCAAGGCTTTGAAGGTACGGAACCACATGAAAGCCTCATCCTTCTTCTTCAAGAAGTATATCCAGGTTTTGCGAGAGAAGTCATCAGTAAATGTCATATAGTAAGAACATCCCCCCAGGGATGTTACATGCAATATACCAGAAAGATCAGAATGGACCAGTTTCAATATCTCAGATGTCTTTGTGACACTTGAGGGGAAAGGTCCCCTTGTATGTTTTCCTTCAGCACAGCCCTTACATACACCTTTATGATTATTTCCAAAATCAGGCATCCCTGTCACCACCTTCCTTGCTTCGGGAAGAGCCTTGTAATGAAGGTGTCCAAATCTTCGGTGCCATAGTTCGGTTTGACGGATAGTATCACAAGTCATAGCTCCCAACGGACTCCCTCCAACCTGGTAGAGTGTACCAACTCTAAAACCAATTGAGATAGCTTCCTTGAAGCTCTTCTTCCACATGAGTACCTTTCCATCAGAGAAAGTTACATTGAATCCTTTGTCTTCCATGGCAGATACAGACACAAGGTTCTTCTTCAATTTGGGTACATAGAGTACATCTTGTAGATGGAGGACTTGTCCTTGAGACAAGTGGAGGGTCACAGTCCCGGTCCCTTTCACAGGATAAGTGGCATTATCCCCAAGGATAATTTCTAGATTAGTATCCCTTTCAACCATGTCAGAAAGTGCTTCCTTGAATCCGGTGATGTGTCTTGAGGCACCACTATCGATTAGCCAGACATCCATAGTGTCGGGCGGAGATGCAGCTGAGAGAGCAGATATTAGAATATACTCATTTCTTTTATCAACAACATTAGACTCCTCATACCTGGTATTTCTGGTCCTTTTAGAAGGTGGATGGTTTCCTTCAAAGTGAGCCTTCCTCTTTCCTTTGGATTTGTCATTTCTTTGATTCCCATTCCTTCGGTTGTTGTTGTTGTCGTCACTATCGGGAGAATTCTTCTGGAAGGGGCATTCTCTAGCATAGTGTCCAGTCCTATGGAAGGTGAAACATTTACCCTTCTTCTTTTGAGTCTTAGTCCTTCCTTTGTCCTTGGAACCACCAGAGTTCTTCTTTCGGGAATGAGCAACATAGGCAGCATTTCTTTCATTATCAAATTCCTTCATCCTTGTTTCTTCTTGCATACATCTAGACAGAAGCTCATCAAAGTTAGGGATGGTATTATTGTTGAGAATGGTAGTTGTGAATACTTGCCATTCATATGGAAGTCCTCCAAGTGTGGTGAGAACCATCTCACGATCAGCTATTGTCTCCCCAATAGCTAGCAGATTATTCCTGGTTTCGGTCAACTTCATAAAGAAAGTTTGAATAGACTCGTCTCCGCCCTTCTTCATATTCTTCAACTTGTTCTTGAGGAATAGCACTTGGTTCACATTGTTTACTCGGAACATAAGTATCAGTTTGTCATACATCTCCTTGGATGTGCCTAGTTCAGATATGTAGGCAACCAGACTCTTATTTATGGATTCCTTGATCAACAGTTTTGCTCTGATTTCTCCCTTCTTATACTTGTGTTTAACAGCAGCAGAGGCATTTGATGGAGGTTCTTGAATCTTCCCTGTCACATGATCTAGGAGATCATGATCTTCTAATTTGAGATCTAATAACATCTTCCAGGCATGGAAGTCATCACTTCCAGTCAGCTTGTCATTCTCCCTGAATTCAAGCTTAGAGGAATCCATTTCCTTCGATGATGATTGCTATAGATAGAGTTTGTCTTCACCTCAGCTCCGATACCATGTAAAGTTTTGTAGATGTTCTATGCTAAGAGCAATTTCACTTTTCTCACAGCAATCATACAAGTAGATAAGCAAAATGCAGATAGAACATATAAGTAGATCTTACAGAAGACAAATCAGAAACAAGAAAAATGTATGTGTTTGTTTCGGCGGTCAACAGGATGCTTCAACCAGCAAAGTCTCCTTTGGTCAGCCAGCCCAACATGTGTCACAACAACCCTCCAACCAGTAGATGAGTCAACCCAAGTCAGTTCTACAAAAGTCAACGCTGTCCTGAAAAGTCAACGCAGGGGCAGCAAGCTAAAAGTCAACGCAGCAGCAAAACGGTCAACCCTTTGACCTCGATTTTTGTGCCAAGTAGTATGGCCTTCAAAAATCGAACCTCCCACAAGTTTTCAGCTTGTTTGGACCAAGCGTTGACCAAAGTCAACGCTGGTCAAACTTCTGCGAAACCCTAGCAGCAGAAACCCTAGCAGCAGAAAAATCCTCTTCGTCCTTCCCACGTGTGGCTGAAATTCGTCCTCCAGGTAGCTCGTACTTTTAGGATGAGAGAGGAAGATGTGAGTTGTGTTGTGATCAAATTCTCTCCAACTTTTCCTGTATATATATATCCATCAATGAGGGTGTGTGACACATCTGTTGGGCATGTGAGCCTACATTACAAAACTGGCTGACCTTTGCAGATATAATTTATTAAGAATAATAAATTCAAAATATAAGTTCTGCTCATCGGATTAAGACTATTTTTATATGGATTTTACACCTCTCAGAAAGAGGAATCCAACAAAAATATTAGCCTCTTAATCTGAGCATCAGAACATGGAGTTTGGACCTAGTTGTCCAAATTTAACATTAACACTGACCTAGTTATTTGGGCCCATAATCCCTCTCGGGGAGGGTGCTCTGCTCTACTCATTCATTTAGCCTATGAGCACCATAGCTAGAATTGTGCTCTCTTTGATGGTTTGATCTATTTTTTAAGGGTTATCTTTCAAGAATTGTCTTTTAGTGTTCTTGGGTGATTTCTCTTTAAAGGTGCTCTTGTTGGTTTCTTTTATTGTGGATTGGTGCAAAATTATCTTTCTCCTAGTGCTGGCTTACCTTCTCAGTGTAGGTGGTTTAGGGTTTTCTGGTTGGTTCCATTCAATCATTTCTCCCTATTATGAATCTCATCACGATATCATAGCATGCGTGAATTTCTCTTACTCTTTAGCATTGTCCTCTTGGGTTCTATAGTGTTTTATGGGGCATAAACCTTCCTTTAAAGGATAGCGCTCTTTAGGCTTTTCCTAGGGTCATTCTTGTTAGCTTTTTGGGTAACTCCAAAATTGTTTTCCCTTAGCACTACTCCTTTGGTGATGCTTCAAGGACATATGGATGTCTCAATTTAGTTGCATGCTTTATCTTGGTTAGAGTGCTACCATAGATCCTTACCTCGGAGGTTGTTTCTTCAATCGACATGATGACCAACCCATTGGGTGCAGATAATAGGGGAATCAATTTCTTTTTTAGAGGAGGTACCTATCTAAGACTAGTGCTAGGAACTCGGAGAAGGGCACTTGGCCCTAGGAGCTTGGGACCATGTGGTAGTGAACTTGGAGGTTGGACACTTGACTTAGGTTGCTTCGGTTGAGGAGCATACTTCATGGAGGTTGGTGATGGACATAAACACATATGTTGAGGAGCATTAGAGCTTAGTGACCACGTTGGCACATGTGAGAGGACGTGGCACATAGAAGAAGAGGGATGCACTTAGGGAGTGACCCCGGGAGTGCACTCCCGCAATTTTTTTTTCGCTCCCTAGCTTTTCTTCACAATTTTTTTCACAAAGATGTTCCAAACACAATTTTTTTGAAAGAAACAAGAATTTTTGAGTAGGACAACCTTATATTCAAGCCTATGGCCCTAGTATTGATATGCAATTCATGGTAATGCTAAATTCTCCTTTATCTTTCATTTTCACTTAAATTTTTAACATTACCATGAAATGAGTCAGGATGTTTGAGAGTGGTTTTGACCTCATTGGATTTCACATGGAGAAAGTAGAATTTTAGATCTCAATCAAAATCCAGTAGACTTGTTAGTTTTTCAAGATTTCAGGATTGTGGGGATTGTAATGTTTCCATTGGATTTTGTCATGTATTAGGGTATGGAACTCATATTTAATCAAAACCACCAAGCCCTCTATGTACCTTGATGTTAGTGACATTGGTTGTCAAACTCCTCTATCATGAGCCTACTAAAAATGTACCCATCACTCAAACAAAATCTTGACTTGACATGCTATGTTTTTTTCTATCTTATGTTAATTTTTAGAGGTTGATATTAATGAAAAAGATCCCAAGATAGGCAATGATTTTGATGATATGTAAGTATTTTTCGTAGCATGATTTTTTTGGATGCTAGAGACCATCTAGAGCTTGTTTGTTGATGTAATTTCAGTTCAAAGATGGATTGCGCTTGATGCTATTTTGGTTATGTGCACCCTTACATGCTATATAAATGAGAACTTGTAATTTGTGGACCTGTGGTGGATGAAGATTATAGCTACTAGATGATTGATTTTATATGGTTTAATCCATGTTTTTATGCCTTTTATAACTCATTCATCATTCTACATTCTTTTGTTGACATATATGCATCATTCTAAATTCGCTCCCAACTCAAAAGATTTTGAAAATTGTCACTCCTCGCCCCTGCTTTTTCTTTTGCTCCTGCTTCGAAGCAGCCTAGATGAGAACACTTAGATAGTGGCCCATCATGGAAGAGGTTTCATTGGACTAATAACCTGTTGAAAGTGCACCATCTCGGAGGAGGGGTGTTGAGCCAAGGATTATCATCATTGGTGGGAATTTCACTTTGGGGGTTGGTTAAAGCCCTAGTTTGAGACACTGTGAAAATTCTTGAACTGCAACAACTGGAAATTATTCTTCTAACTTAACACTTTATTTGTCTTCTGTAATTATTATTACGACAAATAACAAATATTTCACACTACAATTCTTCACGAAATAAAATATGTCAGGGAAATAAAAATAGGAATTGAGAAATAGATGCACACACGACTAAAATGACACCGTTGTTTTTTGGACAATTGTCCTCGGAAAAGCACCAAAGGGAGAACCAATGCAGCAGATGAGGGTTTTATTATTATGTTGCAAATATAGAGAATTACAACTAATACACACTGTTGGGCTGGGAATGTGCACGACTTGCTGGAGAAAATTCGTCCTGCCTTCGGAACACCTCTAGATCGCTGTCTTGCCTCTCTCTGCCTCTTGAAACAATTCGTTAGGCCTCTTAAGACTAGATCTGAGCTCTAGCTGCTGAATCGATATTCCTTCTGGTAACTCGCACTAGTAAACTGAGCAACTCGTACTGTAGAATGAGGCCTCCCTGCTAGATATTCAACCTTCCTTCCCTGACTCTGGAAACTAGAAAACCTCCTGAGAATTTCTCCAGAAATTCTCACTCTACGAACCCTTGCTACTCTCTCTCTCTTGGCTCAAACTGCATCCTCACTGAATACCGCGAATGTGGAATTCAAACTGCCTTGCTCACAAATTGTACACTGTGTCTTCTCCAAGCCCCTTCGACTTGCTCTTATAATCTCTCGTTGGAGCATCAATAACCAAGACCTAATTATGGTCGATGGCTCAGATCATCTTAGACTCCATCAAGTGACTTTTCTGGAAGTCTCTAGAGCAAAATCAATCTCCTCAATTAATACCCATTAATTAATCAATTTTCCTAAGTTAAACTTAGGACATTTTTAATTATTGATCGATTAATTTAATTGAGGGCTTCTAAATGTTTTCTCTCGAAACCTTTTCTGGCTTTTGGAGATCTCATGTTCCATAGCTTCTCTGACACCATAGAGATTAGAACCCCTGTCTAATGCTATCATATCCATCAAAAAATAACACTCCCTCTTAGCGAGGAAGGTGTTCTCCACACTCCACTATCCATTCTACTCATCTATCCTGATGAACATCCTGTAGCTGGAGTGTCATACGCTGCTGATGTCTAACATCTATTATACCTCCTTTATTCACATCTCAATTGATTTGACTCCATGTCATTGGAAATCACAATGAAGAATTCAATTTGGCAAACATCATCCATCATGCTACTGCGTGTTATCGCTTGCTGCCTACACCTACTAGTTAGGGAGAAAAACCCTTAACCCTGTTAGAAAATCAGAAAGGCAGAAAGATTTTCTCTTGATAATTACTTGTGATGTTCTTGTTATCATGATTCTTTGTATCATCCTTCTTCAGTTCATCAAGCAATTACCAAAGTAATAACACATAAAATAATGGACACCAGATGTAGGCACTATGCCAGGGCAAAACCCACCTCGAGGGGAAAACCTAGTCAAGAAAACTCTTCCTTTCAATAATATTCTTTGAGACTCTTCTGTTAGTTTTTGGTAGCATCGGATGTGCTCTAGCCATGAAAATTGGTGGAGAGGCTAAGGCACATGAGTTCTAAAGAACCCAGAAACCGTTTGGTGAAATTCCACCCGGATTGTATTTTATTAAAATAATTAATATTTTTAATGGGGTTCCTAATTCTAAACTTAGAAAAATTAAAGTATTAATGGGTATTAATCAAAATATGGGTGAGAATGATCTAGAAGGCAGATCAAGTCAAGTTTTAATCTTAGCAGTTGATTAGAGACTTAATCTCGGCCGTTGAAGTCTCAACGAGAAAAGTATAAGGAGGCTTGGGGTTCATTTAGAAACACACACAAGAGAGAACAAAATGATTTGGAGTTCGATTTTTGGGGCTAGGAAGTTGAGAATTTGAACTGAGTGATCAGTTGTAGCAGAGGGATAGGGATAGTTCGGGAGTATTGACAGAGAGGCAGAGAGAATCTTATGGAGGCAGCGCAACAACCAGGAGGACTGACGCTGGGCCAATCTGGGGCCACGCAGGCTTGACGCATAGCTAGAAGCGCTAGCACAGAAGCTGAAGTTGCCCTCCACGCAAAAAGGTGGAACTGCCGGGGAACTGTCAGAACAACCGGGAAAGATGACGTAGTGGGAAGAAGAGACAGTGCAAAGTTGACGCAAAGCTTGTAGGGCCGACGCAGGGCCAACGCAGAGGTAGCTGGGGTTAGCCAATTTTGCTGCCGGATTAGCTGGAATCTGTTAGGTGAAGTGAGGTAAAACTCACTTAGTTTTCCGCCATTGTATTTTCTCTGTCACTGGATTTCCAGAAGGGCATCCAACATTTGTATTTAGAATCATTGCTTAATAATAGAAACCCTCAGAGTTGTTGCATCTGTTTTCCCGCATTGGGTTTTTCTGAGGACTATTTTGTCCAAAAATAACTGTGTCATGTCACCTGTGTATCTTGTTCTTTGCTCAGTTTTCTGTTTCATGTATTCAAATATTAAAGAAGTGTAGGCTGCATGAGTAATTTTCTTCAGTATTCAGAGAATAACTTGATAATGTATATTAAAATCAAGTAGGTGAAGTAGATTCAAATTTGCTGCAGTAAGGGTTCCTTGAGGATTAGAAATTTTCACATTGTATCAGAGCATTTATTTTGAAACAGGAAGAGCAGATGCAGTGCTGAGCAAAGAGGCCAAAAACTTCACTTGGCAGCAATTCGAATCCCCTTGAAGGGATTGCACAGTCCTTGCCGGGAAGCAGAGAGTCCGAGGAAATCTCTCTCTGAGAGAGCCGATAGAGAGGTATGATTTCCAGCTCGTGAGTTTGTAGAGGCAGAGGGAGTGATGCAGAGCCTCAGTGTAGTGCTTGAAGGACGCAGTTTCTGCTGGGGCAAAAATCTGTTGGGAAAGAGCGAAGATGCATAGAAAGGAAATTTTCTCCTCAGATAACTTTTCTCGCCAAAAGTTCAAATTTCTCACTTGTCGGGCAGCATTGCTGAGCAATGACGAGCAGTGACTAGAAGAGTCAATTCGACATTTTGGGTGAGATGGCATCGCATGGGCTCAGAGATCAGGACAGGTTGGAAGGAGCTTCCAACTATGTCATATGGAAGACCAGAATCTTAGCTGTTCTGGAGGAGTATGATCTCGAAGCCTACGTCAAGAGTGTTGTGGCTGTTCCCGCTGACAATGATCAGAAGAAGTACAAGGCTGAGTAGGGGAAGGCGAAGAGGTTCATACTTGATGGAGTTCGAGATCATGTGGTCTCACACTTGCAGGGCAAAGATACAACCCGAGAGATGTGGGAAGCTTTGTCTTCACTGTATGAAGGTTCTTCCAAACAACGGAAGATGTACTTAGAACAAAAGTTGCAGCAGACATTGATGCAGAAGGGAGAAGGGGTTAACTCCTATCTTCAACGTCTTCAGGACACCAGAGACTAGCTTGCTGCAGTGGGGTCTACTCCTTAGTCTATTGTGATGGTAAGGACGACCCTGAATGGAGTCTCAGATGAATGGCAAGTCTTCATCCAAAGTATATTGGGCAGGGAAAGACTACCTTCATGGGAGGAGATGTGGGCAGCCCTTCAATAGGAGGAATTAAGGAGAGATCTGGTTAAGGTCAACCTCAATGGCAATAGTGGGAGTGGCACGAAGACCAAGGAGGAGGAGGAGAACACAACTTTAGCATCAAAGGGACAACAAAAGCAGAAGCAGAAAGACATTTCGAAGTTGAAATGTTTCAGATGTGGTGAGATGGGTCACTTTGCATCCTAGTGTCCTTTGAAGCAAAATGATAAGGATGAGAAACATGATCCTAAGGCTGCTCCAACAAAAATTGACGAAGATGAGTTTGCCATGAGTGCCCATGCATCTCCAGGAGGGAAATGGGGCGATATTGAGCTATAGTCGGGAGGACTACATGCGGGCAGGACCCTTGAGGAGTCCACCTCATGGATTAATTCCTTGCTACGGGAGCCCGAGATTTAGGAGTAATGAGATGGACTTAGTGTCAGATGATACAGTGGATTGTTTGGAGAGATAGATGTAGTACACTGAGACTAGGGACTGATCAACGCAGAGCAAGGTTGGCAACAGTGCAGAAGTCAGCAGCAGCGCAGAAGATTCAGAGGGTCAGAGACTAATAGCAGTGAGATTCCAACATTCATGGTATTATGCTGAACACAGTTAGTTCAGAAATTTTGGATGCTTTTTCATTGCTGAACAACAACAATTGGAAAATGACGCAATGCAGAGCTAATAGTGGCAATGTTAGCAACATATGCAGAGGAAGCTGTAGTACAGACACAACAGTGGCAGTGGTAGTGTCATGGGCAACAATACTGTAGCAGCAACAACACAATGTTGGTGGCAGCAACAGTGTAGAAAGGAGATGCTTCAGAAACAGAGCAACATGCAGTTGGACATTGTTGTAGAGCACCTTCCTCGCCAAGCGGGAGTGTTAGTTTTTGGTAGCATCGGATGTGCTCTAGCCATGAAAATTGGCGGAGAGGCTAAGGCACATGAGTTCTAAAGAACCCGTAAACCGTTTGGTGAAATTCCACCTGGATTGTATTTTATTAAAATAATTAATATTTTTAATGGGGTTCTTAAGTCTAAACTTAGGAAAATTAAAATATTAGTGGGTATTAATCAAAATATGGGTGAGAATGATCTAGAAGGTGGATCAAGTCAAGTTTTAATCTTAGCCGTTGATTAGAGACTTAATCTCGGCTGTTGAAGTTTCAACAAGAAAAGTATAAGAAGGAGGCTTGGGGTTCATTTAGAAACACACACATGAGAGAACAAATTGATCTGGAGTTCGATTTCTGGGGCTAGGAAGCTGAGAATTCAAACTGAGTGATCAATTGCAGCAGAGGGACAGGGATAGTTAGGGAGTACTGACAGAGAGGTGGAGATAAGCTTGTGGAGGCAACGCAACATCCAAGAGGATTGACACTGGGCCAATCTGGGCCCACACAGTCCTGACGCAGAGCCAGAAGGGCCAACGCAGATGCTGAAGCTGCCCTCCACGCAACAAGCTGGAACTGCCGGAATAGTTGGGAAAGCTGACGCAGTGGGCAAAAGAGACAACGCAGAGCTGACACAGAGCCTGTAGGGCTGACGTAGGGCCAGCACAGAGGTAGCGGAGGTTAGTCAGTTTTGCTGCCGGATCAACTGGAATTTGCCGGGTGAAGTGAGGTAAAACTCACTCAGTTTTCCACCATTATATTTTCAATTTTTCTCTGTCACTGGATTGCCGGGAGGGCATCCAACATTTGTATTCAGAATTACTTCTTAATAATAGAAAACCCTCAGAGCTACTGCACCGGTTTTCCCGCATTGGGTTTTTCTGGGGACTATTTTGTCCAAAAATAACTGTGTCCTATGTATCTTGTTCTTTGCTCAATTTCTGTTTCATGTATTCATATATTAAAGAAGAGTAGGCTGCAGAAGTAATTCGCTTTAGTATTTAGAGAATACCTTGATAATCTATATTAAAATCAAGTAGGTGAAGTAGATTCAGATTTGCTGTAGTAACGGTTCCTTGAGGATTAGGAATTTTCACATCTTCACCCTAGACAAAGACCAAACCTTCCCTCCACACCAAGTCAGCCTCCTAGATCTTCGACCTCCTTTCCAGCAACTTTGACTAGGCAGCAGCTTCCGACATCAGGCAACTTCCAACATCAGTGAAACTTGGAAGACTTCGATCTCCCAATCTAGGGCACGAAACAGAGAGAGAAGCACCAAAATTTTGTTTTTCTTCTTCTCCTTAGACTCCGCCCAACTCGCACTTCCTTTGGCTTCCCGACTTCGTACTTCGCACTTCCCAGCTTCCTTAGAAATATCGAACTTGTTTGAGATGAAGTGCTCCAAATGAATTCGACTTGCTAATATTTATAGGCTTCAAGGGAGGTCGAATTGATTTCCTTAAGTCGACTTGATCTCTTCTAGGCCGACTTGATGTGGAGGATACATAAATTATATTTGACTCAATAATTAACCTTTTTACATGATTCAAAAGCCCAAGAAGGGTCTCTTTAAAAGTACAATGACTCTATTGACTCAGAATAAATTCTAGAAGTTCTCAATGGGGACTTTGACCTAAAAGCATGGTGACCCAAGCATGAAAACCATCATTTAATAAGTCACAATAATAATAAAAATTCTTTTCTTTATTCTTTTGACAAGTACATTACAAGATGACTTGAATACATTAAATGAAGAACGGACCTAGTGACATTTTCCAAAACTCCCTCTTAACTAGGGAGGTATTCACCATATAGAAGTACAAGGAAGATCTCAACTATATGAACCATGAAGAACTTCAGGCACCACAATTCCATGGATTAGATTCCTGATTAGGGCAATCTATCAATTGGTGTCTTCAACAATTTAGGCATTGTAATGCCACGTACCAGATTCCTGACTAGGGCAATCTATCCAGGTGGGACTAAGATGGACTCAAGCTTTCAGTCTTTCTAGGTAACATCAGACTTACTTGCTAACTATCAACCCAAAGATCCAGGTGTGTATCCAAAAACAGAGCTCTATAATTAACACCACCTTTTCCAACTTCGGCACCTAGACATCAACACAAAGTGTCTGCCATATGTCCTCCTAGGCAATGCTTCACTCGCAAAGCCTCAACACTCCTAGATCCAACAGATCAAGGAGAACCAATTTCTCCCAATCAAATTGATTGGTAACCAACATGCTATCAACACCTTCGAGAGATTTACCCATACAAACACAACCCCAATCAATAATATACTTTCATATGTACATAATCAAATACAAACCTCCGGGGTCTTGATGTTGCTTCTCAACTTTTCATAGTAGGACTTGTTGACCACTGGAGTGGCACCTTCGAAGCAGCCTAGATGAGAACACTTAGATAGTGGCCCATCATGGAAGAGGTTTCATTGGACTAATAACCTGTTGAAAGTGCACCATCTCGGAGGAGGGGTGTTGAGCCAAGGATTATCATCATTGGTGGGAATTTCACTTTGGGGGTTGGTTAAAGCCCTAGTTTGAGACACTGTGAAAATTCTTGAACTGCAACAACTGGAAATTATTCTTCTAACTTAACACTTTATTTGTCTTCTGTAATTATTATTACGACAAATAACAAATATTTCACACTACAATTCTTCACGAAATAAAATATGTCAGGGAAATAAAAATAGGAATTGAGAAATAGATGCACACACGACTAAAATGACACCGTTGTTTTTTGGACAATTGTCCTCGGAAAAGCACCAAAGGGAGAACCAATGCAGCAGATGAGGGTTTTATTATTATGTTGCAAATATAGAGAATTACAACTAATACACACTGTTGGGCTGGGAATGTGCACGACTTGCTGGAGAAAATTCGTCCTGCCTTCGGAACACCTCTAGATCGCTGTCTTGCCTCTCTCTGCCTCTTGAAACAATTCGTTAGGCCTCTTAAGACTAGATCTGAGCTCTAGCTGCTGAATCGATATTCCTTCTGGTAACTCGCACTAGTAAACTGAGCAACTCGTACTGTAGAATGAGGCCTCCCTGCTAGATATTCAACCTTACTTCCCTGACTCTGGAAACTAGAAAACCTCCTGAGAATTTCTCCAGAAATTCTCACTCTACGAACCCTTGCTACTCTCTCTCTCTTGGCTCAAACTGCATCCTCACTGAATACCGCGAATGTGGAATTCAAACTGCCTTGCTCACAAATTGTACACTGTGTCTTCTCCAAGCCCCTTCGACTTGCTCTTATAATCTCTCGTTGGAGCATCAATAACCAAGACCTAATTATGGTCGATGGCTCAGATCATCTTAGACTCCATCAAGTGACTTTTCTGGAAGTCTCTAGAGCAAAATCAATCTCCTCAATTAATACCCATTAATTAATCAATTTTCCTAAGTTAAACTTAGGACATTTTTAATTATTGATCGATTAATTTAATTGAGGGCTTCTAAATGTTTTCTCTCGAAACCTTTTCTGGCTTTTGGAGATCTCATGTTCCATAGCTTCTCTGACACCATAGAGATTAGAACCCCTGTCTAATGCTATCATATCCATCAAAAAATAACACTCCCTCTTAGCGAGGAAGGTGTTCTCCACACTCCACTATCCATTCTACTCATCTATCCTGATGAACATCCTGTAGCTGGAGTGTCATACGCTGCTGATGTCTAACATCTATTATACCTCCTTTATTCACATCTCAATTGATTTGACTCCATGTCATTGGAAATCACAATGAAGAATTCAATTTGGCAAACATCATCCATCATGCTACTGCGTGTTATCGCTTGCTGCCTACACCTACTAGTTAGGGAGAAAAACCCTTAACCCTGTTAGAAAATCAGAAAGGCAGAAAGATTTTCTCTTGATAATTACTTGTGATGTTCTTGTTATCATGATTCTTTGTATCATCCTTCTTCAGTTCATCAAGCAATTACCAAAGTAATAACACATAAAATAATGGACACCAGATGTAGGCACTATGCCAGGGCAAAACCCACCTCGAGGGGAAAACCTAGTCAAGAAAACTCTTCCTTTCAATAATATTCTTTGAGACTCTTCTGTTAGTTTTTGGTAGCATCGGATGTGCTCTAGCCATGAAAATTGGTGGAGAGGCTAAGGCACATGAGTTCTAAAGAACCCAGAAACCGTTTGGTGAAATTCCACCCGGATTGTATTTTATTAAAATAATTAATATTTTTAATGGGGTTCCTAAGTCTAAACTTAGAAAAATTAAAGTATTAATGGGTATTAATCAAAATATGGGTGAGAATGATCTAGAAGGCAGATCAAGTCAAGTTTTAATCTTAGCCGTTGATTAGAGACTTAATCTCGGCCGTTGAAGTCTCAACGAGAAAAGTATAAGGAGGCTTGGGGTTCATTTAGAAACACACACAAGAGAGAACAAAATGATTTGGAGTTCGATTTTTGGGGCTAGGAAGTTGAGAATTTGAACTGAGTGATCAGTTGTAGCAGAGGGATAGGGATAGTTCGGGAGTATTGACAGAGAGGCAGAGAGAATCTTATGGAGGCAGCGCAACAACCAGGAGGACTGACGCTGGGCCAATCTGGGGCCACGCAGGCTTGACGCATAGCTAGAAGCGCTAGCACAGAAGCTGAAGTTGCCCTCCACGCAAAAAGGTGGAACTGCCGGGGAACTGTCAGAACAACCGGGAAAGATGACGTAGTGGGAAGAAGAGACAGTGCAAAGTTGACGCAAAGCTTGTAGGGCTGACGCAGGGCCAACGCAGAGGTAGCTGGGGTTAGCCAATTTTGCTGCCGGATTAGCTGGAATCTGTTAGGTGAAGTGAGGTAAAACTCACTTAGTTTTCCGCCATTGTATTTTCTCTGTCACTGGATTTCCAGAAGGGCATCCAACATTTGTATTTAGAATCATTGCTTAATAATAGAAACCCTCAGAGTTGTTGCATCTGTTTTCCCGCATTGGGTTTTTCTGAGGACTATTTTGTCCAAAAATAACTGTGTCATGTCACCTGTGTATCTTGTTCTTTGCTCAGTTTTCTGTTTCATGTATTCAAATATTAAAGAAGTGTAGGCTGCATGAGTAATTTTCTTCAGTATTCAGAGAATAACTTGATAATGTATATTAAAATCAAGTAGGTGAAGTAGATTCAAATTTGCTGCAGTAAGGGTTCCTTGAGGATTAGAAATTTTCACATTGTATCAGAGCATTTATTTTGAAACAGGAAGAGCAGATGCAGTGCTGAGCAAAGAGGCCAAAAACTTCACTTGGCAGCAATTCGAATCCCCTTGAAGGGATTGCACAGTCCTTGCCGGGAAGCAGAGAGTCCGAGGAAATCTCTCTCTGAGAGAGCCGATAGAGAGGTATGATTTCCAGCTCGTGAGTTTGTAGAGGCAGAGGGAGTGATGCAGAGCCTCAGTGTAGTGCTTGAAGGACGCAGTTTCTGCTGGGGCAAAAATCTGTTGGGAAAGAGCGAAGATGCATAGAAAGGAAATTTTCTCCTCAGATAACTTTTCTCGCCAAAAGTTCAAATTTCTCACTTGTCGGGCAGCATTGCTGAGCAATGACGAGCAGTGACTAGAAGAGTCAATTCGACATTTTGGGTGAGATGGCATCGCATGGGCTCAGAGATCAGGACAGGTTGGAAGGAGCTTCCAACTATGTCATATGGAAGACCAGAATCTTAGCTGTTCTGGAGGAGTATGATCTCGAAGCCTACGTCAAGAGTGTTGTGGCTGTTCCCGCTGACAATGATCAGAAGAAGTACAAGGCTGAGTAGGGGAAGGCGAAGAGGTTCATACTTGATGGAGTTCGAGATCATGTGGTCTCACACTTGCAGGGCAAAGATACAACCCGAGAGATGTGGGAAGCTTTGTCTTCACTGTATGAAGGTTCTTCCAAACAACGGAAGATGTACTTAGAACAAAAGTTGCAGCAGACATTGATGCAGAAGGGAGAAGGGGTTAACTCCTATCTTCAACGTCTTCAGGACACCAGAGACTAGCTTGCTGCAGTGGGGTCTACTCCTTAGTCTATTGTGATGGTAAGGACGACCCTGAATGGAGTCTCAGATGAATGGCAAGTCTTCATCCAAAGTATATTGGGCAGGGAAAGACTACCTTCATGGGAGGAGATGTGGGCAGCCCTTCAATAGGAGGAATTAAGGAGAGATCTGGTTAAGGTCAACCTCAATGGCAATAGTGGGAGTGGCACGAAGACCAAGGAGGAGGAGGAGAACACAACTTTAGCATCAAAGGGACAACAAAAGCAGAAGCAGAAAGACATTTCGAAGTTGAAATGTTTCAGATGTGGTGAGATGGGTCACTTTGCATCCTAGTGTCCTTTGAAGCAAAATGATAAGGATGAGAAACATGATCCTAAGGCTGCTCCAACAAAAATTGACGAAGATGAGTTTGCCATGAGTGCCCATGCATCTCCAGGAGGGAAATGGGGCGATATTGAGCTATAGTCGGGAGGACTACATGCGGGCAGGACCCTTGAGGAGTCCACCTCATGGATTAATTCCTTGCTACGGGAGCCCGAGATTTAGGAGTAATGAGATGGACTTAGTGTCAGATGATACAGTGGATTGTTTGGAGAGATAGATGTAGTACACTGAGACTAGGGACTGATCAACGCAGAGCAAGGTTGGCAACAGTGCAGAAGTCAGCAGCAGCGCAGAAGATTCAGAGGGTCAGAGACTAATAGCAGTCAGATTCCAACATTCATGGTATTATGCTGAACACAGTTAGTTCAGAAATTTTGGATGCTTTTTCATTGCTGAACAACAACAATTGGAAAATGACGCAATGCAGAGCTAATAGTGGCAATGTTAGCAACATATGCAGAGGAAGCTGTAGTACAGACACAACAGTGGCAGTGGTAGTGTCATGGGCAACAATACTGTAGCAGCAACAACACAATGTTGGTGGCAGCAACAGTGTAGAAAGGAGATGCTTCAGAAACAGAGCAACATGCAGTTGGACATTGTTGTAGAGCACCTTCCTCGCCAAGCGGGAGTGTTAGTTTTTGGTAGCATCGGATGTGCTCTAGCCATGAAAATTGGCGGAGAGGCTAAGGCACATGAGTTCTAAAGAACCCGTAAACCGTTTGGTGAAATTCCACCTGGATTGTATTTTATTAAAATAATTAATATTTTTAATGGGGTTCTTAAGTCTAAACTTAGGAAAATTAAAATATTAATGGGTATTAATCAAAATATGGGTGAGAATGATCTAGAAGGTGGATCAAGTCAAGTTTTAATCTTAGCCGTTGATTAGAGACTTAATCTCGGCTGTTGAAGTCTCAACAAGAAAAGTATAAGAAGGAGGCTTGGGGTTCATTTAGAAACACACACAGGAGAGAACAAATTGATCTGGAGTTCGATTTCTGGGGCTAGGAAGCTGAGAATTCAAACTGAGTGATCAATTGCAGCAGAGGGGCAGGGATAGTTCGGGAGTACTGACAGAGAGGTGGAGAGAAGCTTGTGGAGGCAACGCAACATCCAAGAGGATTGACACTGGGCCAATCTGGGCCCACACAGGCCTGACGCAGAGCCAGAAGGGCCAACGCAGATGCTGAAGCTGCCCTCCACGCAGAAAGCTGGAACTGCCGAAACAACCGGGAAAGCTGACGCAGTGGGCAAAAGAGACAACGCAGAGCTGACACAGAGCCTGTAGGGCTGACGTAGGGCCAGCACAGAGGTAGCGGAGGTTAGTCAGTTTTGCTGCCGGATCAACTGGAATTTGCCGGGTGAAGTGAGGTAAAACTCACTCAGTTTTCCACCATTATATTTTCAATTTTTCTCTGTCACTGGATTGCCGGGAGGGCATCCAACATTTGTATTCAGAATTACTTCTTAATAATAGAAAACCCTCAGAGCTACTGCACCGGTTTTCCCGCATTGGGTTTTTCTGGGGACTATTTTGTCCAAAAATAACTGTGTCCTATGTATCTTGTTCTTTGCTCAATTTCTGTTTCATGTATTCATATATTAAAGAAGAGTAGGCTGCAGAAGTAATTCGCTTTAGTATTTAGAGAATACCTTGATAATCTATATTAAAATCAAGTAGGTGAAGTAGATTCAGATTTGCTGTAGTAACGGTTCCTTGAGGATTAGGAATTTTCACATCTTCACCCTAGACAAAGACCAAACCTTCCCTCCACACCAAGTCAGCCTCCTAGATCTTCGACCTCCTTTCCAGCAACTTCGACTAGGCAGCAGCTTCCGACATCAGGCAACTTCCAACATCAGTGAAACTTGGAAGACTTCGATCTCCCAATCTAGGGCACGAAACAGAGAGAGAGGCACCAAAATTTTGTTTTTCTTCTTCTCCTTAGACTCCACCCAACTCGCACTTCCTTTGGCTTCCCGACTTCGTACTTCGCACTTCCCAGCTTCCTTAGAGATATCGAACTTGTTTGAGATGAAGTGCTCCAAATGAATTCGACTTGCTTCTATTTATAGGCTTCAAGGGAGGTCGAATTGATGTCCTTAGGTCGACTTGATCTCTTCTAGGCCGACTTGATGTGGAGGATACATAAATTATATTTGACTCAATACTTAACCTTTTTACATGATTCAAAAGCCCAAGAAGGGTCTCTTTAAAAGTACAATGACTCTATTGACTCAGAATAAATTCTAGAAGTTCTCAATGGGGACTTTGACCTAAAAGCATGGTGACCCAAGCATGAAAACCATCATTTAATAAGTCACAATAATAATAAAAATTCTTTTCTTTATTCTTTTGACAAGTACATTACAAGATGACTTGAATACATTAAATGAAGAACGGACCTAGTGACATTTTCCAAAACTCCCTCTTAACTAGGGAGGTATTCACCATATAGAAGTACAAGGAAGATCTCAACTATATGAACCATGAAGAACTTCAGGCACCACAATTCCATGGATTAGATTCCTGATTAGGGCAATCTATCAATTGGTGTCTTCAACAATTTAGGCATTGTAATGCCACGTACCAGATTCCTGACTAGGGCAATCTATCCAGGTGGGACTAAGATGGACTCAAGCTTTCAGTCTTTCTAGGTAACATCAGACTTACTTGCTAACTATCAACCCAAAGATCCAGGTGTGTATCCAAAAACAGAGCTCTATAATTAACACCACCTTTTCCAACTTCGGCACCTAGACATCAACACAAAGTGTCTGCCATATGTCCTCCTAGGCAATGCTTCACTCGCAAAGCCTCAACACTCCTAGATCCAACAGATCAAGGAGAACCAATTTCTCCCAATCAAATTGATTGGTAACCAACATGCTATCAACACCTTCGAGAGATTTACCCATACAAACACAACCCCAATCAATAATATACTTTCATATGTACATAATCAAATACAAACCTCCGGGGTCTTGATGTTGCTTCTCAACTTTTCATAGTAGGACTTGTTGACCACTGGAGTGGCACCTGATGATTATATGAAGACTCCATGCCCAAGGATGATCCAAATGACACTTGTACCATCAGATCTCATCAGTCAACAGAGTTTTTTAACTCTACTTCTATCTTCTCATCATCTTTCTTGTACCCAGATTCCACACCCTACAGGGAATTGTAATAAGTGATACTAGTAATGATGAGTTTTGAGTCTGTAACAGGCCTAGGATGTTGAGACTCAATCAACAAATGAGTACACATTGGAGTGTTTTTATTATTTGGTTAATTATCCTTTTTTTTCAGAAACGAATAATTTTCTAGGTTTTTTCACTCACGTTTTATCCCAAAGCCGGGGTGACGGTTTGAAGGTTGAGCCCCTAACACATCTTAGTGTCTAGACTCTATGTATATTACCATACTAGATCACACAAAAAATTTCGTGGAATTTGGTTAGGTCTAGATAGTCATTTTTAAATTTTTTAGATTTCCCGTAGGTCAAAAATTGCAAATAAAATTGTATTTAAATTGTAATAAGTGTAGTCTAGATAAGTTGTATGGGGTATGAGGAATCAAAATTACACCTCTCACTATCAACTTTCTACTATGACCCTCAAAACCCACTTTTCCTAAGTTTAGTGGGAAATCTGGTAATTAATTAAGTCAGAAATTAAATGAATTGAGAAAAATAAATATTCACACATGCTAAATGTTGTGGAAATGAGGTGGAAAATTATGGGGGAGTTAAAGTGAAGTCCCAAGGTGATGTGGACTCCTAAAATCAAGGAAAGGACATGTGCTCAAATAAAATCGATTTTTTGGCATTAAATGAAACAAGTTGCTTGAAAATTCGAATTTGTGAAGTTAATGCACATTTGGAAGGATTTGGGAGAATATTTGGTGGAGATTTTTGTGGGAAATTGTTCCCACATGGGTTACCACTCATATACATTGTCATTCCACCATAAAATTCGAATTTGGCACATAAGGGAAGAAGAAAATAATGTCCACTTGCCAGAATTCGATTTTTAGACTTGGCATTGGAGCTCCATTCAACAAATTCGAATTTCTCTTTGGTATTATCACTTCATGCCACTTGTTTAATCACTTCTACGTTGGGATTGGCTCCAATGCCATTTGTCATTGTCATTCTTCATTGGGATTTGCTCCCAATGCTCTATATAATAGAGCCATGGGCTCTCACATTAGATAATATTGTTACTAGCTATTGTGCTTGCGGAAGCGCTGATGCCTTGTACACTTTCAGAAATATCAATAAAGACTTTGGGGTTTCATTCATGAGGTGTTCCTCCTTTTCGAGTGTAATGAATTGTTGAGCGTTGGTATTATTCCTTTTACTCATGCTTTGATCTAATTTGCTTCCATATGCTCTTATAGATTTGTTAATGTAGAACTATCTTGATTTGACATTTGATTTAGAAGTATGCTCTAGGTATAGAATGGTCTAGTTGGTTTTAAATAAATCTCTAGAGTTTCTTATGATTGTTTATTGCTAAATCTATATGGAACTAATTTTTGATTGAAGTTTTGTAGAGTGAACATCTTGTTGGGATTGCAGAATCAAGCGTGAGGGGAAGTCTTTGGAGAGACCAACCCACTCTTGATACATTTTTAAAGTAGCTCTCATTTGTTCTTTGAACCTTCATAGTTTTATCTTACAAAGTGGTTTTGCAGGGATTTCGGCACATAGCTTGTACACAAGGTGAGAACTTCTAAATTTAAATCTCTTTTAAAAAACATTGTACTTCATTTATTTCATTTGCTATCTAAGAGCTTGAAGATGGTTAAGCAAAGACGAGAGTTTACTCTCTCTTTAGCTTAGCCTTTTGTAAATTATAATTGTACACATACATTTTATCTTGCTGATTTTTCATTAATACTTGACTTATTTTGTAGTCATTGTTTGGATTGTTTGCTAACTCTTGTGTGGCAGATTTTGAAGAGCAACTTCTCGCAACATCTAACAAGTGTTTGCAGGACCTTTGGCAAGTGTTGGGGGTTCGATTTCCAAGGATGTCGTGAGCCCTTTTGAGGCTTATTTTGGCCAAGTCGAGTTCACTAGAGGGCTACCCATTTTCCTCTCTAAGCCGTGGGCATTTGGAAGAAACTCACACCTTGTTTCCCTTGCATAAGTTTTGTGAGATCTTGTCACTACTTTCTCAAGAAAAGAGGTCTAGTGTCCAAGTTTCAAGCAATTATTGTGAGGACTCTCCTTGAAGTATAGTTGAGAACTTTGAAAGGCCCTCTTCTCATTGTAATATTAGTAAAAGATCTAACTTGCTTGTGGGAGTTTGGGATTTCTCCCATGGTATCCTATCTCTCCATTTAGAGGGAGGCTTCTCTTGGGTGGATTGACATTCGCATGGTTTAAGCTTTCATACATCATTCACTTGCATGCTTTAATTGGGAATTAACACAACCTCACTATCACATTTCATTAAGTTAAAGTTTGTTACAATTTCATTTGAGCTTTGCATTTTCTTTCTCGTTGTTGCTTGGAGCTAGAAGCTTACACTTTACTTTGGGAAATTCATCCTTTACATGCAAACATTTTATATTCTTAACAAATTTTGATTCGTTTCCATTTACCTTGGTAAATTGTTTCATGAACACTTGAATACATGCTTCAATTTTATGCTACATTATTATCTTGAATATTGGAGCAATTTATTGTTATTGTCTATCTGAAACAAATTTTACTTTCAAGCAAATTACTTGTATCATTTTAATTCATTGATGCAACACTTGCAAGCTAATTTTATTCCTCCAATTGAAGTTATAATTGCAACTTATGTTGAACACTATTTCATTTTCAAGCATTGCAAATCAATCTCTTTGAAGCATTTTGCATGTATCATTATTTTAATTTGGGGAATTAACACAATTTGCATTTCATCTAGGCAATTTAGTGTAGGAAGGCCCCAAGCCTCATTAAAATTTTACCTCCAACATAAGTTGGTTGAAGTAGACATTTTAGGGATCCTCTATTGACTCCTCACTATGAGATCCATATTATTGGGTGGGGGTGAGGTCTGAGGATTGAAGAGTTAAATTGTAATCTTGCTGTAGAGCTAATTAATAAAATTAACTAAGAGCACTTTCCATTACATTTACTTTACTTGTTTCTTGATGGTTTGAGTTTTCATATGCAAAGTCTCTTTCAAAAGCAAGTATTGTAATTATTTCAAACAAGTGTTTTCTTTTCATGTTTCAGCTCTAATTGCATATTGATGTCTTGATTTAACACTTCCTTTCTTTTACATTTCCAAGTTAATTACTAATTTTTGGGTTTTGGCAAGATATGTTTCACATGTTTTGATTTATAAAGTTGATTATCTCAAAAACATTTTGTATCTTACATATCTTGTGCTAACAATTCTTATTTACATTTCAGGTTGACTTTGTTTTCTCTTTTGAGAACATTGCATTTTACTTTGAACAAATATATCTTTAAATTGTTGAGCAAATTCCTTATAAGGCACTGGTTTTATGGTTTTTAATCATATTAATGATTGGCATTGTTATTTCAAGTTGCTCACTTCATATTTGCTCCAAATCCTTAAAAGTAATCCATTTTCACTATAACACTCTCCTAGAAACTGACATCTTTTAACTTAAATTTTCATTAGGGACCACCCTCCTTAGCTAACCTAGGAGATAGCTCAAACAAAGAGAGTCGGGATTAGTGTGACAGCCCCTTCTTTGAGTTCCCTGCCACCAACCACACCTTGTGGGGTTGAAGACTTTTCTCACTGACTTGTAGGTAGGTGTAGGCGGCAGGGTGTTAAAATTGGCAACTAGGGCCAAACTCCATGTGGGTCATCTTATTCATGGCAGCTGATATTTTGTATCTCGCATATCTTGTGCTAACAATTCTTCTTTACATTTTAGGGTGACTTTGTTTTCTCTTTTGAGAACATTGCATTTTACTTTGAACAAATATATCTTTAAATTGTTGAGCAAATTCCCTGTAAGGCACTGGTTTTATAGTTTTTAATCATATTAATGATTGACATTGTTATTTCAAGTTGCGCACTTCATATTTGCTCATAAATCCTTAAAAGTAATCCATTTTAACTATAACACTCTCCTAGAAACTGACATCTTTTAACTTAAATTTTCATTAGGGACCACCCCCCTTAGCTAACCTAGGAGATAGCTCAAACAGAGAGAGTCGGGATTAGTGTGACAACCCCTTCTCTGAGTTCCCTGCCACCAACCACACCTTGTGGGGTTGAAGGCTTTTCTCACTGACTTGTAGGTAGGTGTAGGCGGCAGGGTGTTAAAATTGGCAACTAGGGCCAAACTCCATGTGGGCCATCTTATTCATGTCAACAGATATTTTTCCTAGATTCCTCTTGTCGAGAGGTGTAGGATTGATCTAAAGATCATCCGATTCCGACAACTATTTATGGAGATATGAATTTATTTGTATTTAGTTGACAAATTGTCAAGGTCGGCCAGTAGCTAAATGTGTGGCACACATGCCCAACAAATCATATAAGTACAAGTGAGGTTGATTCATTATCAACTCATCTCATCTCACTCATTCTTCTCTCTCTCCTTAGCTTTGGGTTACATAAGGAGCAGCTCACACGTGGGAAGGAGGACGCAAAAGGGCAAGGAAGACGTAGAAAGGAGGATGCAGAAGCTGCTGAAGGTCTCTTTGACCAACGTTGACCTTAGAAGAGTGTGGTTTTGGTGTGGCTGCCTCTCCTAGGCAGGCCGCAGATTTTGGCACACAAACCGAGGCAATCTGACCTTTGGTTTGACCAGCGTTGACTGCCCTAGTTTGGGGCAGCAGGTTGACTTCAGTCAACAACAATTTGACTGTGTTTTTGGGGCTGTTTATGGGTTGCTTCTTCAGGCTGTTCGAGGACTAGTTGACCGGGAAATTGACCAAGCATATTGGAGGTCAATTTCATCTCATTTGACTAAGTTTGACTTTGCTGATTTAGGGTTTGCTGCTGCTGATATAAAATTACAGAATTATGATTTTGTACTATTTCTCTCTGCTAAACTATTGAAGATAAAAGAAGATTTGATCAAAGGGTTTCCCCGCATTGGGGTTTGTCCTTGGCTAGTCGCCACATCTTGTGTCTCTTGTCTTGGCTTGTTTTCTGTCGATCGTTTAATGTTCTATCTGCACTTTACTTAATGTATATGTGATTGTTAATCAGTGGCTAATAAGAAGAAAAGAAGTAAACTACTCTAAGCATAGAACATACCATAATTTAACATGGTATTAGAGCTGAGGTGAAGACAAAGCCCAAGCAAGAGCAAGAGCAAGAGCAATCATCGAAGGTTGGCAAGGCTATCCTAAAAACTTCATGGGGTCCTCAACACTCTTCCCCGCCGAAGACAAGCTCCGTGAGAAGTCTGACTATCACGGATGGAAGATGTCTCTCAATCTGACTTTAGAAGATCAAGAAGTGTTGGACCATGTGAGAGGCAATATTGTTGCGCCTACATCAAATTCATCTGCTACTACCAGAAGCAAGTGGACCAAGGGAGAAGTCAAAGCAAAGAAGATCATTCAGGACTCTATTAACAAGCGCCTGGTGGCCTATGTTTCCAAGCTGACCACCTCCAAGGAAATCTACGATAGACTGGTGAGTTTATTTAAAGTTAATGATGCAAATCAAGTTTTGTTCCTTAGAAATAAGCTGAAGGAAATTAAGAAGGGCAAAGATGAGAGTATGCAAGCATATTTCTTAAGGATCACCGAGATCAAGAATGATCTCCTATCTATTGGGGAAGTAGTTCCTGATAGGGAAATGACTATCACAACTCTTGGAGGACTGCCACCTGAGTGGTATATATTCAGGACTACTCTTCTTAACAATAATGTCATCCCAGGATTTGAAGAATTGATGGCTAGATGTATTCAAGAAGAAACAAGGATGGAAGAGCAAGAAATACCCGCACTTGAAGGGAATCCCTTTGCTTTTTCTTATCATGCTAAAAGAAGAAATAATTCTGCGGCTAAATCCAATGGAAAGGTTGGACTGAAGGGTGGAAGAAAAGGACGATGTTACAATTGCAACAAAATGGGCCACTATCCGAGGGAGTGCCCTGATAAAAGAGACTCACACCATGACGATGACCAAAATCACTCTCAAGGCAATCAAAGGAATGGCAGGTCCAATGGCAGAGGTAAAAGAAATGCCGGAAATCAAGGAAGAGGACAACCCTTCAAGAAAGCAAGAAACTCCAGGTATGAATCTAACGTTGTTAACAATAAGCAAGATGAATATTGTCTACCAGCGACACTCTCTACTACTGCTCCCCCAGACTCGCTGGGAAATTGGCTTATTGATAGTGGTGCCTCAAGGCACTTCACTGGTTATAAAGAAGCTCTCTCTAATCTAATAGAGAAGGAGACCAACTTGGAAATTGTTCTTGGGGACAACGCAAAATATCCCGTGAAAGGTGTAGGGAATGTCACTCTTAAATTGATTCAGGGTAATACAATTCATTTGTAAGAAGTCCTATATGTACCTGATCTCAAAAAGAACCTGGTCTCTGTTTCAGCAATCAAAGACAAAGGCTACAAGGTGACCTTCATCGATGGCAAAGTACATGTATGGAAAAAGAATTTTAAGGAAGCTTTCACTCTTGGGTTTCGAGTCGATTGATTATATTAGGGCGGAGGAAGTCCGCTGGGTGTCATGTCTTATGACACATCACTTTAGTCCGAACTATGGCATCGGAGGTTCGCTCACCTTCATTATAAAGCTCTACCCAATTTAAGACAAATGGTGACAGGGATGCCCGAGTTCCGAGTAGAACAAGAAGGTGTATATCCTAGATGTGCCAAAGGGAAGCTCAAAAGGGGACCATTCCCCTCAAGCCAAAGCAAGAGCTCCGATATATTGCAGCTGGTTCACTCAGACATATCTGGTATGATGATTGTGAACTCCTTGGGAGGATATTTATATTACCTCACTTTTACAGATGATTATTCTCGCAAGACTTGGATATACTTCTTGAAAAAGAGGGATGAAGTGTTCACTTGGTTTCGTCACTTCAAAGCCTTGCCTTGATTGAGAATCAAACCGAAAAGAAGATCAAGATCTTAAGGACTGATAATGGGACTGAGTATGAATCCAATGAGTTCCATGACTTTTGCAAAGAGGTTGGCATTAAGAGGGAGACTACAACACCATATACTCCCGAGCAGAATGGTGTGGCAGAAAGGAAGAATCGTAGGATTGTGGAAGCTGTCTGTGCTATGCTCCATGATCAAAGACTTCCGAAGTTTCTATGGGCCGAAGCTACGAATACTGCCATATATGTGCAAAACTGATGCCCTCATCAAACATTGGGTTCCAAGACTCCCGAAGAGATGTTCACTGGTAAGAAACCTGACGTATCTCATTTTAGAATTTTTGGAAGTCTTGTATACTTGCATGTGTCGAAGGAGAAAATGAATAAATTGGGTGCATCTGGAAAGAAAGGAATCTTCGTGGGCTATAGCGAAAATACAAAGGGCTATAGAATCTATGTGGTTGGTCAAAGGGAAATCGAGATTAGCCTTGATGTCACCTTTGACGAAGATATGGCTCTTAGCAAAGTTAACAATCTTCCTACTCAAAGGGGATTTAAAGAAGCTGACACGAGGGAACCGAAGGAAAAGGAAGATGAGACGATGCCCGATGTGGAAGAACCTATGGATCCTATTGATCCCCCTCCACAAGAGCCTTCCTCTTCTAGGAAAAGGCCTTCATGGATTAAGGGTACACTTGATGCTGAAGGACACATTGCACTCAGAGGGACTTTCCGGGAAAATAAGAATCTGACCAAGTATCAGGGATACTTGACCATCATGAGCACGATCATCCAAAATGAGCCTTCATCATTTGCAGAAGCTGTCAAGCATCAAGTATGGAAGGATGCTATGACTGAGGAATATGAGTCCATCATGAAAACGATGTTTGGGATGATGACAAAGCAGTTGTCACTTTGAAATGGCTTTACAAGATAAAGCATGCAGTTGATGGAAGTGCTGAAAAGTATAAGGCTCGTTTTGTTGCTCGTGGCTTATCTCAGAAGGAAGGTAAGACTATGACGAGATATTTGCACCTGTTGCCCGATATACTACCATCTGCTCGATCATAGCCTTTGCTGCTTCGCAAGGATGGAACCTACATCAGGTGAATGTCAAGATCGCGTTCTTGCATGGTTGGATCAAAGATGAAATCTATGTGGAACAACCTGAAGGATTTGAGATTCATGATCAGGAATCTCGTGTGTGCAGGTTGAAGAAAGCCCTCTACGGGCTGAAGCAAGCACCCCGAGCGTGGTATGAGGATCGATAGCTACCTGAAGAAGAAAAAGCAAATTGTTCATTTCTCTCTCCTAGGGTTTTGAAGGTAATTTGAGCTTATATACTGCCATGGACACCCTTTGGGAAAGGGCATGATCTTATGATCGTGCCCTTTCGCCTAATTTAACTGAAAATTAAATAATAAACCTAATCTAACTAATTTTTTACATAACATTGCCTTCCTCTCAAAAGAATGCTTTGTCCTCAAAGCATAAGTAACAATGGATGTTGTTGAAGAATGATTCATTCTCCCATAAAGCATCTTCTTCGGGTAAGTCCTTCCTCTTGATTAAATATTCCAAGATGACCAAGATCCCACATTTTAAAAGGTCTTGGATTAATCTTGTAATTTCCGTTTTTTGATGATGTGGATATTGGTACGGCTTGATGTTGACGGGGTTTGATCTTGCCTTGACATCTATTGTATGCTCAATTCCCTTATTAGGCGGGATCTTCATAGGTAGGTCTTGAATTACTTCTTCATGCTTCCGAATCAAATCTTGTATCTCTGGTGCCTCTTCTCTGGTCATATTTGTAGATAATATTTCTAATTGGTGACATTGTACTACATAAGCAGGTGCTCCTTTTCGACTCAGCTTCATCATCTGAGATGATGATACAACTTGATTTTCTGGTGCTTGGAATCCGTGTAGTTTGTACTTTTGACCCCCCATTTGAATTTTATAAATTGTACTTGATGGTTAGCGGCAAAAGTACCTAAAGTTCGTATCCATTGGATACCTAAGACTACATCTACTCCTAACAGTACCGTGAAGAACGGAGACTCTAGATTAAAGTCTTGAATTTGCAAATTGACCTTATGGCATTTTCCCACCTTTTCAATCTTCTTACCTTTAGCTACCATCACTTTCATGTTTGGCAAGGGAAATGAAAAGATATTGAGTCTCTTTGCCACGGCTGCATTTAAAAAATTGTGTGCGCTACCTGAGTCGATGAGAACCACTATGTTGTTCTTCTTTATGTGTCCTTTTAACTTTAAAGTCTGAAGTTGTGATATACCTGTCATAGCTGATAATGACACTTGCGGAATACTTCCGTCATCTAATTCTGGTGAGAATTCTGGGGCGTCTTCTTTGTCTTCTATGTCATAATCTTCACTGTTTGAATCATTGGTTGCTTCACAATTATATAGGTTCTTTGGTTCTTTTCCTTTAGCACATCTATGTTTGGGGTCCCACTTCTCACCACAATGTTTACATTTACTCTCTTTTATCCTTTGCATTTCCACATTAGATTTTTCATCTTCACGACGATGTGGTGGAACATATCTTGTATTATTTGAGTCCACATATTGGGGTAACCTTCGTCTTACATAAGTTTTTTCTGCTTTTGACCAAAATATTGGTTCGGATTTCTTTTCGGTTGTTTTTGCTTTTTGTCTTGCTACTTCTATAGATGTAATATCATGCATCTCAAGTTCTGCTTGTAAATGGGTTTTGAGTCCCGAGATGTATGACTGAATTAGACGATATTCTGATAACCCAGGTACTCGTGTTACTAAGGTCTCCCATTCTTGAGTGTATTCGTCCACACTTCCTTTTTGTCGTAATTTGATGAGTTTTGAAAAGAACTCTTCTTCCTTTACACCTTGGAATCTTTTGAAGAATGCATCTTTAAATTTCCTCCAGCTAATGACGTGTGTTGTCTTTTTCCACCACATATACCAGTTATATGCTTCTCCCTCCATTTTCATGGATGCATGCCTGAGCTTTTCGTCATCGTCATTGATGTCATATATCTCAAAGTATTCTTATGCTTTATTTATCCATGCAACATTGTTTTTTTCGTTTCCATCGAATTTAGGCATCTCAACTTTGGCCCTTTGTTGGTATGTTGCTAATGGTTGAGCAAAAAAAGGGTGTTGATTGGCAAAGTTATCCCAGAGTTGCTTGTTTGTAAAGGCTGTGTTACTCGCTTCTTGGTGGGGTGTCGCTGATTTTTTGGGGATTCAACTTTTTCATGAGAGTCTGTTGACTTTGTTGAATCTGACGAGATGTGTTCTTGATTCTCTTCACCTTCTTTTAGTAGTTGTTCGGGTGTACAATTCGACCTTTTACACAAAATTTTCAGCGTTGTTAAGACCTCTCTGATGCCTGCTTCTGTTTGGACACGGTAATTTTCCATCTTTGTTTCTATTCGATTTGTCGTTCGTGAAGATTTTTGATTTCATCAACTTGCTTCCCAAGCTTGATCTGAAATTCATTGAATCTTTTATTGACCTCGTCGTGGTTGTTATTTATCTTATGCTCCGAATCCAACAATTTTTTCTGGAAGTCTGCCATTGTCATTGTCGACATTGAGCGAGTTTGCGGAGGTGTGTATTTATCTGCTAGCTTAATTTTTTTTTAAATAATTAAATCAAATTAATTATATGACATAAGTTTTTTTTTTTTTTTTTTGTAATTAATTAAATTAAATTATATATATAACTTTTAATTAATTAAATTCAATTTAATTAATTAAATTAACTTTTTTTTTTATATATAATTTTTAATTAATTAAAATAAAATAAATTTAATTCATTAAATTATATGTATTATATATAATATATATATATATATTATGTCACGTTATATATATATTATATTATATATATATATATATATATGTTATATGTATTATATGTCACCACGTCCAACAGGTCTATGCTGACCGTCACGTCCCGCAGCGATTAACTCTTCCAGCGGACAGTTTAATAGAAGATTTCAAGCGGAAATCACCGCAGAGCCACCACAATGGACGGGGAACACAACGTTGCGGCGGATTGGATAACCGGCAGTTGGACGCAGCAGATTGCTGATGGATGCGGTTTAGCGAGCACACCCGGATCTGAGGCAGCGGCACGATAATGTATATGGACGCGGATAGGGAGGAACGACGCTGGTAGTGAGACGGCAACAACGAAGGGACGGGGTGACGGTGGGTGTAGAGGGATAGACACTGACGGTGGTTGTGGACAGGTGTTGAGAGCAGCGAATGGGAGGGCGTGTGCGTGTGGGAATCGAGATTCGCAGCAGATGAATATAGCCTGAGGAGCGAACGCGCTCTGATACCAATGAAGCAGAAAACTTTTGATACGCAGAATTATGTGTATAAATATTGTATTAAAAAAATAAATAGATAGATGATGGTGATTACAAATGGGGTTCCTGGCTTATATACTGCCATGGACACCCTTTGTGAAAGGGCATGATCTTATGATCGTGCCCTTTTGCCTAATTTAAGGGAAAGGGCATGATATTCTGTTATTTTTTACATAACAGAGTATGGATTAATGTATTTCATTATTTAATTCAAATATGTATTTATTATTGTATTTATGTTTTCATTATAGAATATGAATTTGATATATATATACAAATATATATATTTTAAAGGAAAAAAATTATATACCCCGACGTCCCCCCGTCCCCCCTAAATTTCCCTAAAATTTGAGGATACTCCCACACGTCCCCTTTGTGCGTCTCCCCGTCCCGGAGTCTTGGTGGAACATTGGTTCAAAGCCTTGGTGGAGAACCAGATAGGAAGGAAGGTCAAAGCGCTGGGATCAGATAATAGTGGGGAGTACATCTTCAATTCCCTCAAGGCTTTGTGTGCCAAGGAGGGCATTAAGAGGGAGCTCACCACACCTTATAACCCTCAGCAAAGTGGGGTGGCAAAGCACAAGAACCAAAGTATTTTTGAAGTAGTTAAGGGCATGTTGCATGACTAGGGACTACCATTATTTCTTTAGGTAGAGGCATGCAACACTGCAGTCTTTTTGTAGAACAGGAGTTCATATAAGGTGCTTGGACAAGTTACACCAGAGGAGGCATTCACCGGCAAGAAGCCATAGGTTTCTCACTTATGGATTTTTGGTAGTTTGGTTTACTGCCATGTGCCTATAGAGAGCTAGAATAAGTTGTAGCCTATAGTAGAAAAGGGCATTTTCGTGGGCTATAGTGAGATATCCAAGGCGTACAAGGTGTACATACCAACATTGAAGAAGACAATTATTAGGCGTGATGTCAAGTTTGAGGAGGAAAGGGCTCTTAGGAAATCCTTAGAGCATGAGCAAGCTACAACACAGGTGGAGGAGCTGCTGGGTCCTAAGCAGGAGGCTTAGCTAGCTACACAGACCACATCACAGCGAATTGTTGGGTAGGTCGTACAACAGTTAGATGAGGAGGAAACACAAGAACAAGAGGAGAGAGACGATCAAGAAGGGCCCACTCTAGTATTTACTATTGACTCCTAGCACAAGCAAAAGAAAGCTGAGGTGGGCTGATCAGTTAATTAAAGACTCTAAGACAAGGTTGGGGCAACTAGCTCTACATTCAGGGAGAGCAAACAACCAAAAAGATATAGGCTATATGGCATTGATCACTGAGTCCTTAGACTCAGAGCCTTCTTTCTACAAGGAGGTAGTTTCTCAGCAGGTTTGGGAGGTAGTTTCTCAGCAGGTTTGGCGTGATGCTATGCTGGAGGAGTACTCTTCCATCATGCAAAATGATGTCTGGGAGATTGTGCCAAGGCTGGAGGGCAGCTCTATGATTGGATCCTGGTGGGTGTACAAGATTAAGCACGGAGCTGAAGGGAGCGTGGAGATGTACAAGGCTAGATTCATAGCCAAAGGATTCTCTCAGGTGGAGGGAATTGATTACGACAAGACTTTTGCACATGTGGCTCACTATTTGTCGATTAGGAGCAATTTAGCACTTGCAGTGCAAATGGGGTGGAAGATCCACCAAACGGACATGAACACTGCCTTCCTTAACGATGTGGTTGAGGAAGAGATTTACATAGAGCAACCAAAGGGGTTTGATGCACATAGCAGGGAGACACGTGTGTGCAAAGTCTCAAGAGAGCTCTATATGGGCTCAAGTAGGCCTTGCGAGCGTGGTACTCTCACATTTACATCTATCTTCGGGGGCTGGGTGTAAGAGATTTACATAGAGCAACCAAAGGGGTTTGATGCACATAGCAGGGAGACACGTGTGTGCAAAGTCTCAAGAGAGCTCTATATGGGCTCAAGTAGGCCTTGCGAGCGTGGTACTCTCACATTTACATCTATCTTCGGGGGCTGGGTGTCACCAAGATTGAAGCTGACCCTAACCTATACTACATTGTGGTTGGGGTGCAACCTCTCATTCTTGTGTTGTACGTAGACAACCTCATATTGATAGGGAACAAGAAGCTCATTAGTGACTACAAGAAGGATCTTGCGATAGAGTTTGATATGAAGGATATAGGGCTTATGCACTATTTCCTTGGGTTGGAGGTGTGAAAGGATGGTGGACAAATTTTCTTGGGATAGGGAAAGTACGCTCTGGAGATTCTCAAGAGGTTCTGCATGCAGGGATTGCAAGCCCATGCCCACGCCTCTAGTGGAAAACTGGAGGAAGGTAGACGCTAGCAGAGCAAAGCGAGTTGATACCACATTTTACAAACAATTGATTGGGTTGTTGATGTATCTTGTGAACATGCGACCTGGCATTTGCTATGCAGTGAACCAGTTGAGCCAGTTCATGGTTGAACCTATTAGAGTGCACTGGGTTGTTTCCAAACATATCCTTTGGTACCTCAGAGGCACAATGTGAATGGATTATGGTTTGTTGTACAAATAGGTTGATGGAGTGAAGTTGGAAGGCTTCATAGACACAGTTTGGGAAGGGGGTTCCACAGACAGGAAGAGTACTCCAGGTTGCACCTTTAGGGTTGGGTCAATAGTTGTTTCTTGGTTCAACAGGAAGCAGGGATCAGTGGCATTGAGCTCAACTGAGGTTGAATACATGTCTGTTAGCCTGGCAATTTGTGAGGCTATATGGTTGAGGAAGTTGTTTGTTGGGATTTTTAGTCAGAGGTTTGAGCCTACAACATACACTGTGACTATTAGAGGTGCATTAAGCTCTCTAACAATCTAGTGTTCCATGACCTCTCCAAGCACATTGAGATCTAATACCACCATATCAGAGATTGTGTTTAGAGGGGCAAGATCAGACTTCAATACATTTCTACAATAGAGTAGACAATGGACATATTGACCAAAAATTTGCCTAGAGGGAGCTTTGTCTATTTCAGGGATAAACTGGGTTTAGTTATAAACACCTTCGTCTCTAAGAGGGAGTATTAAATGGGGTTAGAGGAGGAAGGGTTCAACCAAAGTTAGAGGTGTGCTAACTTTGGCAGGGGTACCCACACGTCAACCAAGGTACAATTATGCTTTTTTTTAATTATTCCTTGACTTAGGAAAATTTACATTTTCCTATAGTCAAGAATTATAATGATCTCGACCATCTAGGGAGACTTAATCTCAGCCCTTTGTGGTAATGGTGGGCCCAAGTCAATTTCTATGAGGGAAAAATAGTGTGCTCACTTGGTTCATTAATGCACTAGAGATTTGGTGGCTAAAGGCAACGGGAAGAGAACACTTCAAACTAGGGTTTCAATGAACTAGGGGTTCAGATCAACAAGACCAAGGGAGAAAAGAGAGGCAGATAACCTCATTATCACTTCCATCCATCATCATCTTTAGCCAGGCCGCTAGCATCAGTGCACGAAGGCCGTGAGGAGACTAGGGTAGTCAGGGCGCGTTGAAGAAGTTGAAGAGGATTAGGGAAGTTTCCCACCTCATTGTAATCAATTTCTGAATATTACTATAGCTGAAGCAATGTAATAAGCCACCAATAAAAAGCCACCAAGTTTGCAGGTTTTCCCCAATCAGGGGTTTCTAGGGTAAAATTTGTTGTGTTCATTTTTATGTTGCTTTCATTTGTTCATTATTTTCCACTGCATGCTAGTTAGTTAACTCAATATATTTGTGGATTGAAGTTAAAGTTCAATTTTCAGCTCTTTGCTTAACATAATTCACAAATTAGATTGCTGAGTTTTAGGAAAATCTAACAATATTAATGCAGAGACCTGGATTCCAAACCCTTTGAGTGGGTGCAGATGAGCCCAGTTGCAAAGTCTTAGGTAATTGTGATGGCATAAAAACTCCCCTCATAGTGTGGCAGCTTAGCCAAAGGACGACTGCAGTTACCATTAGCAACATTTCCAAGAAAAAAGTACATGACAAGCCTAAGAGACAGTCTCTTTGTCATTGAGTGCTTGGTTGTAATAATAATAAATGTAATTATGTTATAAATATACATTGTTTTGATATCAAAACGTAGTTTAATAAATATATTAATGTTACCTTTGAGCATTTCCAAGAAAAGAGTACAAGACAGGCCTAAGAGATAGTCTCTTTATCGAGTGCTTGGATGTAATAATCAATGTTCCACCAAGACTCTGGGACGGAGAGACGCGGGTGCAGGGAGACGCACAAGGGGGACATGTGGGAGTACCCTCAAATTTTAGGGAAATTTAGGGGGGACAGGGGGACGTCGGGGTATATATATATTTTTTCTTTTTTAATATATATATATATATATCTATATATATATATATATCAAATTCATATTCAATAATGAAAGCATAAATACAATGATACATACATAATTGAATTAAATAATGAAATACATTGATCCATACGCATCATCCTTACTAATACATACATGATTCATCCATAGATCACAAGATTCAATAATGAAATATTCCAATCCATATTCATTATTCATTATTCACCATTCTAGAATCTACATTGATTTAAAAATTAAATTCATCATTCATCATTCTAGATTCTAAATTGATTTAATTTTAGAATTCATCATTCATCATTCTAGAATCTAATTAGTACTAAGCGAAATAGACTATAATAGATACTGAAATCTGAATACTAGAATAGTAAATTGATATAACTAAAACTCAAAAACAGTGGAGTGATAAGTCTAAAAGTCATTTTAAAGTACAAAGAGGGCTTGGTGCTCTTGATTAAATACTAATCCCATACCCTTGTACATGACAAAATGCAATGGAAACATTGCAATTCATCGAATCCTGAATTCCTGAAAAACTGTTAAGTTTGCTGGATTTTGAGTGAGATCTTAAATTCTACTTTCTCCATATGAAATCCAATGAGGTCGGAACCACTCTCAAACATCCCGAGTCATTTCATGGTAATGCTAAAAATTTAAGTAAAAGGATGAAAATGAAAGATAAAGGAAAATGTCACTTTTACTTAAAGAATTCAACGCTACCATGAATTGCATAGCATTAGTAGGGAAATATAGTCAAATACTAGGTTTTCCCTGTCATAAATTATTGTTTAAAAGCAAATTTAATGGGGGACACATAGCCCATATTGAGGGGAGACGCCCAGGAGTCCCCCTTTTGGGGAGTCGTGCCCCCCACACTGGGGAAACGACCCCCCTTGTGTCTCTCTGCGTTTCCCCAAAAGGGGGACGTGGGAAACGTTTCCCCAGACGTCCCCCCGTCCCGGGTGCGAGGGGTGCGTGCACCCGACCCCAGGGGACGCGTCCCCGTGGAACACTGGTAATAATAATAATGAATGTAATAATGTTATAAATATACATCAATATTTTGATATCAAAAATTAGATTAATAAGTATATTCATGTCACCCTAGCATCAAGTCTGTCAAATCAAGATCAATTCATTTGGTGGGAGAGGGTAGATCTACTTATTAAGATCATGGACCCTATCATTTCTTTGCTACGATTTGTAGATACAGATACAGACCAACCCATCCTAGGAGAGGTTTATGAGGGATGCGATTCCATGATTGAGTCTGTGAGGAGCATTATTTTACAGAGAGAGTGCCTTGAGTATGAGACATCATCAGAGGCCTTTTCACCAACATACATGATATTCTTTTCAGCAGATGGGACAAGAATTGCATATCTTTGCATTGTTTGGCTCACTTATTGAACCCAAAATGCTACAACCATGAGTGGTTGAATGGTGGACCTTCCCACAGATTCCCTCCTCACATGGATGGTGAAATTTCACAGGGGAGGAAGGATGAATTGAGGCAGATTTTTCAGGATAAAGCATCCCTTGATGAGTTGGAGGATGCCTTTGCAGAGTTTTCCACTAACACTGGTCGATTTGTAGGATATGATGTGATTAGAGACAGGTGGGCTAAGAAGCTCTATTCTTGGTGGGAAACTCATGGGGCAACAAGCCCTCCTCTACAACAGTTAGCCACGAGGCTCCTCTCTCAGGTGCCTTCATCCTCTTGTTGCGAGAAGAATTGAATCACGTATTGGAATTTGTATAGTGTCCAGAAGAGCAGGCTTGAGCAGTCTAGGGCAAAGACAATGGTGTATGTGCACACCAACCTTCGTCTTATTTACAGGGAGAGGGATGAGTGGTTGAAGGGAAAGACAAAGATGTGGATGTCTTTCTTGATGATATGGGTTTGGACAGCAGTGTCGAGTTGGCGTTGGCCAACTTGGATCTTAATGAACCAGTGCTAGAGCCTGTCACTTTTGATGATGGTGACACTGATTTTGATGATGATGATTGATGACTCATGAGCTACCTACTGCCTTGTACTTGTAGTTGTTTTCATTTTGTATTTGCTATTTCTATTTGCCATTGGCATTGCTACTACCTATGTAACACATTTTGATTTTGATGACTTGATGAGAAAACTACATTTTCTTGCCTTTCTCCTATTGGATCATTGATGGATCTGTCGCAATTGTATTTGTACGCATACTGTTACTTTGTAAAACTTACATCTAGATGAAGATCTATGTTTGAATCAATGAATTTGTATCATGAATGAGAATTTGTGTAAGAAATATCTAATTTTTAATATATATATATATATAGAAAGAGAGAGAGAGAGAGTTTTTAATAAAATAATATATAACGTGTCTTAACGTGCCCGTGTCAGACACTCGAATCCTCGTGTCTTACATGTCCCATGTTCCTGTGTGAGGTGACTTAGGTTGAAAGGGTCCAGGTAGGCTAGGGACCATTATAAATATGTTTTATTTCATTAGAATAAAACCATTACACTTTGCAGATTCATGTTTATTTGTGGAAATTTTGCATGTGCAATTTGGCTGCAATTTGATATGCTCTGTTTGTGTAAATATGACTAGAAATCATCTTTAGTAAGACTAAATGGGGTGTTTCATGATATCACATCCTAGAAAATGTTGTTATTGCTTATAACAAAGTAGTATTACAATCAATTCTGCATTTATAACCATAAACAGGAAAAAATTAAAAATAGATGGAGGACAAAGTAGGAATACTTAATAGGCTTGCATGTTTAGTAACAGTTTCCAGAATTGTTCATGTTTTTTGTTTAAAGGCTGCTCATTTCAATGGATTAGGAATTGTTGTTATGAGTTTTCTAATAGAACTTCAATGAAAGTAAAGTTCCCAAAGTGACTGATTGATGAAAATTGGATTGAAGGGTCAAGCTCAGAAATTTCGACGTTTTATGATCTACGTTCATGCAAAAGGCATGATAGTGGATGATGAATATGTAATTATGGGCTCTGCGAATATCAATGAACGCTCTCTAGATGGTTCAAGAGATACAGAGATTGCTATGGGTTCCTACCAACCTCACCATACATGGGCTGGAAAACAACGTCACCCACATGGCCAGGTTTGTTAGACTAGTTTTTCCTTGTTGCACCAAATAATACTTTTGTTGATTGTGGATTGCTGATTGTTTTAAACTGATATTGATGTGAAATTCTGAAGATTGACCAGATTCAGCTATTATTATGAATGCTCCTAAATTTTCATTATGATTTCTTAGAAAATTGAGAAGAGGAAATTTATGTTTGACTTAAATTGCAATATTTGACAAATGCAAGGTGGTGGCTGGTGACAACCATAACAGCATGATGTTCATTTTCAGTTGCAAAATAATACCAAACTCTCTTTAGAGTCCTACCAATTTTGAAAGCTAGGTCTTCTATCAACATTGACACGATTAAAGTTTCATTCTTATGATTTCTGTTGCATCTAGATTGATGTCATTGCCCAACTAAAATGGCTCTAAGAGTTATAAAGCTTTGTATTTGATGGTACAATACCAATATATGGAATATCATACATAGATGTGTCAGTCATTTTATGGTCTCTATTTTGTCTAATCACTTTCAAGCATGCTTTCCAAGTTTCCACTTTAAATGTTGGGCACAGAAACTACCAATCACGGTTACCAACAATTCTTACTTGATTCTTTCAATAAGCACGTGGAAAAGTGATGTGTGGTTTACACATTTTCGTAATGGACATCTTTAACAATCATGTATATCCATCCATAATGGATATGTTTTTCCGATAATACGAGTCTCAGTTTAATCATCTCTGGTTTGCCACTGTAATAATTTATCGGCCTGCATTCAGGGCCAGTTCAGACCAAATTGGGCATTTCCCGTGTGGGGCCAATTTTGCTTGGAAAACCCCCAGAACCAGTCTAAGTGGCCGGTTTAGCCAGTTTCTGTCTAGTCCCAATAACATTGGTCTGTACTATAATCTATGTTTATCTGGTATGACCACAAGGTAACATCTTCAAATAATATAGTCTTATGGTCAGATATTGTAAACAACGTACGAAAGTGTTGACTTAAATATAATATTGTCATATCATGATCCAAGAATTTAATGATGGGATCAAGTTATTTGAACTTTTCTTAAAGTTTTAATCAATAGATCATTGGTTGAATTGGTGTTCGTTATCAAAGCACCCTTTGACTTTGGTAGTTGATATATATGATGCATGATAGCTTAAAGATATGAATTATATGTAACTACTTCCCATGATATATAAGTAACACACACACGTATGAGTGAATGTGATATGTTGTGGTTCAGTAGCATTTAAGTGTTGGGAGTTCATTTCCTAATGTTTTCTCTAGAAAAATTATCATGTTTGAGTTGTCACTTAATCTTGTATGAGAGGTTTCCGTTGATTTGGGGTAGCATCGTATGTGCTCTAGCCACGAAATTTGGTGGAGAGGCTAAGGCACATGAGATTACCAATACCCAGAAAGGGTTTGGGCAGATTCTAAATAGTTTGGGAGATATTAAAATAATTATTACTTTTAATGGAGTCCCTAAGTCTAAACTTAGATAAAATAAAATATTAATGTGAATTAATATAAAAAGAAAATAAAATATTAATGTGAATTAATATAAAACTGTGTTAGAATGGTCCAAAAGTCATGGATCAAGCCAGATCTAATCTTAGCCGTTGATTAGAGATTCCATTAAGGCCGTTGATTTGTCAACGAGAAAAGTATAAGAGGAGGCTTGAGGGTCACTTGGAGAACACACCATGTTGATCAAGATTTCAACTTTCTGGGGTAGGGTTTGCTGAGGAAGTCAAGAGAGTGATCAGAGTTGCAGCTGAGGGGCAGTGAATATAGAAGCAAAGAGGGCAGACGCCGGAACAGCCGGGAAAGCTGACGTAGAGGGCAGAAGTCGGAACTGGTGGGAACAACCGGAACTGCTGGAATAGCCAGGAACGCTGACACAGAGGGCAAAAGCCGGAATTGCCGGGAATCGCTGGAATAGCCTGGAAAAATGACGCAAAGGGCAGAAGCTGGAACTGTCGGGAACAACTGGAACTGCCGGAACAGCCGGGAAAGCTGATGCAGAGGGCAGAAGCCGGAACTGTCAGAACAGTCGGGAAAGCTGATGCAGAGGGCAAACGCTGGAACTGTCGGAACAGCCGGGAACAACCAGAATTGCCGGGAACTGCCAAAACTGCCGAGAAAGTTGACGCAGAGGGCAGAAGAGGCTGACGCAGTCCCTAGAGGCTGGCGTTTGGGTTTTTTGTGGGGCAGATTGGAGCTGAGGAGCTGCTAGAGTGTTTATTTGGGGTTTTAACAGGAGCATCTGTCTCCGAAGGAGAGGTACTACTGCCGAGATTATTCTCTATTGGGTGAGCTGGTTTTGGTGCCCAGATTGTATTCAAAAACTGCATAATAATAAAACCCTCATATAGCTGCACCGATTTTCCCGCATTGGGTTTTTTTGGGGACATTGGTCCAAAAACAACAGTGTCACTTGTGTGCTTGTTTTGTTTCCTTCAGTTGATGATCTGTAATGTGTTGAGCATGTACTTGTAGTTATTTCCAGTATTTACGTGGTAAATAACTTGTTAATTAACAGAACAAGTAGGTAGGAATAAATCAAAAAGTACATGAAGGGTTTCTAACGGGTTAGATTTAGAAATTCCAACATGGTATCAAAGCGTGGTTGCAGATCACAGGAGAACTGAGGACATCAGCCGAGCAAGAGCAGGAATAGCAGAAAACCGCTGTCCCGAGTGACAGAAGTTGTTCCTAGCAGAGTAGCAGCAAGGAAGGGGTGACAGTGGCTGCGTCATCAAGATTGAGCCAAGAAGAGGCTGAGGGATGCAAAGACAGGCTCACGCAGAGGCCAGGAGGGCTGACGCAGTTGGCTGAGGAAGCTGATTTGTTGGTGCCAGGATTGCGCAGAGCCTAGGAGCTCTAACCTTCAGTTTGCTGAGGTTTAGGAGGCTGTGGGTAAGTCGCAAAGTGGAGCTGGTGGGGTACTGTAGTCAGAACAATACCTAACAGGGCAAGGCCAAGGTAGAGGGAGTTGCTGCCAAGGCGGATTTCTAGCCAAGGAATCCAGATTAGTGTTGTTGTTGCACAGACGATCAGAGAGGGGCAACTTGACATTGGCAAAAGGATTTCCAGGTGGGAAATCGAGACTCAGAGGGAGTCTAGAAGAGAACTTCCAAACGGGAAGTAGAGAGACTCAGTAGGAGTCGAACCGAGAACTTCCATACGGGAAGTGGAGAGACTCAGCAGGAGTCGAACCGAGAACTTCCAGGCAGGAAGTAGAGAGACTCAGAGGAGTCAACAAGAAGAGTAGAGAGATGGCCATGAATGGGCTGAGGGATCAGGACAGGTTGGATGAGACATCCAACTGTCATCTGGAAGGCCAGGATCCTTTCTGTTCTGTGTGCCATGGATGAGGCATCCAACTGTCATCAGGAATTTTCTGTTCTGTGTGCCATGGAAGAGGCATCCAATTGTCATCTGAAAGGCCAGGATCTTTTCTGTTCTGTGTGCCATGAGTGCTCATGTTCCACTTCAGAAGAAGTGGGGAGACATTGAGCTGTAGTTAGGCGGACTATAGGCAATGAGGGGCAGGATCCTCGAGGTACTCAGCCTCTTGGATTAGACCTTGCTACGCGAGCCCCGAAGAGGAGTAGCAGTACTGGCGATGTTAGTAGAGACGGATGCGGATGGAGCGACAGAGGGAGCTATAGTGCAGGATTCCCAGGACAACGCGAGGTTAGCAGGTTGCAACAGTGTGAGAGGCACGGGAGTGTTGCCCCAGTGCAGGATGGCACAAAGAGGTGTGCAATGGTGTGAGATTCATGGAGTTGTTGTAGCAACGCAAAGGTTGGAGAGGGAGCACTTGTCAGTGACAGAGGGAGCTTCAGCATCGGGAGTGTCTCTAGACTGACAGAGATGTCAAAGTTGGGAAATCAGTTACTTACTTCTCAGTAACTGAGTTGCAGTGCAACGGTTAGCAGTGATGGTGCTATGGGCAACATGATGTAGCATGATGAGAGGGGATGCAGTGCAGACACAGCAGTGGCAGTGGCAGGGCCATGGGCAGCAACACGGATGCAGAGGGAGTTGTCGTACAGATGCAGCAATGGCAGTACGAGATACAATAGTACAGATAATGGGTAACAGGCCTAACATCAGGGACCGATGCCGAATGATCAGAGTAATACTCAGTGAGGAGTATTGCTAGAGCACAGTCCTCGCTAAGAGGGAGTGTTGATTTGGGGTAGCATCGGATGTGCTCTAGCTACGGAATTTGGTGAAGAGGCTAAGGCACATGAGATCTCTAATACACAGAAAGAGTTTGGGCAGATTCTAAAAATTTTGGGAGATATTAAAATAATTAATATTTTTAATGGAGTCCCAAGTCTAAACTTAGGGAAAATAAAATATTAATGTGAATTACTATAAAACTGTGTTAGAATGGTCCAAAAGTCATGGATCAAGTCAAATCTAATCTTAATCGTTGATTAAGGACTTAATCTCAGCCGTTGATTTGTCAACGAGAAAAGTATAAGAGGAGGCTTGAGGGTCACTTGGAGAACACACCGAGTTGATCAAGATTTCGACTTTTTGGGTCAGGGTTTGCTGAGGAAGTCGAGAGAGTGATCAGAGTTGCAGTTGAGGGGCAGTGAATATAGAAGCAGAGAGGGCAGAAGCCGGAATTGCCGGAATAGTCGGGAATGCTGACGCAAAGGGCAGAAGCCGGAACTGCCGGGAAAGCTGACGCAGAGGGCAGAAGCCGGAATTGCTGGGAATAGCCGGAATTGCGGGAACAACCGAGAAAGCTGATGTAGAGGGTAGTAGCCGGCATTGCCAGGAACAACCGGAACTGTCGAGAAAGCTGACACAGAGGGCAGAAGCCGGAACTGTTGGGAATAGCTGGAACTGTCGGAACAGTCGGGAATGCTGACGCAAAGGACAGAAGCCGGAACTATCGGGAACAACCGGAACTGCCGAGAAAGCTAACGCAGAGGGTAGAAGAGGCTGATGCAGTCCGTAGAGGCTGACGCTGGGGTTTTCATGGAGTAGATTGGAGCTGAGGAGTTGCCGGAGTGTTTATCCGGGGTTTCAGCAGGAGCATCTATCTCTGAAGGAGAGGTACTATTGCCGAGATTATTCTCTGTTGGGTGAGCCGGTTTTGGCACCCAGATTGTATTCAGAAACTGCGTAATAATAAAATCCTCAGATAGCTGCACCAGTTTTCCCGCATTGGGTTTTTCCGGGGACATTGATCCAAAAACAACGATGTCACTCGTGTGCTTGTTTTGTTTCCTTCAGTTGATGATCTGTAACGTGTTGAGCATGTACTTGTATTTATTTCTACTATTTACATGGTGAATAACTTGTAAATAAACAGAACAAGTAAGTAGGAATAAATCAGAAAGTACATGAAGGGTTTCTAACGGGTTAGACTTAGAAATTCCAAGTCTCTTTAAAGTTCAAACTCTCCAATTCGCTACAGAAATGTTAGTGGAGCGCAGCCAGCTGGTGGTGAAAGCATCTCGGCATCACCATCATTCTGAGGACCTAAAACATAAAATTAGTTTGGCCCACCAGCAAATGTTTCTTATTCAAAATTTGCTATCTTGTCTTTGCCTGGATCATATTCTGAAGTTGTTCAGGAACCATAAATTATCAACATGGGTATCAGCAATTTTATCCCTTGCTGTTTACATAGAATGTTTGTGTGGATATCGGCTATGGAGTTCTAATTTGTAACTTCACCTAATGGAAGGCTATCTTGTCAATAACATTTTGCATGCAGACAATCTATGGTGGAACTTCTGAATGTAATTGATGGATAATCTAAAGTTATAATTTGATTTGCTAGTGTTGTATCATAAATCAACTCCCTTGGACAACGTAGAACACTAGTGCTAGTTCGTCAAGTACCATCGTATGAAATTATGAATAAGAACGTGATTTTCATACTAGCATATGAAGTACGTGTATAAGTATGCACTCATCTCTACTAATGCCAATGTATGTCACCAAAGTCCAATAGTATTTGTTAAAAAGTTGACAAACCTCCCAACAAATATATCCTTTTGAAGGATACTTGTGCTGAATGCACCACAATAAGTCAGGACTGAGGACCTCGCACATAAAATATGCTTATAGCTATAAACATTGGAAGATAATTTCGGATATTATCACTTCTGGACATTGGAAAACATGTACTAGTTTGTCTGGGTAATGCACTTCTGTTTTTGTGAAGCAGTTAGCCCCCAGAAGTTCGAGTTTCTCAGTTTGTTCCACTGTTTGTCAGTTTCCTTGTTCTTATATAAACTATTTACCAATGTTCGAAATTTCAATGAATTTTCTACACAGAAAAGTATCAAAAACACCGAATAAAATCATTCATGTATGTGGTTTAATGAATAAATATTATCTCCAGCAAGAAGACCTGAGAAGTTAAGGTTCTTTATGTTAATAGAACAGATGTTGATAATGATTCGTGCATCGTTTCTTTTATGGGTACCGCCAGCTAAATCTAGTAACTTCTGTTTTTACAGATTTATGGATACAGGATGTCACTTTGGGCAGAGCATTTGGGGCTTCTTGAGGACTGCTTCAATCATCCACAAAGTCTGGAGTGTGTCCGGAGGGTGAATGAGTTAGCTGAAACGTACTGGCAGCAATTCACAGCAGACGAAGTGATAAAAATGCATGGTCATCTTCTTAAATATCCACTGAAGGTGGAACCAAATGGAAAAGTTGTACCCCTGCCAGGGAATGAGAGCTTCCCTGATGTTGGGGGGAAAATTCTGGGGGCACCTGGCAGTCTTCCTGACACTCTAACTACTTGAGTGTACATTTCGTGTAATACTTTCTTTCACCATGATTATATTGGTCTTTGTACGAAGAGGTTTTGTGGAATGCAATGATTGCCCTTACCACCCAGATGCCTTCGATCTGGTAGGTTGGAAAATCTATCTGGTCAATTGTTTCAATTCATTTCAGGTTTCCATTCTCGTGTAAATTTGGTTCTATGACTAAACTATCAGCAGCCACTGGGACATTAGCCATTATATTAGCTACTGTAAGGGAATGGCCTGGAAATGAATGTCGTTGTTGTATCATATGCACTGGCCTTTGTACAAACTCAGATTTTGATTCATTCATGTAAAACAAAATAAAGTTGGGTCGTACAAACTCAGACTTGATTCATTCATGTAAAAATAAAGCTGCGTGAGTCTATAATTCACATTATATATGGTGTCTCTGTAAATTTTGATTGAACCAAGGAGAAATGTTACAAAATAAACTCTGTGGCTTGGCAGAAGTTTTAGGTGTTTTTTAATACATAAATAAATTCTATGTTTTGTAACTTTTTGATTACATAGCACGGCGTCATTGTTTCTGGTAACATAGGCTTATATGAAATTAACAACAGTTTTAAAGCAGAATAGCCGGCATTGATGACACAGCTTTCTTCCTCAGATATTACTTCTAAACCATCCTATAAACCTGTCTTTAGAATTCTGAGTTTATTAGGTAAACTATGGGATATAAGGTTTAACTTTATGAATTATTAGGTAAACTATGGAATTTAAGGTTTAATTTTTTTGAATTAATTTTTTTTTTTGAAAAGTATGGTTTAGATAAATTATAGTGTTAACCGTAAAAATCAACTTTTTGTCGAGCCATTAAGAAACCAACTCATTCTTCTGATTAGCAAAATGAAATATATCACTACAAAAATACGTTGTATTGCATAACCTTTCTTGTAAGAAAGAAGGAAACTTAATTTTCAAATTTTTAATTACCAAAAAAACATATTTAAATTATATATAAAAAATATATTGTATTGCATGACCATTCTTGTAAGAAAGAAGAAATTTATATAACTGGGGTGAAAAAGAAACTTATAAATTACAAATGGCATCTTTTTTATATCACATACATATTTATATATAAAATGAAATAATATTTTAAGGTCTACGAGACTAAAAATAGTTTATGAGACTACTAGTTTCTTGTTTTTCTCTTTTTGTAATTCAGTCCTTTTCCGATTCAAATTGATGATAAGCTGACCCAACTTTCTAACAGTCCCCTCGCTAAAAAGACAATGCCAAGAAACTGATGCTAATAGGTAGCGAGTTTGAATTTTGAATTAAAGTATAAAAAATATCAAATGCATAGTAAAGTTATCGTATTAAAGAAATTATTGTAGTTAAAAGTTGATTATTTTTAATTTTTTTAAAATAAAAAGCTATAAAAAAGAATTACATGTGTATATTGTATTTTATAAAATTCATAGATTACAATGAATATAAAATTTATGTTCCAGAAATTGTTTTTGCTTTGGGAAAATATTAGCAAATGTGTTTGAAATTCCGTTTGCTTTAAGATTTATAAAATATTTCTAATGAAAAACTTGTGGAGTTTAGTTAAAAATTAATAAAAATCATTTTAAAAAATATTAGATTCAAAGTGAATGGGTTTGGAATCCAAGAAAATTATAATTGAATGATATGGTGGAGAGAGTGGAGGTTTTTTTTTAGGACATAACGGCTTTAAGGCACTTAAGGACAAGTATAAATAAATAAAATATCTGATGGGGAGGTTAGTGAACATAAACAATTTTTTTCTTGTGGAATGGCTAAAAGTGACTTAGTAAAGGCAACAAAGGAGTCACAGTCTAGGATAACAAAGGAGCCATGGTCTAAGGCCACAAAGGAGTTGTCGTTTAGTAAGAAGGCCAAGTTTTTTGTGGTTGTTTGAGGGTAGTTGTAACCTTGTAGATTGTTGTGCAAGAAGACCGCAACTGAAACAAACTTGGTTAGGTTGGTCACAGGCAGCTGCAAGTCTATGTAACAGTTTGAGGATTAGTTAGAAGAAGGCTACAGGATAGGATGAGGTTGAACAAGAGAAAATACATGCAAGCCAAGGGCTAAAAAGAAGCTAACTAAGTGAGTTGAAGGATTGGCATAGTGCTAAAGGAGTAAGCCAAGGGTTTGATTGCAAGGGACAACAAGTTGGCTATGTTGGGTGTGTGTTATATTCTTTCCACAACTAGTCACATGTGTGAGGGGCTCACAGGGGGGGCGTAGCCATCCCCCTGTACGGGGTCTGGGGAAGTGCCCTAGGAAATTTTTTTGAACCCTATATTAGGTGGGCGGACCTACCTATGGTTTTGTGCATGATTTTCACACATGGTTTTGGGCATGATGGTTTTCTGCCCATGGTGTTTATAGATCTGGTCAAGGGAACTATGATTATGTTCTAATTTAGAGTTAATGGATTGAGGTTTATGAATGCGTCGACATGTATATATATGTATTGTAACATTTAAAGGAACATAGTGAAAAATCAACTTGGTAGTCCCGGTTTTGGGATCCAGAGGAAATCTTTGTGTATTTGTTTTGTGTTTTGTGTTTCTTGTCATTGTATATTTTCTGTTTTTTAAGAATTTGTTTGCAGGTAATTTCTGTATAGGGTTAAAGTCTACATTTGGCATCAAAGTTGTTTCGACTTCAAGAGGACACCTTTGCTGCTGAGGGGTTTTGCTCGGGCTTGTGGTAGACTTTGTTCAGTGAGAGATTCGTGAGATCGATTCTCGCGGTGAAAGAAGATGGAAAATAGTGGAAAGATAGAGATCAATAAATTTAATGGTCAAAGTTTTGAGTTGTGGAAGCTCAAGATGGAGGATCTGCTGGTAGATAAAGATCATTGGATCACGGTAGATCCGGGTACTAATCCAACGACAATGTCAGTTGAGGATTGGACGAAGTTGGATCAGAAAGAAAAGAGCACAATATGGTTGTGTATCTCAGATTCAATATTGTTGAATGTATAAGGAGAAGCTACCACGAAGGCTTTATGGGACAAGTTAGAGACTTTGTACCAATCTAAGTCTCTGGTGAATAAATCATTCCTACGGAAAAAGTTGTATAACTTGAGGATGAAGTATGGAGACTTGATGACAGAGCATCTGAACGCCTTTAACACTGTGGTAAGCCAGTTGTTATTTGTTGATATACAAATTTCAGATGAAGATAATTGCATCAGTTTCCTGTGTTCTCTACCAGATTCGTGGGATACTCTAGTTGTTGTAATAGGTAGCAATGCAACTACCTTGAAGTTTGACGAAATAGTCTCATCCTTGTTGTCGAAGGAGATGAGACAAAAAAATATGGAGGGTCTGAATGAAGATTCCTTGTTTGTACGAGGTCGGTCCCAGAATAGAAATAAATAAGTCCTCAAGTGAGAGATCTAAATTTAGAGGGAGATCTAAGTCTCCAGGAAACCCTGTAAAGGTGTGCTGGAAATGAGAAAAGGAAATACACTTCAAAAAGGATTGTAGATCTAAAGCTCCTGAGAAAGGAAAGAGATCTGATAATGCTCCTTATGTAGAGGCAAAATCACCTCAGATGAAGGTGGGGGTGTGTAGTTGGCTTCTTCTTCAAGTACACATGTAAATCACGAGGCGTGGTTGATTGACTTAGGTGCATCCTTTCACTTCACTCCCTATGGGAGTAGTTCCGCAATTATGAGAAATGTGATGTTGGTGATGTCTTCTTAGGAGATTATTGGAAGGCTAGAATCATCAAATGTAAAAAAGTCAAGCTAAAGTTGCAAGGTGGAAGGATTAGAACACTTCCAGGTGTTCTGCATATTCCTGCATTGGTCATAAATCCAATTTTTGTAAGCAAGATAGATGATGCAGGTGTAAAAATAGTGTTTGAGAAAGATACCTACAAGATGGTTCGGGGAGCACTGGTATTGATGTAGGGAGTTCAGATTGGAACTTTGTACAAGCTTATGGGTAGTATTGTTATTGATGGGTGCAACAATTCTATGGTTCTTGAAAGTGGAGTAGAAAATCTAGTGCTCTCTGGAGAAAAAACCATGCTATGGCATTAAAGGCTTAGACATATTGGAGAGAAGAGCCTTTGAATACTTCATGGTAATGGTATGGTAGAAGGTATGTCTAATTGCTCTCTGGATTTCGATTTCTGTGAACATTGTGTATATGGGAAGCATAATCGAGTGAGTTACCCCTTTGGTGCTAAGAGGGTGAAAGAAATATTACAGTTTGTGCACAGTGATGTGTTTGGACCTGTGTCGGTTCCATCATTGGGTAAATCTGTGTACTATGTATCATTTATAGATGATTTCTCAAGGAATACATAGATATATTTCCTCAGGAAGAAATCTGAAGTCTTTGACAGGTTTAAAGAATTTAAGGCTCTGGTGGAAAACTAGACAGAGAAGAAGATAAAGGTGATGAGGATAAATAATGGTGGAGAGTTCTGCAAGAAGGAATTTGAAGAGTTTTGTAAGAAGTGTGGTATATCATGACAAAAAACTACTCCATACACACCTTAAAAAACTAGAGTTGCAGAAAGAATGAACAAGACATTGATGGAAAATGTAAGAAGCATGCTCAATGGTGCCAGGTTAGGACAATAATTCTGGGCAGAGGCAGTGGAGACTGCAGGTTACCTGGTTAATAGATCACCTTCATCAGTGTTGGAGGATAAGACTCCACATGAGGTGTAGATTGGTAAGAAACACTCTCTTTCACATCTAAGGGTATTTGGCTGTGATGCATATGTACATGTTTCAAAGGAGAAAAGAACCAAGTTGGATAGTAAACCTAAATGGTGCATCTTTATTGGGTATAAGGATGGTTTAAAAGGTTATAAGCTTTGGAACCCAAAAACAAGGAAGGTTGTGTACAATCGAGATGTGGTGTTTAGAGAGGTGAAAGGTGTTATTAAAGTCATACCAAAATAACTTGAAAAGATAGAGTTTGAGTTAAAGGAGGAAGAATCAGATTGTACAACAGAACATGAATCAGAAGATGAAGAGGCACAAACTCTAGCTGTGAGAAGATCAGTTCGAGAAAGAAAGCAACCAGAAATGTATAGTCCATTTGCGTTATGTTCAAATTTTGCTTTATCAATTATTGACGATGATCCTATAACTGTTAAGGAGGTAGTAAATATAAAGGATGATAAACTCTGGAAAGAGACCATGGTTGATGAAATGACATCTTTGGAAAAAATTAAGGTTTGGGATTTGGTGGAGTTGCCGGTTAGAAGGAAACCCATTGGAAGAAAATGTGTGTTTAAGAAGAAGATGAATGTAGAAGGAAAGATGGAGAAATACAAAGCTCGGTTGGTAGAAAAAGGTTAATCCCAGGTGTCGTGAATTGATTGTAGTGATATTTTTTCTCCTGTTGACAAGGTAGCTTCTATTAGATTACTTTTATCTGTTATTAATGCTTTTGATTTTGAGGTAGAACAGAGGGATGTGAAGACAACATTTCTTCATGAGGATCTGGAAGAAGAGATCTACATAAAGCAACATGAAGGCTTTGCGGTGAAGGAAAATAAAAACTGGTATGTAGGTTAAAAAAGTTTCTGTATGCGTTAAAACAATCACCAAGGATGTGGTATCAAAAATTCGATACATTTATACGGCGACTTGGCTTCACCAAAAGCAAAGTAGATCATTGTGTGTATTATAAATTTATTGGTGACCGTGTTATTTATCTAGTCTTGTATGTGGATGATATGTTGCTGATTGGAAATGACAAAGAAATTATCCAAGATTTGAAAACCCATTTGTCCTCCAAATTCAACATGAAGGATCTTGGTAATGCAAACTATATTTTAGGCATGGAAATTAAACGATATCGGGCAAAGAAGAAGCTTTGGTTAAGCCAGAGGAAGTATGTCGAGACAATACTGTAGAGGTTTGATAAGCAGGATAGTAAATGGATGAAGGTTCCTATTCCTATAGGTGTAAAGTTATTTGTTGAACAGTGTCCCAAGACACAAGAAGAGGAAGGGGATATGTCTCGTGTTCCATACGCAAGTGCAGTGAGCAGCTTGATATATGCAGTGGTCTGTACTAGAAAAGACATTGCACATGCAGTGGGAGTATTGAGTAGGTTTATCTCAAAACCAAGGAAGGAGAATTGGACAACAGTGAAGCGGGTTTTCAGGGATTTGCATGGCACTAGTGATTATATTCTGTGCTACCAAGGAAGACTAGGATTTGGTAGAGTTTTGGGCATTTGTTGCTTTGTTGATGCAGTCTGGGCTGGAGATTTAGATCAAAGAAGATCTACAAGTGGGTATGTGTTTAACCTATTTGGAGGTGCAGTGAGTTGGATGAGTAAGAACCCTTCTTATCATTAAAAGACAAAGCACATTGATGTTCAGTATCACTTTGTGAGGGATATGGTTTAGGACAAAAAGGTGTTGCTAGTACAAGTGGACACTTTGAAGAATGCTGCAGTTGCATTGACAAAGTCTGTGAGCACTGAGAAGTTTTCTTGGTGTAGAGAAACAATGGGTGTTGCAGGGTTGGAACAATGACTAAGATCTCCTGTGACCCCCCTTGTGTGGAAAAGAAAACAAGTAGGAGAATGTTGGGTATGTGTTATATTCTTTCCACAACTAGTTGCACGCATGTGGGGTTCACAGGGGACGATAGCCTCCCTGTACGGGGTCTAGGGCAGTGTCTCTGGAAATTTTTTTGGACCCTATATTAGGTGGGCAGACCTACCTATGGTTTTGTGCATGGGTTTTGTTGAAGAATCTAGGGAAAATGTAGTTAACGTGATTCTTCTTATCATGATAGCTATTTGTGAGGTGTTTTCTTTTTTTCTTCTTATTCAAATCTTCACTTATTATTATTAGAGTGTGTCTTCTTTAGTTCATCAAATAAATACCAAAACAAATAGACAAGAACACAAGATGTTTGGCTTTCCGCTAGGGCCAAAACCTCTCCCTCTTGGAGAGGAAAACCCACACAAAATTCTTCTTATAGGTTCTCATTGACGAATACCAAGACCATGACCCTTGAACTACTAGGCCACTCCAAGACCAAGGCACCAATCCTCTTCTTGATGTTGAGATCATCATCATCATTACTGCTTCACCTAGATCTTTATCATAGTACCACAAAGATCCTTACAGTTTCATCTTGCTTTATCACCATGTCAACGAGGTCTTGTTACTGCTGCACTATAAAGGTAATCACTGAGATTACCGTTGTTGCAACATTGTTGTGCCAAGACATATGACAACATCCTCCTCGCACCGAGATCATAATTATGTTGTCACTGTAATGTCTATCTGAAGATCACAATGATCTATTTGAAGCGCTGGTCTGTTGCCTTCACTCGAGCTTCCTGTACCACTGTTCCTTATCCACAATCTCAGAGAAGATATCACTGTAATTGTGACTGAGACTATGATCATGAGAAGACCGATATATTTATCACTGTAAAACTCTTGTAACGCGGATATCTATCTTGGACCCATACAAAAATGACCCTGTGACAGACCTTCGAAAATCTCAGACAAGTCTGAGATATTCACTGTTGTTTTGCTGTCGTCCTTAGCCGGCGTATCCATTGAAAGGATGTGTCTATTATTTGAGTCGACTTGTCATTTATACATATATTTGCAGGCTGACATGACTATGTTTTACATTGTTTTGTTAGCTGATGTCTTCAGGAGGTTGTGCTTGTCTTGGAGGGCCTTTTAGACTAGTATACATTTGCACATAGGCTCAAGAAGAGCTCCTTATACATGGCTTTAACTCTTTGACTTTCCTAGACCTATGAAATGAGCAAGAAACTCATTCTTATAATTTACAAAAATAATATTTCTTTTTCTTAACAAGTACAAAGATCAAAATTACATTTGTAAATACCAAACCTAGTTACACTTTCTTCAACAGGTTTCACACATGATTTTGGGCATGATGGTTTTCTATCCATGGTATTTTGTAGATTCGATCAAGGGAACTACAATTATATTCTAATCCAGGGTTAATGGATTGGGGTTTATGAATGTTTCGACATGTATATATATGTATTGTAACATTGAAAGGAACATAATGAAAAATCAATCTGGTAGTCTCGGTTTTGAGATCTAGGGGAAATATTTGTGTATTTGTTTTGTGTTTCTCGCCATTATATATTTTCTGTTTTTTAAGAATTCATTTGCAGGTAATTTCCGTACATGGTTAAAACCTACAGGCTAAGGACTATGAGACAAGCATTTGATGTTTGATGATTTATGGTGGACTAGTTAAGCCCTAGTAGTGCTACGGGTGTGATTTGATAGTTGTAGGTGTTGTATTTTGGGCAGAAGAGGACCTAAAGGAATTGGCCTCAACCCTAGAGTTTTAGTCAATGGAAAAACATTGTATTTTGGGGATTGTACTGGGAGATAAAATGCCACCATCCCTGGTACATGAGCCCTATGAGTTTTCTTATTAATGGATTGATAATAAACAAATTTGGGCAATAAATATTGTGTACTACCATTGATCTAATTGCAGGTGTATATTCCATTGTGCAAATTGTTTGAAGTTATGGATTTTCAATGTGTTCATGTTCCTCTAGCTAGATCATAGACGAGACCTGGGGTGCATGGATTTTTAACATATAACACACCTAATCTCCTAGGTCACTTTAAATCAGTGAGGGTTATAACAATTTTCACTCTTTTTTTCATTCAATTTAAGCCCCATTTATAAGGGCACCATCATCTTCTGCTCGTTAAGAGCTTTTCAATGATGTAAATTGTGTCAATTGGAACATGGGATACAAAGTTGTAGCTCTTGGAAGATTTGTATCATGGTCATGTCAACACATTCATACATCTGACACATGGTAGATGGCATGACACTCCAAATTCGTATATCACTCTTGGTGTGGTTCCTAGTTAGCGCCAAAGCCACCCAACCATGCCATGTCATCAACATGTTCATATCCAATTATTTTTGTGATTATTTAAAATAACCCTTTATCTATGTACTTTACCTTTTTCTTATAAAATTTTCCTTTCTCTTTCTCTTTCACACACCATATATAATATATTTATTTATTGTTATTAAATATGTAAACATATTAGGTCGCCAAAACCACCTAACCTTACCATGTCATCCACATGTTCATATCCATAATTATTTAAAATAACCCTTTATATATGTGCTTTAACTTTTCTTATCAATTTTGTTTTCTCTCTCTTTCTTTCACACCATATAAAATAAATATATTTATTATTATTACGTATTACATATTAATTGACTAATATATATAAATACATATATTTATTATTTTATATATAAATATATTAAATTAATTAATATATATTTTATATATAAAAAACGTTCAAATACAAATTAACTAGGTTTAATAATTTAAAATATGTACCTGATGAGATCTGAAGTTCAAATCCATAAAAAAAAACTTTTATAATCAAATCCCTATGCAAAAGTCCCTTGAAAATCAGGTATCACACTCATAATACCTACATGGCCTGGCATTCGTTGTTCATTTGGACATGGATCGAAACCATTTTCTTCATGACCCGAAAACTGCTTATCTTTGGCATGCAGTGCAATGGAATCCTGCCACAGTTTTCCCCAAACCACCAATCTAATTCATCAATACCATTCCACGTAGCACCCAATTGGCCTTCGCATCACTGGCTCACATCTACTTCCAATCCAAGTAGAAATGTGGCCAAAATTCTGGTTTTAATGGTGCACTCTGACCTTAGTATGGAGGCATCTCAGCCTTCCATCATAAGATATCTAAAAAGAATTGAGCAAATGAGAGTAGGTATATGGCCTAATGTTATCTTCAATGAAGGAATGAGTGAAATAAAGAAAACATGGATGAAACAAAACTGCATATGGATGCAAAAATGTAATATCTACCTCAATGTCTGTCCCACAAATAACAAGGAGCTAAAGGATTTTGTTATCGAGAAGTTTCGTAAAAATGAATGGGGAAAAGAGTTGTGTAGAAAGAAGTACTACATTGAGGAATTCAACCCTATGTGTGATCTACAACAAAAAGAGTTCATTGGAGTTAGCATTTTGTGGAGGGTGTTGTCCCTTAAGAAACCAATTTCTTGGTTGTGTAGAAATTGTGCTTAAGACATTACTTTTTATTGTTCATGTCACTTATTTGTATGATGTATCCTCAAATGAAGAGCCTGAAGGGCCTAACTTTTAACCCTTAATAGTTAGCTGATATGAAAGAGTTAGGATGCCATATGATGTTGAATATAAATGTTGAGTGAAGAATGCTTTGTGAAGTTAGAGACAATATGTTGTTTTTCACAGAAGCTACTATCTGTAACTTAGAAGAAATGTAGAAGTAGGGACTTTAAATATAGGAGCACTATTTGAAGGAATTTTAACTTCATTCACATAATTAAACAAAGACCTACAACTTCATTACCATACTTAAAGAAAGGGCGACACATGATGACACATAATAGAGAAATTACAAAATCATACCCAACAATGTGTGCAAAACTCCTGATTCTTTCATTAATCATCATTTGATAAAAAATACAATAGCATAGTCTCCAGGCTCTTCAAAATTCAGACCTTTTTTCTATAATTTTGCCTCTTCTTATACATCATGGGACAGTTGGTAGCTACCAAAAATTTAAAAAATGCTTAACTACCTTCTAACTATCTAAAGTAAAATTCATTACAGAATATTACATTAGAGGGTAAAAGACACCTCATTCTTCTCAAGAAAATAAGATAACAAGAAGTAACAAAAATCAGAGTATGATTGGTGATTGTTGTTCGCTGTTCGAATATGTGGCTTTAGTAGGTGGTCCTGATGATGCATATTTGGTATGCCCTATCATCCATTATTCCGTGCGTGGACCTTTGGGTTATGGGCCCACGCATATATCAGAAGTGTTCTAATTGGCGGAATCACAAAGAAACCTGATCAATCACCGTCGGTCCTTCCTTAAATGCTTATGGCTGGAACCCAACAGGAAATAAACCCCAGTTCATAACATATCGGGTCCGCCAGAAATGTTAACCCACACGCACATTCGAGCGCGATTATCGTCTGATCATTCAATCAACGAACGGTCTCGATGGTCTGACCTCAACGAGGTTTTAAGCCTGTTGAATAAAACCTTATCACGTCTGTTTTTTGAATTAACGTCCGCGTTTGTTAGCACACGATATGAGTTCGATCATCCATTCAGTGGGCGGTCCGATCCTTCGGAACCTTAAACTCCTTTAAATGATTTTCTCGAGTCCGATAGCTGAGGTAACTTGCTTGCAAGTTTCCATGCGAACACCATGGATCTTCTTCCATTGGATGACTATGATGTTTCCTTCGCCATTCCTCTTCCATCGTTATTATCCGCGGTTCCCGTTCTTTGCCATTTCAATTCTTTCTACGCTGTCGACTTTCCATTTTCAGCGATGCGACTTAATCTCCAACGTTCTTTCGCCCTCATTGTCTCTTTACAATCCTTTAGGAAGTTGAGAAAAAGCTTGCATCCTCCACTATAGAAGATAGTTCTTAATCTTCCTCTATCTCCTGTGAACCAATTGCGCTCGCTTCCAGCTGATCCCTCTATCCATTCAAAAGGGAAATCCTGATCTCTACATGCTTGTTTGGCCATGGTGACTGTAGGTGACAATTTTCTTGTGACAGTAGCTAATGACAATTGCTGGGATGGTTACTGACTCAGATTTGCTGAACTGGCTGCAAGGTTGCTTAGTATTGAACAAAAGACTAATGCGACGGGGTACGGTGAATGAGGTGGACAATAATGAATGAGGGTGGCGGATGACGTGGAGGAGATGAGATGGAGTGGAGTGATGGGGTGGCACGCTGCAGGGGTAGGGAGTGTACGAGATGTTCATCGGGCTTGAAGCCCCGCAAAGCACTTTACTTGCTTCTTCAACCCACACTTTCTTAAATCTTAAGATACCACCCGATCTTTAACATATGGGTCGGGGCCCCACCTTATATCAGATTCGAAATCCATCAATAATATAAAACAAATCACTACTTTCGGACTTTCACATTCTATTTTAATTTTGTTAGAACATAATATTTGATTTTTTATTTTATTTTTTGCGATAAAATTGAAAATGAAATTTAAATGACAATGGCTGCTACAACATCTAGCTCCCCCTGGGGATAGTGCTTTTGCCACAAAAGCACTAAGAACCGCAGATCAATGCCTTCACGTCGGGCATGGAGTCATATATTGCTTAGCCAATTTAAATTCTATGGAATTTATACAATGAATTTACTCCGGTATCTACAATGATAGGATGCTTATGCTTCAAAATTGGAAATATTGTTTGAGGTACTGCCCATTTACAGGTAGCTGTAAAGTTTCACCATCAAGATTTTCCAAGAAGAATGTATTATTTTCCCTTGCTTCTATGACCCTGAATGGACCATACCAGAGAGGATCAACCTTCCCATGTTTGCCCTTATCTTCTCTTCTAGTATCCCACCTTAATATGAAATCTCCAACTTTAAAATAAATTTCTTTGGCTTTTATGTCAAAAATCATATTCATTTTTTATTGATATATAATCAAATTATCTCTTACCTTATCCCTGATTTCACTCATCTCCACTACCTTATGCATCCTTCTTATTAGAGAATTGGGCTCTTCTTTTGCCTCCTGAATTATTGCAATCACAGGCTTCACAAGTTGATTAGGGAACAAAGCTTGAGTTCCATACACCAACTCAAAAGGTGATTTACCTGTAGACCTTCTTGTAGTCACTCGGATAGCCCATAGAGCAAACTTTAATTTCAAATCCCAGTCTTTTTGATTCTCTGCAATAGTTTTCTTAAGAATCTTCATCAATGTTTTGTTAGTGGATTCAGCCAATCCATTTCCCTGAGGATGATAATCTGTTGAATGAGATAAAATGACATTATACTTCTGACAAAAAGCAACAAACTTAGTTGAACTGAACACTTGAGCATTGTCAGTTATGATTTTGACAAGGCATCCAAATATACTGAAAATGTTTTCCTCTAAAAACTTCATCACCACCTAGTCATTTGCCTTTTTGGTAGGTATAGCTTCTACCCACTTGGTGAAATAATCAATAGTTGTGAAAACCCACTTGTGTTGTCCACTTGAAGTTGGGTTAATTTCTCGAACAAAGTCTTGTCCCCATTGTCTGAATGGTTCTTCTATGAAGACTAGGATCAATGGAAAAGGAGCTAACCTCTTCTTCTCAGCAAAACGCTGACACTTTTGACAGCTTTTGACAAACTTATATATATCACCAAATAGGGTGGGCCAATAAAATCCCACCTGGAGGATGTGTAGTAGCTTTCCAACTATAATTTTCACCACATAACTTATCATGATAGTATTTAATGGTCTCTTTAGGTTCATCCTCTGTTAAACATAACAATAAAATTCCCACAGGATCCTTCGAATATAATCTGCCCTCTACAATCACATATGGTTGTGCTTTGTGTTAGAGTCGGTCTAGTAGCCCTCCATCAGCGATCAAAGCTCTTTGCATTGGCATAAGTAGGTGTCTCATCAGTGTCATCTTATTGCATTCCATTAGGCATGCCATAACCCTGATGGAGGAGCTGGTGTCTTTATTCCCCTCTTGGCACTGCTGGATCAAGTTGTTTCAGTCAATAAACTATATCAAAGTTGCTTGTCTTGTCTTGAGGTCAAAAGTCTTAGGTCTAGGGTTTAGGTCCAGTTTGTCTTCAAGGTCATGTCTCTAAAAGTCAATAAATGCCCAGCAGGCCAGAGGGATGATTATCAAAGTGTTTCTTTAAAAGATTTCATCTTGTACAGTTAATTTTTACCTTGGATTTAAAAACCCTGTTTTTAAAGCCAAGGTCATTTCTCAAAATTTTGTAAAAATTGTAAAAATTCAAAATTCTTTGAAAGGCAACACGCAACCCTGGTCCCCTTTGCCAAGACTCTTCAGAAGCTATCCCTGCAAAAATTATCAAGGAAAAACATCAATTCAACCAATTTCAGGACAAAAGGAAACCAAAAAGTCAGCAACATTCAAAGTTTAAAAAGTGTCATGAAAAACATTAGAAAGAGGGTTTTGACATGAAATTAATTCAAAACAAGGCTATAAAGTCTTTCTCTCCCTCCATTAAGCTTCATTGTGCCTTCAAGCAATAGAGCAAGTCGTTTTCAAGAGCATTTGGGTGAATTTGGTGAAGTGTGAAGGCGCGCGACCCGTCGAGACTGGCGCGCGACCCGTCAGGCGAGCGCGACCCATCAGGGCACCTCCACCAGTGTAAATTTTATACGGGCGCGACCCGTTGAGTGCGCGCGACCTGTTGGGCAGTGCACGCGACCCATTAGGGTTTCCTCCACAGAAAATTACCAGCAAGCTGCCAAGCGACCACAAATTGTTCAAGCTTGTCAGGTAGGCCTTAAATCATATAAATTATGGTTATTTTAAAAGCCTTCATTTGCAAGTAAAGACTCCATGTGCTTTTGCTTGAAAATATCAAAGTTGCTAGGGTTTGTTTTGTTGTTTTAAGGTATTCCTTTTCATTCCTATTGTTCCTACATTTTCCCACCTCCCATTTCTTACTCCCTTATCACTGTTATTTAATTTCCCTACCAAAAATATTAAGAAATCAAAAATCAAACCCTAAACCCTACCTCCCATAACATCCTTGCAAATGAAATTGTATGATGATGTATATGTCATAATTCTTCCCCTAAACTCCCTGTTTCATATATTTTTCCCAATCTCCCTTCTAAGTCTCCCTTCCCTAACATTTCCCTTGTGCTACTTGTCCCCTTGAAACAACATTTCAAAACAGTTAAAACAACAGATTTCAAAGCAGAAGCAGCAATACATTTCTGCCACTTTGCTCCTGAAACCATGTCAAAAACCGAAACCGATTATGAGCAAAGTGATGACCATGAGTCAGCTTCAGAGTTTGAGGTACATAGGAGGCCTCACAGGGGTGGTAAGAGCGGTCACCATAAGAGAGAGGAGCCCACCTCTTTGACCGATTTGCAGGCCTGTCCAATTGCAGTCACATGTTTCTGTTATCTGTCATGTTATGAGTTTTGCGAGAGGATCTCTCAGATTCAGCATCATGGGGAGTTGGCTCGCTTGTTTGTTTTGCATTTGCTAGATGGGCATGTGAACCTTGCAGGGATGGATTTTACATTGACACCTGAGATGATTGCTCAAGCAACAGGGATACCAAATGTTGGAGAAATGTGGAACAAGCGTAAAATATTGGACAGTTTTCAGTATGAGCCTTACATTAAACCTGCATTTATGAGACAAGTGATGGGTGTATTTCCTTTCAGATTTTTGAGGAATGAGTATGCTCCTTTGATGAGGCTTATCATGCGCTATTTCACCTGTGAGGGCAGATTTTCACGTGTGTATTCATACCATATTCGCTTGTTGATGCATTTCACCCGGGTTCGGATGATGAACATCCTTGTTTTCTTGTGCCAGAATATTGAGAGGATGGTGCCCTTGATGCAGAGGAAGAGCCCAACACAACAATATAGGAGCCTCTATCATTATGGTTTGATTCAGCTTGTGGTCATACATCAGTTGGCTCAGCATGGCATCCCATGGGAGGAGTTTATCTCTCATGAGTTTTTCACAGCACCACTACCACATCCTGAGATTGTTCATGAGGAGGGAGGACCATCACAGAAGCATGATATCCCTGAGATTAGACATGTCATCTCTCCTCCATTGGCCACTTATTAGAAATGCCACAGGGCCTTATTTGCAGCAGCTCGGCGAGTATTTTCTCCACATCAGGTGGAAGGGGTCTCGCCTTCTTCATCAGCACCACGAGTGTTATCTCCACACCAGGTGGAAGGGGCCTCGTCTCCAACAACAGCACAGGTATCAGAGAAGGGCAAACAACCCAGCATTGATGAGGGGCCATCAGCTGTTCCAGACATAGAGGTTGTTGATCTTGATATCAATTCTCCTAGCCTAGAGTCAAAGGAGATCATTCAGCACCTAAGAGCTGAAAATGATTCATTGCAGCGAAGATTGGAAGGGGCACAATGGATGATCACATATTTAGAGCAGCGCAACAAGCAGTTGGAGGATGAGCACACTCTTGATGAGTTGCGGAGGATTCATGAGGACCGCAACTTGGCTCGAAAGAGACCTGACGATTTGGTACCCGTTGAGCGAGAGGCTATGCTTCTCCAGGTGAATTCTCATTTGGAGAGGTTGCTGGCCAAGGCCAACCAAGATAAGGAATTGCTCAGGAACATGAAAAATCATTATTGGGCGCGGATGCACGTATGCAAGGCAAGAATGAAAGTGCTCCACAGACGGTTGGCCAAAGCACAAAAACGAGGGAAAAGGCCCGACCCCCTCCACATCTTCGCTGAGGCTTCTTTGAAGGAGCATGATATTAAATAACCCAACTCCAGCACAATTTTCAAAAAAATTTGAGCATTTTGGGTCATTTGTGATTTTTCTGGCAAAAAATGACTTTCTGCCACATTTTTGACACATAGGAAGCAGTCTTGGGAGATTGCAATTTTTGAGGGGCAAATGACCACCAAATTCAGAAATTCCACTTGGGTTGGAAAGTAGACATCCAGACCTTTCCAACAGGCCCACTTTTGCCTCATTTGGACACCTGGAAGTGCCTCAAAAGAGCCTCCAAAGGCGCGCGACCCATCCAGGAATTGCGCGCGACCCATCAGGCAGTTTGCACAAGAATTCAACCTACAGCTCAGCAAAACGCATTTTTGACTGGATTTGACTTTTTGGAGTTGATTTTCATCCTCCTTGTTGTATATGATGTAATTTTATGATGTTTAGACACTTATTTATCTCTTCTAGAAGATTCATTCATAAGATAGGCAAAATTTAATGAATGAATTGGTTTCCTAGCTTATAGAGGCAAGTTGTTTTTATTGCCTAGTTTTTAGTGCTTAGTTTAGAATTGGTTGAAACATCTCCTAGGATAGTGAGCTCGACCCCTAGAGGCAGGGAAAGATGTTAGATGGCCTATATTATGTACTTTCTTGCTCATTTTCATGGTTGGACTCTTGAGGGAGAAGCTCTTATTGTATTACTCACTGTATCTCTGCAATTTTTGGCAAAGGAAGACCAGGGTTTTGCAGTCCTTTTTGGGATTCTTGTGGTCACATGTATTGATGGTGTGTTTCTCTTTGTACTTTTAAGTGTGTTATGTGAATCATTTCCTTACTTTTCCTTCTGCAAATTAGGCAAATGAAGTGTTAAATTAGAATTCATGACTGTCATGCTCTGCTTTTAAGTTTGCTTAATATCAATGTTTTCAACTGTTTAAGGGGAATTCAAGGTTATTGCTTGCTCTCCTTAACTCCTTACCGGTCATTCTAATCCATCCACCTCTATCAAAGGCATCAATATTGTCTCCTACCTCGCCCCAAAGAACCCCCTGCAAAAACTGTGTCCAATCCCCGCACCTGAAATTGTCATTCCCCAATTTTCCACCAAAACATTAAAAATCCCAATTTAAACATCTTGATCAGTTTACTAGCCTAAAATCAGTGTTTCCCTATTGGTCATCTCACCCATTGAAGATATTTACTGAGATAGACCGGAGAGAGCCCTCTCCTGCCCCGTAGGGCTAGCTACGAGGCTAAGTGGTTTGATGTTGCCTTGGAGTTTACCTTTCTCAGCCTGAGGTGAAATTTCAAGCGCTAACACTTTGATTTTTAATGCTCTATATCTTGTTCTATCCAATGATTGGGGACAAGAGAGAAAACATAAATAATGAACTATGTGCTTGTGCCATTCTGAACATAAAAATTTATATCGGATCTTCATACCTGGGTTTGATTTTTCTTCACCTTCTTCAATTATTTCCTCATTTACAGGTGCTAGAAAGTTGATTCCCAATGCTTGAAAATTTGACTTTGTCAACATCTTTGCTAGTCCCTGCCCTTTCACCAGCTTTGTGGGCTTTATGTCCAGATCATACTCTTGGATCTTGGCTATCCATTTTCCTATTTTGCCTTCCACATCACTCTAGACTAAAAATCCTTTACTACAATGTTTGGCACATAAGAAATGATCTGTGACTGCAACACATAAGTCCTGAAGGCCTTTAGGGATTTTACCAAAGCATATACCTATTTTTCAAGAATATTGTATTTGAGTTCAGCATCTCTGAGAATCTTGCTAAAGAAAGCAACTCGCTGCTCTTTTCCTTCATCATTTTTCTGTAACAAAACAACAACTATTGAATTAAGTGATGCAAATGAAAAATTTTGAAAAGGCTTTTGATAATAAGGGCTAATTAAAATTGGAGTTGTTTGTAATGCTTCTTTAATCCTGGAGAATGACTCTCTGGCTTCCTTGGTCCAATGTACTTCATTTTCCTTCTTCAACATATTGGTAATCTCTTTTACAATTTCAGCATAATTGGACACAAACCTCCTTAGAAAATTTATTTTTCCTAGAAATTTTTGAATGTCTTTCTTACTCCTGGGCAGGGGTATTTTCTGCACAGCTTGCACCCTTGCTGGATCTATCTTCACTCCATCTCTAGAAACAATATGCCCCAACAGTTTGGCTTCCTCTAGAGCAAAAATAGACTTCTTAGGATTCAAAGAAAGCCTAAATTTTTTACATTTCTCAAAAGTATTTTTAATATGGTCCAGATGCTCCTCATCTGACTTAGAGAAAACAATGATGTCATCCAAGTATATCACTACAAACTTATCACCCACAAATGCAATGTCCATAGCCCTCTGAAATGTTGCATCTGCATTCATCAACCCAAAAGGAATTCAAGCATACATGAAGGTTCCACAAGGAGTTGTGAATGCAGTGTTTTTCTGATCTTCTTTATCAACAAACACCTGGTTATGCCCAGAGAACCCATCCAACATTGACATTCTGAATGATCCAATTACCTTCTGTGGCGCATGATCCATTTTAGGTAACAGATAGTTATCTTTTATGGAAGCCCTATTTAGATTTCTAAAATCCGTACATAATCTTATTTCTCCATTTTTCTTCCTTACATGTACTAAACTAGCCACCTAGTCAGAGTATTGGAGTGGAACTATTATCTTGGTATCAAGCATCTTTTTTACTTCTTTTTCAATCGATGGTAAAAGTAAAGGATTGATTTGCCTGAGTTTCTGCTTAAATGGTTTAGTCCCTTCTTTCAAGGGAATCTTGTTCTGAATAATGTTTACATCATATGTCTTGAGATCCTCATAGGACCAAGCAAAAACATCAATGTACTTCCTGAAAAGCTCAATATATCTTTCCTTATATTTAAGTGGAACTCCATTAAATAGTTTGACTAACTTGGGCTCGTTTTGGGTTCCAATATTGTGATATTGAATCTGCTCATCTTGTGGAATTTTCTATGAACTAATAGCTACACCATTGGTGTTAAAAAATATTTCAAGAGGGACAACCCCCCTTGGCAAAATATTATCTTTCAATTGAATAATTTTTTGATTAACTACGGAATTTTTAAAACCACTTACTTCTACACCTTTTGCTATTTCATCTCCATCTTGATCAATCTCGGTGCCCTGAAAATCTTCAATCATAGTCAAGAATTCCTTAATCTCCTGATCATCCTCGAAAACTTGCCAGTGTTTTATATTATCTGGAACAAAAGGCCTATGCCTCATTTCAGCCTCATATCTTAGCTTTGGATTTATAGGAGGCCTAAAAGTACATGAAGCCATAACCAAGGAGTCTGCTAATATGTTTCCATCTCTTGGAATGAATTGTATGTTGAAAGCCTCAAAGAAATTCTCAACTAAATCCCATACCTCATTTATATATAACCTGAGCCTAGGGTGTTTTGTTTGACAATGGTTCTTAATTTGCTTTATAATCAGCTCTGAATCTCCAAAAATTGAAATTGATTGGACTCCCATTTTTTTTATTTTTTTTTTGCGGAGCAATGATTAAGGATTCATATTCTACCACATTATTAGTTGCGTCGAACTCCAATTTAAAAGAAAATGGGATCATATTACCTCCAGGTGTAATTAAAAGGAAACCAACACCTGTTCCTTCTTTAGAATAGGCTCCATCAAAGAAGCACCTCCACACCCCTTCTGTTTGCAGCTCTTTATTTACATAGGCTGAAGTGAGATGCCTCTGGTTATCTTCAGCCAATTCTGCATTGTCATGCAGGATGAAGCAAGAAAAGTCATCTTTTTCTTGGCTATATACAGGTGAATTACTTGCTTCGTTCTTTGTGATTATTTTAACAAATCTTGTTTCTCTGTACAACCTTCTTTCTTCTCCACCAAAAATTGGTATGATATCATAAGTAAAATCCAATTTCAGGACACCACCCAATTTAGCCCCCCATGACCTAGATAGCAACATTCCAAACCTAGCAGGGATATCTGCTACCACTACATCCATTACCAAGCTTCTAGCTGGGATCTGGGCTAATGACACCACCATATCTTTAATGACCCTAAGACACTTGACTTCCTCTGAATCAAAAGAATACAGGTCTATGTAAGGTTTAGTAACTTGTAGGTTTAGTTGTTTCATTACTGATATGGAATAAGGTTATGTGAAGCTCCTGAATCAAACATACAATTATGCAAGAGGAAATCATGAATCAATAAAGAAATGTAGAAAGGAGGTGTTCAAGAATCTACCTCCTCCACATGTGGACCAAAAACCACTACCAATTTATCTTTTTGTAGATTCACAGTGTCATTTATATTCACATTCTGAGATAGATTGATAAACTCAACAATCTCTCTTTGATAAACTGGTGTTTTGATCAACTCTGTGAGGGGCACTTGAATTCTGATTTTTTCTAACTCTTTAGTGAGACTAAATATATGGCCTTGTTTAGTATTCCTTTCATTTTCATCTTCACTTTTATTCATCACTGAAATCTCTTGTGGAATGGAAACAATTTTTTCTAAAGGAATTTTATCAATTTTATCTTGAGAAGACTCACCTTGATGTATTTGAGTTTTTCTATTTGTATTCTGCTATTGCTTTCCTTTATTTAATTGTTTTGCAGGCTGTGGTTCTTGTGGAGTCGCCTTTTTTAGGGGAGCTAGAACTTGCTGTGATTCTTGAATTTTAGATCTTTTTCTTCATCTCAAGTCATATTTATTATGCAATTCCGCCTGCATAACATTAGTAAACTGCTTCCAATATTCATCAATTTCATTCTCATCATAAGTGGCATCTGTTTCAGTATATTCTTCTCCCTCAACACTTTAGTTCATCTTCATCTCCTGCATACAGTGTGGAAATATGATCATCATGATCCTTGGAATGCTCTGGTACTTCATCAGGATCTGCCTCTAAGTAAAGTGGTGCTTGAACCTGATCTTGGTCTTTTCTCTCCCTCTGCAAAATTTGAAGAGGTTGTCTTCTATATTGAGGATAAAAGTTTCTATTTCGATGTACTTGCCTCTGAGAATTATTACTGTCCAATTCCAATTTAATCAATTTATTAGACAAATTTTTAATTACATTATTCAGATCCTCTAATGTTTGACTTTGAGAGGAATCCACTTTAGCCTTTCCCTTATCTTGAGTAGGCTGTGCCTTTGGTGCTTTACTTGCAACCACGAGATTTGCTTCTATTTCGAAAGCATCATTTTGGATCTGATCAAGGGTTGTGGATCTTCTCTCCCTCAATGTGAACCCAAAATCTGATTCAAATGCCCCTGCAAAAGTTATAATTGCACCAGTAGGAGGGGGTTTCATCTCCACTGGAAGACTGTTGTAAAGTTTATTGAACCTTCTGATGAACTCAACAACACTTTCATCACATTTATTTTTAATAGCATTAAACTCTGTAAGTGAATACCCATGGTCTCGTTTCTCTCCCCATCTTTGTGTGAATTGGTGCTCTATCTCTTCCCATGTAGGGATAGAGTTATTAGGAGGCCCTTTAAACCACTTTCTTTCTTCAACTTCCAAGGATTGCATAAAAAGTCTTAAAACAACATCCAGGTGTTCAACATTGAGGTTTTCTGCAAAATTACAAAACACTGCTATATGCTTCTCTGTTGTTTGTTCATCCTCCCCTGAGAAACGAGGAAGAATTTTTAAGTATTCTTGAGGCATTGGATTCAACTGTTGTGGCAACTGAATAGGTGCATACCTATTCAACAAGAATGCAGGTGCTGCCATGTTTTCTCCTGAACTTACTGAACCTTGAGTACCAGCAGATGTAAAACCTGTCTGAGGAGTAAATGGAGTATGAAAAGGTGGCAATGTAGTTATAGGTTCAGGTTGAATAACTATAGCAGATATATCTCTGAATACTGAGAAAGGGACACACTCTAAATACTATTCTTGACAGTTGGGTTTTTGAAATGAAGTGGATGTAAAAGGTAGCTCTTGGTCAATAAAAGGTGAATGTTTGGATGAAAGATGTGTTGAACTGCTGCCAGGTGCAGATAGTGTAGGACTTGGTGTAAATGGAGTTTTTGGCCTTCCAACCCTCTTGGAAATTAGCCTCTTAGGATCTGAAAGGGCTTGGCCTTTTCGCTGTGAGGTATCTGACCTCGTATTAGGCCTCTTTGAAGCCTCACTGAAAAACCAGAGGAAAATATTAAAAACCCAGGGAAAATGTTCTTGATTTCGTTCCCCGAGCAACGACACCAATTAATGTTGTCCCTTAAGAAACCAATTTCTTGGCTGTGTAGAAATTGTGCTTAAAACGTTACTTTTTATTGTTCATGTCACTTATTTGTATGATGTATCCTCAAATGAAGGGCCTAAAAGGCCTGACTTTTTACCCTTAATAGTTAGCTGATATGAAAGTGTCAGGATGCCATATGATGCTGAATATAAATGCTAAGTGAAGAATGATTTGTGAAGTTAGAGACAATATGTTGTTTTTCACAGAAACTATTATCTGTAACTTAGAAGAAATGTAGAAGTAGGGACTTTAAATATAGGAGCTCTCTTTTAAGGAATTTTAACTTCATTCACATAAGTAAACAAAGACCTGCATCTTCATCACCATACTTAAAGAAAGGAAGACACATGATGACACATAACAAAGAAATTACAAAATCATACCCAACAATGTGTGGAAAACTCCTAATTCTTTAATTAATCATTAGTTTATCAAAAATACAATAGCATAGTCTCCAGGCTCTTCAAAATTCAGATTTTTTTTTCTATAATTTTGCCTCTTCTTATACATCATGGGACAATTGGTAACTACCAAAACTATCAAAATTGCTTAACTACCTTCTAACTGTCTAAAGTAAAAGTCATTACAAAATATTACATTGGAGGGTAAAAGACACCTCACTCTTCTCAAGAAAATAAGATAACAAGAAGTAACGGAAATCAGAGTATGATTGGTGATTGTTGTTCGCTCTTCGAATCTATGGCTTGAGTGGGTGGTCCTATTGATGCATCTTTGGTCTGCCCTATCATCCATTATTCCATGCGTGGAACTGTGGGTTATGGGCCCACGTATATATCAGAAGCGTTCTAATTGGTGGAATGACAAAGAAACATGACCAATCAACGAACGGTCTTGATGGTCGGACCTCAACGAGGTTTTAAGCCTGTTGAATAAATCCTTATCACATCCATTTTTTGAATTAACGTCCGCGTTTGTTAGCACGCAATATGCATCCGATCATCCATTCAACGGATGGTCTGATCCTTTGGAACCTTAAACTCCTTTAAATGATTTTCTCGGGTCCGCTAGTCGAGGTAAATTGCTTGCAAGTTTCCACGCGATCACCATGGATCTTCTTCCATCGGACGACTATGATGTTTCCTCCGCCATTCCTCTTCCATCGTTATTATTTGTTGATCTGGCTGATCCGACGGTTCCCGTTCTTTGCCATTTTAATTCTTTCTATGCCGTCAATCTTCCATTTTCAACGATGCGACTTAATCTCCACCGTTATTTCGCCCTCACTATCTCTTTATAATCCTTTAGGAAGTTGAGAAAAAGCCTGCGTCCTCCACTATAGAAGATAGTTCTCAATCTTCCTCTGTCTCCTATGAACCAATTGCGCTCGCTTCTAGCTGATCCCTCCATCCATTCAAAAGGGAAATCCCGATCTCTAATGCTTGTTTGGCCATGGTGACTATAGGTGACAATCGTTGATGACAATTGTTGGGACAGTTACTGACTCAGATTTGTTGAACTGGCTACAAGGTTGCTTAGTAATGAACAAAATACTAATGCGACGGGGTACGGTGAATGAGGTGGACGGTAATGAATGAGGGTGGCGGATGACGTGGAGGAGATGAGATGGAGTGGAGCGATGGGGTGGCCCACTACGGGGGTAGGGAGTGTATGAGATGTTCATCAGGCTTGAAGCCCCACAGAGCACTTTACTCGCTTCTCGAACCCACGCTTTCTTAAATCTTGAGATACTACCCGATCTTTAACATATGGGTCAGGGCTCCACCTTATATCAGATTCGAAAGCCATCAATAATATAAAACAAATCACTACTTTCGGAATTTCACATTCTCTTACGATTTTGTTAGAACATAATATTTTATTTTTTATTTTATTTTTTGCGATAAAATTGAAAATGAAATTTAAATGACAATGGATGCTACAACAGAGCGCAAAGGTTCTTATTGCTTAATTAAGGACCAACTCGCATCAACTTCGATGTGCAACAGGACGATGAAAAAGAACTAAAGAAGTTTGAGAAGAACGAGTGTGTACATTTTGCACGTCTGGAGCTGTGGAATCGGAAAAACATTTCATTTTGGAATGTGATGCATAAGACATCAGAGAAAGCTATGAGAATGTGTTAGCATCAGTTTTTTTAGCCAGGGAATTGTTGAAATGTTGGGTCAGCTCATTATCAATTTGAATCAGAAAATGATTGAATTGCAAAAAATGAAAAACAGGGAACTAATGGTCTCGTAGACTATTTTTAGTCTCATGGACCTTAAAATATCATATCACTTTATTTCATTTTCCATGAAGCCAAGATCACACTTACCGTGGCTTGGTTTCACACTAGCAAAAAAAACATTCACACACTTTGATGGAATCCAGGGATCGTTGGCATACAAAGTATGAGAGGTTTTTTGTTTTTTTAACATGAAACAAAGTATGGGAGGATTTTTTTTTTTAACATGAAACAAAGTATGAGAGGTTACGTTTGGAATGGGGAAATCCTTTTGAGCCACGCATAATCCACTTGGCCCATGTAAGGTCAAGTTAATGTCTTTTAATATATGGCCTTCCACTTTGATGTATATTCAATATTTATATCAATACTCTCACATCTTTGGGAAGACATACACAAAAATGCTTTGGAGAGCATTCACTTAAGTTTATATAAAGTCTTTACGGGCCCGCTTTACACATCCAATAACTCAATTTAGAGAATAGGTGTATACAAAATTTTAAGACTCATCTAAAGAATATCTACTCACTCACAATTTTCTAGGTCATTTTAAAGAAAATTTGAAGTTTTTAATTTTAGAATTTCGTAATGTTTAAAGTAATGCAAGTGTTTCATTTTTCATTTAACTTATTAGATATTGGGAATTTTATTGTACAAGGTTTTCTTTTTATTATCATTATTGTTTTTTAATGAAAACATTTGTATTCAAAAATTTATTTATATAAAGTTTCTTTTATGGATGATATTCTCTTAGGTATAAAGAGGCAATTCAGATAGGGTATTTTGAAGCTTCGAAAGGCATGTAATTATATGTTTATTTTTGCATATTATACCAATAGTTTCATAAATCATCAAATAATCTAATTGAGATCATAAAGGCCAATTGCTAAGTGGTAACAAATTTTGAATAAGGTTGGTCATTTATCTCAATTTTGACAATTTAAAACTTTTAACCGCTCATGATATTAGGAAAAAGTCCAAAATTCATTTAACCATTTTCTATATATATATATAATTAATATCAAAAAGTTAAAAAGAATTTAATCTAACAATTTTAATTTAACCATTCAATTTTAAAATTCTAAATCTTTATAAAATAATCAATAAGGATATAAAAATATAATTAAATTTACAATACAATTAATCTAGAACAAAAATTATAGAGTTCAGGCTTCTGTGATCCATATCAAGTTTGTGAGAGATTTTTCGGCGAAAATCACATGGGATACCATTTGTCGACGCGTTTCGAACCAACTAGTGTGGTTCATCGTCAGGACAAGTTGAAGAAACAGATCCAGCTTAGCAAGTTAAATAGTCTGAGCAGAGCCTCCAACGGCTAGCCGTTGGTCAAGTTAGCCGTTGGAGGCTCTGCTCAGACTATTTAACTTGCTAAGCTGGATCTGTTTCTTCAACTTGTCCTGACGATGAACCACACTAGTTGGTTCGAAACGCGTCGACAAATGGTATCCCATGTGATTTTCGCCAAAAAATCTCTCACAAACTAGAACAAAAATGTTTTTATTTAATTTAATTCAAAACGTTAGATTCATTCTTGGGTTAATAATATAAATTAATTTATTTTCACTGGGCACTTACTATTTTATTTTCAAACATAACTTAAAAATCATACAATTAATAAAAATTAATTAATAATTTAATTCAAAACATTAATTCATATAATTAAGATAATCATATAAGAAAAACTAATTAATAATTTAATTAAAAACATAATTAAATTTACAATACACTTAACCTTTAATACAAAAGAACAAAAAAGTTTTTATTTAATTTAATTTAAAATATTAGATTCATTCTTGGGATTAATAATATAAATTAATTTATTGTCACTAGGCACTTATTATTTTATTTTCAAACATAACTTAAAATTAAGATAATCATATAATTAATAAAAATGAATTAATAATACAGATTAATTTATAATCACTTATCAGTATTAATTATAAATTAAATATCCCTATTTTAATCTTAAAAGAAGAAAAACTAGATATTAAATTAGAAATTAAAACCAACAACTAAAATAATTATTAAGTTAACAATAAAATTAAATTATAACAAAATTGTATCAAACCTATCGACTTATATTCATTCCCATACCAACCCTAACCTTATTTATTAACCCTATTGAGTTCTGACTTATTCACTCATGGACCTATTCCTGATGATGAACCACAGAGGTTGGTTCGAAATGTTGATTCCTACAAACATGAATGTGATGAATCCAGAAGATAACTCTACACACAATATTTTATGTGTTCCATTGCTCTGTAATATATATTTTTCTAACAACTGGTATCAGAGCCGAAGGTATATTTGGCTGATAAACTCGTAGGAGAGAAGGGTTCCTAGTTCGAGTGGGAGCAATGGCAGAAGATGGTAGGTTTAGGGTCAAAAAAATTAACGGCCAAAACTGCAATTGTGGAAGATGCAGATGGAAGATTATATGTGTCAGGAAAATTTGTACCTTCCATTGAGCAGAAAGACAAAGAAGCCGACGAGTATGACAAACAAAGAATGGGATATTCTTGACAGAAAGACACTTGGAACAATATGGTCGTCCTAGTAGCGTCAGTAGCCTTTGATATTTCAAAAGAAACGACAACAGAGGGTTTAATGTGGGCATTGGAAAAATTGTATGAAAAAACCTTGGCCTCAAATAAAGTATTTTTTATGAAGCGTTTATTTAATATGAAGATGTGAGAAGGTGGATCTGTTGCTGATCATTTAGATTAATTTAATACAGTTACCAGTCAGTTAAGTTATGTAGGGGTAACTTTTGATGAAGTTAGGGCTCTGTTATTTTTATGCTCATTGCCAGAAATTTTGAATGGTTTACTTATGGCCATTAGTAACTCTGCCTCTGGATCTAGTACTTTAAAATTTGATGATGTTGTCAGTGCAATCCTTAGTGAGGAAATGCGACAGAAAACCTCCGATGAGAATCTAGGTAATGATTTGACTACAAAGACTAGGGGAAGAAAAATGGAAAGAGGAAAGAGCCCAAGACATCGTAGCATCAAGGAAAGGCAGATCGAAGTCGAGATCAGGGATAGTGTGGTGGAAATTTGGGAAGAAAGGACACATGAAGAAATACTATAAGTCTCAGAAGGGAAAAGAAGGAGATGCGCAACAAGAAAACAATCATGAAGCGAATGCGATAGGTGATGTGTTGCAAGATGCTTTGATTCTTTCATTAGAAAATATTAATGATGCTTGGGTGGTAGATTCAGGAGCCTCATTCCATGCCACACCTGATAGGAAACATTTTCATGTCTATGTTCAAGGATATTTTTGACAGGTTCGTTTGGGTGATGATAAACCCTGTAAAATCATTGGAATAGGTAAAGTTTTCATAAAAAGGAAGAATGGAAACCAACGACTATTGAAGGAGGTAAGACATGTTTCAGATCTGAAGAAAAATCTAATTTCAATAGGGCAGTTGGGAGGTGAAGGTTGTGTAACTACTTTTATAGATAAAACCTGGAAGGTCACTAAAGGAGCCTTAGTAATAGCAAAGGAGAAAAGGTTGGTATATTGTATTTATGCAATGGTATTTCTAATTCTGTTAGCTATTTAACCTCTACAAGAGGAGATACAACATTGTGGCATCATAGGCTCAAGCACATGAATAAGAAGGGGATGTAGATTCTTCACTCAAGAATTTGGTTGCCTAGTTTGAAGCATGTTTATTTGGAATTTTGTGAGAATTATGTTTATGGAAAACAGAAGAGAGTCAGATTTCTGAGAGTTGGGAAAGAAAAAAAGAGCGAAAAATTAGATCTTGTCCATACAAATGTATGGGGACTTGCTCAGGGATCTTCTCTCGGTGGCTCTCGTTATAATGTTACTTTTATTTCTGATGCAACCAGAAAAACCTGGATTTATTGTATTCGAAATAAATCTGATGTATTTGATACTTTCAAGAAATGGAAAGCTTTGGTTGAGAATGAGATAGGAGAAAGATTGAAGTATCTTATATCAGAAAATGGAGGTGAATATTGCAGCAGAGAGACTGATAAGTATTGTTCAAAGCATGGAATTCACAGAGAGAAGACAATTCCAAGAACACCACAAGAAAATGGTGTGTCAGAAAGGATGAACATGACAATCATGGAGTGTGCCAGGTGCATGAGATTGCATGCAGGATTTCCTTTATAATTTTGGGTAAATGCTATAGATATTTGATCCAGGTGGATATTGGTGGCCACCTGCCAAGTCCACCTGGACCCCCACCATTGTCTTTCTCAGCATTTTCAGTTTCCTTAATTGTAGCACAACTTACTATTTTTAGCAGTTTTTCGGGTCCTGAACTTCCGGAGCCGTTTTGAGGCCCTAAACGACGTTTTTTGGGGAATCCGGGGGCAACACGAGTCCATGGAATGGACTGTGTTGCCCGTTCCAACAATGATAGTGCTCGGATAGATCTTTCTAATGAGCTATTGTACGCATCAAACGGAGATCATATGCCAAAGTTACGACCCCGGGAAGTTGATGTACCAACTTACCCCCAAACGGGGCCCACAGTTTGGCGTTTCATCTCCTAGGGTTAGGTTTTGGAATGTTAAGGGTTTTTCCATTGTTTCTCAACAATAAATAGGCCTTCGAGCCTCATTGTAACACAGTTCAGAGGCATGTAGCCATCACATCTCTTCTCAGAGATAAGCTACCATCGCCCTAGCTAGTTTACTTCCATTTCTGTCTGTAAGCATATTTCAGTATTTTCCATTAATGAAATGAAGTATTATTTCCGCTGCATCTTTGTGTATATGGTTATCTCTGTAATTTGTTGCGTTCTTGTTTAAATCTGGATCAGTGGTATCAGAGCGGTCTGCTTTTTCTCTGTTTTTCTTTGCATGTCCCCAACAAGGTCGGGATATAAGGAGTTAGGGCTTGAACTGGTTGAACCTTTGCAAGAGCAGCCTCGCAAATCCCGACGTCCTCCCATGGCGGACGAGAAGAAAGACGAGGGGGCAGGAGATCCCATCAAAATCTTGCTCGAAGAAGCGCTCGAGCGACAACGGAACGCGATGATGGACAGCTTTGCGCAGATCCTTCAGCGGCTACCCAGAAGCGGCGCATCGGCTTCCAGCAGCTCCTCTGGAAACGCCACACCCTTTAAGGTACAAGTTAATTTTGAAATCCCCATATTCGAGGGTCAGATAGACGTCGATGCCGTAGATAAATGGTTAAATCTGCTAGAGGGTTATTTTTTGTTCATGAATTTTCGAGTCGGGAAAAGATTGTTTTTGCTCTTCTCAAAGCAGCCCCCCACGTCAAGGACTGGTGGGAAACCTACTGCGAGCAGAAGGATGAAAGTACTGGCTCACTATTTTCAGCCGCACCCACCTGGGATTCGTTCCGGGATGCCATCAAGGAGCAGTACTACCCTGTCGGAAGCTATGAGGATGAATACATAAAGTGGACCACGCTGCGGCAGGGAAGGGACCAAGACGTGCCAGAGTTCACCAATCTTTTCCATACCCTTCGCACAAAGTTGGGTATCAAGGATTCAAAGCAACATTTGATACTCAAATACCGTGGCTGCCTGCACAAGTACATCCAGGAAGAAATACAGTTCCTAAACATCCCCTCGCTCGGCGCAGCATACCGGTATGCCGTCAAGGTCGAGCAGAAGTTTAAACAAAAGAAGCGAGACTTTGGATCTGCGAATCCAAAGCAAGGGAAAGGTGCCCCTAAACCACAGAACAAAGGGCAAAGCCAAGGCGGGACAACCCAAGACAACCAGCCGAAGCTGCAAGCAAAGAGCAACGCCGCGAAGCCGAGAAAGGACACTGGAAAATGGTGCGAGTTCCATAAGAGCTCCACTCACAACACAAGTGAGTGTCGAGCCAAGCAGTCACTGGTGGCTGAGCTAAAGGTTTCAGAATCAGATGCATGTTCCGACTCTGAGTCAGAACCCGATAAGGGGTATGAAAAAGGGAAGCAAATCATTGATGCGGATCCCAGCGCCACTGTTGCTACCGCAAAGATCCAGAAAAATGAACCCGAAGATCCAGAGGAGGAGGAGCGTCTCTTCCACTCCCAGATGTGGGTAAAGGGCTCCCCGATACAGTTCATTGTTGATAGCGGGAGTCAAAAGAACCTCATTTCGGCAAAGGTCGTGAAGCGGTTGGGCTTACCGACCACAGCACATCCACAACCATACACCATTGGGTGGCTTCACCAAGGGCGAGATCTTCGCGTGAGCCAGTAGTGTCGCCTTCCATACAACATCAAGCCCTTCACGGATGAGGTATTGTGTGACATTGCTCCCCTTGAAGTTTGTGACGTATAACTAGGACAACCATACTTGTGGAAGCGACATGCTGTGTATGAATCAAGGCAACGGGGTATAGAGGCCTTGCTTCTTAATGGTCGGTTTGGCAATGGCACAGGCAGTACATGATCGGATGTACTTCCCAACATCCTGCCGAAGATTCGGCCAATAGAAATAGTTTTGCAGTACTGCCACTGTTTTCTCGACCCCGAAATGCCCAGCAGCCCGACTGTAGTGTGCTTCCCAAATCATCTTGGCACGCTCGCTTGAAGGAACACAAAGGTGACCGAGGTGGCATAATAGGGCATCTTGGAGGTGAAAATCTGCAACCTGCCGACCCTCCAAGAGTGTATGGTATGTGTGGCCGAATTCTGGGTCGCTTTTGTAGAGAAGTGGCCAATCAGAAGTCTCGTGCCCGCAAGAGTTGAGCACGGTGGTTAGCGCCATGATCGGTGGTCGACTGAGGCAATCTGCAACATTATTGGTGCTGCCCTTTTTATACTTGATATTCAAGTGAAACTGTTGTAGGTATGTAGACCACTTCTGATGGCAATCATTCTGCAATTTCCCTTGGGTCTGTATGAACTGCAGAGGTCGGTGGTCTGTGTGGATGACCGTTTCCTTCCCCAAAATGTAATGCTTCCATTGTCGGCAGGCCTGTACAATGGAATACATCTCTTTATCATAAGTGGGGTACTTCCGGACTGTGTCTGAAAGTGTTTCACTGTGATATGCCACTGGATGTCCATGTCGAGTAAGGATTGCCCCAATAGCATAGTCAGAGGCATCTGTCTCGACCTCAAATGGTTGTTGTAAATCTGGTAACGCGAGCACTGGTGCCGTGCAGAGGCGATCCTTCAACTCCCTGAATGCCTTCTGTTGAGATTCAGACCAAAAGAATTTTGTTGTCGCCCCGCCCTTGGTGACTTGACTCAAGGGCCAAGAAATATGAGAAAATCCCAACACAAACCTGCGGTAGAAGTTGGCAAGACCTAGAAAGTTGCGGAGCTCTGTTAGAGTGGTTGGAGAGGGCCAATCCCGAATGACTTGGACCTTGGCTGGATCGACATGCACCCCCTGTTCATCAATGATGTATCCCAGATACTGAACCTCGGTCATGCCAAAAGTGCATTTCTCCAAATTGGCACATAGCTTGTGTTGCCGCAGTGTTTGGAGAACCTGTCGGATGTGTTGGAGGTGCTCTTCCCAACTCTGGCTGAAGATCAGAATGTCATCCAAGTATACTACTACAAAGGAGTTGGTGAATGGCCGCAAGATGTCATCCATTAGCCTCATAAAGGTTGCAGGAGCATTCGTCAATCCGAAAGGCATGACCAACCATTCGAAGAGGCCCTCCTTGGATTTGAAGGCAGTCTTCCACACATCTGAGGGTTCAATTGGTACCTGGTGATATCCTGACTTCAGATCGATCTTGCTGAAATATTTTGCCCCCTTTAGTTGGTCTAGGAGGTCATCAATCCGCGGGATCAGGTACTTATTACGGACAGTGATCTTGTTCAGCGCCCGATAGTCAATACAGAGTCTCCACGTCCCATCCTTCTTCTGGACCAACACTATCGGGCTCCCACAGGGCGAATAACTCGGACGGATGTGACCTTTCTGCAGGAGCTCCTGAATCTGCCTCTTGATTTCATTGTTCCCCAGAACGGAGCGCCGATAAATTGGTCCATTGGGTAGCGGCGCACCTGGGGTCAGATCGATGGAGTGCTTGACTTGACAGTGCAGAGGAACCCCTGCCGGGGAGGTGAAGATGTCTTCGTACTCCTCCACAATCTTGTCCATCTGTAGCTGTCGTGCAGAGGGACCCCGTTTGGAGGCTGCGGCCACTGTCTTCTTCTTCCCTTGAGGGCGTATCATCAGGAAAACAAATTTCCTGGTTTTGGAAATGATCTTACTGCATTGGTTTGCAGTAATCAAAGAGATGGCGGCAGGTGATGCTACCTCTGGTATCCTGAACAACTTATTTCCCAATGTAATAATAACAGCACGGGGCCTTGATTCATACACAGCATGTCGCTTCCACAAGTATGGTTGTCCTAGTAATATGTCACAAACTTCAAGGGGAGCAATGTCACACAATACCTCATCCGTGAAGGGCTTGATGTTGTATGGAAGGCGACACTGCTGGCTCACGCGAAGATCTCGCCCTTGGTGAAGCCACCCAATGGTGTATGGTTGTGGATGTGCTGTGGTCGGTAAGCCCAACCGCTTCACGACCTCTGCCGAAATGAGGTTCTTTTGACTCCCGCTATCAACAATGAACTGTATCGGGGAGCCCTTTACCCACATCTGGGAGTGGAAGAGACGCTCCTCCTCCTCTGGATCTTCGGGTTCATTTTTCTGGATCTTTGCGGTAGCAACAGTGGCGCTGGGATCCGCATCAATGATCTGCTTCCCTTTTTCATACCCCTTATCGGGTTCTGACTCAGAGTCGGAACATGCATCTGATTCTGAAACCTTTAGCTCAGCCACCAGTGACTGCTTGGCCCGACACTCACTTGTGTTGTGAGTGGAGCTCTTATGGAACTCGCACCATTTTCCAGTGTCCTTTCTCGGCTTCGCGGCGTTGCTCTTTGCTTGCAGCTTCGGCTGGTTGTCTTGGGCTGTCCCGCCTTGGCTTTGTCCTTTGTTCTGTGGTTTAGGGGCACCTTTCCCCTGCTTTGGATTCGCAGATCCAAAGTCTCGCTTCTTTTGTTTAAACTTCTGCTCGACCTTGACGGCATACCGGTATGCTGCGCCGAGCGAGGGGATGTTTAGGAACTGTATTTCTTCCTGGATGTACTTGTGCAGGCAGCCACGGTATTTGAGTATCAAATGATGCTCTGAATCCTTGATACCCAACTTTGTGCGAAGGGTATGGAAAAGATTGGTGAACTCCGGCACGTCTTGGTCCCTTCCCTGCCGCAGCGTGGTCCACTTTATGTATTCATCCTCATAGCTTCCGACAGGGTAGTACTGCTCCTTGATGGCATCCCGGAACGAATCCCAGGTGGGTGCGGCTGAAAATAGTGAGCCAGTACTTTCATCCTTCTGCTCGCAGTAGGTTTCCCACCAGTCCTTGATGTGGGGGGCTGCTTTGAGAAGAGCAAAAACAATCTTTTCCCAACTCGAAAATTCATGAACAGAAAAATAACCCTCTAGCAGATTTAACCATTTATCTACAGCATCGGCATCTATCTGACCCTCGAATATGGGGATTTCAAAATTAACTTGTACCTTAAAGGGTGTGGCGTTTCCAGAGGAGCTGCTGGAAGCCGATGCGCCGCTTCTGGGTAGCCGCTGAAGGATCTGCGCAAAGCTGTCCATCATCGCGTTCCGTTGTCACTCGAGCGCTTCTTCGAGCAAGATTTTGATGGGATCTCCTACCCCCTCGTCTTTCTTCTCGTCCACCATGGGAGGCCGTCGGGATTTGCGAGGCTGGTCTTGCAAAGGTTCAACCAGTTCAAGCCCTAACTCCTTATATCCAGAAGTTCAGGACCCGAAAAACTGCTAAAAATAGTAAGTTGTGCTACAATTAAGGAAACTGAAAATGCTGAGAAAGACAATGGTGGGGGTCCAGGTGGACTTGGCAGGTGGCCACCAATATCCACCTGGATCAATTACATGTCAGGCCTTCCTTCCACTAAGCATGGAAATGACTGTGTTTTTGTGGTCGTCGACAGGTTCTCAAAGATGGCCATTATGATGGCCTACAAGAAGAATATCACAGCAGAAGCTACTGCTAAAATCTTCTTTGAACGAGTGTGGGTGCACTTTGGGATCCCACAGTCTATCATCTCAGATCGGGACAGTCAGTTTCTCAGCACCTTTTGGTCCAGTCTCTGGTCAATGCTGGACACCAAACTCACGAAGTCCACAGCCTTCCATCCTCAAACTGATGGCCAGACAGAGGTTGTCAATAGGATGATTGTGCACATTCTGCGCATGTATAACTCAAAGCATCCACGCACATGGGACGAGAGCCTCCCCTACGTTCAACACAGCTACAACCGAGCTCTTCACAGCTCCACTGGCCATAGCCCTTTTCAGGTGGGTTTGGGATTCCAGCCACTATGCCCCATTGATGTGGCCATGCCACTTGCAGCTACTCACATGAATTCAGCTCATGTCCAGTCCGAAACAGATAAGGCCACCAGCTTCATTGAGCGCATCCAACATATTCGCCAGCAGGTCCATGACATTCTTGAGAAATCAAATGCCAAGTACAAGCAGCGACATGATCAACATCGGGTGCCACACAAGTTTCAGGTGGGCGACAAAGTCTGGTTGCATTTGCAAAAGGAACGCCTTACTGGAGCCTATCGGAAATTGAGACCACTCCGATATGGTCCTTACACCATTACTAAGGCTATGGGAGACAATGCATTTGAGCTCAGCATTCCCCCATTCCTTGGCCTGCACCCAGTATTCAATGTGGACCGCCTTCGGCCATACTTTCCACCATTGCTAGACACATCCGACATTGCAGAACAGCTCAAACCCACAAAATTAAATCCAGATTGCATGGAACAAGCTGCAACTGATCGGATCATGGACACACAGATCAAGAACACCCGCCAACAGAATATCCAACTGTATCGAGTTGTCAAAGCGGGCCAACTCCTTCAGCAGGGCAAGTGGCTCACCAGGGAACAAGTTCAGCAGAAGTTTCCTCATCTCATGGAGGAGCTCAACGCAATGGGGACCATTGCTTCCTAAGGGGGGAGGAATGATCCAGGTGGATATTGGTGGCCACCTGCCAAGTCCACCTGGACCCCCACCATTGTCTTTCTCAGCATTTTCAGTTTCCTTAATTGTAGCACAACTTACTATTTTTAGCAGTTTTTCGGGTCCTGAACTTCCGGAGCCGTTTTGAGGCCCTAAACGACGTTTTTTGGGGAATCCAGGGGCAACACGAATCCATGGAATGGACTCGTGTTGCCTGTTCCAACAATGATAGTGCTCGGATAGATCTTTCTAATGAGCTATTGTACGCGTCAAACAGAGATCATATGCCAAAGTTACGACCCCGGGAAGTTGATGTACTAACTTACCCCCAAACGGGGCCCACAGTTTGGCGTTTCATCTCCTAGGGTTAGGTTTTGGAATGTTAAGGGTTTTTCCATTGTTTCTCAACAATAAATAGGCCTTCGAGCCTCATTGTAACACAGTTCAGAGGCATGTAGCTATCACATCTCTTCTCAGAGATAAGCTACCATCGCCCTAGCTAGTTTATTTCCATTTCTGTCTGTAAGCATATTTCAGTATTTTCCATTAATGAAATGAAGTATTATTTCCGCTGCATCTTTGTGTATCTGGTTATCTCTGTAATTTGTTGCGTTCGTGTTTAAATCTGGATCAATATTGTTGTTTATCTAATAAACAGAGGGCCTTCAAGTTCCTTGGATGGAGGTATTCGAGAGGAGGCATGGACAGATAAAAAGTTAAACTACTCATTTTTAAAGGCTTTTGGTTGTGAAGCCTTTGCCAACATTAATAAAGAAAATAGAACAAAGCTCGAGGAAAAATCAAAGAAATGTACATTTATTGGATATGGTGTTAATGTTTTTGGTTATCGCTTATACGATTATGAAAATCACAAAATCATTAGGAGAAGAGATGTCATATTCAATGAAAATGATTTGTATAAGGATCATATGTAGGAAAAGAAACAAGAAAAAGAAAATAGAGAATACACAGTGCTTGATGAGATCACAAAAAAAGTAAAGGTGCCTGAAAATCATAATGATCAATAGTCATAACAACAAAAGCAACCACAACAACAACATACACCTAAAAGTGGTGTTAGAAGATATACCAGGATAAGTAGACCCCCTTAATGATACTATCCTGCATTATATTATGTATTGTTGACTGATTCTGGTGAACCAGAATGTTGTGAAGAAGTAGTGGAGGTAGAAACTAGGAAGAAGTGGGAGCTATCCGTGAAAGAATAGATGGACTCCTTGGTACATAACCAGACTTGGGACTTAGTTAAGTTGCCTGCAGGTAAAACAACATTGCAAAATAAATGGGTTTACAGGTTGAGGGAAGATGCTGGAGGTAAAAAAAGGTATAAAGCTAGCTTGTGGTGAAGGGGGGTGCGCATAAAAAAGGTATAGTCTTTGATGAGATATTTTCTTCTGTTGTTAAAATGACTTCAGTCAAAACTATTTTAAGTCTAGTAGCAGTAGAAGATTTGCATCTTGAGTAGTTAGATGTAAATATGTCCTTTCTCCATGGGGATTTCGAGGAAGAAACTAGTGTGCAGGTTGAAGAAGAGCTTGTATGGCTTAAAATAGGCTCCAAGGCAGTGGTATCTAAAATTTGACAAGTTTATGTCTGAACAAGGTTATACTAGATGTCACTCTGATAATTGTGTTTATCTCAAAAGGAAAAATGATGGTAGTTATATATTAATTTTTATTGTATGTAGATGACATGCTTGTTGCAGCCCCGGATGCGGGTGCCACGGGAGAGGAAATGAGACCGCCACCTGGTCACCATGGGCGGTACCAGGATTAAGGTGAGCATTCACTGCGAGCAGCCGTCGGGGACTGCAAGCGTGGGTGCTGAGGAGGGAAGGGACGGCAAATTAATGCCTGGTCCGGTTCATAGTCTTGGTTGCTGTGTGCAGTTATGGAGGGCGAGGGCCGAGACGTCTCAGAGAGGCATAAATACAATGCAGATGAGGAATGTTTTGCTGTGGATCATTTACAGTGGGGAGTATTGGGATTTCGGTTGTCAATTTCCGGAGGTCTGGCTCAAGGCACCCTTGTTGCATTTAGAGTGGGGAGCAAGCCTGCTAGCGGGGGCGACAGGTGGGTGTCTGCTCACCCTGCTCCATTTAGCTATTTGGTATCCAAGACCACCATGTTCAAGCTCAGGCAACGTCTCATCAGCCGTAGAGGCTCAGGTAGAGGCGGAACTTCGCGCCCATTTGTGGATAATGTCTCTTCTCGCTGCTGCCGTTGTTTATGTCACCGAGTTGAGGAAGCCAACCCTTTGCAATTGCACCAATTCATGGAGGCTGGCAATTCTGAAGCGGGTTCCAATCCTCTCCCAGCGTTTGGAACTGCGGTTTTTTCCTTCAACAGCCCCCAGGCCAATTCGCGCATCAATGCCCATGTATCTGTTCTTTTTCTGGAAGAACCGGTGGAGGAGGTCGGGGAGCAGCCCCGCCCACAGCCGCATCAGGCCGAAAGCTCCAGAGCTGCTGAAGGATTGCCGGAGGACTGCCCGAGACCAGACACTGACCCTCCAGCGACTCAGCCAGAGCCCTTGTCAAAGAAAGCTAAGGCATATTGGGCCCCCCCCGGGAGGGATCGTGCTGGATATATGAGGAGGAGCCGGACGATTAATCGACCGCTCGCTCACTCTCCTCCTTGTCTTCGATGCTCTGATTTTGTCTACGGCAGCTGGTATGTTCTGAATGTCTCTGTTTTGTATGTGAATTTTACTGCTCAGTGTGTCTCCGCGCCCCTGCGAGGGAGTCTGATGAAGATTTTCTCTTTCTTGTCCACGTCTCTGAATGGAATGACTACTTCTGCCATCACTGATGTTCTAAGGTCTAAAGCCCCTGCGTGGGCATACAATGTCTGTGGTAGCGCCCCTGCGTGGGCTTTCAATTTCTGTGGTAGCGCCCCTGCGTGGGTGTGTGGTCTCAAGGTTGCTGCCCCTGTGTGGGTGATAAGTTTTCATGTCAAGGCCCCTGCGTGGGTAGTCAATCGAGAGGTATGGACCCTATACGGGTGGTTTTTTGAGCGCTGTAAGTCCAGATTGCCTTCCACGGCCTCTGGCACGTGACTTCATGGCTGTAACCGTTTTTCTGTTTTAATGTAAATAATAGCATAGCATAGTATTAATGAGAAAAAAAAAGGCATGCTTGTTGCAGGTTCTAACATGCAAGAAATAAATGTGATCAAAGGAAAATTGGAAAATTCATTTGGAATGAAGGATTTGGGTGTTGCAAAACAAATCCTTGGTAAGAAAATAACTAGAGACAAGAAAAATCACATATTAACATTGTCTCAGAGTGAGTACATACAAAAGGTGTTAGAAATATTTAATATGCAGAACACAAAACTAGTTACTACACCTTTGGCTAGTCATTTCAAACTAAGTAAGGAGATGTGTCCCAAGACTCAAGAAGATATGGATTATATGTCTAAAATTCCATATGGATCAGAAATTGGAAGCTTAATGTATGCAATGGTCCACACAAGGTATAATATTGCACATGCGGTGGGAGTTGTAAGAAGGTGCATGAAAAATCCAGGAAGAGAACATTGGATGGCAGTGAAGTGGATTCTCAAATATTTGAGAGGTAGCACATATCAAGCGGTATGCTTTGGTGGTTCAAACATTTCTCTACAGGGACATGTCGATGCAGATATGGCAGGTGATAGAGATAACATGAGGAGCACCACAAGGTATGTGTTTAATGTAGGTGGAACAACTATTATTTGGGTTTCAAAATTTCAAAGTGTTATTGCACTCTCGACAATGGAAACAGAGTATGTTGTTGCTACAAAGGTTAGTAAAGAAATGATTTGGTTACAAAGGTTTTTGGATGAATTGGGTAAGAAGCAGGAGTTGGGTAGGTTATACAGAGACAACCAAACTGCAATTCATCTTGCAGAGAACTCTTCATTTAATTCCAATACTAAACATATAAATCTCAAGTACCATATCATACAGGCAGTGTTGGAAGATAGACAGTTGAAGCTAGAAAAGATACACACTAGCCAAAATCCTGCAGATATGTTAACAAAAGTTGTAACTAGGGAAAAACTGAGATTTTGCTTGGTTTCAATTGGTCTTCAAGTATGATGATGAATATGAGAAACAACCAGGTCCAAAGTGGAGTCATTTTCCAACAAATGAAGCAGTGGTGGAGTTGCTATAACCAATCTCTAAGTGGGATATTGTTGGGTGTGGAGCCTAATTATCTTCTTTATTTAGAGGTATCACCACATTGGAACCTGGTTTGTAATGGGGCGGCAACGCCGCCCGTCTGTTTGCCGCTAGGGGGGACGATGATTTTTATGAGCCCCCCTCTAGCGGGGGTTCGAGGGTGGTGCCCCCGAAGCTAAAATAGATGTAAAATTGGCTTGTAAATAGTGTAATTTCGTAGTCAATCTAAGCCGTTCATTAGGCGGATGATATGACGGTAGAAGTTATGTTTAATTTAGGTTTTTTTTTCACTAGAAGGCAACCCCTCTCTATATATGAGGGAATTTTATTGTGGCTATGCAGATGTGTATTCTGAGCGAGAAAGGGAGAGGATATTGTGTGAGAACGAAGAGGAAATTACAACGGATTTTTTGTAGGTTGTATCTCTTCATTTTGCTGGATAATATAAAGGAAGGACTAGTTGTTTCTCCGCGGACATAACCCAAATTGAGTGAACAACGTATATCTGTGTCTCTCTTGTTTTATGTGTTTTCTGTGTTTATATTTCTGCAATATTTTATGTGTTCCATTGCTTTGTAATATATAATTTTCTAACACTTTCCAACCCCACAAGTTAGACCAAAATCAGATTCTTCAAGATACAATTATATGAAATCTCCCACAATGACATGATTATGGATTGGTTTAGTATAGAAAACCTGTACAGAATGCCACGTGTCGCTTTTTCGAACTTTAGCCTTGAAATTCATTCTCAAGAAACTATAGTATGTTCAATTTCAGGAAATTTTTATGAAATTCAAATCTAATGCTCGAAGAGAAAATTATGATGATTATCCCTAGGTCATATGTTTGAGTCTGAATTCTAGAACATGCAAAAACCCTAACTTCTTCAGACCATGACTCAGAAAATATAGCGAACTAATATCTATAATTTTTACATGAATGTCACCAAGATCTCAGATCCACATGGTAAATATTTTAGCTTCTAAATCCTGATAGAAAAAAATTATATTGAAAAATTCCATGATGACATGTTTGAAGCAATGAAACACTAGGATCTAGAGCTCTGATACCAAATGTTATGTAACCATATCACAAAACATAATAAAAGATAGATCAACAAATTGAAAATAAGCCTCTTAGAGGGCGAAACTTCCTTTTACATCAAATAAATGAATATTTCTTGGATTATTCAAATGAAAAGATCTACTTGGTATATATAGGAGTCTAAGGCGTCACAATATAACTAGAGCCTACATAAAAATAATAATGTAAGGGCACAACAATAACAATAATGAATTATTTGGGGAACACCAATAATAATGTGGGGGATACACTAATATTATAGAGATCAAATAGTTTTGGAGATGGTAGACAACCATTTTTAAGAGATGATCCACTTCCTTAGCATAGAAACGACACCAGAAGATTTCATGGTTTCACAAAAGAAGCAACTGGTAGTTAAGGCTACAGACTATCAGTTGATTGCAGGTTATCTATAAAAGTTGGGTGTGGATGAAATGCTTTGTTATTGCATATTGGAGCATGAGAGACCAACCATTTTGAAAAAGTCTCATGAAGGAGTGGTTGGAGGTTCCTATGCGAGAAAAGTGATTGTGCACAAACTTTTGTGTGCAGGTGTGTGGTGGTTGATAGTCCATCAACATGAAGGTTAGAGAGAAGGCGTGACATGATTGTCACATTAAGTAGAAGCAATTCTAGAGTAGTGATCTCGTGTTGATGTATGGCAATAAATATCTAAAGCACTCTGGAAAATTTCAAATGCATTGTTTGTGACCGTATATTATAATGTCACAGATGTAGGGGTTGTCCAATTGGAGAAATTGATTGGGGAGCCCCTCAAAAGACTTGTTAATGGGATCCGGTTGAAATTGTATAAAGAGACTCACCCCACTTACTGAAGTTGATTTGTTTGTAGGAAAAAAAAAAAAGAGAAAAATTATTTTTGTAATTTTATTTATGTTCACATGCATGATCTATGGAGAGAATCCAAAGGACATTGTGACTACAGGGAACAATGCGAAAAAATTGGTAGAGAAGAACTTTTTTTTCGTAGTGAAGGAATAATACATGCACTAAAAATACTATGTAGTTAGTTGAATAGGCAACCAAGGGAAGTGTGTGGTACGAAGAAGAACTGGAAAAATTGGATACAACTAGCAATCAATGACAACAATGGGAACTAGAAAAATGTAGAAAAAGGTGTTGACAAAGCATGTGCCACCCATGTGGATTGGACACCATGGAACCTTACTGAAGAAAAATAAAAATAAATAAATAAATAAATAAAAGTAAGGTTAATAAGGGCCAAATCTATTATAGATCAATTTCTATGTTAGAAAGGTTGTTGACATAAATTCAATGTGCTTGGAACCATAGAATATAGTTCCCACCCATAAATACATCTTGTGTGAGATCAAAGAAGTTATTACGAGATAAGGCCGGAATCACAAAAAGTTATTGTAGCTGAAAAGGCATGCTCAAGGCATGTAAGTTACTATTATTTCCTCCCTTTTTGTTTTCATTATGTTGTATCTAGAAGCATAGAGTTGAAACCTAAGCGCAACCCATAGAGAATAGCTAGTCCAAAGACCAGAGAATAGTGGGCCTTGTAGAGACTTACAATTGTTAAATACATACACTATGGCTTCATTGTCAGTTCCAAATAAAGCAAGGAAAAAAAGTGCTAGTGGCCTGCCACCTCCACAACCAACTACAAAACCAGAAACTTAATTGCCAAAATATTTGAAGTATAAGTTGTTAATGGATCCAATTCTAACAAGGGTTATCATGCAAGGTGACATGTTCAACATGATAGACAAGCTGAAGGAAAACCATGATGTCACTAACCACAACAAATTTCCCTAATTTTTTAACGACAATTACTTTACTTTCATATCAAAACTAGGACATCCCGAGGTTTGCAAACCACAACAATGGGCCATAAAGTTAGAAAAAATAGGTATTTTCAATTTGTTGGATATCCCCCATTTTAGTCCTAGTTTTCAACTAAATATTCAAGTAAAATTTATCTTGAGTTGTGTACATTATGAATTTATGTGGCTTTATGAGCGCATAGAAATTGATTCACCCTTCATCTCTAGGATTGTTGGCTTTTATATAACTGGAGATTTTCCAAACCCACTTTTTTACAAAAAGAATGAAAATATTATTGCTAAGGAGGTGACAGAGAGATATGGCATAGATCATAGACAACAAGGGATCTTAATATCCTCTATAAATGATAATCAAGTACATTTCATCGTGGAATCGATGGCATGCAAGTTTCTCAGGAAGTGATGAAAGGAGCAATGCCCTGCGGGAGTAGTGGTTTCCACAACAAAATGTGTTGTAGGTGTGCAAATGAAATGGGTGACCTTCCTCAAAAAATTTATGCAAGAATGCTTGGAGGCATAGAATAGGAATACAGAGTTCCAATATGAATTTTTATTAATCCTTATTAGTTTAACAAAATGAAAAGTTCCACAAGATATTAACTTTCCCCTACCAGAAAAGCCAAACTTCATCGCACAAAGATTTGGATCACTCCAGTACACCTCTGATAACAAAACTTAGATGAATACAAGTCTTAAAATTTATATTTGGAAAGAGGTCATCCATCACTCCATTTTGAACGTATCACACATCCTAGTACAATTCATTGAATCTTACAAGGTTGTGGCAACCTCCCACCACATGTATATACAGGCACATGCACAAACCCAAAAAAGAAATGGTTTAAGTATAGATACAAGCTTGACAATCATGTGGTATGGTAGATAGTGAATTATTTTCCAACAAAATGGTGCATACTATTGAAAATAGCAACAGGAAATGCTAAAAATAGAAATGCTATAAATAGCATTGCTATAGATAGCATTTTAGGATATATTCCAATTTTATTTTGTCCTTGAATTAAAATTGAGAATTAAAATTCGAATTTAGTCTCACCAGCTGTTTGAAAAATAATTAATTAATTCATCTTGAGTTGATTAGTTGGTAAAATTCAAACATGAAGTATTTGTGAATACATGCAACAGTTATCCCTTTGATTGAGGAATTTATCCCTTAATTAAGGAGATAAGGACGAGTTGTATTTGAATTGTAACTAGTTAGATCAGTTAACTAAGTCCAGTTAAATTAGTTTCAAATAGTTTTTGGAACTAATTGTGAGTTTGTCAGTTAATGCATGCATGCATGCAACTAGTGTTCTCCAGATAACTAAATATTCTCTCATAAATAACTCATGCATGTCAGTTTAGACAAAGACCCAGTTGAGATTAAAGGAAAGGACAATGTACAATCAGTTGCTAAAATATTCCTATGAGAATATCTCTTGCATGCAGAAGGAATTTATTCCTTGAGGATTGCGAAGTTTCTACAGAGGTCAGAGCAGTGTATGAGGTGAGAATCACATAGGTTACAGTTGGAGGACCCAGGGAAAACTGCAAGGAAATAGGAGGCTTGGAGGATAGAGGAGAATGCATATGTGTTTTCTATTTTGTCTATGAGCAGCAGTGAGGGATTGTACTGAGAGCTAAAGCTTTGTGTAATCCTGAGATATTTCCACTTGTATGATAATACAGATAGAGGGCTTTTTAGATGAGGCTTTCCCTAGAGTATTCTTCTGTGTTTCATGTGTGAGTGAATCTTCTTCTCTGTTATATGTGTTTTGTTTGATCTTGCTCAAAATCGATTAAGCTTCTGCAAGTTTGATTGTAGAAGTAGATTAAGTATTTTGCTTTAGTACATTGCATAATCAGTTTAATCTATAGTGAGAATTTCTACATGGTATCAGAGCAAATGTGATCAAAGCAGAGAACAATATACAAAGAAGGGAGAAGTTCGAAGTTTGAAGTTCTTGATTGCAGGTACACAATCGATTTCTTATCACATCTCAAATTTCACAAATGGCATTCAATGGCTTGAGACTCGAGTATGCCCTGGATGGCAACTCAAATTACATAGCATGGAAGGATCGCATGGAAGCGGTATTAGAAGACAATGGTTTGAAGGACTTCATAAATCAAGAAGTCCCCAAGCCAATAGTAGCTAATGCCCAAGAATTGGCAGAATGGAAGTAATGTGTGGCGAGAGCGAGGAGGATTCTTCTAGAGGGAGTTTGAGACCATATTGTCTCGAGTCTCCATGGGAAGGAGACATCGTTTTCAATGTGGAAGACATTGAAGGATCTATATTAGAACAAAAACGACCAAAGGAAGCTGGCGCTGAAGGACAAGCTTAGGAAAATCAAGTGTGAAAAGGGCGACACAATTTCTACATATCTGAACAAGCTCACCACCTGCAGAGATGAGCTTGGAAGTGTAGGAATCATGACAGCTGATGATGATATGGTGAGTCTTGCTCTCCTTGGTCTTCCTAATATTTGGCATAGCTACCAGGACTCAGTGAATGGAAGAGAGAAACTTCCAGATTGGGAATGACTGTGGTCAGATTTGATGTAGGAGGAGATTAGGAGAAGCACCAGAGATGCTTCTTCATCTAAGCATGATGATGAAGAAAATCTAGCCTTAGCAAGTAAGGCGCGGAAAGGGAAAGGGAAAGCTTCCCATTCCAAATCGAGTTCTTCCCATGGTGGGAAGAAGATTGACAAATCTAAAGTGAGATGCTTTAATTGCCATGAGGTGGGCCATTATGAAACTAATTGTCCATTGAAGAAATCCAAGAAGGAATCCTCGAAAGGATCAGATGGTAAGGCACTAGCCTCACAATTCAAATTCAATTTTACCCTCATCACATGCATTGTTTCATCGATGGTGGGCTGTGTTTGGTACCTAGACAGTGGAGCCTCATTCCACATGACTGGCGATAAGAGTTTATTCAGTACCTTGGAGGAGAAAGACCTCCATATGCGCATTGAGATGGGCGATGATGGAAAGTACCATGTTTCAGGTGAAGGTACGGTTGTGTTTCAGAGGGAGCATGGAGCTCCTCTCACTCTGACTGATGTAAAGTATGTGCCTGGACTAAAGAAAAACTTGTTATCAATTGTGATGTTGGAAGAAAAATGCTATGATCTAGTCTTCATTAAAGGAAAGGCGTTCCTGAGGCACATAGCCACAAGTCAGACCAAGAGGATTGGGATTCGAGTGAAGAATCTCTACAAGCTAGAGGTAGATGACTGTGCTGCATTGAGTTCCAAAGCAGAATTGGTGCAAAGCCAAGATATTGGCGAGTTATGGCATAGACGGTTGGGCCACTTGCATCATGGGGTCTTGAAGATAATGCAACAGATTTCTACGACTTCCCAAAGGTAAAATTGAGCAAGTGGACACATGCAAAGGTTGTACCTTGGGTAAGTATGCAAAATCTTCCTTTCATGATCGAGACAATTGAGCTGAATTAATCTTGGAGCGAGTTCATACAGATGTGTGTGGACCATTCTCGACAGCCTCCACTGCTAAACAAAGGTATTATGTGATTTTAATTGATGATTTTTCTCGTAAATGTTGGATCTATTTCATGCAGAAGAAGGATCAAACCTTCTCAAGGTTTTGTGAGTCCAAAGCCTTGGTTGAGAAGGAATCAGGAAAGACTATCAAGGCCTTAAGAAGCGACAATGGTGGAGAGTATGTCTCTCAAGAGTTTAAGGACTTCTGTGTAGCGAAAGGAATTAAACGGGAGTTGACAGAACCTCATAATCCACAACAGAATGGGGTGGCCGAGAGGAAGAACAAAACGATTATTGGGGAAGCTCGGGCGATGCTGCATGACCAAGGCCTACCACTTCATTTGTGGGCTGAGTCATGCAGTGGTCTATTTGCATAATAGAAGCCTGCATCACATTCTTGGGATGAAGACACCAGAGGAAGATTTCTTCGGGAAGAGAACAGATGCGGGTCACTTCAGGATCTTTGGCTCATCGATTTATTGCCATGTGACCAAGGATGACTGGAAGAAACTTGAGCCGACAACAGAGTTGGGGATACTTGTGGGGTACACTGATACTCCCCACAACTATCGGGTGTATTTGCCTACCAGAGAGAGGATAGTGGTTCACATAGATCATAAGTTTGATGAGCTGAATGCCATGTGAGTTTCCCTTGAGAGGGAGCTCAAGTTGTAGGTAGAGGAGGAACTTTTGGTTCCTAAGGAGGAGGAGTCTCAGACTAATGCGGAACAACCACATGCAGAGGTTCTAGGAATAGAGACATCCACTCAAGTAGAGTCTTCTAGAGATGGGCGGAAGCACACAAGAGAAGCTGACAGATTGTTGTTGAATGCGAGAGAGAATGTGCGAGAACCATCTTCTCAGTGCAGATCGAGGAGGTAACCTGATAGGTACACTGGATACATGGCCCTTGTTGGGGAATGTGTTGAGGCCAAGTCATCTTCCTTTGAGGAAGCAGTGCAACAACCGATTTGGGTTGATGCTATGATGGAGGAGTATGACTCCATAGTTTGGAAAAATGTTTGGGATGTGGTTCCAAGACCGGCGAACAAGTTAGTTGTGAGTTCCCGTTGGCTTTACAAGGTAAAGCAAGTTGTTGATCGCAATGTGGAGAAACATAAGGCAATGTTTGTTGCCCGTGGTTTCTCACAGGTTGAGGGGACCGACTATGATGAGACTTTTGCTCCTGTAGCAAGGTACTCATCTATCAGATCGATGTTGGCACTATCAGAACATATGGGTTGGAAGATCCATCAGATGGATGTGAAGACTGTATTCCTCAATGGCAAGATTGAGGAAGAGGTGTACATAAAGCAGCCAGAAGGTTTTGAGACCTTCGATTGTGAGTCGCATGTGTGCCGACTGAAGAGAGCTTTGTATAGGCTGAAGCAAGCATCTCGTGCTTGGTACACCAGGATCGACCACTACTTCACCGGGTTGGGCTTCACAAAGAGTGAAGTGGATGCGAACTTGTACCACATCATGGTGGAAGGTAAGCAGTTAATAATTTTTCTTTATGTTGACGATCTGATATTAGCAGGTGATGATTAGTTGATCATGTCTTGCAAGGAGGACCTTGCAAGGGAGTTCAAGATGAAAGACATGGGTCTCATGCACTACTTTCTAGGCATGGAAGTGTGACAGAAGGATGGGGAAGTGTTTGTGTCTCAAGGCAAGTATTCCAATGAGATACTCAAGAGATTCCACATGGAGAAATGCAAGCCCATGCAGACTTCTCTAGCAGGTAACTGGAGGAAGGAGGATGCTACTTCAGGAGAAGTAGTAGAAGCTACTATGTATAGGCAACTTGTGGGTTCACTGATTTTCTTAGTGAACACACGACCATATTTGTGTTATGCGGTGAACCGGCTGAGTCAAGCTATGGTTCAACATACCAAGCTATTTTGGAAGGTGGTTAAGAATTTTTTGAGATACCTCAGAGGCACATCTCAATATGGATTATGGTACAAACGGTCAGAGGGAGTGAAGCTACAGGGCTTCGTAATTGCAGATTGGGCAAGGAGTCCATCAGATCGGAAGAGCACATCAGGAAGAATTTTCAACCTTGGTTCAGCTGCAGTTTCTTGGTACAACAGAGAGCAGAGGTCAGCTGCACTCAGCTCAGTAGAGGTTGAATACATGGCTGCAAGTCAGGTAGCATGTGAGGCCATTTGGATGCGGAAAATTCTAGTTGGTTTGTTTGATCAGAGGATGGATCCAACTGTGATATATTTCGATAATCAAAGTTGTATCAAAATCTCTGAGAATCCAATATTTCATGACAGGTCTAAGCATATCAACATTTGGTATCATCATCTCAGAGATTTTGTGGCGAGGAGGATCATGTTGTTGCAGTATATTTCGACCGAGGAGCAAGATGTTGACATTTTGACTAAGGCATTGTCAAAGTGTAAATTCAAGTTCCATAGAGACAGGATCGGGGTGGCAGATAATCCCTTTCTTGTTGAGAGGGAGTGTTGAAAATAAGAAGAAGAAATTCTAAAAATAGAAATGCTATAAATAGCATTGCTATAGATAGCATTTCAGGATATATTCCAATTTTAATTTGTCCTTGAATTAAATTTGAGAATTAAAATTCGAATTTAGTCTCACTAGCTATTTGAAAAATAATTAATTAATTCATCTTGAGTTAATTAGTTGGTGAAAATCAAACATGAAGTCTTTTTGAAGACATACAATAGTTATCCCTTTTATTGAGGAGGTTATCCCTTAATTAAGGAGATAAGGATGAGTTGTATTTGAGTTGTAATTAGTTAGCTCAATTAATTGAGTTAAGTCCAGTTAAATTAGTTCCAAATAGTTTGTGGAACTAATTGTGAGTTCAGTCAGTTAATGCATGCATGCATGCAACTAGTGTTCTCCAGATAACTGAATATTCTCTCATAAATAACTTATGCATGTCAGTTTAGACAAACTGACCCAGTTGAGATTAAAGGCAGGGATAGTGTACTATCATTTGCTAGACTATTCCTATGAGAATATCTCTTGCATGCAGAAGGAATTCATTCCTTGAGGATTGCCCAGTTTCTATAAAGGTCAAAGCAGTGTGTGAGGTGAGAATCACACAGGTTATAACAGGAGGACCTAGGGAAAACTGTGCAAGGAAATAGGAGGCTTGGAGGATAGAGGAGAAGGCATATGTGTTGTCTATTCTATCTATGAGCAGCAGTGAGGGATTGTATTGAGAGCTAAAGCTTTGTGTAATCCTGAGATATTTCCACTTGTATGATAATACAATTAGCGGGGTTTTTAGCTGAGGTTTTCCCTAGAGTATTCTTTTGTGTTTCATGTGTGATTGGATCTTCTTCTCTGTTATATGTGTTTTGTTTGATCTTTCTCAAAATCGATTAAGCTTCCACAAGTTTGATTGTAGAATTAGATTAAGTAATTTTCTTTAGTACATTGCATAATAAGTTTAATCTACAGTGAGAATTTATACACCATCCACTAATGAGTATCCAAAAGTGCAAACAATTGACATTGGTGCAAAGGAATAGATCTAAGACCCACAATAAGAAGGGCCATCTGCCCCATACTAGGAGGAATGACCATAGCCCCTACGATAAGAGCCTAAATAAGAGCATCCCAACGCACCATAGAGATACCCTGAAGAAGATGAATCAAATCCAGGAGGTGAGAAGAGACCGTTGTAGGGTCAACAAAAGGGGGCAAGAAGGAGGCAGAAGGTGAGAAAGACAAAATGCCAAGATGCACCTTCTCTGTCAAAGGATGACTTAGATAAAATAATCAAGAAGATCAAAGAGGTGATGGAGTGGGGAATCACCCCTCCCTTCACAATTATTGAAAAGGAAGTGCAATAGCAAAGGGAATTTGTTGTTGTTGTGACAAACACCCTCCAAAATTTGGTTTACACTTGAATTTTGGAGCCCATTGTGGATCTTGCGATTGTTCATTTCGTAATCACTTTATGCTCGATCGATAAGTGTAAAATGAACATGCTCACAAACACTCAGTCCTCAACAAGTTCATGAGCATGCTCTTTTATGCAATATTGAATAGGCATAGAAAAATTCCATCAAGACAGTGCATGTGTGATGTTCAACTTGTGTCGAGAGTCAGTGCACACTTTCATTGACAGTACCTCACTTTTTTTGTGAATGTAATTCTATTTCGATGAGTTTTCAAATTGTCGTTTTTGCACGCCTTCGATGTCGTGAGTGTCACTTTCATGTTTTGACTATCGGTCCAGTTTCTTTCACCTTAATTAGTGTCATTTCCATTTTGTGTTAGAAAATGGCATCTTTTGGCATGGGAAGTGTTTTTTATCATGTAAAATGGAGTTTTTGCTTGCTTAAAAGGGTAAATTTGGTGTTGATGAGTCCTTCTAGTCATGTAGACATGTTTTACACTCATTCTAAAAGATTTATGCATTGTCGCATAAGTGTCATCACTTTCGTCGCAAAGTGTACCTTTTGTGTCGCACTTGGAGAGGTATGTTGTATCACTGTTACATTGAGGACATTGTGTTGTTATTTTTTTCTGGGTGATCAATGTTGTGTCGTCTACTATTTTAGTTTGTGATCAAGATCTAATTTTGTCTATGTTCACGTGAGCTTCACTAATCCCACACTTAGCCTTATTCATAAAATTTCATTCCCAGGAAACTTAACTTCATTCAGCCTCCCATAACTACGCACTACGAAGTCTCAACCCTTAATCCTTGAAATTTTCTATTGGAACTGTGCACTATGCAGTCACAGTGCCCAACCTTGACCCTTGAGCTCTGGAACTACACAATTTCTTCCCTCTAGTCATCCAAAGTTGTGCACTGTGCAATGTCAAGCCTAAAGCTTCTAGCCTAACACCTTGAGTTGTGCAACTGTGTAATCCATGAGATTTTTCTCCCTCCAGAAATGCGTGTTGGGAAACTTCAAGAATCAATCCTCAATCTTGATCCCTTGAAACCCTCAACTTTGCAATCTCCCATCTTGTTCTCCTCCCAAAACTACGCATTGGGAAACTCCAAGCCTCAAGCCTCACCCTTAAGCTATTAAGTCTGTCAATTGTGCAGTCACCTAGCCTAGCCTCTTATAATTGTGCATTGGGAAACGTCAAGGCTCAAGACTCAAGCTTGAAATCATGAGTCCCTCAACTACGGAGTTCCTTAAGTATGTCTTTCTAGAACTACGCATTGGGAAACCTCAAGCCTGAAGCCCCAACCTTGAGCTCCTGAACCCCTCAATTGCGCAATCCTTTGACCCTGGCCATCCTAAATTACACATTGTGCAGTTTCAAGCCTTAGTCCCAAACCTTGGCCTCTAGAACTGTGCAATCCTTGAGTCAATTACTTAATCTTTTAACTGGTTCCAACCCTAACAAGTGAATTAATGAAACATGTTAGATTAGGAGTTTTTTAACTGATGCCAACTTGTCATGAGTGGTTTTCAGTACGTACTTTATCTTATCATGAAAAGATGATGATGGAGGAAAATAAGGAGACCATGCTAGAAGAAACCTATGGATCTAAATATATAAGATGATCACTAGACGAGAAGATGAAGGAACACCAAAGTACAACAAAGGATTAGAAATCAAGACCAAATTGAGGACTCCTTACTTTCAATCTAGATGAAGGAGGAAGAAGAATAACATGCACCACCTCTCATCGAGACATAAAGAAAGTAGCAACAAATAATGGCTTGACACTGCCACATCATCATGTAGTCCATTTCATCAGTTTCATGTCACGTCATGTCATGAGTCATCATTTGTCACATCATTTTGTGGATCATGTAAATTCAATATTGTGGAAATGTAATGTAAAGTGGAAGTCCAAGAGTCATCTATGTAATGTGAAAAGTCATGTAGGAATTCGAAAGGTCATAGAGAAAAAAAAATAGTCATGAGGGTAGTCCAAGAGTCACAAGGGAGGTTAATCGTCATCCCATTTGTTATATATACACCCTCATAGCTCATGCAAAGGAATTTTCACCTTGGCTCCTCCTACCAGGCATTAGAGAGGAAAATAGTTCTTTTGGAGGAGCAAGTGGTTGCTCTAATGCTCCACTATTGGGGCTAGTGGTGTTCATTGTCTTGATGTATCTTAGAACTTTTGCTTAATTTAGAAGCTCGTTGAGCCAGCACACTTTCATGTGTATGTCATAAATATTGTAAGACTATTCTTTGAATGTTTGCGATGTATGTTGTTTTCAATTGTACTAAGGAAATTGAACTATTTCGGTGGATTTGAAACTTATCTTGTTGAAGGTGTGTTGTATGTGTTTTAACAATCGTTGTTGCTATGTGAGCTATTTCTATAGTTGTCCAATGATTCATTCATATGTACAGGTTCATGTGTATTTTCTAGATTAGTATTATTAATTTTCTTTTTAAGGCTCACTTTTCTCTCCCCCTTCAGCAGAAGAACCTTGATACATTTCGCAGCTGAAATTTCCACAAGGCATACTCACTTGCTAATCCAAAAGCACTTATGCATTACTCTCTTGTGTTGACAATTGTAGCCAAGGCATATCCTTAAGAACATATAGAAGTCAGGCCTTATTTCCAGAAGGGCTCCCACACCAGATGGTGCGAAGTATGATTGGGACTTTTCATCAGGGAGACCCCATTGGTTGATAGATTTCCAGCACCGTCAATAGAATTATAGGACTAGATGCAGTAATAGTTGGAGCAATTTCACGTGTTAATCAATTCATAAATGACATATAATCCTACACCAAATGTGACAAAGATAGCTACTACAATAGAGGAAACTATCACACCTTCCACACCAAATATATGACCAGAGCCATCATATATATCCTCTACCTCCATGGAGAATCACAACTTGGTAATTCCCCTAGTCGCAGTACACTTCGTTGACACCAAAATCTAGAAGCAAGATTAAGTATTTCCTTAGGTAAAATTTATTATATCAAATTTTCCTATGCATATTTTACATTCATTGTAGTAATCTATTACCCAGGAAGTATAGTTTAGGGCACATGCAACCTCAATAGACCCAGTCCAACTCACTAGTGAGCATGAGGTTCTGCAAGAAACACACACATAGTGGAAGAATCATGAAATACAACTAAAGAGAGAGAGAAAGGACAGTTTGATGGCTCATCGAATAAGTATACTAAAATACCAGGTGTCCAAATGGAAATGGGCACACTCATAGAAAAGAAAATGTTAAAAATTGAACAAGTCGTTCAGGGCCTCAAAGCACTCGTGGAAGAGCTACAATTGTAAATCAATCCCACTACCTTACAGGAGGAACTAGAAAGAAGAGAAGGGTATACGTAGCCTCGGAGTCTTTTGAGAGTGCATGGGAGCTTGAGAATGAGTGCACCAATTTTTACGAGGTTGACATAGACTTGTGGAATAAATTGTAAGATAGTGTTGAGCTCAAAGATATCAATACCAAAATTCAAACTATGGAGCAAAAAAATAAGTTTTTATGCATAAGGAAAATTGCAAGTGAAATATGTTTTGATTCACACTCTATTTTAGTCAAAAGATACACTTTGTTTTTGAAGCATTTTACTTCTACTCATCAATCTATACTCTGCCACTAATACCCAATCATCCATTCCTTAATACTTTCCATCAATACATACATTTTTTCCGACTATTGAGGACTAAAAATCATGTTGACTAAACCATGAGCAAACAAGAATTTTGCAAACAAAATTGGGTGAAAAAGTTGTGAATTTCTTGGAGAATAAAGGCACATGTAGAAGTTGCAAGTGTTAAAATTGGAAACTAAGGCCAATTTCCATGTGGGTCACCTCATTTATGGCAGCTGATATTTTTCCTAGATTCCTCTTGTCGAGAGGTGTAGGATTGATCTAAAGATCATCCGATTCGTACAAGTATTTATATAGATATGAATTTATTTGTATTTACTTGACAAATTGTCAAGGTCGGATAGCAGTTAAATATGTGGCACACATGCCCAGTGAATCATATAAATACAAGAGAGGTTGATTCATTTTCTCATCATCTCATCTCACTCATTCTTCTCTCTCTCTCCTTAGGTTTGGGTTCTACAAGGACCAACTCACACGTGGGAAGATGGAGGACGCATTAGGGCAACGAGATGCTGAAAGGAGGACGTAGAAGTTGCTGAAGGTCTCTTTGACCTGTGTTGACCAAGTGTTGACTCATCAAGGGTGTGGTTTTGGTGTGGCTACCTCTCCTAGGCAAGCCACAAATTTTGGCACAAAAATCGAAGCAATCCATCCACATGTTTGACCAATGTTGACTACCCTAGTTTTGGGTAGCAAGTTGAATGTATTTTTAGGGCTGTTCAAAGGTTGTTTCTTCAGGTTATTCGAGGGCTAGTTGGCCGGAAATTGACCAAGCATATTGGAGGTCAATTTCAGCTCATTTGACCAAGTTTGACTTTCTTGATCTAGGGTTTGATGCTGCTGATATAAAATTACATAATTCTGATTTTGTACTATTTCTCTTTGCTGAACTATTGAAGATAAAAGAAGATTTGATGAAAGGGTTTCCCCACATTGGGGTTTGTCCCTTGCTAGCCACCACATCTTGTGTCTCTTGTCTTGGCTTGTTTTCTATTGATCGTTTAATGTTCTATCTGCACTTTACTTAATGTATATGTGATTGCTAATCTGTGGCTAATAAGAAGAAAAGAAGTAAACTGCTCTAAGTATAGAACATACCATAATTTAACATGGTATCAGAGCTGAGGTGAAGACAAATCCCAAGCAAGAGCAAGAGCAAGAGAAATCACCAAAGAGAAGGTTGGAAAGGCTATCCTAAAAACTTCATGGGGTCCTCAACACTCTTCCTTGTCGAAGACAAGCTCCGTGAGAAGTCTGACTATCATGGATGGAAGATGTCTCATGATCTAACTTTAGAAGATCAGTAAGTGTTGGACCATGTGAGAGGCAATATTGTTGCGCCTCCATCAAATGCATCTGTTGCCGCCAAAAGCAAGTGGTCCAAGGGAGAAGTCAAAGTAAGTAAGATCATCCAGGACTTATCGACAAGCGCCTGGTGGCCTATGTTTCTGAGCTGACAACCTCCAAGGAAATCTACAATAGACTGGTGAGTTTATTTAAATTTAAGGATGCAAATCAAGTTCTGTTCCTTAGAAATAAGCTGAAGGAAATTAAGAAGGGAAAATATGAGAGTATGCAAGCATATTTCTTAAGGATCACCGAGATCAAGAATGATCTCCTATCTATTTGGGAAGTAGTTCCTAACAGGGAAATGAATATCACAACCCTTGGAGGATTGCCACCTGAATGTTATATATTCAGGACTACTCTTCTCAACAATAATGTCATCCCGGGATTTGAGGAATTTATGGCTAGGTGTATTCAATAAGATATAAGGATGGAAGAGCAAGAAATGCCCGCACTTAAAGGCCATCCCTCTGCCTTTTCTTCTCATGCTAAAAGAAGAAACAATTCTGGGGCTAAATCCAAAGGAAAGGATTGACCAAAGGGTGCAAGAAAAAGTTCGATGTTACAATTGTAACAAAATGGGCCACTATGTGAGGGAGTGCCCTGATAAAAGGGAATCATACCATGACGATGACCTAAATCACTCTCAAGGAAATCAAAGGGATGGCGGGTTTAATGGTAGAGGTAAAAGAAATGTCAGAAATCAAGGAACAGGAAAACCCTTCAATAAGGAAAGAAACTCCAGGTATGAATATAATGTTATTAACAATAAGCCATATGAATATTGCATACTAGTGACCCTCTCTGCTATTGCTCCCACAGACTCGTTGGGAAATTGGCTTATTGATAGTGGTGCCTCAAGGCACTTCACTGGCTACAAAGAAGCTCTCTCCAATCTGATAGAAAAGGAGACCAACCTGGAAATTGTTCTTGGGGACAATGCAAAATATATCGTTAAAGGTGTAGGGAATGTCACTCTTCAATTGAATCAGGAGAATACAATTCATTTGCAAGAAATCCTATATGTACCTGATCTCAAAAATAACCTAGTGTCTGTTTCGGCAATGGAGGACAAAGGCTACAAGGTAACCTTCATTGATGGCAAGGTACGTGTATGGAAAAAGAATTTTAAGGAAGCTTTCACTCTTGGGTTTCAAGTTGATTCATTATATCAAGTAGGAGGAATTTCGTTGGGTGTCATGTCTTGTGACATATCACATCAGTCCGAACTATGGCATCAAAGGTTTGTTCATCTTCATTATAAATCTCTACCAAATGCAAGACAAAATGTGACAGGGATGCCCGAGTTCCAAGTAGAGCAAGAAGGTGTATGTCCTGGATGTGTTGAAGGGAAGCTCAAAAGGGGACCATTCCCCTCAAGCCAAAGCAAGACCTCCGATAAACTGCAGTTGGTTCACTCAGACATATCTCGTATGATGCTTGTGAACTCTTTGGGGGGGTATTTATATTACCTCACTTTTATAGATGATTATTCTCACAAGACCTGGATACACTTCTTGAAAAAGAAGGATGAAGTGTTCACTTGGTTTTGTCACTTTAAAGCCTTGATCGAAAATAAAACCGAAAAGAAGATCAAGATCTTAAGGACTGATAATGGGACTGAGTATGAATCCAATGAGTTCCACGACTTTTACAAAGAGGTTGGCATTAAGAGGGAGACTACAACACCATATACTCCTGAGTAGAATGGTGTGGCAGAAAGGAAGAATCGTACGATTGTGGAAGTTGTCTGTGCTATGCTCCATGATTAAAGACTTTCGAAGTTTCTATGGGCTGAAGCTGCTAATATCGTTGTCTATGTGAAAAACCCATGCCCTCATCAAGCATTGGGTTCCAAGATCCCCGAAGAGATGTTCACTGGTAAGAAACCTGACGTATCTCATTTTAGAATTTTTGGAAGTCCAGTATATTTTCATATGCCGAAGGTGAAGAGGAATAAATTGGGTGCATCTGGAAAGAAAGGAATCTTCATGGGCTATAGAGAAAGCACTAAGGGCTATAGAATCTTTGTGGTTGGTCAAAGGGAAAATGAGATTAGCCATGATGTCACCTTTGACAAAGATACGACTCTTAGAAAAGTTGACAATCTTCCTACTCAAAGGGGATCTAAAGAAGCTGACACCAGGGAACCAAAGGAAAAGGAAGATGAGACGATGGCCGATGTGGAAGAACCTATGGATCCTATTGATACCCCTCCACAAGAGCCTTCCTCTTCTAGGAAGAAGCCTTCATGACTTAGGGGGACACTTGATGATGCTGAAGGGCACATTGCACCCAGGGGAACCATTCGGGAAAGTAAGAAGCCGACTAGGTATGAGGGATACTTAACCATCAGGAGCACGATCATCCAAAATGAGCCTTCGTCATTCGCAGAATATATCAAGCATCAAGTATGGAAGGATGCAATGACTGAGGAATATGAGTCCATCATGAAAAACGATCTCTGGGATGTGGTCCCCAAACCCCAGGACAAAGTAATTGTCACTTCGAAATGGCTTTACAAGATAAAGCATGCAGTTGATGGAAGCGCGGAAAAGTATAAGGCTTGATTTATCGCTTGTGGCTTCTCTAAGAAGGAAGGTATAGACTATGACGAGATATTTTCACCTGTTGCCCAATATACCACCATCCGCTCGATCATATCCCTGCTACTTCGCAAGGATGGAACCTACATCATATGGATACCAAGACCGCGTTCTTGCATGGTTTGATCAAAGAGGAGGTCTATGTGGAGCAACCCAAAGGATTTGAGATTTATGATCAAGAATCTCATGTGTGCAGGTTGAAGAAGGCCCTCTATGGGATGAAGCAAGCATCCCGAGCGTGGTATGAGAGGATCAATAGCTACTCGATGAAGCTGGGATTCACTAGGAGTGAAGTCGACCCTAACCTTTAATTTAAGGTTGAAGATGACAATCCTCTCATACTGGTTTTGTATGTTGACAACCTCTTTATAATAGGTGCAGACCCTCTCATTGACAAATGTAAGAGGGATTTGGCTTCTGAATCTGAGATGAAGGACCTAGGATTGATGCACTATTTCCTAGGACTAGAAGTCTGGCAGAAGCCAGGGGAGATTTTCCTATCTTAAGGAAAATATGTGGTGAAGATATTGGAGAGATTCGATATGGTGGACTGCAAGCCCATGACTACCCCAATGGAGCTTGACTTCAAGAAGTTAAGTGGTAGTGCTGCCAGACCCATTTTACGAAATGTTACCGAGTATTGTCAACTCATTGGAGCATTGATGTTCTTGGTGAAATATCGTCCGGATATATGTTTTGTAGTCAACACGTTGAGTCAACATATGGTTGAGCCTCACCACTCACATTGGATTGGTGCCAAGAATCTGTTGAGATATCTTCATGGCACAATCACTCATGGGGTGAGATACACTGCCGGAGATGTGAGACTGCATGGATATACCGATGTTGATTGGGCAGGCAGTGTGGTGGACTGATAGAGCACTTCTGGATGTTGTTTCTCTTTGGGATCTACCTGGATATCCTAGATGAGAAGGAAGCAAAAGTCGATGGCTTTGAGCACTGCCAAGGTAGAGTACATTGCTGCTAGTATGGCCTCTTGTGAGGTGGTCTGGTTGAGAAATCTCTTCAGTGAGCTATTTGAATTTACATTGGATACCATTGTGATCATGTGTGAAAACCAGAGCGAGATTCGCTTATCATAGAATCTCGTATTTCAAGATCGCTCCAAAAATATCGATATCAGGTACCACTATATTCGGGATATGGTGTAGCGGGGAGCAATAAGGCTCCAATATATTGGTACAAATGAACAGGTCACCGACATTTTGACGAAGCCCTGGGAAAGGTCAAATTCTTAACTTTCCGAGAATGACTTGGTGTCATTCAGAGACCCTCTTATGAGGGCTGAGTATGATGTATTGAGCTCTGGGAGCTCCAAGGGGACACGGGGTACTTCTTGGAGTGATGTGCGACCACAGGGCGACTCACCATCCCCTGGTGGTGCACTATGTATAGGGTGAAAGGTTCAACCTTCCCCTGTGACACCCCGTGGCGACTATAGGATAGGATGATTAGTTCTCCTGTGGGCCAAGATGATTAGTTCTCTGTGGCAACTGTAGGATAGAATGATTAGTTCTCCCATGGGCTAGGATGATTAGTTCTTCGTGGCGACTGTGGAACAAGATGATTAGTTCTCCTGTGGGCCAGGATGATTAGTTCTCTGTGGCGACTATGGAACAGGATGATTAGTTCTCCTGTGGGTCAGGATTATTAGTTCTCTGTGGTGACTGTGGAACAGGATGATTAGCTCTCTTGTGGGCTAGGATGATTAGTTCTCCTGTGGTGACTATTGGACAGGATGATTTGTTCTCTTGTGGACAAGATGATTAGCTCTCCTGTCGATGCATCCTACCCATGCAGTCTGGGACTCATGGGAAGTACCTCTCATCTGATCAATGAGTAGGGAAATGGGGTTAGGGACCATTAGTAGTACTATCTAAGGACACATCATTGTATCTACCATACTCCCTATGCTAGGATGACCTCCATTGATTTGGGATCAATGATACTGATCTGGGATTAGTTAGAGTGGTATGACACACTCTGAGACTGACTTCGGGTCAGTGGAGGATGGTATGATACATCCTCGATCATTTCTTCTTCTTCATATTTCTAGTAGAGTGGAGAATAGCAAAGCAGAGCAAAGCAGGGCCAAGCATTTGATGGTTGGGATAGTAGCGACAGACAAATGGATTGCAGATGGAGTTCTCCCTAGTTGAGAGGGAGTGTTAAAATTGGAAACTAGGGTCAAAATCCATGTGGGTCACCTCATTTATGGAAGTCGATATTTTTTCTAGATTCCTCTTGTCGAGAGGTGTAGGATTGATATAAAGATCATCCAATTCCGACAAGTATTTATGGACATATGAATTTATTTGTATTTACTTGACAAATTGTCAAGGTCATCCAGTAGTTAAATGTGTGGCACACATGCCCAATGAATCATATAAATACAAGAGAGGTTGATTCATTTTCTCATCATGTCATTTCACTCATTCTTCTCCCTCTCCTTAGATTTGGGTTATACAAGGAGCGGCGCACACATGGGAAGAAGGAGGATGCATTAGGGTAAGGATGACGCTGAAAGGAGGACACATTAGGGCAAGGAGGACGCAAAGGCTTCTGAATGTCTCTTTGACCTGTGTTGACCAAGTGTTGACTCATCAAGGGTGCGGTTTTGATGTGGCTGCCTCTCCTAGGCAGGCCGCAGATTTTGGCACAAAAATCAAGGCAATCCATCCACATGTTTGACCAACATTCACTGCCCTAGTTTTGGGCAGAAGGTTGACTTCAGTCAACAACAGTTTGACTATATTTTTGGGGCTATTCAAGGGATATTTCTTCAAGCTGTTCAAGGGCTAGTTGACCAGAAATTGACCAAGCATATTGGAGGTCAATTTCAACTCGTTTGACCAAGTTTGACTTTGCTGATCTAGGGTTTACTGCTACTGATATAAAATTACAGAATTATGATTTTGTACTATTTCTCTCTGTTGAACTATTGAAGTTAAAATAATATTTGATCAAAAGGTTTCCCTGCATTGGGGCTTGTCCTTGGCTAGCCGCCACATCTTGTGTCTCTTGTCTTGGCTTGTTTTTTGTTGATTGTTTAATGTTCTATCTGCACTTTACTTAATGTGTATGTGATTGCTAAATTTTGGCTAATAAGAAGAAAATAAGTAAAATTCTCTAAGCATAGAACATACCATAATTTAATAGCAAGGGACAATGAAATTCGCAAGGAATTTTGGCAACCTAGGAATCCAACATTATAGGTATGTTAAGGAATGAATTCTGAAGGAAATATATGGCGTAGGAATTTTAGCAACCTAGGAATCCAACATTATAGGTATGTTAAGGAATGAATTCTGAAGGAAATATATGGTGTTGACTGAAGCATATTTTATCATGTTTAATTAACACATATAAAATTATGTTTTTACATAAGGAAATATACATTGAATACCATTTCATTTAGCTCAGGATTTGTGTCTTAAACTATACTTATAATAGTTTAAGTAATACATAGAGGAAAAATGACTTCATTCAAGGTTCAATTGAGTTCTTAGAAATGACTTTCACTCAAATTGGAACTACATTATGGAAATCAACTTGATGTTAACAACCTTTGTGTTAACATAAAATCTAATGAAACAATTTCATGAGAAATTGAGATATATTTTGCTCAACATTATGTTGATAATTTACTTGGTAATTTTCTTAGAAAATACTCAAGTTTATAAAATAGTCCACTCATGAATTACATGTTGTCTCCTTATCAGTTAAGAGTTTCTCAAAGATTCATAATGTTTAATTTGAGTAAGTACATTTTTCTTTTCTCAAACATAGAGACCATAGAGAGATTTTTGAAGTTACAAGGAGACACATGCAATCTATTTTTCTTAGGTTACATAGGGTTAGTATTTAATCTTTAAACCCATATTTGCTATAAAAAAAATCACATTCCAACCTCATAGATTTTTTTCTTTTTACATTTCACTCAATTCAAAGAATAGATTTGATAGGAAACTCTTACTCAAGAAAAAGGAAATTATGCTCAATAGTCATATTTTTCCACAATATGATTATTCTGCTCAATAATGTTTCCAGTATTGTGGTGTTTTTTATTGTTTGAAAAAATAAATCCTTTTCATTTTAAAAAACATGGGTTGCTAATGAATTTGTAGTGGTTATTATATAGATTACTTTTTATATAAATCCGCTATATCGAGTTGTTATTCAATATTACCACATCGTCACTACACAGATTTTTCATAGATTTCTTTTACAAGGGTGCTACACAAATTCAAACCATGGAAGTTGTTGGCTTGTTGGGGCCTGAACTTGGTTCAGAGATGATTTAGCCAAACAAATCCCGATACTATTGGCCCTTTCAGAAATAGTCCGCGGAGCGCGGACTGAGGTCTCACCTGAAGTAGTATGGGAGGGTGCTAGAACCATGTTTCTGCACCTTCGAGATGTCTGGTGATTTCAAGTGGTCCACGGTTAGATCCTGCGTGCACGTCGCTACGTGCGCTTACCTGTACCTCACAGCCCGAGATGTTGTCTTCGCGCAGCCCTGCCCGGGGCTCGAACATTGTTATTACCCAAGCCTCTCCTTGCAACTGATATTAGGTGATTAATTGAACTTAGTTATACACTTTTAGTTATTCTTAACAATATTCACAATTCATGTAAGTGCGCGTAGTAAATAAACAATATAATTGCAAGTAATATCAAACATGTAATAACTCAGAATAGATACACAGGATTCAGATGAAACTTCTTCTTCCTTCTATTACAGACTCGACACTACCCTGCGCACTCAGCTGCAGGGGTCCACGCACTCAGCGGCGAACTCTACTAGGCCTCTGCACACTCAGCTGCAGAGCCTCTTCCTACTACTACAACCCAAGGCACTTAGACTCTTGCTCTACCCTTCGCTATTGTATAGACTCCACCTGTTCATTTTCTTAGTTAATTTACAGCTTAGAGCCTCGCTCTATTTATACAATCCCATGGTTCGCGGACCATGGGTAGGCCAATACTACATTCAAAACTTAGGGCGGATAACCCTATGATTCTAACATACAATTCACGCTCCGCACGCGCAATTCGCGGAGTTTTTACAATAAGAACAACTCAAAACTTGGGCTATAAGCCCCAAAACATGCTATGGGGGGGATTCCATGCCCAATAGGCCCCCAACACAAACATAGTGACTCATCCTCGAGTCACTCTGGCGATCTTGGTGTGGAGTCCCTCCCGCTGGTCCCAAACGGTCTTGATGTTTGCAACGCACTGAGCTGCTGCTTGCTGAACCTGCTGCATTCTCTCCTCTGAGACCTCTATAACTGAATTGTTCCCATACAGTCGTACCGATAAGTATTTATAGTCCCGCGTCCTTGTCTGGCTCTCTGAAGCGCGAAGACTATACTATTGTCGGATAGTTAGATAGCCGACCCACTTGTGTAAGGATTCAAGTGGTTGCCGTTCACTTTTCCTGGGAAGGGTTCTCCATTTAATTTAACTAGCTCAATCGCACCTCCATCTTTGACTTCCTTAACCACGTATGGTCCTAGCCAATGCATTTTGAATTTGCCCAGAATTTTTTCAAACTTACTATCGTATAGCAATACCAAGTCATTTACTTTGAATGTGCGCAAATTAATATGGCAATCATGCCAAGCTTTTTCACATTGTTTCTGAACCTGCTGATGAAAACTTGCCAAGAACCGTTCCTCCTCAAGTTCTTCCAATTGTGCAAGTCTTTCCTCCAGAGCTTCGCGGTCCAGCATCCCTATCAGTGCTGCTATTCGAAGACTAGGTACAATATATTCCATTGGCATGACAGCTTCCACACCATAGACTAACCAGCAAGGGGTTTGTCCCGTCAATTTTTTGCACATTGTTCTGTAAGCCCATAGTACTGTAGGGACGCGCATATCCCAATCGTTTCGCTGCACGTTGCACACTTTTGTCAGCACGGTTTCCAGTATTTTGTTGAATGCCTCTACTGTCCCATTCGCTTGTGGGTGATACGGTGTACTTTTCTGATGATACACTTGGAATTCTTTTGTGAGCGCGCTGATGGTTTCGTTCAGGAAATGTGTTCCACAATCACTCATTAAGATTTTCAGACAGCCAAATTGGGTTAACAGATTTTCGAACAAAAATTTCGCAGCCGTAGTGGCCGTGCAGTCTTTGACTGGCTACGCTTCCGCCCATCGTGTCACGTACTCCATCGCGGTGATGATATAATGCACGCCTATCTTTCCCAGAGGTTTGATCAGTACCACAAAGTCGATTGCCCATTTTTTGAACGGTTGCAGTGTCATTTGTGGATTTAACAGCATTTCATCCCTTCACGATGGTTTTCCCATCCTTTAACATATATCGTAGGCCTTACAGTGCGCTTTCGAATCCTGGTGGAGGGTTAGCCACCATAACCCTACGCGAAGAATCTTCTGTGTGGTCGTGCGTCTTGCATAGTGTCGTCCTGCAGTGCCCCCATGTGCTTCCCCTAGGATCTGACTTCATTCAAATTCAAGTACGTATCTTTGCAATATCTCATCATGTCCCATTTTGTATAGGTGCCCCACGATGACAGAAAAATCCATCACGCGCACCACCAATTCCTTATTCTGTTGGATGGAGTATTCCTTTAGCACAGTCCCTGTTGTCAGAAAATGGATTATTGTCGAAGTGTTCGCCAGCGATGCGCACTGCAAAGAGCTACGCATCACGTAGTCCCTCCTCCAAATTAGTGGGTTCCTCGCCCGTCTCAATGCATGATAAATGATCTGGTCCTGCATTCAGGCGTCTCAACTTGACTACGACCTCAAAATCATATTCCTAGAACAATAACAACCACCTGCATATGCTCCCCCCCAACATAGGCTTATTGACTAGGTATTTCAACACGGAATGGTCGGTATACATCTTGAAATGTCCTCCTAACAAATAATGTCAGTATTTTTGGAGCAAATAAACCATTGCCAACTCCTCGCGCTCGGTGATGGAATAGTTCTTCTTAGCTTTAGACAATATTCAACTTGCAAATGCGATAGGGTGATCCACGCCCTCCGTGCCCTCCTGTGTGAGTACTGCTCCCAGCACAATACACGATGCATCAACATGTACATGAAACTCCACATCCCATTTTGGGAAGACTAGGATTGGAGCGGAGGCCAATTTCAGGACATCCAAACTCTTCATGCAATCATCATTCCAACAAAATGTAACATCCTTTTTCAATAGCTTTTCCATTGGCACTGTTATTTGGGCATAGCTTTTGATGAACTTCTTATAGTACCCTGTGTGTTCCAAAGTAGAGCGCAATTGTTTAATTCTTCGCGGTGCTTCCAAATTTAGAATAATGGCAATCTTCGCAGGGTTGGCCATTAGCCCTTGTTTGTAGACCACATGTCCCAACAGGTTCCCAAAGGGGACCATAAATGTGCACTTTTTAAGGTTCAACGCAATCTAGTGTCTTCGACAAGTATCCATCATCAAGCATAAGCTTACTACGTGGTGCTTAACCAATCCAAAGACCATCCAGTCATCTAGATAGACCTCTAGGAACTTGGGGATGTATTCTTTGAACACGACGACAATGATGCAAGAAAAAATTGTTGGTGTGCTCTTTAGTCCAAATGACATGACAGTGTATTGGAAGCATCCCCATTCTATTGCGAAGGTTGTTTTGCTCCTATATTCCGATGCAATCTTGATCTGGTGATACCCCAAGAACCCATTCGTGAACGAGTATGCTTCTTGTCCGCCAACATTTTCCAATACCTCATCTATGAACGGTGTCGGGAATGGATCGTGCACACAGGCATCATTCAGCTTTTTGAGGTCAACACATATTCTTATTTCGCCCTTCTGCTTTTTCTCCTGTACTACCATAGGACTCACCTAGTTGGATTCTTCCACTGGTTCAATAATTCCGGCTGCGAGCTTTTTTTCTAGTTCTATGCGGACCTTTTCCTTGTACTTAACATTCAAGTGGCAAGGCCTCTGCTTGACCGGCTACATGTCGGGTTTTAGGGTGATCCTCATCATTCCTAAGTCACCAACAATCCCTTTTAAGTCCGTAATTTTGGTCGGGAATAAGTCTTGATATTCGCGAAGTAACTTTGCGACCTTATCTATCATGGCATCATCCCAATAGTCTCCAAGCATTGCATACTTTGGTTCTGCATCCATTCCAATGTTTACTTGTTTTGTTTTTAGCGGCGCGGTGATGTCAGGGTCCTCAATTGAGGGCCCTCGAACCTCGCAACAACCTTCTGTTTCTGGAATGTTAATATTTCGTGGGTCATCATCATCCTCCTTAACATTTAAATTGTAACACTCCAGCGCGCAACCCATTTTTGTCGCCCATTCTAGCTGAAGCACGTCCATTGGCTGCTGGGGTATTTTGAAGATAACTGCTTTTATTGCTTGTAGCACATCATCAATAATATCCCACCAATGATCTTCAAACATGAAAGTTAACAGAAATTCCTCGTGCAAAATATCCCATTCACTCATACCATGGCAGAGCTCTGTTTTAGTATACCAATTCATGGGTATGACATCCAGGGTATGACAGAACAAATGCACCCATTCAGGCTATGGATCGTCCACATAGGCCTTGGTCCATTTCGCAAGGTGTGTACGTGGATCATCCCATCCGTCATACTTGTCAGCTAGTTGCATCTGTGGTTTCCCAAATCGTAGGTGCATCATCCTTCTACATCCGCGCCAATCCTCAAATATTTTCTGATGCGTACCCCACCATCTTGCAGGCGTATTATGCAGTGCCCATTTCATAGCGTCAAAACGCTGTTGTTCTAGTACTTTGCTGTCAAACTTGTTCAGAAATTAACCCACCGCTGTCAACCCATCGTACCTAGGCAGATCCCTTATCTCTGTTGTCACACAGTGCAATGATCTTACCATCATGTTGCAATTGAGTGTTGTTACTTCGTGCAACTGATTTTGCCATCGATCTATTTCTTCGTCCGAATCCGAAGTGCAGGAGCTTTCACGCTCCCACGAAATCCTACCATCTGTTGTTGGATTCACGCAATCCCTCTCTCACGCGGTTATCTTATAAATACAATCGATATCGTCATCACTATCATCGTTGCACACCAGTTCAGTGTATCGCGTTCCTTCTGCAGGATCTAGTGGTACTACTACGCGTGGCGACTTTTTATCAAAAATCATTTTGCGCTTCTTCAAATTTATGACTTTGTTCATATCAGTGGCCCAGTCTATGCCTAATAGCGCGGGATAGGGATTACTATTGTCGACAATCTCTATCACTTCGAAATCCACCAACGCACTCGCACCTTCAATATCCACCATGACTCCTTGCAATCTTCCCATGGGTAAGATCTTCTACTAGTTCGACATTCACAATTGAATAGGGGACCATTGTAGCACGGGTATGCCCATGCGTTCCCATGTTTGTTTTGGCAGTACATTCACGTTTAATCCGAGATCCAGAATTACTTGATCCATTTCGTACTCTTCGATTTGCGCAGTCAATCTCATTTCCCTTCCTATTCGCAATGCATGCTTTCCAAGTTTCCGGACTACATGTGGTTCTCCTGACCCCGCGCACCTGGTGATAGGTTCCTGCAGCCCTTTTACAGCCTTGTTTTCACACAACAGTTTCATGCATGTCTCCAGAAAGGTAGTGAGCATTGAAGGATCCATCCCTGGTTCTAGTTGATCCTTACTACTTGAAGTGGAGGCCTCTGTGAAGCTCTTCTTAGCTTCCATGAATGTCTCCTTCGCGTGCTCCAAATCAAATTCAGGTTCCTTTGTAGGAGCCTTGTGAACCCACACACTTTCTTCTGGCTGCTTATCTTTGTCATCTCCGGTTGTGATACCACTTCGAAGCACTATGTTTACATTTGGGTCCTCTTCACGCGGCTCAGACCTCATCATTTGTAGGTTCTCAGTTAGGAGAGGCTGAAGCACTCCTTTATCACGCAACCTCGCTATCAGTGTAGGGAAGTCCTTCATCCCATGATCAAATTGGGTACAGTATAAACATGATTCTCTCGTTAGATTCATACAATCGCGGGCATAGTGCCCTAGCCCTTCGCAATTGTAACAGATTAATTGTCTGCGACCCCTTCCGGGTCCCATTCCACCTTGACCTTGTCCGCGCCCCTGAAATCTAGCACGCGCTATCCCTGCATTCGGATCGAAGGCTCGCGTTTCAGTCTGCACTCTATAGGCAAGGGTCTGATCCATCATCAGCTCGTAACTTCTGCAGGTGCGCTCATCATGGCCTACCGACCTGTAGAAATTACAGAACAATTGCTAGGACGTCTGCGTATACTTCTGCAATAGGTGACAATTATCCGTAGTGTGTTTTCCTCCTATCTGACAAATCGCGCACCATAATGCAGGCGCCGTGCTCGGTCCTGCTTGTGCCTCTGGTCTTAATGGCATCGACCCTCCTCCCACCAAGTAATTCATGAAAACTAGACAATGGTCCTTGTCATGCCCCTGGCCTTTGCATTTTATACACCATACCTCCTCACGAACCTCTGCTCGAGTTGTCTTGTCCTGTTTTAAGCTCTGCATTTCCAGACACAAGTTTTGGAGTTGCACATGGATTTTTTGGACTCCTAGACCAGGATCTTATATAGGGGTCTCGTGCAATCTCATTGCAATCTCCAAAGCTTTGGCCTGGGTAGATAGCTTTTGTTGTGACAGCGCCGTCCTTAAATGCAGTGTTAGTGATGCTACAAACCATGCACGGTGTTGTCCATCCATTAAGGTCATGTTGGCTTTGTGAATCATACTCTTCAGTCTCTGGTCCAGATCCGATGGGGTCTCACCTGGTAGCATCGCGATTTCCTTAAACCTAATAATCGATTGTGTCTCCGATTTTGGCCTGCTAGATTCCCTATTCAGCGCGGCCTGGATATTTGTGATACCTGCATTTGGATGATCATTAGAATGCTTAATGTACCATGTTAGTGCGCGATCCTGCAACGCACTCCCCAGCGTAGCCTTCTTTATAATATTATCATCCACGACTCCTTGTGCTTCCCATACAGCCTTTACTATGAACCAGAATTGGTTCTGGTTTTCGTTCCTTACTCCTCTGAATACCGATAGTTTGATCGCGCTCGCCATATTGAACTGTGGTGGTGGTGGAGGTAGTGTGGGTGGGGATGGGGGTGATGATGGTGAAATTGGTGGTGGCATAGGTGGGGGTGGTATATGCGGAATTCGTTGTCTTATCAACCTGGTCACGATTCTCAGAGAAACTTTCGCGAGCTCCTCCTCGCTCTCTTGTGAGGGTGAAATGGAGGGACTAGTTTCTAATTCTTCACTTCTTCCATTTCTGTAGATCTTCCCACTTCGCGTAGTCCCAAACATTAATTTATTCGCATAGCCCGCTTTTCACACAGTAGCATTTTAATCCAGGTATTCAAAGATTTAATGTACTTACCTCGCGGTCCGTTGAGGAAGCAATGTTCCGCCTCGCTCTAGCTGACGGTCGTATCTACTGCGAACTCGGTGATAAACCCCCCATAATTCGATCGAGCCAATGGTCCATAGCGCGCACGATATTATCTTCTGATGTGCTTCTAGTCTGCGCACTAATTCTGGAGTCCACACAATCGGTTTGTCCAGCCTACACCTTCCCTGACTGTCTGCTAGCTTCGCGATCCACTCATATAGCTCAGAGGGGAAGGATGCAAAGAAAATTTCATGGATTTCTGTATATAAGTAGTGCTCCAACCAATGTTCCTTTGATGCTCACGGATTCCTGTTTTCCTGCGCCGTGAACTCGTGTATTTTCTTGTCCAACCACCTTTCAGTTTCTTTCTTTGTCGGATACCAGTGACACGACATTAGACATCCCTTATGTAGATCCCAGTCCCAGCAACGAAACCATTTGTTGGCTTGTTGGGGTCTAACCCAGGTTCAGAGATGATTTAGCCAAACAAATCCTGGTACTACTGGCCCTTTCAGCAACAGTTTGCAGAGCGCAGACTGAGGTCTCACCCGAAGTAGTATCGGAGGGTGCTAGAACCAGGTTTCCACACCATGGAGATGTCTGGTGATTTCAAGTGGTCCGCAGTTCGATCCTGCGTACACATCGCTATGCGCACTTACTCGTACCCCGCAGCCTGAGATATTGTCTTCGTGCAGCCCTACCTGGGGCTCGAATAGTGTTATTACCCAAGTCTCTCCTTGCAGCCGATATTAGGTGATTAACTGAACTTAGTTATACACTTTTAGTTATTCTTAACAATATTCACAATTCATGTAAGTGCACACAATAAATAAACAATATAATTGCAAGTAATATAAAACATGTAATAACTTAGAACAGATACACAAGATTTAGATGAAGCTTCTCTTTATTATTTTCTTCCTTCTTTTATAGACTCGACACTACCTTGCACACTTAGCTGCAGTGGTCCGCGCTCTCAGTTGCGGACTCTACTAGGCCTTTGCGCACTCAGCTAAAGAGCCTCTTCCTACTACTACTACCCAAGGCACTTAGACTCTTGCTCTACGCTTCGCTATCATCTAGACTCCATCCATTCATTTTCTTAGTTACTTTACAACTTATAGCCTTGCTCTATTTATACAATCCCATGGTCCGCGGACCATGGGCAGGATGACACTACATTCAAAACTTAGGGCGGATAGACCTATGACTCAAACATACAATTCGTGTTTCGCACCCGCAATTCGTGGAGTTTTTACAATAAGAAAAACTCAAAACTTGGGCTCTAATCCCCAAAACATGTTGTGGGGGATTCCATGCCCAACAAAAGTGAGGATTTAACCATTTCAAAAAAAATGGTGGATAGAATTCTTTTCAAAATTCAATAGGTATTATGAGGAAGTTTGTAAAGCATTTGCCTACACATTTGATGGATAATGTGCTGAGGTAGAAACTTTAACAATACATATGTATGAATATGTTCTAGCACAAGTTATAGGTTTATCTTGGGAAGGAGAGAAGTGGTTCAAAGCTCACCACTTGGAAGGAAAACCATGGACACCTTTCATTAATAAATCAAGAACAAAACTTAATTTGGATAGATGAATGCCTAAGATTTGGTTGATGCATCCATGGGATGAGCTGACCCTTTTGATACATAAGTATATAACTTTTGATGGGATATTTAGTCTTATTTATCTATATGACATTAGTATTTTGCAACATTTGATTGGGAGAAAGTACTGAATGTACCATATTAATTTTTGCATAACATTACTAAAATGGAAAGGATGATCCAAAAGCACCCTGGAAGTGAAAACCTAAGTATTACCATCAAGGATTTATCAATATTATTTTTACAGTGACAACTAGCAAAGTATCAACAAACTTGTGACCAATTTTTAAAGGAAAATCGGTTTGTTGGCATTGATGAAGAAGAACCCTGAATGGAAGAAGAAGAAGAAATGATTGATATGCCTCCACCTCAACCTCTATAGGTACAAACAACAAGAAAAGATCTTATTACATATGTTAGAAGGGTTACAAGAACTATGACAAAGAAAATCCAAGAAGAACAAAAGAAGGAACAAAAAATTATCAATGTGGAAAAGAGACCAAGGACTAGATTTTCAAGTACCTTGGAGGTGGATGAAGACCAACAAACCTTGTATGATTACATTGAATCCTTAGGAGCCAAGGAAAAAGAATTAAAATAAATATTAGTAGCAAAATAAATGAAGATGAAAAAGGAGTATATTCTTATTAGTGAAGAGGAAGAGAAAAATACCTCTACTGAAGATGAGAGTGTATACATTCTAAAAAATATCCTTCAAAAAGACAAAGGTAGGGTTCCTATAGCTATCAATGAAGAGGCCAACAAGAAAAAGAAAAGGAAACTTAGAAAGATGAAAAGGACCATTGAAGAAATGAGGGTCTTTGAGAGGCACATTAAAACAGAAAATGAATTTCCTTGGAAGAGAAGAATGGAAAGCTAAAGGAATAAAATAAGAAACTCTAGGGAAAAAATGTAATGCTTTCCAAATAAGCCTATATTTGGTAAGAACATAAAAGAGTACTCAAGGCTAAAACAGGAGCCTCATGGTGAGGTTACTCATGAACAACCCAAGGCAAGTAGGGCAGACATCTTGGTCAACACAAAGGGATAATGTGGATGTCCTTCTTCCAGAAGTAGGGACACTTTGACAATGAGACAATTTTCAGCATGGGGCAATAATACAATTTTGACCATGAGGAAATGTCATATATTCATCTTGGGGGAGATGTCAGTCTTCTATTCTGGCAACATTTTTCTATGATAAAACACTCTATCTCGGCCATAATAAATCCATTTATAGCACTTTGGTCACTTTTTGAACATATTTTAGCCAATAAATCATTCCATAAGGTACTTTTTTTGTTCATTTTATTTTTTATTTTTAAAAGTTTCTTGAAATTGGTTGCCTTATAAAGCTAGTTTACCATATTTTAGAGGAAAATAACAATTCTCATAAATGCTCATTCATTGTGATACTTGTAGACCAGATGGGAAAAAAATACATGTGTTTCTTCGCACATGATCCCGAGATGGTAAAATACCCCTTGGTTCAACAACAAATGACAGGTGGAAGGTTGGTCAACACGCAGTCAACATAGTCACACTAGCTGCTAAAATGCATATCAGCTAAAAAAAATCCACCCATGTTTTATTGAACAAAATTTCTTCCATGATCTGAACCATGAGGGAGATCAAATTTATCAAGAAGGAAGCTTAGAATAGTTTCTTGTTAGCAGGAAAGAGGAATTTTACTAGTTTATTTTAAGATTTGTGTATAGATGCAAAGCTAGTTTTTAATAACTTTATATTTCAGACTTTCGAATTCTATTGTGAGCTCAGTTTCTAGAAACTTTAGTATTGAAGTTTTGATTAAGCTTCCTTACCATCAATATATGCAGCCTTGTTTGAGTTTACATTATTTGGTTGCTTCAGTGTGCAAGCTAAGGCGTGGAGGGCACCCACAACCTCAACTTGTGCACTTGTTTCCATTTGTTGTGCATTACCATAGATGTTGGTACATATGTTCACATTTTTTTTTTTATACTCATGCAAGAAAATATTTCATTTCACGATATTTTAGCCATCTTGTTCATATTTTCAATTATATGCTATTTTGTGATCATACTTGTCCATAAATTTGTTTTGTTTATAATTTTTTGTCCATACTTGTTTGATAACTACTATTCATGGATAAATTGAATCACTTTATCATAGGTTAGTCAATGCACTTGAAGTAAAACTTATTGTTAAACTAGGTAAAAGACTAGAAGCGTTCATCCATTATCCCTCTATTTTAGAAAACGCCCTAGTTCATGCATAGTTTATCAAACTAGTGTTGCATCAAGCATTGTAATTCCTACTTTCATTGTTTAGTTCCCTTTTCAATAGATTAGGCAATGACTTGAGAAATAAGATTATTGTTGGATTAGGTAAGAGATTGTTGAAATTACATAGTGATAATGAGAGGGGGGTCAATCAATATCACTCAATTTTAAACTTTTTCACTTTATTAATATTAAAAATAAAATCTCATCACATTATCAATCATCAACACAATGCTTGAACACAAGAATTAATGTGAAAATTCAAACTTGAAGAAGAAATGTTTTTTTCAAATAGTATTCAATTTATTACAACTAGTTGTGAGGACACCAATCCTATATAAGCACCAACTTACAAAAATAGTAGACTCTAACCTATCAAGAAGATGAGGAAAACAATCCTTAGTAAGCACTAACTTACAATTGTTTCATTATTCAAGAGATAATTTTTAGGCTTAGAAATTCTTCAAATGAAGGTGTACCCTCTTGGAAGCTTCTACCCAACTCAGGCTAGAACTTGGCCTCCACAAGAACTACAACTTGGTCTTCAACAAAGCTCCACCTCCAACTAAAACATGTCTATAATTCGACCTTTTACCATGACTGCAACTTAGCCTCTAATTAGGATTGCAACTCAATCTCAAACTAAGACAAAATCTCAGCCTCAAACTAGAATAGGTCCAACAAAACTCGAGCCAACAACCCCTGAACTTGGCATCCTTAACACCAGAACTCAACCTCCTCAATAGACCCTGAACTTGGCCTCCTTAATTATAGAACTCGACCTCAATAGGCCTTAAACAAAAAATAAATCCTTCCTAAGAATTATGCCAAGAACCCTTCCAACTTGGCTTCACTTCCAACTCACCTTTACTTCACTTGGCTTATGAGGTATGAGCCTTAGACATCTTCTTTCGTTAACCTAAAAGGATAATTGAATTTCTTGAGAGAATGAGTTCCTAGGCTCCTCAACAAAACACCTATTTATAATGTTCTTGGGGTCCATAGTAGGGCAACCTTGTCCATTGGCTAGGCTGACTAGATCAAATGATGATAAACCACCTAGACAATGAATTAAAAGATCCTAAATTGCATGCCCTAAAAACACAACTAAGAAACCACCTAAATAGTGGATTTAGTCTCCTGGAATTGAGCATTACCCTAGTCGGGCCTTGGGTGAATCCCTGTGATTGATCTCGGAGAGGAAAATAGTAAATTGTGGTGCTTATTTCTAGAGAGCAGTTGATAAACCACCTAGATAGTGGACTCCTCCTAAATGTTTTACCAAGCCTTGGTGTAAATCTCCCTCGAGAAAATACCCCTCAAACTCTAGATCTGACTCGGGGGTGGTCAATTGCAAGTGAGATTGCAATGTAGTTGGCCTTCGGTTGGGTAGAGAGTTGAAGTCCCCTCTTTAGTTTCCAGCCATTTCAATCTACCTAGATAAGTATAAAATTGTGCATATCTAGATCTCAAGCTATGACAACCTTGTTCTATTAATGAATGTTACTATAATCATGCATGTTCATGTGTGGATGTTTGAAAGTTGTTATTGCATTTACTATTGGCTAATTGTAAATCTTTGCAATATTTCCTTGTTTGGATGATAAATTTGAATTGTACACTTATAATCCACCATATTGATAAAATGCATGTCAAAATCCTTCAGACTTAAGTTACAAGCTTGTTTCACTTGTTGGAGGCCATTGTTCAGGCCTTGGTAATCTCATTTAGAAAATTTGGTGTTTTGGGTAACTGCCACTATCTTAAGAAATTATTGCATTTTCCTTGTTCCCTTCTCTTTAAATCTCCTATAGAAAAATCCAATGATCTGAGGTATCAAAGGGTTGCATTGGCCAACACCCCTATGTGTAAGTTGGATCAAACTCTTTTATAGTAGATTGTATCCCAGCATTCGAGGTCTGGGGATAAGAAGGCAAAGCCCTCTTGAGTGTAGCTTGAATATACTACAAAGCTAAATGTCCTTTTTAAAGCCATTTGTATTCGGTGAGATTTCTCTCATTCATTGCGGTCCACATTCAAAATTCAAGCATCTGTGGTGTGGCAAGGGCGCTCACATATGCCATAGGCCATATGTGACTCAACCGGATTACTTTCAAACAATGGTGGAGATCTAAGAATCTTAAATCCAAAAATGGTAGATGTTGTCAAGTGGTTGGAAGGCTCAGATGTGACTAAGGCCATATCATCTCCAAGGAGGATTTGATCCAAAGGATATGGTATCTTGGAGTGACAAGAGGTGTATGCATAAATGAAGGCCTAGACTTAGCCGAAGTTGAAGCACTTGGAAGCAAACTTGAATTCGAAGGTTCAGAGAGGGATACAAGTTGATATATAATTGTAACATCAGACTAGGTGTGAGCTAGATATAATGTGAATATGTTGCAAAACATGAAGGGGGGAAGGCCTGGTGGGACCCGTGCCATGTTGGCATGACAAGGACCACATGGAGGCCATGTAGAAACCCACTGATGATGTGGACTCGTATTATGTTGATGTGGTAGTACCATGTGGATCACATTTAAATGCCAAATGGTCGCACACTGATGATGTGGACTCGTGTTACGTTGACATGGCTCAATGTTGATGTGACCTAATATTATTGGTTAAAATTCAAATGGGCATAGATTTAAATTTGGGAGTCAAATCGAGATAAAGTTTATATCACCGAAAAGCTCTCAATGAGTTGAACCCAATGGTGGAATTTGTTTCAAGTTTTAACGACATTGGAAAAAAAATAAGATTTTGTAACCCCATCTTTATAACAGACCTTGGCGGTCGAGTTAAAGTAAATAGGTAACATCTTCTGTAACCCGAGATAGTACATGGGGGTGAGAGAGAGTGTTTTAGTTTGTATCACCTAAACTATGCTTAATTGATATGTCCTCACTAAATTTAAAGTAAGTACCTTATAATTTATGCTATAAAATATATGGAATATGAAGTGGTTGTTCGACCATAAGTGATGATGCATCATTATTGGTAATGTTGCAACATTACCTTCCCCCAAACTAATAATACTTAATAACCCACTAAAGAATGTTAGTCCATGTTGTTATCTATCTACACTAACACTTACTTGATAGTCCCTAAAGACCGTGTTCATGTTTCACTAAATATTCATATACATTCAATATACCATTAACATTGTTATCTTTCCACAAATAACACACAATTCATCACATTCATCACATTGCCAAACCTGAATGCTCATCTACTATCACATTATCTACATTATTTAATTATCCTAAACTGCACACTAATATAACATCCTTATTGTTTCACATCTACCCTCCTCAAATTGATCACCAAAACTACTAAAAAATCATGATAATTATAAATTACATCCACCGATTATATAACACCGGCCCTTTGTATAAACTTACCTGTATAAATATAACATCTATTTTTTTAAATATAATAATTTTATGTATACCATCCTTATTGTTTCACATCAACCATACTTAACTTGATCACCAAAACTACTAAAATATATAAAATATAAATTACATCCACCGATTATAACACCAACCCTTTGTATAAACTTACCCGTATAAATATAACATCGATTTTTTAAATATAATAAATTTATGTATGTAAACATAAAATGATTTTAATAGCTTTCTTGCAATTTCGTAAATTAAAAATAATTCAGCAAACGGTATGATGTATGCATGCGGCAGATCAGTTACGTTTCAAAATCGTTCGAACTCTCGATTAAAACAATTGGGGTGAGAGAGGCTCGAACTCTCGACCTCAGGATTTCTCTAAGATTTGCTATGAGACCAACAAATAAATTTATTCATAAACTTTTAATAGCATTTATTTACCTTTTCCATATTTCCCAATATATTAAATATGGACGGCTCATGGTCACCGAAATAATACAGAGGATGAGAATCGGGTAAAAATATTTTAGGTTTAAATGTTAATTTTTTTTTGGATTTTATTGTGAGGGTTCGATTTTAGGTGGTTGTTGTCTACAGATGAGTACGTGTTGGCATTAGTTTGGAACATTTTATAATCTTTATAAGTTTGGAACATTTTATAATCTTTAAATAATAGGTTATTCTAAACTTGTTGAGTTAAAGACTTTTTTAGTAACAGAAAATTGTATGTTTGTTTGGTAGTTTGAGTTTATTTTACCGGATGTAAAATGGGGAGAGTTTGAAGTTAGTAATAAAAACGAAGAGAAACTTTTCTAGATATAAAGGAAGAAGGGTATTTTCACTTTATTGAATTTAATGGGGAGAGGGGAAAGTCAACGGTTGAATTCATTTATATAGGTTGAATATATGGAATTTATAATTGGGATAAGTTTTAGGTATGAAAGAATTTATTTATTTATTTATTTTTAATTTTTAATTTTTGGGTAGATTTTTATTTCATCTAAAGATATAAAAGCAAAAGAGTTGATTTTGATCTATATTCTTAGATACAATGAATTTATAATCTATATGAGTCTAGGTAAAAAAGAAAAGGATGTTTTCAATTTTTTTTGTAGGTGGATTTATATTTCATAACAAAGATGCAAGAGGAGTAAGAAAGATAGTTTTGCTATCACACTTAATTCACGAGTGAACTCAATACTTATTTAATTTGATTTAGTACTTTTCACATGTATGAGATGTCTTTTCTTGGTAAGATTTCTTTGTTACTCTAGGGTTTAGTAGAATATAATAAAATATTAAATTGTAATGTATGCTCACTTAGATTTTTGACCTCTCAATATTATTTCAAAAATTCCACTTTATATTAAATATGAAAATTTCTCTAAACAACTCATGAAGTCACTTTTAAATTAAGATATTGATTTTAATGTTTTAGTGAACAACATGAACTAAATTTGTAGCTCTTAGGTGTCGATGGTGTGCATGTGCATTTGATAAACATGAAAAGATAATAAGTATAATGTCCAAAAGTTCCTAAAAGTGGTCGAGGCAACCTCTTCATTGCATGAGCTAACTTTGTAGTTCTTAGGTGTGGATGGGTGACGATGGTGTGCATGTGCATTTGATAAACATGAAAAGATAATACGTATAATGTCCAAAAGTTCCTAAAAGTGGTCGAGGCAACCTCTTCATTGCATGAGCTAATTTTGTAGTTCTTAGGTGCGGATGGTGTGCATGTGTAATGTGCATTTGATGAACATGAAAGGACAAAAGGTATAATATCTAAAAGTACATAAAATTAGTTAGGTATTAGGTTATCTCTTTTTTGCTTTTGATTTGTCTATATTGCATAGTAGTGTAAGGTGAAGAGCATACATGTTTTGAAGAGATGTGATTTGACACCTAAAATGTTATAAACAGTAAAACAATTTACTTCAAATAATTTAAAAAAAATGAATATGCATAAAGAAAAAATAAGATCTAGCTAAATGTTAAATCTCGATTGAATGTGATCTAATTAAATTAAATAAGTTAATCCAACATCATGTAGTGTCTAAGAACCATGGATGTAAAAGTTAGAATATTTAGGTGACCTCAAACCGAAGTTAGAAATATGAATGCAAAATTGAAACTTATGCTCAATTATGTAAGCTTAGAACAAAAAATAATGTATTATCCATGGTGAATTAAGATTGAAGAGTTGAGAATTGTATGAATTGCATCATTGTTGATGAATTTCCTAGGTCTACAAAATACACTTTCCTAGTTCCCAAGCTAAGTTAATATGGAGATAAATTTAACATTTTTCTAGGTGTAAATTCTTGCTTAAATTTAATGAAAATTTTGCCAAAGGCTATGGTTCCACGTGATTGATGGGAACTTTCATCATGAAGCTTTGTCCCTAGAGGTTTTGGACCTTTTTAAGATAATCTATAAATAAAAAATTGATGGGAGTATAAATTTACCTTGTTCAAAAATAGATCAATTAATTAATTAAAATAAAATAAATAAATAAATAACAAACTCAATAGATAATAAAAACTATAATCAAATTAGTAACACTGAGGGTTAGCTCAATTGTCATGAGCCAGATGTGCTCTCCCCCAAATTTAAAGAGGTCAAGAGTTTGATTCAATTGATTTACTCATGATTAGGCTATATAATTTGGACCAACAATTGATCCCAATTTGGTTTGTCTAGCTTAACCTTATTCCAAAAATAGATTTGCCAGAAAATTGAGCCCGCCTACTTATTTATTCATTATATTTATAAACTATAAAAATTTATCAAAATACATGATTGTTTCATCTCAATAATTCATTATCTTTAATAATAATTAAAAAAACACTCTCTTTCTAATAAACTATATTAAAATCTCATAAAACATTAAAGAAAAATTCCATATTCACTTTGTTTTAATAAAAAAATATCAAAATATTTAATTATTTCAATTCAATTTTTTCATAATTTATAATAAAAAACACTAAAAATACTCCGTTCATAATAATTTATATTAAAAACTCACAACTCACATAACACTAAAGAAAAAGCTCCATTGATCCACTCTTTTTTTTAAGGTTCATAGTTGAGTAGATTTTATGTAAAATCAAATTAAAGAATAGTGGATTGAGCCGTATGAGGTAGGAAACTCTCAAGTACGGTTCTGAGGGAAGAAAACTTTTCCAAGTTTACCTATCCCGACCGAGGAGAACAGGCCATTCGACAGGGAGATCCTGAAACTGCGGAGGCTTGGTTCGATCAAGCTGCTGAGTATTGGGAACAAGCTATAGCACTTGCTCCGGGCAATTACATCGAAGCACAAAATTGGTTAAAGATTACAGGACGCTTTGGAGAATGAGAGTTTCTATTATTGGGAAATCGTTTTCATTATTGAATATCTGACTCGAAATCAATGGGATTTTTCCAGAATATTCCCAAAAATTAGATTCTATTTCGTCGACATCTTATAGGAATATATTTACAATATAAAAAGAATACCTTTTCTGATTCTGGATTGTTGACGGATCTTCTTAATAGGGGTAAAATCCATCCGGATATTTTTTTCATTAATGATCCATGAATAACGATTTATAATGGATGGCCTTTTATATGGGACATACGGAGGAGTATCAATAGATGGATAAATAAATAAATATAATATATATATATATATATATATATATATATATATATATAGATATATCCATACAGATATATTTATTTATCCATCTAGAAACGGTGTAATAATCACCGTTGCTTTTTAAAATTACAAAAAAAGGCTTTTTTGCATGAAAAAAGCCTACGGTCCATTGAGCACCTCAAAGATATGTCATAATAGAATTGAACACCTGCCTCAGATTGACTCCCGTATCATAGTCGCTCCAGTCATAAACTAGAAAATAAAGGGAGAAACGAGTTGAGATATATCTCTCGTAAGTTCACTAATTGCTATTGGCAGGTTTCTTATTATTTAAGTCTCGTCCGAAAAGGGGAGAATTCAATGACCATTCGTTCACCGGAACCAGAAGTAAAGAAAGTAAAGGTCGTAGTGGATAGAGATACTGTAAAAACATCTTTTGAAAAATGGGCCAAACCTGGTCATTTCTCAAGGACGCTAGCTAAAGGTCCTGATACTACCACTTGGATCTGGAACTTACATGATGATGCTCACGATTTTGATAGCCATACTAATAATTTGAAAGAGATTTCTCGCAAAATCTTTAGCGCTCATTTTGGTCAACTAGCCATCATCTTTATTTGGCTAAGTGAGATGTACTATCACGGCGCTCGTTTCTCCAATTATGAAGCATGGCTTGTTGATCCCACTCACATCAAACCCAGTGCCCAAATAGTTTGGCCAATAGTAGGCCAAGAAATATTGAATGGGGATGTAGGTGGAGGTTTTCGAGGGATACAAATAACCTCTGGGTTCTTCCAGATTTGGCAAGCATCTGGAATAACCAGTGAATTACAACTTTACTGCACTGCAATTGGTGCATTGATCTTTGCAGCATTAATGCTTTTTGCTGGTTGGTTCCATTATCACAAAGCTGCCCCAAAATTGGCTTGGTTCTAGGAAGTAGAATCCATGTTGAACCATCATTTAGCAGGGTTACTAGGACTTGGATCTCTATCTTGGGCAGGACACCAAATACACGTCTCTCTGCCCATTAACCAACTTCTAGACGCTGGAGTGGATCCTAAAGAGATACCACTTCCTCATGAATTTATTTTCAATCGCGATCTTTTGGCTCAACTTTATCCCAGTTTTGCTAAGGGATTGACCCCATTTTTTACCCTGAATTGGTTGGAATATTCAGACTTTTTGACTTTTCGTGGAGGATTAAATCCAGTAACGGGGGGTCTGTGGTTGACCAATACTGCGCATCATCATTTGGCTATTGCAGTTCTTTTCCTGATAGCCGGTCATATGTATAATACCAATCGGCGCATTGGCCATAATCTCAAGGACCTTTTAGAAGCTCATAAAGGTCCATTTACGGGAGGGGCATAAAGGTCTTTACGAGATCTTAACTACCTCGTGGCATGCTCAGATAGCTGTTAACCTAGCTATGTTAGGATCTTTAACTATTGTTGTAGCTCACCACATGTATTCGATGCCTCCCTACCCATACCTAGCTATTGATTATGGTACCCAACTCTCTCTGTTCACACATCATATGTGGATTGGTGGGTTTATCATAGTTGGCGCTGCTGCACATGCAGCGATTTTTATGGTAAGAGACTATGACCCAACTACTCAATACAACAATTTATTAGATCGCGTTCTTAGACATCGTGATGCAATTGTATCACACCTCAACTGGGTATGTATATTCTTAGGTTTCCATAGTTTTGGTCTGTATATTCATAATGATACTATGAGCGCTCTAGGACGTCCTCAAGATATGTTCTCAGATACTGCTATACAATTACAACCTATCTTTGCGCAATGGATACAAAACACTCATGCTTCAGCACCTGGTTCAACAGCTCCTGGTGCAACAGCGAGTACCAGCTTAACCTGGGGAGGTGGTGATTTGGTGACAGTAGGTTCCAAAGTGGCTTTGTTACCAATTCCATTAGGAATCGCGGATTTTTTGGTACATCACATTCATGCATTTACTATCCATGTGACTGTTTCAATCCTACTTAAAGGTGTTCTATTTGCCCGTAGCTCCTGTTTAATACCTGATAAAGCGAATTTGGGTTTTCGCTTTCCTTGTGATGGACCTGGTAGAGGAGGAACATGTCAAGTATCTGCCTGGGATCATGTCTTCCTTGGTTTATTCTGGATGTACAATGCAATTTCGGTACCCAAAGTTATTCAAAAGGTTTTTTTGACGTAGGTCTGCCTTGCTCGGGCATAGATTGACTCAAATAGAGTCTCTTCTATCGCTCCAAAAGTAAAATATGACACTTCATACACCTAAAAGTTCATAGAGCGAAAAGAATCTATTTTGAGGTCCCCGTATTATACTCATTATGCCTGGCATTGAACAGAGTTGGGATTGACCATATCAATTAGATCCGTAATTCGAATCAGATCGAACTTAATCTTTGTCATGCTATTGTTCCCCAGAGAAACAAATTTATAGAGTAAGACTATTTCACATAGAATCTATTTCGTGGATCGGACGAATCGATAAACTCTCCCGAAAACCATTGGCGCACATGTAACCTTGCTGAGCTATAGCCCTTCCTTGCCAGTCTTGGTGATACACTACTATACTAACCAGATGGATCACTTTATGTCAAGGTAGATATTTCATGATCCAATACTATGATCCAATACGTTCCAATAAGTTCGATCTGTGCCAGGGACACATACATTGTCTATACATTTAATTCGATTTCGATTTAGAATCGTTTATAAATCCAACTCTACCTATGAGAATAAATGACCCACTTAACTCAGTGGTTAGAGTATCGCTTTCATACGGCGAGAGTCATTGGTTCAAATCCAATAGTAGGTAAATTTATTAGATGCCATCAAGTTTTCAATGGTATCTAATAAGTTTTACTCCACGTGTTTGGATCGAGGCGGAACATTGAATCCATTTTTCAGATCATTATAGAAAATGTTAATTAGAGACGGGGGGGCTAGCATTGATAGCCTCTAATCGGGTTCTAGCCCTTTTCAGAGCTAAATCAGCCTCAATTGCTTGTCTTTTGCCTTCGGCTCGAGCTAAGTCAGTTTTAGCTATTCGAAAATTTTCCTGGGCTTCTTGGGGATTGATGTCAACATCTCTCTCTGCATTATTTACCAATATAGTTATTCTATCACTGTCTATCTTGGCGAAACCGCCCATCATAGCCATAGTGGACCACTGCCCATTGAGACGTATTTTCATAACTCCTATATCTACAGCTGCCACAAGTGAAGCATGATTGGGTAATACGCCAATTTGACCACTATTAGTAGATAGAATTATTTCTTTAACTTCTGAATCCCAAATGACTCGATTAGGAGACAGTACACGAAGATTTAGGGTCATTTTCAGAATTAACTTTCCATGCTGGAGTTTATAGCCTTCGCGGTAGCTTCATCAATATTACCCACCAAATAAAAAGACTGTTCGATAAGACCATCTAATTCTCCAGAAAGGATCATTTGAAAACCTCTAATTGTTTCCATGAGACCCACATATTTGCCCGGGGAACCTGTGAATACCTCTGCTACGAAAAAGGGTTGTGATAGGAAACGTTCAATTTTTCTTGCTCTTGCCACGATTAAACGATCTTCCTCCGATAATTCATCCAGTCCAGGAATAGCTATAATGTCTTGAAGTTCCTTATAACGTTGTAAAGTTTGCTTAACCCCTTGTGCAGTTTCGTAATGTTCTTCGCCTACGATCCAAGGTTGGAGCATAGTCGATGTTGAATCTAAAGGATCCACTGCTGGATAGATACCCTTCGCAGCTAATCCTCTCGATAGTACGGTAGTAGCATCTGAATGTGCAAATGTCGTAGCAGGAGCAGGGTCGGTCAAGTCGTCAGCAGGTACATAAACTGCTTGAATCGAGGTTATGGATCCCTTTTTTGTGGAAGTAATTCTCTCTTGCAAAGAACCCATTTCCGTGCTAAGAGTTGGTTGATAACCCACGGCGGAAGGCATTCTGCCTAATAGGGCGGATACCTCTGATCCCGCTTGGACAAAACGGAAGATGTTATCAATAAATAATAGTATGTCTTGCTCATTGACATCTCGGAAATATTCGGCCATGGTTAGAGCAGTTAAACCGACTCTCATGCGAGCTCCCGGTGGTTCATTCATCTGACCATAGACCAGAGCCACTTTTGATTCTGATATTTTTTGTTCATCAATTACTCCCGATTCTTTCATTTCCATGTAAAGATCATTCCCTTCACGGGTACGTTCTCCTACTCCTCCAAATACAGATACCCCTCCATGAGCCTTAGCAATGTTGTTGATCAACTCCATAATGAGTACTGTTTTACCCACTCCAGCTCCTCCAAATAAACCAATTTTTCCCCCACGGCGGTAAGGAGCCAAAAGATCTACTACTTTAATGCCTGTTTCGAAGATGGATAATTTTGTATCCAACTCTGTAAAGGCGGGAGCAGGTCTATGAATAGGAGATGTTATGCAAGCATCTACAGGACCCAAATTATCGACAGGTTCTCCAAGAACATTGAAAATTCGTCCGAGAGTAGCTCCACCAACTGGAACACTTAGAGGAGCTCCCGTGTCAATCACTCTCATTCCTCTCGTCAAACCATCTGTAGCACTCATAGCTACAGCTCTAACCTTATGATTTCCTAATAATTGTTGTACCTCACAAGTAACCTGAATTTCTTGACCGGCTGTACCTTGACCCTTAACTATCAATGAATTGTAAATATTAGGCATATTACCTGGAGGAAAAGAGACATCCAATACTGGGCCAATGATTTGAGCAATACGTCCCACATTTTTTTCTACACGTGCGGAAACCCCAAGAACAAGAGGATTTTTTCTCATACAAAAATGGAAATAATTTCCATGAAGAATATATAAATATGATTTTGCCAATATCATCAATAAAAAAAAAAAAAATGTTCCATATTGGGTCGATCAGACCAGTAAATAATAAATGGAAGTTACCACCTTGGTAAAATCCAACTTTATTGAAAAGTTTAAATTCATCAATATTTGGAATATGAAGTAGGTAGATGGATATGAATAAGGATAATAAAATTGAGACCTATCCAATGCTGTTGAATTTAAATCTAAATCTTATTTTGGAAAATACATGAATTAAGTATACATTTTCTCACATTTATTAATAAACACAATTATTTTATTAATAAATTATTATAATAAATAAAAAATACATATTTATTTCTTCTCTATTATTTAAAAATATATATATATATATATATATATATATATATATTTATTTATTTATTTCATTAATTTATTAAAAAAATAAAAATTGTATTAATTAAACTTATCTTAAGATAAATTATATTAGTTGGTTTGAAATGCATCGATAATTTAAATATTTATATAATAGATCGAAAAGATAGATCTCTAAATAAAATCACATTGTTAATATCTACTTTGTTATATTTCATTAATTCATTAAAAAACATTAAGAAGTGTAACAATTAAACATAAAATCTTGTCAATATGTTTATTTATATTTATATATAATAAATCTATAACTATCATAGATTTACGTTAACTTCGGTTTTATTAAGCGTCAAGAGGGATCAAATTCCTTAAGTTGCAAACTTCGTGCAAAAATTAAAGAAAAGTTTGTACCTCGAGAGATTTGATCTCTCATAGTGCTTGATAGATCCTGAGTTAACATGAATCTATGCATGTGTCAACTCCATGCCTAGCATGAAAAGAGTTACATATAGCCTTCATCTTGAGCAATAAACTAAAAAAATGTTTTAACTGCAATTTTTCTTTTCATTTGTTTTATATAACATAGACATAGTCTCTCTATAAATAAATAGATATTTATATGAATTTTGTTTGTTATTAATATTTTGTTAAAATGTTACATGTCAATTTATTAAAAAACATCTATCTGTGGAAGGAATTACACATTTCATTCATCTTGAGCAACACATAAATAAAATATTTTAACCATTAAAAAACATTAATTTTTCCATTTACTTTACATATTCTATCTTTATTTACATTAAATCTTTCTTATTATTAATATTTTTAAAAAATTGTTACACATAAATTCCATATTATGCATTGAAGGGATTACTAAATTCTCTTCATACACTAAATTAGAAAGCACACATTAATGGAATAAGAGCACACTCTCTCTCTAGGGAAAATGAGGTGATCAACACCAATCTTGCTAATCAAAATTATCTTTCTATATTCACTAGTGCTTAGAAGAAAATGAACATTGTGAATATAAGGACTAATTCTCATGAGCTTCGAAAAAAATGAGCATTGGTCAATTCCCAAAACACGCACGGACGAAAGCGTCAAACACCTTTTTGATACCAAGAGGGTTGAAGATGAAAAATGCTTCCTCTTGGATTGTCCGGCACTTACATCCGTTCTCATTTCCAAAATCTTTGCCACACTACCAACCTCCTTGAATTGTTAAGTCAACAAAACTATAGTTATCTAGGAAGATTTTCTCCCTTTTCTTTGATCATAAAAATAAAATATCAAAGAGTATCAATTAATCTCATACTTTTTTAAAGTTAAATAAACTATATTAATCTCAATAGACGTTAATAATCATCATCATCATATAATCATAAAATATATTTTTTACCAATCACATTAATTTTTTAATTTAATTTATTAATTACCATTTATCAAATTTCATATTAAAAATTAATTAATTAAATAATAATAAATAAATAAATATTTCAATTTTTATATTTTAAGCCTTAAAATATTCCTTTCATTTTCAATCTCAACGATGATATGTTATAGCATTATCAATCATCTACCTTAGGGATTCTTAATTATCCTAGACTACAAATTAATATAACATCCTTACTATTTCACATTTACTATCCACAAATTAATCACCAAAACTAGTAAAATATATAAATTATCACACATTCTTACCTAAGTTTTTCAAATATATCCAACTCTCCACCATACCACTACCACACTACCAATAAAATCTCTAACTTATTTTTTTAAATCGTGAACTAACGAACCATACCACCTATTAATTCTAAATGTTATAAAATTGGTTTTAAAAACAAATTTTAAACCTTACTAATTGCTTTTAAGAATGTTTTTGTAATTGAAAATTATAAATTATATCCAGTAATAACACGCGTTTCAAAAAAAAGAAAAAAACCACTAAAAACTAAAAAACTCATCTTATAAATATAAGATCTATTTTTTAAATATAATAAGAGCATATGATTCATCACATTTTAAATATGATAATAGCATTTAATTCGTCACATTAGTAAACCTCAACAATCATATGTTATTGCATTATCACGATCTTCCCTCTTTGGTTAGACATTACTACACACTTCGGAGGCTTTGGACCAAAAGATAAATTGATTTGATTATAGATTTATTTATTTTTTTAAATTAATTAATTAAAATAAATACATAATAGATTTAATAGATAATAAAAATTTATAATTGAATTAGTAGTCTTAAGGGTTAACTCAAATGGTCATGAGCCATATGTGTTTTCCCTTAAAGTTAGAGAAGTCATGCGTTTGATTCACTTAATTTCTTCATGATTTTGCTCTATAATTTGGATCAACAATCGACCTCAATTTGGCTTGTATGGCTCGACCTTACTCGGAAAATGACTTGCTAAAAAAAATGGCTTTTTCTACTTATTTACTCATTATATTTAAAAATTCTAAAAATTTAACAAAATACATGATTGTTTCATCTCAAATTTTTCATGATCTTTAATAAGAAACACTAAAAACACTCTCTTTCTAATAATTTATATTACATTCTCATATCCCTGATGGGGGTGTACATATGATCTGGGAGGCTTGGGAGAACGAGCCCACCACCTAACCCACCTGAGCGTGAGTAAATGAAGGAGGAGGTACATGTCTTGGGCATGCAGTCGCATACAACCACACATTTGGCATTACATAACATCGATGGGTTGATGTTTTGTGTTTTCATTCTGGTGGTGAAGGTGGAGGGTTGTTGCAGGTGTGAGGTTGAGGAGTTGACCTCCCTGTTGTGAGCCCCTTTGACTAACTATGATGTGGAGGTATTTCAGTCTAGTTTTGCCCCTGCCCTGTTTTCTGTGAGGTGGGTTTCTCGTTTGGAACCAGAGAAATGGAGGGTCGTGGGTTTCTCTAGAGGAAAGAAAAGAATTTGGTTGCGGAAGTTGGGTTCTGGTCAATTAAGCTTTGGTGCAGCGAGAGAGCTACAAATCCAAAATCCTAGTGAGAAGTGGGAGGAGAACTCTCCATAGCAGATGTTGAGAAATTGGAGGAGGGTCAAGAACTTCAGGTGCAACGAGGCAAACCGATTGATAGCTTTTGAGTTCAGTTGGGGAGGTTCATGTTGGCCTCAAATTGTATTCTCTAGCACTGGCACACTAGTATCATCCTCTCATTTTTTACTTTGCAATTCTTAGCAATTTGTCTGGTTATGTTAGTATAGTCCGTGCCAGTCCTTTCTTTATTATGGTGTATATGCTTTTGCTAGGTCTTGGGCTTGGTCTAGTTTGGAGAGAGATTTTTATGTCTAGAATTACTATGGGTAAGGGTAATCTGATGTTGAGTTTGTGGCAGGGGGTTGATCTTCACGCACCCTCTAAAATTTATGTAAGTTGGTGCAGTTACAAAAGGGTTACATTTTATGAGGTTTGGGTTTTGTTGTTTGTCTTTTAACCATGACAACTACAGTTTACTCATAGTGTAGAAGCAGTCCCAGGGGGTATACACATAAGGCTTCTAATGATAGTTCAATATGTTCAATGTCTTTGTATGCCATGGGTATTTTGTTGGTTCCACCTCAAGTTTGTGGTCGGGTTGGGTTTGTCTCTTGTCATTTCCTTGGTCATGGTCTCTTTAGTTTCTATTATAAGTGTTACCCCCTACTGTCCACCATGCCGCCCAGAAAACGTATCCATCGCAGAAGGGGTGGAGGTGGCAAAAATCCACCAGGTCAATGAAGGGCTCAGCTCTTCGCTCAAGAGTCAGTCGCTGCATACTTCAATGCAGTCCCTCCAAAGACTAGGAGGGAAATAAGGAAGCTAGAAACTAGGTATGGAGGATGTTTCTTGTTGGGTTCCAAACCCTGGGCATACTTGGAGATGGAATAAACAATATCTCAACTTTGTTACCCTTCACTAGAATATGAATACTTTGTTGGTACTAGTTTTCAAAGACAAGTAGGAAGAACAATACAATGTGTTTGTCTCATTGGAAGGCACCAAGAGGATGTCGTGGAACCAATGATTCACTATGGAAAAACTTGACTCAAGACTGACTCATGTTGAGGGACACCTCCTTTAAGAGTCAGACACTACTGCTCCTCCTAGATCAAGTGCCAAATATCCTGTCACATCTCTTCATATCATTCCTAATGGTGTTTATTTTTGATAGCTATGCCTGGTTTTATCTTATGTTTTGTAATAGTCCATTAGCAAATCTAGTTTGTAGTATTCAATTTTTAGCTAGAGGGGGAATTTTGTATCTAGTTTTATGTCATGTTTTGTAACAATTCACTAGCAAGTCTAGCATGTAGTTTTGGATGCCCAATTGGAGAACAAAGTTTGTATCATGTAAGTTGGGTCTAGCAGAAAAATATGAATACCCAGTATATTTAGGAATCAACAAAGTCCTCTTTTGAGACCCGATCAATTCAACTATGTAACATATATATATATATATATATATATATATATATATATATATATATATATATATATATATATATATATATATATATATATATATATATATAGATATAACATTAAAGAAAAGTTTCATTAATTCACTTTTTTCCTTCTTTTGCTATCAAAAAATTTATCAAAATGTTTGATGGTTTCATCTCAATTTTCTCATAATCTATAATAAGGAACACTAAAATCACTCCTTAATAATTTATACTAAAATCTCACAAAACACTATAAAAAGTACCATTGATTCACTTTTTTAAGGTTCCTAATTGAGTATAGTTCTACTACGTAGTTGTTTTGAAGTTGTAACATATTTTAAGAAGGGTATAAATTCAGGGTAATGTTCCCATCTTTCTTATTTTAGCAACAGCTTAAGTTGTAGTATCTGGCTATCGACCTGGCTTCAAGGTCAACAATTGGATCTCGATCTGCTAGTGTTGTAGGTGCTGCTGGAGGTGGAGCGTCTGGAACATCCGGAACAGAATCAACAACTTAATTACTTACTTAAACAACTGGAACACCTGCCTTTGCTACTGTCTCTACTACTGTCTCTGTTGCATCTTGAACTGCTCGTTCAACTGGATACGAGTGTTGCTTATGCAGAATAAACAACTGGATCTGCTATTAGCTATGGCTCTGTATCTGTCCCTGTCTCTGCTTGCTCTGCTGCTACTAGATCTACTGCTGGGTATCGAATAGCTCGTGCTTCTTCATATGGACCCGGATCTACTACTAGTGCTGGATCACCATAATGAACAGAGTAAACAGCTGCTTACTTTGTTCTATCTACTAGTAGCTACCTCCTATGCCCGTGCTTTGCCTTTGCTTCTCATTGACTAGATAAACTGGATGGATATGTTGTGGCTTAATCAAAGGAGTCAACTACTTCTTAATCGACTGACTCAACTGGATTACCTGCATATGCTAGAGGACCTAGAACTGCAACTTAGTCAACCGAATTAATGACTAGCTAAGATGCTTCCTTTGGTGCTATAGGTGGGTCTGGGTCTCGATCTGGATATGGGTAAACAGATAAGGTTGGATCTCGATCTGGAACATGAGCATCGGACTCCAAAGCACGATCACGAAGGTCAAACTCTCTACCACAATCATCTGGTTCTTCATCTGGAACATCTGGTGCTTCATCCCTAACATATGGCTCTTCATCCCTATTATGAACATATGAATCACGATCATAAGCATCTGGGTAAGCATCTGTTATATAGAGATATGCTTTAGCTGCTTTCTATAGGTGCTTTTGTTCGGTCAACTGGGTCAACTGCTACTACTGCTTCTGGAACTGGATCTACTTCTGCTTCATATACATCAATAGCTGTTGGGTGTGGGTTTGGATATCGATCACGAAAAGCATAATCTCAATAAAGATCTCGATCTTTAAGGTATGGGAACCTAAGGTCAGCATCTCTATCACGAAGGTCTGGATCTGGAAAGAAATCATAAGAGTATGGCTCTCGAACATCTGGCTCTTCATTCAGAACATCTGACTCTTCATCTCGAGAATTCGGTTCTTCTGCTCGAGAAGCAAAGACTGAATCCCGATCATCACGAACAGCAGGCTTTGGCTCTCTTACTGGTAAGGATGCTGGTCCTGCTACTGGGTAAACAACAAGGTCCCGGAGGGGCTTGCGCTTCCTAGTGCAAGGTAAACTGGAAAAGTCTATCTTAAGTGGTTGATAGTTCATGCTTAATGCTGTAGCTACTGCTGCTTGCTTTGGTGCTGGTCCAACTCCACCAACTGGGTCAACGGATGGAACTGGCTCTGACTGGCTTGGCTTAGAATGGCTTTCTTGGCCAACTGGCTGCTTTCTTTATGGCTTTGGCCGGTCTGGCTGGCTTTGGTAGTAGTATCCTTCTGGTTTGCTTTGCTCTAGCTCTTGGCTCTGCTGCTTATAACTTCGTATATGGATCTGGATCAACGGCTGCTGTAGGCTATGGTTCTCGATCAAGAACTGGAACTAGTCCTGCTGGCCGTGGGTATCGATCTTTCACTTGGTCAACGAGACCACCCGTTGATCTATTTTTATTGCTCATTACTCGACACGGATACAAGTTATCATTTCCCTGAGTATTAGATTGACGGGCAGGGACCACATGAAAGAAGGGCAGAACCAATGAATTATAAAGGCATCGCTATCAGTTACAATAACCCCAATGTTTCCCATGTGTTTTCATCGATGACCCACCACGCTTATTCATTCAATCATTGAACCCTAAGAAAACCTTGATAAAATGCTGTATATAGGTCAAAGTACCTATTAGCCCAAAAACCGGGCTTGATAGCAGCTTCGAGATAGCCATTCAAGCGGGAGGAACTACATACTGTTCATATACCAGCCCTGAAACCAAATGTGGAACCTAACTCGTACTTAGGATATTTGGAAACCACTTCTACCCACTTTGTACATTATACCCACCATATTTCTTCTATCTTAGATACACAGGAACAATAGCTTATGTAGGTCTAAGTGGATATTTGATCTACACTGATGCCACGCGCTTCTCTATTTTCACTGATGCCTCTATAGCGACCTATGCCTTTGCCTCTATATAACCCCTAGAAGCTCTAGCTCTTTTCCTCTTGTCGGAACACCTATAGGAACTGGAACCGTAATTGCTACTACCCTTGCCTTTGCTGGCACATTGACTGGTTAAACCACAACTGCTGGTGGTGCCACTGCTGGATCAACTACTCGCTTTGGAACTAGTAGGGCTGCTACCTCTACCTTAGATGCCTATGCCTTTGAAGCCCCTAGGTATGCCTTTGCTCCTGTCTATGAGACCACTTATGCCTTTGCCTATGCTGCTGGTTCTACTGGTTCTGGTTAATCAAGCGAATCACCCGGATCAACTGCTTAGTCTGGACCTATAACTGCAACTTCTGCATTCCTAGTCTTTGTCTTTGCTGACGGTGCTTAGACTATGCTTATACTGGTGCTTATAGCTCTGCTACTGATAGCTTAGATGCTGGAACAACTGGTACTGCCTCCCTAGCTTCTGCCCTAGCTTATGGCTTTGCCTCTGTCCCAACAAGCTATGTCTTTGCCTTTGCTACTGATGGTGCTACTGGATCTGTAAGGTATGCTGCTAATGGAATTGCTGGTGGATAGACACGGGATGTACCAAAAGTCGGAACAAGCTATCGAACCAAAAAGGGTGCTGGGCGAAGTAATGCCTGTCCACTGCCACACACCAAAGCGCCCACCATTGCCTCTGCTGCCTACTCTAGGTCATCAAGGTCAGCTGGAACAAGCTCTCGATATAGTGGTTCTGGGTCATAAAAAGGTGCTGAATCCACTGAATGCAGTTTTGTTTCTTTATTCAAGTGAGTGATTCCTTGCACTAGGAAGCGCAAGCCCCTCCGGGACCTTCTACCCTTCCAGATTGATGGAGCGAAATGCAATACGGCTGGTGCGATAAGGCTGGTCCGAACGAGCATCAGTGGCGATCATCTGGGGATTCGATCCAGCAAAAAGCATAATGACATATATAAAGAATGACCAACGGGAAAGGAAGGCATGGCTCAGCTTGGCAGGTGAGAGGGCTTGTAGGTAGGAGCGTAATGACACATATCGATGCATTCATTCATTATATACGTAATTACGTCATTCGAGATAGGAACCATCAGATGCTTATTCAACTTGGGGCGAGATAGCGTAATTACATATATAATAACGGTGATAATACACCCTGCTTTGACTCATTCCCTCCTAATTGATAGCCCGGTGAAATGGTGGTAGTTATATATGAGCATGTGGTAGTTTAGGTTCAGTCAGTTCCTTGCTTTCCTAAGGATCAATGGCTAAGGCGAGCCTGGTTGTGTAGGACCGTAAGAAGAGAAGTGATATAAGTGTTGGTTGCCGCTATAGAGCAGCTTTTCAAGTTCAATCAGTTGCACATTCCATGGTGATATAGCTAGCTCTAGAGAGTCTGATGGATGATTCCGTGGTGTTCTAGCATGCATCCTTTGGCTTGTTTGATCAAATGTGCCTTACCATGACTTCCACCACCAGTGCCTTTGGAGAGATTTCAATTTACTTATTGGGTGGGGGGGCCTTGGTTGAGCGACTTCGTTGATGGCGTTGGTCGAGAGTTCGACAGGCTCACGATGGCGGCCAGTCGAGCGATGGCGGCCTTAACAGTCGAGCGTTCGTACCTCACCCTGCCGGGGGCATGATGGCGTTGGTCGAGAGTTCGCTTGCTCACCCTTTTTCTTCAGTTCGATTCAGTGCGCGGAAAGACAACCGAGTTAGCTTAGTGTGTTTACTCGGTAGAATGTCTTCCCTTCTCTTCCCTTCCCTTATCTGCCTTGACCATGACCAGTGTTGCCTTCGCAGCGTACAAGCTTGACCAGAGATACTTGGCTTGAAGGCAGTATGGGGTTACCTCTTCGCATGACTATGGCTCGATAGAATCCTACGATCCCTTACGATCCAATCATCTCAGCAGACGTGTCCTAGGTGTGCCTGTTCGCTGACTAGGCCTAGAGAGAAACAATCCCATCATCCCATACGTTTCCTAGGCTCTGCCCTTGAGCATAACCTCCAACACCTTCATTCCGGTCATGAAAAGAATCCATCATTCCATTGGGTGTTCCTTCTCCGGATTGGAGGAAGGAGCGCTTCTTTGGTGTGTCCCAAAGTCGCCCAATAATTAAGACCTCTCCGGAATTTCCTTGCCCCCCGGCCCCTCCTTTTTCTCCTCTGGCGGCTTCGCACCTTCAAATCTGATATAAGTTGGAATTGGAAATGGTCAAAATGCTATTTCTCTATTTGGGTGAGAATAGTGGTCAAGTGTCATTGGCTTTTCTACTGTCCGTTATAGTGCGATATGTGGGAGCAGATAAGACTAAAGTGGTATTAGATAGATTGGTAGCCCAGCGGATTGGATCAGCGTATTGGATCAGCCGGGGAGCCCATCCTAGTCGATTAGCCCAGCCCAGTGGAAATGACAGGTTTCTATGCACTTGATCCAAGAGCCGATCCAAGAGCTGATTCAGGTGTCGAGGCACTCAATGCCCGGTACTCTATGACAGGGGTAGATGGGTTCTTGTAGGTTTTTGAAAACAATGGAGCATTTCTTCTTGGATTTCTTCTTTGATGTTTTTGAACCGATCACATCTTACGACGCACCTGGAGAAGTTGCTGAAACAATTGTGTATAATAACATATATAATGCAAGCTGAACAAACTTACCCATCTTACAAGAAAGGTGTTACCCGGGTTCCCCAGTACGCTTCAGCCCGCTTTCTGTTCAATCCGAAACTGCCAACATCTGCCGATAATAATAGCGTACCCATCACTCCCAATCCCAACTCCCCATCATTCACAAACAGATCACACGTACCCCTCCTCATTCCCCTGATCACGTACCCATCGTTACCAGCCATCGTCCCCTTCATCCACTGGAAGATCGCACGCACGTCCCCAGCACTCCCTAGTCCACCATAACCGCATTCTTACACATACCCGCATTCTATAGCATTCTCACATTCAGTTACCCCGAGAAAACAACTCACAAGGGCTATTGGGTCTACTCAATGGGCCTAATCCACAGGGAGGGAAATAATCATTGGCGATGACGATGGCAATGGAGATACTCCTATAGAGAGAGGGGGTTATTCTCTACAGAGGTGGATACTCATACAAAGACACAATGAGGTACACGTTAGAGGTTACACATTGAGGTTAGGTTACACGTAGAGCAACACATTCCGCATATACACTCTGATTGCCAGGAGCTATTCGTTCCGAGTTCGATGTGAACAGTGGTTGATACCCCGTACCCAAAAGGAGGTGTTCCTGCTTTACTAGTTGCAGTACGTGACTAGGATAGGAGGAGTTGTTCTACGTGATGTTCTTGATTAACCACGCCCATGAAGCAGGGGATTCTAAGTGTGTTACCTGTTCTTGATCCACCATGCCCAGAAAGCAGGTGGTTTTTATTCTAAGTGTGTTACCTATTCTCAATAACAACATTTGCCCAAGAAGGTGAGTCAGTCAAGTTAGTCAGGTTAGGGCCATTACTGATATGTGACCATAATGATTTGATTCTATGTTACCTGTTTTCTCAATACCATGTGCCCTTGAATGAGGTTTTCATGCCATGTTATACGTTACCGAAGGACAATCAGCCATGGGGAGTAGCACCAATTAGCGAGTCATTGATTTTCCACATCAGCGGTCCCATATTTGAAGGCTGTCGCATAGTCCCACATCGGCAGAGAGCAGAGATAGGGGCGGTTCAACGGACGGATGATGTTGCAGTGTGAGGTGGACCAATATAGAGAGGTTTCTTATTTGCTGCTGGCCGGTTTATGATATGTTCGCTTACCGGTATATGTCCCAGAAGTGTTGTATGCAAAGGTGTAACGATAGCGAGAGAGAGAGGTATGGTTATGATGTTGTTGATTGCCGGTAGATGTCCCCAGAAGGTTGTACAGATGATGTGGTCTACGAAGGTGTGCTGCTTGCCGGTTTACCGCTTGCCCCCATGAGTAGTATAAAAGGATCGCTACAGCTCGATTATACGCCCCGCATTACCTGGCATACCCGGATCGGCAAAGGTTACAAGTTCGCTTGCAACAGATTTCAGCCTTGATGCTTATTGGGTGGTGGGCGGTGGTCGAGCCTGCTTACGCATCCTCATTCACTATTTTCATTTCAATCAACTCCCCTGGTCCCAGGCAAGGGGCGTTTTTGTTGTGTCATCGGGGCCTCTCAACTGGATCATCGCCCTATGCTTGAACTTGAATTCACGCTAGTCGGGGAGTGACCGTAAGCAAGGTGGGGGATGCCCGCCCGGAGAGTGATTCATTGATCGCCTACAGATTAGGCCCAGGCACCAAGTTGACTTGGAACAGATTGCACAAAAACATAACAATGGACATCCCTCCCTCTATTTATTCCCCTCAAATCGCTAGCTAGAAGGTAAGGAGAGAAATGCCCACTTTCTATTCTTATACTTAGCATTCTTCGCACAATGAAAAGCAGATCATGAGCGTAATTACATATATAATTCATTCATGCATAATGAAATAGAGAATATACCAAATCTACGACGAAGTACTTCCCCTTGGTAGCTCCGATCACTTCTCCATCGTCATATCTCCGTATAGTACTTTCCCTCTATAGCTCCGATACTTATCCATTGGCACTTCTCCTCTAGAGCTCCATTCTCCATGGGCACTCTCTATTGAGAGTTCTTATTACACTGCTACTGCTAAATAAGGATGACTTCTTGGGGGATTGGATTTGAAACACCCCTTACCGTGCTAACAAAAAAGGCAAATTCAGATTCCCAAGGCTTAGAGGCTACGCTTTGCTCCTGCTAGGGTTGGTAAATATGAAAGCACCCTCTAACTGCCCTACCTCTTCAAGTAGAATTTCTAACCGCCTTTTCTTTAAGGTCAATGGCAGGAAGGCGCAGCTGTACTTCCATAGGATCGGGTAGAGCACGGAGCCCTGTGAGATGCCTATGTCAGTATTCGTATAGATGGTACCGTCTGATCCCATTAGAGTATTGGTCATAAACATCCGTATTAGGTTCAAGAAGGCTTCATCCGCTACGTGTTGGCTAAGAAGATCCATCAGTAGCTCATGTCGGGCTCTATCAACTTGAAATGATTGTTGCCACCACCTAAAGAGATAGTGACTTAAGAACTTGGACAAACGCCTTAAGCATCCAACCCTAACCAACTCTCTCTACCATAGAGAGAAAACCTCTCTATACTACCTCTCTATACTACCTCTCTATACCATATGGATCCTAAACCCATTAGTAATTAGTCCAAGGGAGAGAGAGAAGGGACTATGGATGAAGGGACTATGGATCTAAACCTAAGGAGTTATGCAGGGCGATCCACATGGTGCCGCAGGAGAAAACATGGCAAAGATACTTCAAGAAGGATGGAAAGGATCATACCAATCCTAAGTATGCTGGAAAGCCTAAACTACCCACTACCTTGACTCCTTCTATATAAGCAGCGAAAGGAAATCCACTAATATGAAGAAGATGCTATTGCCACTGGCCTTCCTGTAAAACAACCTTGCCCCTCCTATTTCTTCTCTGGCGGCTTCGCACCTTGAATAGTTCCAAACTCATAGATAGATATGGCCAGCCGAATTGACTACCGAAAAGCACTTAGCATGCCTACATGGTGCCAGAGATTCAACTGAAGTCTTGGCTAAAAGCTCCCCTATTACCTCTAGCGGGTTCGATCCCCCCAGTGTACCCCCAAGTGTAAGGAGCTCGGCATTGAATACCTATTTCACGAGCATTATCTATTCCACTAGCATTATCTATTTCACTAGCCATAGTTGTATATGAACGTGTAGTACCTAATATATATTAGGAAGGAAGTGGCAATATATAGGAGGTGGTTGGTTGGCATTTCCCAAAGAGCCAGTATTGAAATAAATGGATCTGAATTGGAGAGGGTGGCGTTGGAGCGGTTTGACGCGAAGGTTTGTTGTCCAGGCTTGGTGTTATCATATTCCACTGAGGTTGCAATTCAAGTTGGTAATCTATAATATGGGCCCTGAAAGCTTTGTTAGGGAGCGGCTGAGTGAGTGCCCGGCGTGTCAAATATCGGGCATATGCCTTGCTAAATACTGTGCGGGTAAAGAATAGACAGTCCCCTCCTCTGCGCCCCTCCTTGAACCTTGACTTTCTTGTCCCCAGCCCTACTGGTTGTACGTTGGAATCCAAACCAACACAAGCTTGCCCGTATATATATATATATATATATATATATATATATATATATATATATATATATATATATATATTCCCAGGGGAGACAGAGTGATTGGAAGTGTACCTTTTGGCCGTGACCTATTGGCACGGATGAGTCTGGAAGCAAGCCACGTGTGCCTTGGAAGGAGGTGGGTTTCAGTCTGTCTAGGCCCGATGGACGAGTATCCGGGTGGGAGTGGGTTGTTTACCCGGAAAAACTGCCCTCTATATACTCGTTCGATATCCTATCAGTTGGCTGATCTGACTCGATCAATTAGAATGTGTGACTCCGCTTAAATAATAAGAATATACGGGGATTTATCCACTCACACCCGCAGGGTTGAGGGGCTGGGACGGATGTGGATAGAGAAGTGATTCTGGTTGAGGCGATCAAGGGAATGGTGAGAAGCCCACCTGATCCCGTGATTCAATCCCAGTTTCCGTGTCACTCCCACCTGCTGAGCCAGGCATGGAGAGGAAGCATGTGGATACCCCTTCTCAAATAAGAATTCCCGGCAGGCTGCTTCATAACCATTCTTATCGAACAGAGAATAGTAGGCCTATCCATTTCATCCTCATAACCCGGTTCAGATTACGATTTCTTTATTTAAGCGTGGGGAAGAGATCTATATCAAATGCATTATCCAACCCCCAAAGGGTAGCCCATATTCTTTTTCCCTTGGAATTACCTCAATTAGCTTAATCAGATCTTGATAGGCATTTAATCAATCATTATTTCCATAGCTGGGTCCCAAAACCTAGGATCCATATCACATTGTAGGGGATACAACGAGATGAACAAGTGGTACTCTAATAATCTACCCCGATTTGGCCTTCCAATTGCGGGCCAGGCTCTCGAATGAGGACCGGTAGGGGCTCGACCATAAGGGAGAGGAAAATGCGACATCCAACAGGCGCAGTATGTTTCCAATAAACTCCTTGGTCAGGAGGGCCTCTCAACGGCTACCTATTCAACGGATCAAATAAGCTCAGGCTGCGACGTAGAAGGCCCTTGGTCTTCCCACCCGGTTGACCGAAAACTCGATTAGGGCTCAAAAAGCGACCTCTGTATGTCTATTTTGAAGTTGGAGCCTATGTGTCACATAAGAAAGAGCCCCATAATAAGAGCCAAGAACAAACAATATGGGAAGACTAAAATGAATGAAGATCAAACTCACTGTCTGACCCTGCCGGATCACGGAGTACGGACTCCAACTAATCAATTTTGAGGCCAATGAATGAGTGTCGAGGATATTGTGAGCAACCATGCTTCACTCACTCTTATTGGTAGAAGGTGTTTAGGATGCTATGCTCCACTCTAGCCCATTTGTTCTGGCCCCCCGAGTGCTACATGAAATCATCATCCACAAGCATCGGGTTCCACTGTTGTTCCTCGCCAGCCCATGATTAAGAACAACTTCATGGAAATGTGAATTCGTATATAACATCAAGGCGTCACCCATAAATCCAATATCCATACTGCCAAGGGATTCGATGGGGGTAGGCGAGTTAGCTTTCGAGAATAGCGATAGGTGGTACGAGACGGGAGAAGCAGTAGAAGGTGATTGCCCGTGAAGTGGTTGCAATGCAGTAGAAACATGAGTTAGCGTGAAGTAGTATCAGTGGAAGGTTATCAGTGAAGTATTGGGTGAGTTAGCTTTGGAGAAGTATTGGTGAGCTCGCGAGAAAAGGTTCTTCCCCGTGGGCTAGCGATAGAAGCAGTAGTTCCGAGAAGTAGCAGTAGAAGGATGGCCTGTTCAGTAGGCAGTAGCTTTGGATAGATGTCTTTGGAAGGATAGCTTAGCAGGTATGATTGCTTGGAGGTAAGGCAGTAGAATCAGTCAATCTCTTTAGGCCGGTTAGGTTGCTTGCTTGTAGGTTAGCGAGTCATGTTTCTTCCCATGATTAGCTCTTGGTTTAGTGAGCTAATGTTCTTCCCTTATCTATTGTTTCAGTGAGACTGCCTATTTACGGGCCCTATTGTTCAGCCTCTTTATGGGGAATTCCCTATGGGATTGCCTATACTATATTATATAAGTAATAGCGCTAGGGCATATCACCCAAGCTAGCGAGACGAGAGAAAGGGATCTATCGCAAGAACTATCACGAGGTCCGTGAAAAGGGCATCATCCGCTGCGGGATCACTGCCCGAAGGTATCATCTCTGCCCCAAGGTGGGTTAGGGGAAACGCTGCTCAGCCAAGCACCAACCGTAGGATAAAGGTTGGAAGCCTACCAAGGTCAGAGAAGGCGTACATAGAGAAAGCTTCAAAAGGCCATACAATTAGAGAATCTAAATGCCCGATAAGGTCCTTGAAAGTCTAATCGACCTACCTCTGATCTATTTTACTTAAATAAGAGATGAAGTATACCCAATTCAAGTCTCTATTTCCCTCTAGCTTGATAAGGTCGGTATCTCCTGCCCTTCCGAGTGAAGGTATTCTCGGCCAAAAGAATCCTATCGTAAAGGAGGTAGGCTTCTCAGCCCTAGCCCAGTTTGATGAGGGAACTTGGGTAAAGCCACTTAGAAGGTAGGGTCTCGTGAAACGAAGACAGGTTATAAGCCCCAGGTGTTTGGGTAACGCCCTAGTGGATCGAGTCTACTGTCTTTATCTAAGCATGCGTAAGTAAAGAGATAGTGTGCTACGTTGTTTTGATGAGTAAGGGCAACAGTGTGTTTGTTGGGCGGGCATGTCTCCTCACATCCGTTTGGTAGACGGGCTTTTAAGGACCAACCCCGGTAGGCAAAGAGCCGTGTAGCGTAGGGAGCTGTCAAAGGAAGGCATCCTCGTAAATCGTAAAAAGGATCGGCCATATTTCATATTCATAATGCGCGCGATAAGGGCCAGTTGGGCCAATATAGCAGCGTTAGGACCATACTAACGAAGGATCCCACACGTCTATGAAAGGGTTCATGAAAGGCCCAAGTTGAAGCCCCAACCGTATGCCCCAAGCGTATGAAAACCCAAGGTCTTAGAAGCAACCCATCCAAGCGTAATAAAAGTGAAGTAGTTTGAGGAAGCACCCTTTCTTTTGATTATGCCGTATCGTCTTTATACACTTCTTACTGCTATTATTTAGGCCCCCTCCCTTCGGACAACATTGACTGAATGAAAGAAAGTTCCGACAACGTTGAGGTCATACATATTCCCATACCCTGAAAGTTTTATACTACCCATCGTTCGGAGAAGAATTACATGTCCTACCCTGGCATAGATGGCCCAACGGTTGAATCCATCCTAAACCTTACCCATTTTCGTTTTTCAGGTAAGGGATCTTCTTTATAACCCACCCACCTTTTGATTAGATTATGCAGAGATAACTTCATTGTTTCTTCTTCGCCTCTTCGATCCTCACCTTTCGGCTAGTATAGGACGGGACTTGTATTCTTAAGAAACCTTATCTTATGCGCGTTAGCGGGCACCCACCTCGCCTTCAGTTTCATATTCTTGGAGCATCCCATCTTCACCTTTTGAGGGATATGGATGGGGCTCTTATCACAATGACTGACTGTTTGCCGAGCGTGTTCGAACAAGTTGATACATACATCCTGACTGAAGAAACCGTTCAGGCCAGACCCTGACAGGAGGACCAGGAAGGTTGAGTGAGACATATATCCCCATCCCGTTTTCCCTGTTTTCCCATAGTAGACATCTTATTACTGTTTGCTGAACGTTTCGGACAAGGTTGATACATCCTGAAGGAATATTTAGGTCATACATACTCGTACCATTAAAGTCCTACAAGCTTGAATGCTCACAGAACCTTTCCCTTTGTACCCGACCCCATTGACTGGATTATTTCGTGGATTCAGGGATCTTCGCTACGCCCCTTCTTATTGCATTTGACTTATCACGAAGCTGAACCGGTTGATATCACGCCGGGTATTCTTTATATATGTTATTTCTCCATAACACTTTTGATAGATATATACAACATTTCGGGCGGGCTCTTTACAGCCGTAAGGATTACTGTAAGTGGAGGGGAACAGGATAACCACCAGTAGCAGTAGTAGAATTATACGTGGTAACTGTAAGCCCTGTTGGTTGGATCGAATGAATACAGGCAGACCCACCATTTAGAACTTACCGACGACTTGGCTTGGGCACTGACCACTCCGTGCCTTTATTAGACTTGCCTTTACTTTACGTGCGACCGACCTTACTAACCTTTTGATTCACTTGAACTGCCTAACCTTGATTGGATGGGCGTTCCACAACACTTGATGAAATATTCTTACTTGGTGGGTACCACTCTGACTATTTTCCGCTACGCTCCTGCCTACTCGCTTTACTTATGTGCTTCGCTACGCCCCTCACCTTTGCTTGCGCACCTTTGCTCTTTACCAACCATACCTCCTATCCCAACTTACTGATGAGATGGGGAAATTTTGATCAAAATACGATCAATTTCTTTGTGCACACGGAAAACCACTGAATCATATATAATATGATGAAGACATATCGCTACTGGAATGTGAGCCATTTCTTCATGCATAATGACATATGCCCATAGCAGCATTTTCTGGTGTCATTTCGGTTATCGAGTCATGCCATAATGACATATATAAGACACTACGATTTGACAAAGAGAGGATGCGTAAGCAGGCTCGACCAACGGGAGAGGACATCATGACTAATCGAATCATGCCCATAGTAGTATGGGGATTTTCCTTCCTTCCCTCCCGGGCCCTTTTCCCACTCCTGGAAATGGCCTCCCTACTCCCTGAGCCCAGTGGAACCAGCATGCTCTTGGACTGATCTAACCTGGGGAGGATGCATAAGCAGTAAGGTCGCCATCACTGAAACTTGTCCATGATTCCAGTCATTATATACGTAATTACGCAATCTAATTTGAGGAGCGAAAGTGCTCACCCGACCTAAGAAGCGTGAGGTAATATCTCAAATGAGTGAGTAACTCCGTCGATGGCGGCCTTTTAGTCGAGAGTTCGCTTTCATTTTACTTATTGGGTGGGGGGGCTGCCGGCCCTCACCATCGGAATAGTGAGTGACTCCGTCCCTTGATGCTTATTGGGTGGTGGGCTTATGGTCGAGCATGCTTACGCATCCTCTAATTCAATGAATATTCACTAGCGGAGGTATGATGATTCTGCTATGCGGAGATATGATGATTCTGCTATTCATCATCATTCAATGAAGTCAAATTAGTGTCTGGGCCCAGGTATTCTATCATTTATTGATCAATCTCGTTTTTCTGGTGGATAACATGGCTCGATCAATATGTGCTCATAAGTAAACAACAAGGGTCAGTGAGCAAGCAGAAAATCAAATTGATTAAGGTATTCGATTGTAATGTTTACTTCGGCTTGGTTTTTGTCCCTTTCACTCTCTCTCGCCTACGGGTGTCCTTTACTGGTTAGTGAAAGGTTAAGGAGTGTCCTTGATCACTAAATGGGTTAAAGGCTGGCTGGGGTCTGCCGGGGGAGGGCGGGTACTGAATGCTTTATGTGTCCCCTCCCACCAAGAGTTCTATGTGCGGGTTCTATTAGTAATCACATATGCATGAACTAATCCCTCGTCTAAAGGGTATATATGCGTAGGGTAGCTGATTCATTCAATAGGTGTTTGTCCCTTCCGGTGTGTGTAACTTCCCAGTGGTGTATATAATTCCCCTCTCTGTTCATGGGTAGATGATTAAATAGGGTATCGTATGAGGGTAGCTAAGGGGAAGGTGTAGTCAATAGGTCTCTCTGGTCTGAGGGTAGCTGTAAGGTACTGTTAACAGGTCCTTCTATTAGGTGTGTGTTCCTCCCTCCCTGGATATAGTCTCAATGATGGAGTGGATAGGGGTCTGTCTGTGGTGTTTGATCCCCCTAAGGATGCATTACTAGGGGTATATTCCACTGATGGAGTGGATAGGGGTAGTGGATCATAGGCACCTCGCATTGCTCGGTCTAGTAGATCTTTCACTGGTCCGTCCTTCCTGAGGCTCTTGGAGTTCGGGGCGATAGCTATCCGAGGGCTCTAACGCCTGCCCTACCCTTGTTTCGGTAAGTATAAGTGTATGTGCCCTTCCCTTATTCCTGGTATGTTCCTGCCATTTGTTCTCGGTATCAATATAAGTATAAGTATAATGGTAGCAGCTGTCCGTTCTACAAGTATTGGTAGCTTTTGTTAGGTGTCTCTGTGTCTCTCTCTGGTCCTACCTAAACCTACCGGGTCTTTCAAAGAGGACCAGAACCACCACCAGCAACAAAGAAAGCAGCAACAAAGCCAGTCCCAGATACAAAGCCATCCAGCCAGCCAAAGCTAGTTACCCACCAGGGCTAGTATGCATATATATATAGATGATAGATAGAGCAAAGCATACAGCACGGGCATAACAGAATGTAGTTGACTGAGTAGTTTCTTTTATTGATCCAGTTGATTCTTCAGCAACAGAAGTGTATTCTGGTGGTTAAGCAGCCGATTAGGTTGTTTATTAAGCAGTTAATTCCATTGACCCAACAATCGCTAAAGAAGCAGTCGATTCATTAGTTCCAAAGCCAGTCGTAGTGCTAGTTCCACCAGAACGAGATCCAGGTTTTCGATATCGAGAGCGAGGTACAGATTCTGAGCTTCATAAGTGAGCTTAAGATTCTGATGCTCGTGATCAGTTTATGCTTTTCGAGATCGAGATGAAGCTTCGGAGTTTCGAAAGCAAGGTTCAGAGCCTGTTGCTTCAGCAGATGGGTCATCAGCAGCAGTCGTGGTACGGGCATTAGCAGCAGCAGCCGCAGCAGTAGATTTAGCCATTAATGCAGCAGCATTCTGCAGTAGATCCAGAAGTTGATGGAGTAGAAGTTGGGTCGTGTTTACCTGGTTCCAGATCCACTATAAGTATAAGAAGCAGTCATTGGCTCAGTAGATTAAGTCATTGGTTATGCAGATGTTGACCGACCTGCCCTGTTCCAGACATTTGCACTTTCTAGGTGTAGTTTTCTTCCCAGATCCAGAACTTCCAGATCGAGAGCTCGTAGCACCACTTCCATTTGTAAAGGTAAGCCACTGGTGTGACTATGCGATCAGTCACCGGTACCTATTCAATCCTTCTCTTTGAAGCATCATACCTAAGAGCATCATACCTAGGTGGATAGATTTCTATAGGAGGTGGAGATCCTGGTTCTGATTAGTGAGATTATGACCTTCGTGGTCGAGATGTAGAGTCAGCAACAGCTGATTCAGAAGATGAAGTAGTTGAACCAGAACCACCACCAAGGGCAAGGGAAGCAACACGAGTAGTTCAAGATGCAGTGAAAGATGAAGAGCATAAACAATTGCATAGACAGTTGAAGAACCAACAGTTTCACTAGTTCCAGAAGCAGAGCCTAAAGCAGCTAGGGCACAAGTAAAGGCATCATAAATAGCAACAGAGCTAGTAGCTTCGGTAGATCTAGCACCAGCACCATAAGCAGCAGGGTTAGTTTACCTTATTGATCCAATAGCGAAGGCGGGAACATATCCATAAGATCCAGACGCATAGCTAGTAGCAGTAGTTTCATATGTCAAGGAGTAATCGAGGTGAGGACATAGGTGTGGCCCTCATGCTTAAGATGGTACTGATGAGTGCGAATATGATATAAAGTGTGTCGTTGTTGCTAATAGGGAATGCCCAAAAGAATGTAAGCGTAGTTTAGAGGAAACACATCGCACACCAAAGTATCCTGAAAAGACCCAATGGCGAAGGTTACTACACAACGTTTAGAAACCAAGAGGTGAGGGCCATCCTTGTGGACCCAACCCAATGGATATAGAGAGGGGTTAGAATTTGTGGGAAGAGAAAAGCATTAGACCAGATCCTGAGCTAGCAGAATTTTATGACTCCCATTACCGAGAATCAGAGTAGCCAACACATGCTTGATATGACAGTTATGGGTAAAGAGAGTGGCCTGTGAAGTAGTTGTGTCCCCAGTGGTCATGAGAATCAATGAAGGATCAGGAGCAGTAGGATTGTCCAAGGGAATGAGGTCAGGGGGTGTGGAGTTGTTATTAGAGGGCGTGGGAGTCTCTAAAAAAGGGTTTTCACAGGATGCTGACCCCGGAGAGCACGACACTCCTCCGACGAGTGAAAGCGAGTGTGGTGGAAGGTACACCAAGTGCCCGTTTTGGGAGAGGTAGGGGAAGATGGAGCGGATGAGGCAGGGAATGCTAGGCGAGGTTGAGGGGAACGAAGTTGGGAAGCCACTTTCTGTTTGACAACAAGAGCTCGCAGAAAGGCATGATCCAATGTAGTACTGTCAAATAATTCCACCTATCTATGAAACATGAGCAACAAACAAGTACTAAACTGACTAATGAGTACCTCTTCTACTTCCTGGATGTTTAGTTGAATGTGCAGTTTTTAGAAAAGAAAAATGTATTGCTGGGCATTCTGCTGCTGAAGTTGGAGCCAACGACCCAGCAAATTCTGTCTATAACCGAGTGGGTCAAAATGATTCTTCAAAGCCTAGAAGAGTCCATCCTAGGTCTGGATATGATGTGCTATTGAAATAGCAGATGAAGAGGACTGTAGATCCACCACAAGAGTGAATGATTCCAACTGAGAATCCCACCAATGTTGAGCCACACCTTCCATCTGGAGACTCACAATTTCAATTGCTTGCTATCAGGAAGTTGGGGCATTGCTCACTGGGGCGTTGGAGCATTGCTCACCGAAGTTGGTGTTGCTCCACCTTGCTCGATTTCCCACTCGTTCCCACTCTCGTTCCCATCAGTAACGGAAGGAAGGAGATTGATTATTGACAGAACCATTGCCCGTCTACCAGTCTTATGCCCGTCATCTAATGTCCGTTAGTGCCCGTCATCTAGTGCCCGTCAAGGTGATAGATAGGAGACCGAGCGTACGTGCGTGTATCTGGATACGCTTCCTGTGTGAAAGGGTGGATAAGGGTATTCTTGTCCCCGCTATGCTCCGTCTTGTTCCACTATGCTCCGTGCTTTTCCCCGTTCGCTTTAGGGGGTGGGATGCCTTATTAGGGCTCACTATGGTGGGCATAGCTATGACTCAATTGCATGCCACGGACCCTCCATTGAATATCTATAACTAAATATCTCTGGAGAGCGAGGCGAGTCTTAAAGCAAAGTCACTCCAGTATGCACCAACAGTCAGTGGGCCTCCTGTTGTAACCCACTGTAGGCGCGATCTTGGTTTTGTTGCATCTCTCTCGAAAGGCAGGCAGGCCGAATATAATGGATAAGGCAGGCAGGCCACTCATGAATGTCACTTTACTGCCAACAGATAAGATAGGAAGACAGGCAACACCCCTGCTCCCTTATCTTCGGTCACCAGCGCAGGCCCGAAAAGAATCTCTTTCCTGTTTATGGCCCACTGATAATCACTCTCTTTCCAGCCAGTGATGGCTTGTCAACTCTCTTTCCAGTAACATCTCCTTTAGCCCTTTGGTCAAGTGAAGTAGTATACAAAATCCTTCCTGCTAGTAATTACAGATAATATTCCAACCAGACCGGCCCCACTAGACCTTCACCCACGACCTTCGGTGGCTGGCTTTACCCACCCATATTTCCTTGCAGGCCTAAGATAGAAAGGCCGAAGATATTAGTAGGAAGGCAGGCCGAATATAGTGACATCCCTTATAGTAGTTTGATAGCCAGCTATAGCGGAGGCAGTTTTCCATTCTGGGGAACCCACGGCTATAGTGGAGGTAGAGTCTGAACCCGTTGGCCACCAAAGGTAGAGGCATAGAAGGTAGATGCAGCTACGTTAGCGGAGGCAACAAAACAATCAAATTAAGAAGCAGAAACATAGGTGGTTTCAAAACCATGCAGATCCAAAAAATCTAGTAGCAGAAATTAGGGCAGGGGGAAACCCCGTAGAAACATAACCATAAGTGGGTTAACTAGTTCCGTGGACCTTTTTGATTTGGAATCAGATCCTATAGCTTCAGAAGCGGAGCCCCCATCAGTAGGAGTTTCAGTTTACCCCGAAGTGGGAGAGACAGCAAAGACAAAGGAAAAGGTAGTGGAATATTTATTGAAGTGGAATTCTCATGTGCTTCGATAAGATCTTGACGTAGAGATCAATGTGTATGGTGTGTGGAAGTCCTTGGGTCCGTTGTTGAACTTATCTCCTGAGCAATAAGGACTCCGAGCAACTTATACTGATGTTGGGTCTCAATCTGGCTAAAATACTAGCTTGTATGCTGCGGGATCTCAATCTATAACTGGTAGTTGTGGATCTTGCGGTGGAATTGGATTTGCACTTGAATGAATCCGCTCGGACTGTTTTGACCACCTTAGCTGATACCTTAGCTTCAGGATACACTGCAGGGACTATATCTAGAACCGGGGGAAGGAAAGCTGGAACTAACAAGGATGCTAGGCAAGGTAGTGGTGGGGAAGCTGGGGCACGAACTCGCTCCACTCATCAGTTCATGAAGGGTAGTGCCTGTAGCTCATAAGTTCATGTTTTTGAGGGTATATAGGTATGCCCGCCCTGTAGCTCCAAAGTGAGTAAGTTCCATCCTAGTAGCTAATCAGTTCAGTTCCTGAGTCCAGTTTACCGATCAATCCCCGAAGGGCACTCCCGAAGGGTACTAATGCCCCTTCGGGTATAAAGAAGGGAATTCTATAGGACCGATCTACTCTACCATCCCTCCCTCCACTCATCAGTTCATGAGGAGGGTCGTGCCTGTAGCTCATAAGTTCCTGAGGTAGGAGGAGTGCCTTCCCTATAGATCTAACCCCCCAGCTAGGGCCCTTACTTCTTCATAGGGGTCACTCACTATTCATATGGTGAGGGATCATGACCTACCCAGCTAGGGACGGAGTCACTCACTATGAGTTAAGGCACTTTTCCGATCAGTAACTGAACTGACTTATATCCATATGGAATGAAATGATGGACAACTACCGCAACATATATAATGAGATGATGGAATCTCGCTACTGCAACTCGAAGAATTCAAGCTGAGGAGTCACTTAATAACAGGCCTGGAATAATAATGGTAGAGGGATTTACAAAATACACCAGTTCCACAACGATATTTGACATTGAGGTTAGTTAGGATGTTTTTGAGTGAGTCATCTCTTTTCGACTGCCTTCCGTTCTATCCAATTCACCCACAACGCTTGCCTCCATGTTTGCTAATGAGGAGAGCGAAAAAGAGACCGCTTGCCAGAATTGTTGCTATTGATCGCTATCGCTTTCCCCATGTAAGGACAGACATGGCAAAGAATAATTTCCTATATAATAGGCATGATATGACATTGAGAGGGCCCATTGAAAGGGTGGACAAAGAAAGAAAGGGTCCTGGAATCTAGATTTACATTACCTTGTATGGAGGGTGCGCTATCCATTCTAAATCTACCCTACCAGTTCGACGTACCCTGGAAGAAAGTTCGGTTGTGGTGGATTATATTTGTGTTACCTTTCTCTTGCCCACGTGCCCTGGTAGTGAGGAGGTTAGTTCAGTGGGCAGTACTGATACATTCAGGACGGTGTTATACCTAACCAGTTTAGATACCATGTGCTCAGTCAGCGAGTGTGAGGTGAGGTTCGAGGTTAGAGTTGGAGGTAGAGGGTCAAGGGATATGTATGTCATTTCTAGTTAATGACCGCCTCCTGTTGATGCATGGCTATTGGCTAACCAGCTAGCAATGACTTCCCATCAATGGCTATCTATCAGCTGGCTGGCTTTGAAGCTGAAGATTCCATTTTCTTAATTGAATGTTTGGATTAGCGCCGACACTTGATTAAACCGACAGAATCTAAAGCTAGATCTGGATCATCTGCTTAGCCTTAACTTTCCTAAGCCGGGGGTAGCGCTCAACCCTTTCAACCCCCCTAACCAAGCAACCCAAGTAAAGCGAACTGGTGCTTACAAACTCTATGCCCTGCCTATGATCGATATTAGTGACTATACTGAATTGGCTCTTGTACTTCTAGTATCCGGCCTGGCTACCAGACTTACTGACTTATAGGGTGGGAAATCAGGCCTGGCTCTGATCTTCGATTCTTACGCCATTGATCATGCAGCCCTGGAAACCGCATGCACATGAGTGGAGTTATATGTCTTTCATTTCCCTTGTCCTATCACCGAAAGAGTGGAAATACCAGAAGGACCGAAGATGCTTCAACCATAATGGAACCTACAAATATTCATGAGGCAAGTTAAGCGTGTAGGGATAAGTCAGTAGCTTTCATAAAGGTAAATAGTCATAGTGATATGGTACCCCCGAAGTAAGGAATATGTCAGCAAGTGTGTGTAGTCAAACGCCCCCCGTATACAAGGATGCTCTGTCAAACGCAGGTCCAGTCCAACCAATGCTTTTGCTTTCTGTTGAAGCCCTTTTCCATTCAATGCAATAAGGTTGGGGCATTCTAAAGTAAGGTAAGTGAGTAGTGAGTAACTAGAGGTAGGTAAATATCAAAGGTTGGTAGCACAGTTGCACTTGAAGAGTCAAGGGGCAAATAGTCTAAATAGCGGGTACCCAAGTACGATGAATTAAGTAAGTGTTCGCTTCGCGCCTATCGTTTGGATACGCTACCTTTGAGTACTGAATTTACCCACTTTGACGAGCGTTTGAACTCTTACTATTAACATAACTATATGCCACCTTCTCACTCTACAATTTACCACCTCGATAGGCCATGTGTGTAGAGGAGAATCTACCATCCCTCTCCCCCTCTTTGTTATTGGGGGGAGGGGGAATGACGTAGATAAAGAATGATTAGTAATTAGATATATATCTTTGTATACGAGATTCTGGTATGATCGATGAAAAGAGCTACGATCCCATATGATAAGAAAGCGTAATGACATATATAATTCATTCATGCATAATGACATATATAATGAGATATCTTTTTGTATACGATATTCTTCTCCAGTTCCTCTCCTGTTAGTCGAGCCCTGCCTTCATTTTACTTATTAGGTGGGGGGGTGTTGGTCGAGCACTCCGTTCCTTGTGGGCCTGTGTTATCATGAAATAAAGGCTTTGCTTGGCTTTGGTGGGCGTGAAACGAAGCAAGACCTGACTTAGATATGTTGATTACTGCCTAAATACCCGACTTAGATGATATGGAGAGATATCTTTGGGCTTAGTTGGTTGAAAGCCCTTTCTCCACCAAATAAGGTAAGGTCCGAAGGGTCTTGCGCTTCCGAGTGCAAGGAGATGCCAAATATTGAGGGACCAGGAAATCTATAGAAAGATAAGGCGATTATCTATGATTAGATATCTCCTTCTATCCCACTGCTATTTTTAGCCCCATCAGTTGAGTCATTAGAACGACACTTCCTCTCCCTCCTACTAATTATGAGCGGCTTCGCACCTCGATCTACCCTCATTTAACGCCCTACCCTTAATCCATAACTTAACTAATCCTACTTGAATCTGAAAGGCCTTGCTTCCTTCCCCTAGCTCTGCTTTCCCGGAAAAGAGAGGGGCTTATAAGGAGGAGCCTGACATTCGTTACACTTAGGAAAGCTATGTTTTTTGTTATATCCTTATGGAATATCATCTCGATCCCCAAACCACAGTTTTGATTAAATCAAACTGGCTTTTGAGGCGGTTTTCAGATAGCCGTTGAAATCAATTCATTCATTCCCCATGCTCTTCACGCTAAAAACACCCCGGCCAACAAATACTAGACCATTTAGGGAAATTCTATTGTACCGCAGCAACATATATATAAGAGAATAACCGTGTAGCTGCATTTGTTAGGTCTTTTTCAAAATGAAATATTCTCCCACGGAACCGAAAAAACCCCAGAGACCGGCCAAAGCAATCTTGGCTGCTAGTGGATCCATACGAGAGTGAGGTCGAGATCCCAACAAGGTGAATGTGGTCGTATCTACTCCAGTGGTATTCTCCTTAGACAAAAGGGGAACAATGGGGGCAACTTTCTATTTCTTCCTCTCCTTATCAGTCGAGCCCCCTGTCGGGTCCTTGCACTAGGAAGCGCAAGCCCCTCCGAGACCTTGATGATAACTAGCATTATGGGCACTGAGTGCACGTGACCCATTGGATTATCCCTTTTTTTATTCTCAGAACTTTGATGAACCAAGAAGTATTTCACTTCGAGTTACAGGCCCATGCATGGATCTCCGTGCCCTTTCTTTATTGGTGTCATTCGGTTCTGAAGTGACATGATTGGTTTTCATGCTGGACTGATGGAGCAATCTGAGGTCCACCCAGACCACTTCCCTAAATGAATTCGATTGGGACCTTCCATCTCGAACTAAGAAAGGACCACGAACAATAAATGAATATGTCGGAGTCAAAGAACAACCAGATGCGGTCGAAGTAGAAGAAATTGCTAGAGATTGCCCTACTCCTTATAGAAACGGGATCAGATGAGTAATGCGTCCGGCTCTACCAGGTTCATAGTTCCGAAAAGCCGAACCTACACTGCCACACATATCCTCTACTCAAATACTTAGTACCCACAATTTAATTTCAATTTAGTTTCGTAATGATCACGGGGTCACCGCAGGGAAATAGGAATGAAGTAGCTAAGTCTGCCCTATCGGAATTGCTATTTACTATATTCCAATGATGTGTCTCATTTGAGTCAGGTCATCCAGCTAGGGTTTACCATGCAGAGCCAAGGTGTTTCGCATTACTGATATTGCTACCTATTCCCCCATCCCACTCGCGATTTCCGAAACTATCCCAGAGCACATCGACATCCTCTTTATCATTTGGCTTGGGTGAAACAGAAGCTCGTAGATTTCTTTCGGTAGTGGAATCGGGGCTTTCAATAACTATTTCTTTTCCTTGGAAACCTCTAAGCTATATCAACTACTCTACCGGACCTATTGAAAATAATATTGACATCCCGATCTATCTATCTATCTATTGAATCGGCCTTATATTGGATTACTAACCGCTCGCTATTAGATTCTTGCTATTAGATAACTAACCAACAGCCTTGCAGGGCAGGAATATTTGTATTTCTCCTCCACCAACGGAGACAGCTAGACTAACCATTTGAGCTGAGAAATAAGAAGCTTTGCATTGAAGCCTGGGCGGGTGCCTTACCTATACTGCGGTGTTTATGAGGAGTACCTGCTATGGAATCTAGGTTCAATTATTCCCCCCCCCCCTCCCTATCCAATACAGACGAGGATGAACCTCAATGTCACAGGGATCAACCTCTCCCTCTCTATACTTTACCAAGGTGATCAAGAGCCTTGCTATGACCAATCTAATTTGGTTGCATAATGGAATATATAACGTTGTATGCTAACTGAGATAGTGTACATCTCACACTCCACTCACACTCCATGAAGATGTGGGAATGGAGATAACAGACTGATGACTCTCAAAAGCTCTTATCGGTAGATCCACTACATCAACTAAGCACACCTTAGGTGGGGTAGGCATGAATACTCTATCAGATTCTAAACAGAAAGTGGAGTGGGATCATACTCTACACAGTGAAGTTCCTATCCACCTACCACTAGTGCTCATCAGTTCTACCACTGAACCAATCAAATCCCCTTCGGACAAGATAGTCCCCTGCAGGAGTCTCCTACAAGAGTCTCCTATAGGAAAGTGAGTGCCTTCTCTTCTACACCACCACGATCACTACACTACTTTCTTGGGATAAAAGTGTGTAACCTGGATCATATTCTATCAGATTCTAGTTGTACATTAGTTGAGTTGTCTCCTTCGGGATCCCCTTCAGGCCTTATGGGCTAGTATCCTTCCTACAGGCTAGTCCCCTATGAGCAGGAGAGTCCCTCTTTCCTTGTCTTGGACTAACAGCGTATGACCTGTGGATCATACTTTAGATAGTGAGAATCAAACTAACCTAACGTTGTGACGACTGTGAGGCTCCTATCTACCTACCCTCATACTACCCTTCGTAGGATGTTAGTCCAACCCACTGATTGGAAGCATCTATATAGTCAATCCAACCCTCACCTAACATAGGATGGATGTCTCACTCCCCCCATAAGTCAACCCACCACGGACACTGAGTGAGGATGCCCGTGGAACTCGAGCCCGTCGCGGATATGACGTGATGATTAGCAACGACCGAAACCAGGGAGGCTAGCCCATAGTGGCAGCGGCAGGTAAGGTAAACCTGTCTACCTCTAATCCAGACTGGACCCTTCCTATGAGCCCAGCACAAGCTATCACCTCACCCCAGATACCAACACAACAGGGCGGGTGAGAACCTCAGTAACGAAGAACCCCATAGGGCAGAGTCCTCACACGCTGACCCTAAGAAACTCCCAATAGGACACGGATTGGATCATGAACGGACTATGCTCCTTATATACATCCTCAAATGATCATAATGGTAGCGACACAGATAACGCTATCGAATCCCTCATGTCCCCCGGGGTCATCACACCACATCCTTATCTACGATTTGACCCATATTCCCATCACGAGGCATTATTATCTCCCCCCACACCTCATAATTTGATCTTATCCCATATATCATATTAGGTCATACACCTTAACACCCTCTACGACTCATATCACTTCGTACCATGGACAACTATCCGTATCCGACCATTCAACATCTTTGCTATGGACCCATAAGGACCCCCATTAGTATAACACCCCTTTTTATACACCTTCGCTAGGAAAACCACTACTAAGATTACCATATCTCATACGCTTACCCCCTAAGTTTTATTGGCTGGTATCACTTTCCAATTTTCCACTTACTCTAACAATTACCAAGTGAAAATGAGCGGGTTCCATATAAGGTAAACCCTTATAGGCAACACCCTAGGGAGTTGGCCCCTAAGTCTAAACCTTAACTGCAAGGAGGGGAATGCCGCTAGTGACTGGAGTTAAGTCGTAGCAAGGCAGGAAGAGACTTACTGATAAACCTATCAGTGGGGCTAAGAAGTTAGGCTTATAGGTAAGACAAAGAGGCTATTGGGAGACTAGTGTTGGGTTCTAAAGACAGTAAGCATAAGCCATAAAGAAATGCCATAGAGGCAGTAAAGAAAGCATGCACTTAAGTTAGACCCAAAGAAATGGTTTTCCAATGCATTAGTAAGGCTATGAGAGAAAGATGGTAAGCATAAGCCTTATTCATAGGCAACAAAGATAGGCTATAGAGAGAAGCACTTAAGATAGACCCTAATACTGGGTGGTAAGAGCACTTGGTAAAACCTACAGCATAGATCTACTAGTTGGACGGAAATAGTTCCAGTTGTAGAGGCAGTAGAGAGGCTTAACTCATAAGTAGTAGTTTCAGTTTCACCAGCAGGGGACAAAGAAAATAGCTAGGTTAGGGATGGGGTAGAACAGAAACGAGACTGGCACCACCTTTGAACCTCCGAACGGCTTATAAGGATGTGACATTTGCGGGCGTTCTAAGGTAATGAAATCCCCCCTGAACAATATAGAAACAATTAATACAAGGTCCGGAGGGTCTTGGGCTTCCGAGTGCAAGGAATGTGAAGCCGCTTGTCCCTGCGGGGGACAAGGAATATTCTATTTCGAACAATAGGAACTAGAGAAGCAAGATATCACCCTATAGAAAGCTAGGAACAAGCTATTACTATAAGAAAACCACTAGACAAAATCAAATAGTATCCCCGGAGATCAAATTGACACTTAGACCTCATACCATTACCATCACTTCTGAGCCTCTTTATATCCATCCATATTGGTACTACAGAGTGCCTTATTCACTTTACCTTTATCGTAACTGGTACTACACTCACAACAGAAGGAATCAATCACTCAGTAGACACCATGAGCAGAGGAAAACACAAGCAACAGGGAAGATCTTACTCTCTTAATTACAACAAATCCTAGAACAAATGCCATGTTATGAATCAAACCACTAGATTTATAGCCCTCAAAACTGAGCTTAGGTACTAACCCTTTGCTTAGACTGAAACACGCCTTGACTGGGCTTTTTCTTACCAAAACCAACCTTACCTATATATACATATATAGACACTAGATCTTCAGGAAATGGATTTCGTTTAGGAATGTGAATCTATTCCTCTGTATGCTTCTCTATTAGTAACCTGACCCTGGCCTTGCTTAAGCATACATCCCTAGTAGTAAGCATAGACCCGTGGATTGGTAACCATACTAGATCCGAGGTAGGTAGGTAGGCGAGTAGGTAGCATTAGTAACGAAGCTTCCCTTGCTTAAGTAAACATCCCTAGTAGGAGTTAGTAGTAGTGGTTAGTAGGTAGTCGCCACCCATGCCTGTCTCTCCTCGCTCCGGTAGGCGAGTAGTAGCATGGATCAAAATCCTTCTATTAGTCACCTTAGTAGGAAGGGTAGGTAGGATAGAAAGAGTGATTGGGGTTGGTTGGGTGGGGTTGTGGATGTCGTAATCCACCAATTGCACTTGTTCCACATATCCTTTCAGATGCTCATCTTTACTAACATGAACCCATGGGTCGAGTGCCTCCTCCGAGTAGACTGAGTTTTGTGCCTCTAGAATGGGGACCTTCTCCCCTCTCAGCTTGTTCTTTCATGTAGCGCGGCCCACCGTGCCCCTGCCTACGACTAGTATTGTGTGGTTACATTATTCTTATTCTTCCTTTCAAGTAAAGCAAAAAGAACGCCCGCTTAGACGGCGAGCTTTATATCCCTTGTTCCGGTTCCCTTTCCCCACTCATACAAGGCAAATAGACCCCGGAAAGTACCAAAGCAGAGAAGGCTCAGCAGGTAATACGTCTAGATAGGGGCCCAACCGACAGAGGCTACCCAGCCAGGAAGGGGGCTCCGCATCAGCAGGGGGTACAAACAACGGCAACGGCGGCAGTGACCAAGAATCAACTTCTGGCTCTAGCAACAAGAACAGGGGTGAAGCCAGCCACGACAAGTAAGAGAAGATAGGAAGAAAGAGTCGGCCCGATTCCCAAGAAGATAAGATAAGGCATGCCAGCCAGTCCTTAAAGAAAGGTTTCCTATTAGTGACAAGGAATGAGGGTTGCCTTATTACAGTGCTCTCCTAGGCCAGAAGGAATAGAACCGCTTTGGGTGGCCTTGAAGTGGTAATTTCAATAGTGAAAGGGTGGAAGCCCATCTGATCACTCTTCAATAAGGTTCTCTCTTTCTTTAATGAAGGACAACACATACCAAAAATACAAGCTAGCTATCCCACTACCAATAGCTATTCTCCCTAGCTTACTCAACCAATCGACCAAGCAGACACTTACCCAATCAAGCATATATGCCTAGCTCACTCAACCAAGCTAACTCAATCAATCAAGCAAGGAGGCATACTCTGCCAACTCTCAATCAATCAAGCAAGCATTCAATCAATCAATCAAGCAAGCATTCAATCAATCAATCAAGGTCAATAAATGAATGAATTAGATATTATGATTATTTCATTCTATTCTATTCTTTCTTTTAGAGGCTTTGCTTTTTGCTTTCTTAAGGTGTCGTAAGGCCGCTCGACCATAAGGGAGAGGAAGGATGGCTTTTTAGTTACTTATTTGAGAGGGGCCACCCAATAAGTCAAATGAAGGAACTTTAGTTGCTCGACCACTGGGAGAGGACCGGAGGGGCTCGACCACCGGGAGAGGAACTACTTGTCCACTGAGGGCAAGGACCGGCAGGATACGTAAGCATGCTCAACTGTTAAGGTTGCCATCGACTCGACTGATAAGGAGAGGATGCGTAAGCATGACTTTTTAGTTACTTATTTGAGAGGGGCCACCCAATAAGTCAAATTAATTGATTGCTTGCACGAAAAAAGCAGAGAAAGGTAATTGATTGCTTGTCCACACCGGGCAAGGGGCTGATACCCGCATCGTACCCACTCTGATTCTTATCAATGCATATATTATATATGTAATTATTCCATCTTCTGACCAGTCTTCTTAGGGTTAGCGTTTAGGACCTTTATTCTACTTGTACTTTGAGGATGAAGGTTGAGCGTAAGGTTAGGTAAAAGCATTCAGGTTAGGTAAAATCGCTCAGGTAATATTGATCTCACCAACTCAGGTAGGTCATGCCAAATCCTAATCCCACACCCTAGTGCCAAACCCGATCATCCAATCAGGTAATGGTAGTGGTGATCTCATTCGAGTAGGTAAGGCTTATCTCACCAGCTAAGGTCTTTTCTATTCGTATCACACCTCAGGGAATGCCTATCTCTCCATCTTAGGTAGCATGCATGTTCAGAGTAACTAGCTCAGGTATCTCATTTCTCTAGCGAAGGGTTGTTAATAGCAGTACTTCCTAAGCATTCATGAAGTTCGTGGTCTAGGGCTAAAGGGGATTCTCTCTCCTCATAGTGTTGTACCCTACATATATTCCTGGCTTTAGAAGAGGTTAGGAATAACTCCATCCCATTTCCTAGGTTGAATGCAGTAGCAAGTGAAAGTTCTGGTAGAACAGGTGGTTACAGGCACTAACATGAGCAAGTGGGCATCATCCATATCCTGGGCAATGCTGACTGGCCATCTTAATTAAGAAAATCATATCTTGGGGGTGAATCCCGGCCCTACAAGTGCTGATACTGTCTATCTGGTTGAAGCAATGGGTGCCCGGTTGGGGCATATCCCATCCCATCCCATCCCATTCCATCTATCCATTCATTGCATAAAATAAGCAAGCGGTCTAGAACTACGAGGTCTCTAGGTATTCCGGTTGGTAATTCGGGGTAGTTGGTAAGAGTAAATAAAAAGGTAACAGCAAAGGTGAAATATTCAAGGTTGCAAGTGCTTCACCCCACCCAATCATCTGATTGGATATCATCAGTATCTGGCTGTAGAGAATCGTGATCAATCAATCAATCCGGCAATTCCAACAATTAAGCAATCCAAGGCTGCCCTTAAATAATCAGAATAGGGGTTGTCCAACTCAAGGATGTACCCTATGTGCTATGCGTACACCTGGACCTGAGCTACTTATGCGAACTACCAATAGCCAGCCAGCTATCCACAAGAGATAGAGCGGGACTACCAACCAGTTACGGATATGCTTTGATGATTGAAGGAATCAAATTAGGGGAAATGTGTTGTCTGGTGGACGGGAGACACGGAGAACATATGAGGGATTTATGTTGCGACGGATGCCAAGTTCGCGATAGACGTGCAGCAGTCACTTTATGAGAATAGCCTGAAGCCCCGGAATAAGCCCGCCCAGGAAGGAGCATTGTTTGAATAGGTTTAAGCTCTTCGAACAATGCTTGGTTCTGTGAGTCCCTCTTTTCCCGACTCGAGGGCTTCCGGCAAATATAAAAAGGCTAAAGGGCTTAAGGCTATTTATTCTTCCACTACTCCTGGACTTCTGGCAATTCTTTCCAATGCTCCTGCTACTTCTTTTCTATTCATAATGGGGTGTTATAATCAAAGGACAGCGGGGTGAAAGCAACGAAAAGGGCATTTGATAACGTTTCAAACTATTGCTGCAACGAAGCTTGCTTGGGCTTACTTTGAATTGCTGGGGATGGATCGATGGCTTGTGCGGTTCCATTGTTTCTGTTGATGGTCAACTGAAACTTGCTCTGTTGCTGCTGGAACGTTCAGTGAATATCCTACTAAGGACCTAGGAACTCTATCTCGATCTGTGACTGTTATCTTCTGAACCAAGACTGAATCGATGGCGGCAAATCAACAAGCCCCCCTAGAGGCCACTTCGACTTTTCCTTAAGCGTCATCTAGTATGAGTTACGTAATCGTCTATGGTTTTGAACCGTACTCAGCTTATTGGACCGTGAAGTAAGAAGCGTCTGCCCGCGTATTGTTGGTTGGTCCATCCTGGATCATGCCTAAAAAACCTCTCAGGAGCTCAACCCTTCCTGCAGTTGAAACCACACCTAACCTATTATTAGGTAGGAGGCGGGGCCAGCCACCCTTAAGTGAGTGATCGAGAACTAATATGCCTCGCATAAAACAGGGAGACATCCTTGCCCCCCGGAGGGACAAGCGGCTTCGCTCCTTGGAGAAAGAATAAGTAGGATCTGCCTACTTATGAAGCACCTTCTTCTCTCTTCTTTCACCTTTTCTTACTGCATTTACCACTTTTACAAGCGTTTTCACTTTCATAATTACCATCTTCATACGCATCCTTCCTTTTTTATCCCTCCTCACATAGAGAGCCGGTAAGTAAGTAGCTAGCTAATTACCACAAATAAAGAAAGAGGTGGTCGAGCCCCTGCCGGTCCTATTTTGAGTTTGATTGATCTAGCCGGGAGCAGAGCTCCTTATCGAATATGATCAATTGATTCGTGCATAAGATTAATTGATTGGAAGGCCCCCATCGTTTCGCGCAGAGGTTCGCGAGATCGATCTAATTTCAAGCGAAATGACATATCTCATTCTTAAATGCATAATGACATTTATAATATATGCATTGTCAAAGGATTGACCTTATCAACTCGTAGCGGTCCTTCCTTGCCCGGTGCGGACAAGCAATAAATTACCTTATTTCCTCTCCTTATCAATCGAGCCCCTGCCGGACCTTGCACTCGGAAGCGCAAGACCCTCCGGACCTTGCCGAAGTACTTATCGATTCCTTACGGGGCTTTGGTCGAGCAACTAAAGGGGGGGCCACCATTGGAAGAAATATGAGGGGATAACCAACCCTCCCTTCTAGCTCTTTGAGGGGAAGAAATCGTTTTTGGGAAATAAAGAAAACACCACCTTATTGCAAAGCAATCAATCGCAAAAGCATATCTGTAGATGGCCGTCCAAACGTCTAACCCGAAGACTTAATCCATCCCACCGTTTCCCCCTCATCTGGCATCCGTTCTCGCCAGGTCTCTGTTCGTTCCCGTCAGGTCTCTATCCGTCCCGACTTTCTATGCTCAAGATGGGGCAGTCTCGACTTGGATATTCCGAAGACCTCATCCGTCTCTCCTTGTATATCCCAAATCTGCCATAAAGAAATCAATCGTTCTCCGGAAAATCCCACCCCAAAGATGGGTCCGCCTCTACTTGTCTCTCCCTCATACCTGCTCCCTCATCTGGCCGCTCTTTCCGGCAAGGCAGGTATCTCTCCATCCGTTTTTCACCAACCCCGCCGCATCATCATAGATTATTCCTTGAAGGCAGTTCGTTCGTAAGGGTCGCAAGGTCGCTGAAGGCAGGCAAGGTCGATGAAGTTATCAGGGGGAAGGGAGCGAGGCCGCTGAAGGCGGGTCTCCTCGATGAAGTTATCAGGGGGAAGGGAGCGAGGCCGCTGAAGGCGGGTCTCCTCGAGGTTCGATGAAGGCAGTCAGTGTAAGGTTGAAGGATCGGTGGAAGGTCTCAAGTTCGATTGAAGGCGGGGATAAAGAGAGATAGATCTCAGGCAGGTAGATAGAATATATCTAAGCAGCAGGTAGCGATAGATATACGGACAGGTATCAAGAGAAAATAGATAAGGTTGAAGGTTTGTTGCTCTTGTTGAGCAAAGCATAAGCCATCATCGGGTGGTGTTGTCTGCCTTCACGGTCTAGCGTAACGGGTGGGTTCTCCACAGGTTTTCGCCACGGGTTCTCACCACACGGGTGGTTGGTTCCTCCCTCTAGCATCAAAGCAAGCAGCTGTGGGTTCTTTCCCAGCCGGGGGTTCAACAACCAGCCGATGGGTTCGACCAGCCTCGGTTCTTGGACCAGCCGGGGTGTATTCTCCCAGCAAGCAGCAAGCGGCCGTGTTCATCTAGCAAGCAAGCGAGATAAGCCCGCCAGCTCACCACCATCCAGCAAGCTCACCAGCTCACCAGCACCTGCCTTATACCTATACCCTTCTCATGAATCGCTTACTTGCTACTGCACTATAACTTTTCTTATTGGGACACGGGATTCAACCGGCCAACCTTACCCCTTTACTTTCTTACTCCCTTCTAACCCTAGTTGATCTTTGAGTGCTGCCCCAACACTTGCTTCAGCCAGAAATACGAGGAGAGGAGGTACTGCTATTTACCTTTCGTACCTTGCTCCCCCCAATTCTGGATGGCACGGCACGGAATGGACACTTTCTTTCTTACTTGCCCTAAGGCCCCATATAGGAAATGATTAGCAGTAGTCTGAAGCTCTAGAGTAGAACTACTAGTTGTAGAGTAGTAGCGGTATAGTAGGTCTACTGGACACTACCCTGTTGTGTAACCGCTTGTGTAACGGCACCCACCAACTGTGGGACCGGACTCACCCAAACGGTCTGTGCATAGTTGAAATGAGACTTCTTTCTAGAGTTCAACAACTTCACTTGCCTTTATATTTAGTTCTCTCTTATAGTAGTATAGGAGGGCCTTCTCTGTGGCCTCATATTGGGATGTGATATGGGGAGTTGATCGGGCCGTGAGCTGGTAATGCTGGGGCTTTTAGATGGGTCAGTTGTAACGCCTCTCTGGTAAGATGTGGGCTGTTGCGGATTGAACGGAAAGCGGGCAGAAAGCGTACTGGGTAATCTGGTTAACGCCTTTGTTGGCAGATGGGTCAGTTTATCGGGTTTCATTATATACGTAATTATACAAGCGGGAATGCTGTAATGAAACTGGGCCTTTATTTCTTCTTTGTGGGGTTTACGGGGAGCAGAGTTGTTTGGTGCGTTACCTTTTTCCTTTCCTGCGGTACCTTCTTTGGATCATTCCTGGGGCAAGCGGTCTCGATCAACCACGCACCACCAAAAAGGAGGCAAGCAATAATGTGGATAACTGTGCCTTTCATTCAAGGGTTGTTTCGTTCATCTCGTCGTAAGTTGGTAACGCGGGTGTATTTTCACCTCTCTCTTCAACACGTCCTGGGCAAATAAGTGAATGCATAATGGGTAAAGGGGCTTAGGCAGGAGAAGTTTTGAAAGGGGGGAAGGTTGTAGTAACTGTGTTCCTTCTGGTAAGTGCTATTCCTGAAAGGTTCTTCCTCATTTTGCTTCCCGAAAGGTTTCTTATATCTCTGTCGGGGTGAACGCTGTTGGTGCTCTATGCGCAGGTAGAAGTACCTCCTTTTGGTTCCGTACTGGTAAGGTGTAGTATGCACTGTGTTCCATAAGGGTAAGCTTTCAATTGTTGGTATCGTTGTAGCATAACTGCCTGCCGGCCTAGTCAGGCGCGAAAGAGAAAGGGGACTATGCGAAAGCCACCATACAGTGTGTTACTATGTGAAGCTAGCAACTATACTGCCGATGTGGTCAATAAAGAAGTTTCCGGGCCCACTTCGCAACAATGGTTGTAGTCCGTCTGATGTCCTGCCTAACTTTACACTACGTTCGTTGGCTGTTGTCCGTCTGTTGTACCGGCCTAACCTCCAACAACACAATGTGATCCCTCCCAAATATTATACATATCAATCAAGCGGTTGGGGCTTGAGGATGCGTAAGCAGGCTCGACTGATAAGGAGAGGATTTATTCCATAAAGCGTAGATAGAGGATTGGTTCCAGAAGGTGTGCAGATCTCATCAAGCTAACACCACTGCTCCTAGACCTACTACTGATAAGGCAGCTATCATTTGCCCTATCCGGCCATACATCATAGGGTAGTTCAAGTGGTCCTTGGAAGACTGGGATATTCTCGTTGTTGGAACTATCTGGCTAACGCTCATGTACTCCTAACCTGTATAGATATGGTACCCTAAGTTACGTGCGTTGCTATCTAGCCCCCCCTTGCTCCGTATATTGAATATGCTCCCTTCACTGTCTGCTATAGTAGGTAGTAGGTGTTGCTACTTTCATTGGATTACTTGCATTAACTGGATCATTCACTGGTTTCAGATCAACTAGGTAAACCGTCTTTGGTCCCTTCGTTGAAAGCGCTTCTGGTGCATCTGTATCTCGATCGGGAACATCTGGAACAGAATCACGATCTCAAGTACCGCCACCATCAAAAGAAGCTAGTGGTCTAACCGAAATGGTCAAAGGCTTCCAGAAGGCGGCCCCGGCCAAACCCAGCGACCCACCCAGATGCCAAATAAATGAAATACCATTTGAAGGGTACGGCAAGGCCTAGTGATGGTGCAGTAGACCCAGGTGCAGCAAAGCCGGATGGTGATAGTAAGGAGCCAGGTGCAAAGCCAAGTGTTGGTGTAGTAAAGCCGGGCCTGCCCAACAGATCCTATGCAAAGTCTAATTATGCTTCATAAGACTTGGGGTAAGGATCACTTTCAACTCCCTTTCGAGGTCCATCCATGATGCTCTAGACTGGGAAGCTAAGGCTTACTATCCTGGCTGGGACTCTCACATCGGAAAAAGCCCTAAAATCCGAGTGTAAGGCTCAACTACCCATAACGCTACACCTCATAGGATAAACCCTATAACCGATTGAACTCCTTTCACTTCCTAACTTGAACAGATCACACCTGGTGGAGCAAAGGACACAAATCGGTGACACACATAACGAACGAAGGAAGCCTATCGCTACATTGGAAACGATGAGGACATTACTAAGCTGGATTAATCAATTCATATTAACTACACTCTAGGATTTCTAGGGAAGAATACTGGGATATCATGCCGGATTCTACTTTACTTTATCAGGAGTTTCATAAGCCCTTACACCTGCTCTCACACAGGCTTTTCTCATATCGAATAACACCAAACCAACAACAGTCTATAAGATAATAGCTATTTGACTAGAAGTAGGGGAACAGATCACGATACTACTAGGTGTCACTTCTTTGTTTTTTCCCATAATTTGACCCCGACCCAGGCCGGATCACCTTTTGACATCTCATTAGGGTGTATCATACTTTTTCATCCCTTGCACATAATATAGAAATGAGGGTGTAATTAGGATAAAAAAAGATTCAATTTTCACATGTACCCAGCCCACTTTCTTTTTTCTACTTTATCATAGCTACGTGGCGGCCTGCATCGATCACCTTGGTAGCTGATATCCTCGAAACCTTTCCTTTCTATTCTCTATCTACCGTGTCTAGCGGAGGAGGAGCAAGTAAGACTTTAGATTGATTGTAGATAGACTGTAGATAGAAGGATCGCTTCGCCATTGCCCGTACCAGAAAATAATCATCATAGTTCCCTCGAAGATAAGTTCTCATTTTACTGCTCTTTCTTATTTGGATTACTATAGACATCAACCAACTATGTGTCACCAATGTTTCTTCTCTAGAGAAAGAGAGTTCGGGTGTTAGATCGCTTCTCCCTATTATCCGTTACCCGTAAGGTGTATCGTAGAATTGACACAAACACTTTTTTGCCCTGCTCCTTTACTACTTGATCCAACAACACAAGGCTTCCCTCACCAGTCAAACACAGGAACCAAACAACAAGCTATGCTTTGGACTACCACCACCCCAACAACAGATTTTAGTATTCTTTCATTCTAGAAACCGGAAAACCATCAACACTTCATTTCTTTGAATCAGGACCATTCTGACTAAGGACCATTCAATCACTTACATCACCACTAAATAGGCTAAGAAGAAAACTACACAAACCATTCATAAGCTAGCTAGACAGGTGAAAACATAAACCAGCTTCATTTTATTTCATTCGACCAGCCTCGTGGGTTTAGTTTCGCCAAGCCTAACGGTTCTATCCACACACACGTTCTCGCATCACGTTCTAGCATCATGGGTTCTACCAGCCCTAAAGCCACCATCCATGTTCCATTGTACCACCCCTCTCTGTAGATGGCAGTTGTTCGTTGTACCACCCCTCTCTGTAGATGGCAGTTGTTCGTTGTACCACCCCTCTCTGTAGATGGTAGTTGTTCGTTGTACCACCCCTCTCTGTAGATGTCTTTAGTCCATGGGACTGCCCCACCTGAAATATGTGGTCAATCAATATGCGGATAAGATATATGAGAGGAAGAACAGAGGAAGATAGGGCCAGCTTCCTAATACTCTCTCTTTACTTATAAACTCTGCTAGCCACATATGCGGAAAAGAAATCTATCTTCGGGAAGATCTCTCCAAGCGTGCCTCATGAAACAAATGAACACTGCGTCATGAAACAATGGCATAAGGAGATCAATCATGCATAGACTTTAGCGTATTTATTACCCGTATCTATATGTAGTCTATTTTAGCCTCTATTTAGGAAGGCATATCTCATCAGCTAGCCATAGCCAGCATAGTTATACCCGGTAAGCACATAGCGCAGGTACAGGTCTCTATTCATTATTAAGGAAGGTCCGGAGGGTCTTGCGCTTCCGAGTGCAAGGACCGGAGGGGCTCGACTGTTAAGGAGAAGAAAACCAACTTATTTATATACTTTACCAATGACCAAGGTCTCTATTCATTAGTCTTTATACCCGGTAAGCATATTCATATCATGAACTAACGTAAGGGCATTGAACTGTGCCTCCACCTACATCTTCAAATATAAATATAAGTGAGAAGGAGCTATCATCATTCATTACTGGGAGAAGGAGCTATCATGTTTATTCCCTCCACATTCTCTTCCCTCAACTCGCCTCTCTCTACCTACTTTTCTACGCTCCTGTTGGCCATGCAAAGACACATTCGATCACGTCTATTTTTCGTCTCTATTCTGATGGCGGCCCGTTGGTCGAGCGATGGCGACCTTTAGTCAAGAGTTCGTTCCTCTCCCATCAGTCGAGAGTTCGACAGGCTCACCCTCACCTTGCCGGGGGCATGATGGTGGCCCGTTGGTCGAGCGTGCTCCGCATCCTCTCCTTATCAGTCGATCCCCTCACCCATCGGAATGAGTGAGTGACTCTGTCGATGGCAGCCTTGACAGTCGAGTGTGCTTACGCACCCTGCCGGTGATGGCGACCCGGTGGTCGAGCAACTAAAGTTTCAATTTACTTATTGGGTGGGCGGAATTATGGTTGAGCCCCTCTCCTTGACAATCGAGTGTGTTTACGCACCCTCACCCATCAGAATGAGCGAGTGACTCCGTCCCTCTCCTTAACAGTCGAGCGTGCTTACGCACCCTGCCGGTTCAATTTACTTATTTGGTGGCCCCTCTCAAATAAGTAACTAAAGAGAAACTAAAGTTTCAATTTACTTATTGGGTGGGGGGCGGTGGTCGAGCCCCTTCGGTCCTCTCCCGATGGTCGAGCAACTAAAGTTTAAATTTACTTATTGGGTGGGGGGGCGGTGGTCAAGCCCCTCCGGTCCTCTCCTGGTGGTCGAGCCCCTCCGGTCCTCTCCCGGTGGTCGAGCAACTAAAGTTCCTTGTTTTCCTAGTGTCAAGCAAACCCCTACCTGTCCTTGCTTTCCTAACGTCAAGCAAGCAATAAATTGATTTTACTTATTGGGTGGGGGGGCATTGGTCAAGTCCTCTCCTTAACAGTTGAGCGTTCGTACCTCACCCTGTCGGGGGCATGATGGCGGCCCGTTGGTCGAGCGTGCTCCACATCCTCTCCTTATTAGTCAAGCCGATGGCGGCCTTAACAGTTAAGCATGCTTACGCATCTTGTCGGTCCTTGCCCAGTGCGGACAAGCGACTACGTCCCTTCAAATTACGCGGGGCATACAAGGCCTGAGATGGACAGTAGAAAATCTCTCCAGGTCGGTCGAGATTTCAAGGACAAAGCAGAGTGTCTTATATATGTAATTACGCTTTAAGGCTCAACCATCCATACGGGGAGAATAAAGACTAGTTCATGTCTCCTTGACTATCAGGTAAGACCCCAATGACCCCAAACAGATATTGCTGCTCGGCAAAGGCAGAATGACATATCTCGAATGACGTAATTACGTATATAATGAATGACTGGAAGAAAAGCATAATTTCATTACGCTTTCTCTGCAGAAAATGCTGCTATGGGCATATGTCATTATGTGATCGGTTCATTCATTATATATGTAATTTCTGACATGTCTCAATAGCCCAAATCCCACCATCAAACCTGAGATTGGAGGTCTAATTTGGAGTTCCTACGCTCTTCACTCCAATGGAGACTTTATTCAGGCTTTTTGATTCTCTGCTGGACATCCATCCCCAACACCCCTGGCTGGACCACCATCCTAGCATGCACCAACAGCTCACTTTCTTTTAGTAAAACATAACCCCCCTTATTGGAGTAGTTATGGGAATATGACAAATCAGCTCTCATCGGAGTATGAACAAATCTTTAGTTAAAGCTTGTCGGAGTATGAGTCAATCTAGAAATCATCTCTATCGGGGTTTGAGTAAGATTCAAATATACCTTTCAATCTTGTTGGAGCTTCTACTAAGGAGGAAAAGAGGCCTATTTTTCCTAACTAATCTTGTCGGAGCTTCTTCACTTGGATCTACTGGATATGCACCTTATCTTTCTCAAGACCATATCTCTTGGGCCACTACCTCGAATTAGATCTACCCATATGCCACCTTTTCTTTAGAATTTAGGCTTTTCACCCACCAGCAGCCTACCTTGCAGACAACATAATCTGTAGTACCCTCGACTGAAACTGGTAAGCAGCATAAGAAACCACCATAAAGTGACACATTCTATTTCTCTCTACGGGTCCACCCGGCATCCAACATAATGATGGGAATCACTGTGCTATGTGAATTGAGATCAACCCTCTTGCTTTGGCCGGTACCGAAGAAATTCACGCTATGTTGTATAAAAACAAACGTATATAAATCTACGCTGTGTGGTGTGTCAATATTCCATATAAGCCGCTGTATCTGTCGTTGTAGCTGCCGCTGTTTCCGTATCCGTCGTTGTTTCCATTCGTTGTAGCTGTAGTTGCTGTATCTGTAGTTTTCGTAGTTGCTGTATATGTTGTAGCTGCCGTAGCTGTTGTCATTCGTAGTAGTTGGTGTAGTTGTTGTATCCATAGTTGCTATAGTGGTTGTATTTGTTGCCGTAGGCTACTCCCCCAACAAAGGTTGTATTCTATATGTTGTACTGCCAACCCCTAGGTGCTGACTATAAAGAATCACTATCATCGATCACTGTAGGCCCTGCTCTGCCAATGTGGGAAATCAATAACTAACTGGTGCTACTTCGCTATTGCTGACTGTCAATCGTTTACATAAAAAATGGCACGAACACCTTACAGGGACGTGGATTGAAAACGGGTAAAACGCACTAAGAACCGACTCCTTCCTGTGTATGTATCGAACTGTTAACGGTGGATAATCTATGAAAGTTCCCGCACCAAGAACCACTACCTCCTGGGCATGGGCGAGAACAGGTTATGTATAACTCCTTCCTGGACACGTACAACTGGGTATCGGAACTGACTGGGAATCGACTGTTGGATCAGCTCTTGGCATGGAATACCAGCATCTAATGAATCAACACCAGGCAATCATAGGTAACCTATCTGAAAGGGGCGAGGGGGTGAGGGGGTGAGGATACGAACCCGCTTGCAAAATAGTAGTAGTGAGAGGGTATAGTTCATAAAGAATCAAATCCATTTCATTGTTCCGATGAGTCATTGGCCATCTGACCGCCTAAAGAAGCGTTTTTATGGCTTAAACCCAGCAACTGAGAAGGTTTCCCAAATTCTGTTCCAATCTAAGTTGTTCTTGGCTGTGCCAAAGTAGGCAGCGTGAGCGATCAAGCAGCGATCCCTTTCCCTTTCTTTCCACAACTACTCCTTTTCCATTCAACCTTTTTTTTCTAGAGCTAACCTTTTCCAGATTCCATATCCATTCCACCAGAAGAGCTAACCATCATTTCCAGAGCTAACCTGAAGGCATAAGCAATCTGCCGTATCAAACCAGAATCAGAAGCAATCCGGGAGCTCACCTACAACAACTACTTTCATCTCCAACCAGCAACCAGATCAACGCCACTCACTTGATCAAAGGCCATCTGAAACCCTACGACTAGATCCAAGCAAGCAACCAGAGAGAAGTAGGCAAGCAGTAGGAGATCAGAGGACGTAGGCAAGCGGTATTATCGGGCCTAGCTGTTCCTGGCGGGCGATATTCTCGTTCGTGGGGCATACGACGTGGGCGGTATCGATCCAACCCGAACTAACCAGAAGCGCTATCCGCCGGGGATCAGACCCCATTTCCACAGATCGAACCATTCCCAGAGCTCACTATTATTTCCATAAGCAATCTGGGAGCTCACCTACGACTAATTCCAGATCCAAGAACAACCAACCCCCAAACTAACCAACCAACGACTCACTAGGGGTATGCATCATATAATAAAGCGATGCTCCTCATATATATTCAATGGCATTATAACTGCCCTGCTGAAGAAGCATGAGCCAGCTTCATAACATTGACAATCTCGAAATTTTGTATTGACCGAGTTTTTCCCTAGAATCTGCTGTTGGTTCTATCGAGTTATTGCGGGCACCCAGATGAACCTTTACCCTATCTTCTTATGATCCTTGGTACAACATATTCACTTATGGTTTGGCCAAGCCTTGATCATATAAGAAACAAATCATCTGTAATAAGATCTTTTATCCACTAAATAATTATATCGCCTATGTTGGCTAAATTTCATTCAACCTTCAAGGGAGGACAGAGCTACGAGTCTCGAGTCTGAATGTCAAAGAGATCCCCAGCCTTGGACTTTCTTTCAGCTACGATGACTAAGGATGCATCCGGAAGAAGGTGAGTTATTTTGTAAAGAATGACTTTGCAAGTCACTTCCTTCTCCTTAGTATTGATGAAGGGCCCCACTACCAGATGAAAAAATTCCACCCGTAGGTCTTGAGAAGGCGTTAAAGTGTCCACCATAGAAGTAGCAGGTTTAGCATAACGATATTGGGAATTTGCATGGGTGTTTGCTAGAGTCGTAGGTCAGGAGGATATTGCACATGTGCCTAGGTATGTTTTGCATGTTATATACTACTCTCTGCATAAGGGCACTGTATTCGACTGGGGAGAACTCATATCAAATGAGCTCTCTCATCAGCTGTCAAACTTCCAAAAGACGAAGAGGATCTTTATGGCATCTTATCTCATATATGCTTTGATTTCGTGTAACACGTTTTCAAATCTTAGTCCAAAAGCAGATGTCGATATGAATGAGTTACAGGACACAGATATGGCTCCCAAAAGACAGCGCAAGCAGAAAGAAATAGTGAAAGAGGCCAGCCTAGAGAGATAAATGTCAGTAGAACCGGAAGCTTAGGAAGTCACTGGGCCATTTTATGGATATAAAAAATGCAAGATAGACCTGGACTTTTTTCTGCAATGGGGTGAAATTGACCAAATGTGTCAGGGAGGACAAATATCCAGAGCTCCCACTGCAACCGGGTGAGAAGAATCCTGATGCTAGGTGTTATCACTCAGGTTGTCCCTGAAGGTTAAGAAAGGGATACGACCGAGGTAACCACAAACCAACTTTGGACTGCAGGTTCTAGCCAACCTGCAATCAGAGAGGGCTCTCTCTTTTAGATTTAACTTTGTTTGAAAGGATTTCAGGCTAGGTCTTGGGCTCAGGGGGTTCTTTGTTTTGTTTTGGTGGGAAAATTGATTTCTCAGGTGGAGAGGCAGTGCATAGTCTAAGTTTCTCGAACCATTGGGCGTGGAGTCAAGGAGGAGAAATGTTGTTATATTTCTTTAATCACAGTGAGGGAAGATGGAGCCAGATAGCTGAGGTCGAAGCAACTTTCAGGTTTTATGGACGGAAGAGATGCCAAGCAATGAGAGGCAGTTAAGAATCTCTCAATCGGCTTAACAGAGGAGATGACAGAGCACTACCTAGGGGCAGTTAAGAATCCCTAGATAATTGGAAAACACAGGTAAATTGGGGTAAATATGATCCGGGAGGAATTCATATTCATAACCAATTCATTGAGACGAAAACACAGAGAAATAGCAGAAATTGAGCATAGAGAGTGTTTAAACTAATTCTAGGCTATTCTTTCTTCCTGCTATTTAGATAATGGCAAACACATAAACAGAGATAAGAGTCACTTATTGCTTCAAGCCGCAGCGCAGGAATTCCATCCTCAACTCTTCAAAACATTCATCAACAACAGAAAGTTCGTTCTCCGAGCTTTCAGCAATCTTTGATTATGGAAGAACTCAGGTATACAATGCAAGTCTCTAATGAAATTCTCAATTGACCAACCCTTAAAACTATACAGAGGGTGGTATATATAGGGAAAAACTTTCTATCTACTGCTTTTATTACATCTTGACCTAATCAAGTCATATAACATCATTTATTGACCTAACTCTATTTGGAATTAAATGCAAAAAATCTCTTGAGCGGCGCTGAGGGTCGCCGTATCAGAAATAAGTGAATGATGTGGTCCTTGGTGGCTTGCTGTAGTGTCTTCTAAAATAAATATGCATGGGTTCCTGTTCCTCGATGTCTGCCTGCATTTAAGTTTAATCTGTGATTTGAGTGCAGGAATGGGCTTTAGCTGCCTGATTTGACTTCCTGATGGGCTCATTAATTCTTAGCTGCTTCGAGCCACTAAAATATCTTCGGCTGATACTCTTTGGAGTTTTTTCCTTCTCTGATACTCTTTGACAAAATCTGGGCTGCTGATCTGATGTGCTGCGGGTCTAATCACGAATTAATGGCCGTTGTTCAGCCTCTGCACCTCTGAAATTGTTTTCTGATCCTTTCGGCATGCTCTGTGAAGAAAACGAATCTTTTATGTGCCTTTTTGGGCTTCCTGGGGCTGCATGGAGCGAAGATTCCTTAAAGATTCCCTGAATATTCTCCATTTTGGCCCAAAAAATCCTGCGATAGGCGCAAATCGCTCATCAAAAACTGCCTCAGAATTCGATTCCGGGGCTCCGAAGTGCGATTTTTGCGCCTCTGCACCCAAAAAATGCTGATGACGTCAGCATTGTACGGCGGGTGACGTCAGCATGGCGATGTGGCGGGATGACGTCAGCATGACATCATCAATTACGGTCGATGACGTGGCAGGTACGGTGGCGGGGACACATGGCAGTGACGTGGCAGGAGGCCACGCAGGCAGGTGACTCATCGGGTGACTGGGTAGGGGGGTGACGTGGGCATGACTGTGCAGGGGGTGACGTGGGTGGTGACGTCACCGGGCGGGGCGGTAAGCGGTATGTGGCGCACCGCTTATGGGGGATGGCGGTTTCGGAGGGGGGGCTCCGCCACAGCCCGGCGCTTGATGCGTGGCGAGAGTACGGCAACAAAACCGCCGAACTCCCGGACGTTAAAGGTCGGGCGCGTCAGGGAGGAGGATGCCCGCCAGCCGTAGATTTGCGGGGCTGTGGATTGGACGGCTGGCGGCGGACGCGAAGGGATAGGGGGTTAACGGGCGGGAATATTCGCAGGAATATTCTGAAATTAATAAGCGCGGCGGATGGGTTATAAACTTAGGAAAACGGGTTTACGGGGTTAAATAAAGGCGCGGGTTAGTATTTATGCACAGGAACTTTGGGTTAGGGGCGGGATGTGGGTTTTTACAGCGGTGGGGTGAAATTTTTCACGGGGAAAGGTGAAATCATGGGTTTTTTGGGGGACTTTGGGGTTAAGGGAGAGGTTACTAGCTGACCAGATGTCAAACCAGTTCCTCAATGACGCGGATGAGCTAAAAACAGTCCCAGATGGACTGAGATTTCCCGGACTTGGTAGAATTATGGCTATAATGCCAAGGATGGGATATTTACGTAGGGGAGTGTTATATACATGATTTTAATAGGCGAAAGGAAAACTGAAAGGGAATTATATAATAAAGTTAAAAGTTAATATGGAGATGAAGAGAGGGCGCTAAGGTGTGAGACCTTATGCCATTTTTGGGAAAAGAAGACTCACAGATTATGAGTGAGCAATCCTTGAGTGAAGGAGATCCTCACTAAGGCAAATGTCATGGGGATGATGAAACTGAGAGGCTCAAGCAGATCTTGACCTCTTGGGGGATGTTAGTAAGTGACTTTGGGGTGATCAAAAGAAAGGGGAGGTTAGTGAATCTCAGCCTGAGTACCTTCATGAAACTGCAAAACTGCCTGACAACTGGGATCAGAAAAGATAAGACATTGTGGAATACAAAATTGATCATTAGTCATGATTCTGCCACACCAAAGCTACCTACCTAGCCTATTGTCCTAACATTTTTACTTCTTTTTGTTTTGGGTGCACTTAGACTTGCAGACCCAGATTCACAATTTTTCTTTTGAATTTTCTTAACTAGATCTGCACTTATTTCTGCCAGGGCCCAGATTAAACAGTTGGGTCCCTTTGATTCTCTACCTATCTAAAAATCTGCCAAGATTAAACTGTTTGGACAGATGTCATTCTCTATATTCTAAAACAGGAAATTGAAACCTAGGGAAGCCAGGATTAGACGGTCTGGACCTCCCTCTAAGAACTTCTTCAAAACTGGAACAACTCATCAAAATTGGAAACAGCAGTAACATTTGAATTGGCATACTCTATTACTTCTTCTCTGGTTTTCTTCTCTGGAAATATGGAACCTTGCTGCAAGAAAGATGACATATTTGGCATGTAAAAATGTCAATCATGAAATATGAAACCTGTTGCAACAGGAGGCTAACAGTGGCTCCACTTGGGGATGGCTTTTCCTTGTGAAAAGTCAAGAACAGCAGGTCAGACTGCCTTGATCTCTGTTGTCACTGTAAACTGAAAAAACTTCTTTGCTCTGGCTGTTAGAAATATGAAACTTTGTGACAAAACGACCTTCTCCTCAATTGAATCTTTGTGAACTGCTCAGCAACGCCTGCTTTCTTCTGCGTGCTGTATTATTATGTACAATCCTGCCTGAGAATATATCTTTGAAAACATGGATTGCAAATTGATGTATTTCCTTCAGATTTGGTGTGAAATAAATTGCTGAAATCTTTCCTCTTCTGTTAACCTTTTCTTGCCTGAAAATTGCAAGTGCAAAACAACTTCTCTTTGACCCGAATTGTTGTTGTGACGTTGTTCTCTTGCTGCCTTGCTGAGATTGATACAGAGATAGGTCTTTAAAAACTGGACAATCAGCACCAGCTGTGCCTCCATGAATTTACTACTGTTCCTTCAATAATCGGCCTGCTTATCAAAATGAATTAAAAACAGTGCTCATATATACACAATATAATTGTACAAAGATATTTACAGGACTTTCATTGTTTTAGCAACAAGGATCGTGATAATGTTTCAACATCCTGCCATTCACAGGGCCTTCTTCAACGGTGCTGTCCTCCATAGATTTGAGAAATAGGTGTTGTTTCCTTGAACAGTAGAAATAATAAATGGGCCTTTCCACAGGAAATCAAAATTTGCATGCTTGCCCTTGTCTTCTCTTCTTGAGTCCCACTTTAAAACCTTGTCATCAATTCTGAAATATTCATCTTTAGCTCTCCTATCAAACATCTTTTTGAGCTTTTCTTGCAAAATCTGTGCTCTGTCATATACTTGTTCTCTGGTTTGCTGGAGATGGATTGTCTGATTAATTCTTCTTTGAATGTCATTTGGTTCCGCCTGAATCTCTTGTAACAGCTTGATGGTGGGAATGCTCAGGGATGAAGGAAATCTAGCCTCCATTCCATATACCAGCTCATAAGGGCTCATTCCAATTGATCTTTTGCTTGAAAGTCTGTCTGCCCATGGGGCATTCACCAGCTTTTTGTGCCAGTTTTTCTTGTTTTCTTCTAGCATCTTCTTTATGATGTTGATGAGGCTTTTGTTAGATGATTCGGCCAATCCATTGCCTTGAGGGTAATATGTTGTAGAGTGGCCCAGGGTGATATGAAACTTATGGCAGAAACTGATCATCTTTTTGGACTTAAAGGAAGCGGCATTATCAGTGATGATTTTCTCAGGACAGCCAAATCTAGAGAGGATGTTGCATTCAAGGAATTGGATAATGATGGTATCATTAGCTTGTCTACAAGGAATGGCTTCAACCCACTTGGTGAAATAATCGGTGGCTGCTAGGATCCATTTGTGTTGGCCTGAGGAAGAGGGATGGATTTCTCCAATGAAGTCAAGACCCCATTGTTGAAAAGGTTTTTCGGTGGAGATTGGTTTAAGGGGCAGGGGCAATAATTTTCTCTTGCCTTCAAAAATTTGGCACTTATGACATGTTGTGGAAAATTTTTTAACATCTGCAAAAAGAGTGGGCCAGTAGAAACCAGCCCTCAGGATTTTGTCTGCTGTGGACTTCCAGTAGAGATGTCCTCCACAATCACCTGCATGGAATTCTTTCATGACATTGTTGGTTTCATTCATGGTTAAGCAATTTAACAATATACCTTCATGATTTCTCCAAAATAATGCACCATCAACAACACAAAATCTCAAAGCTTTCATTTTCAAAAATCTTTTCTTTGTTCTGGACAATCCTGGGGGAGCACACAGGTTTAACAATACAAAGCAAATATCAGTGTACCAGGGGCATTGCAGAAATATTTCACTGATCTGTGGAGTCGCCAGCTCCGGTTCATTGTCCAGCTGGTTAATGTCTAAGACCTGAAAGTTTGTTTCGGACATCAGTTTAGCTAAACCTTGTCCCTTTATCAGCTTGGTTGGTTTTATTTCAATGTCGTATTCGAGGATACTTGCAATCCACTTACCTCTTTTGCCTTCTAATCCGTCTTGAGTCAGTATGTCTTTTACAGCAGCGTGTGGGACGTAGGCGATCACGTGTGAATACAGTATATACACTCTAAAATCCTTGATGGCCTTGATAAGCGCGTAGGCCTGTTTTTCCATTATCGGGTACTTCAATGGGGCGTCTCTTAAGGCTCGGCTGAAAAAAGAAATTGGCTTTTCAGCTCCCTGTTCATCCTTCTGCAGCAGGACAACAGTTATCGTATGCTCGGATGCAAACGAAAATATGATGAAATCTTTATCGAACTGTGGACTGGTTAGGACAGGGGTTTGAGTTAAGGCAGATTTGATACTCTCAAATGCTTGCTTAGCATCCAGGGACCATCTTACCTTGGCATCCTTCTTTAACATGTTGCTTAATAGTCTTATTAATTCAGCCAGATTTGGAATGAATCTTCTCAGGAAGTTGATTTTCCCAAGGAATGCTTGTAACTCTTTTATGTTTCTAGGGTATGGGATTTGGAGGATGGCTTGTATTCTCTAAGGGTCAATTCTGATCCCATCTTTTGATATAATGTGGCCAAGCAATTTTCCTTCTTCAAGGCCAAATAAGGACTTCTTAGGATTTAAGGAAATTCCATATTTTCTGCATGTTATGAAAATTTGCCTAAGATGCTTGAGATGTTCTTCATCAGATTTGGAAAATGGGGTTAAATCATCGAGGTACACAACTAGGAAGTCATGTATTTCTTTGGCGAAAGCAATATCCATTGCTCGTTGAAAAGTAGCACCAGCGTTTTTAAGTCCAAATGGCATCTTTACATACTTAAATGTTCCCCAGGGTGTGGTAAAAGCTGTTTTGTCTTGGTCATCTGGGTGAACAAGTATCTGGTTAAAACCCGAAAATCCATCTAGTAAGGAGATTCTAGATGATCCCACTACTCTCTGCAATATGTGGTCCATTTTGGGCAAAGGATAGTGGTCTTTTAAGGAGACTTGGTTTAAGTTTCTGAGGTCCACACAAAGTCTGATTTCTCCTGTCTTTTTTCTTGTAGGAACAAGATTGGACACCCACTCAGAGAATCTGATAGGTGCTATAATGCCTGCTTCCCACATCCTTTTTACTTCTTTTTCAATCGGGGGAAGCAGCACGGGGTTGATTCTTCTCAATTTCTGTTTGAAGGGCTTCTGATTGGGCTTCAATGGGATAGTGTGCTGAATCACTGATGTATCATAGGACTTCAAGTCCTCATAGCTCCAAGCAAATACATCTTGAAATTCTTTGAATAAGTCAATGTACTTGGGCTTTTGATCGGGTGGCAAGTTTTTAGACAGTTTGATCATTTTTGGATTCTCTGGTGTCCCAATGTTGTGTTCTTCAATTTCCGTGTTTATTGGTTGCAATTTTGGTTTTCTGGGAACGTCATTAGAGTCAAACATGTCTTCTAGTGGAGTTAGCCCAGCAGGCAGAAAATTATCCTTTAGGTCAATGATTTCTACTTCTGTTTTGTCTATTTCTTCTGCCTATGTTTGTCTTAGTTGTTCAATGTTTTCATTGTCAAAAACGATTGGCTTCAGAATCAGTTTGGCTATTGCAGCATCTAAAGCTTGTTGACTTTCATTTCTCTGTTGTTCAGAATCTGTCATGGCATCCGTGTCAATGTGAATATTTGAGAATTCGTGAGCAAGGGTAAGGAAATTGTTAATCTGGGCATCATTCTCGAATACTTGCCAATCTCTTACATTATTTGGGACGGTGGGTCTATGTTTTATTTCGGCTGTGAAGTGATGATTCGGGTCAAAAGGGAGCTTGCATGTACTCGCGAAGGTGGCTAGGCTGTGTGCATGAATGTTGTGATTTCTGGAAATCTTGTCAATCTTGAATTCAGAGAATGACTGGAGTATATCAGTAGCAGCTGTTCTGTAGGCTCTCATTCTATTGTCATTGGTAACAAAATTACCTTTTATCTGTTGTATGACTAGATCAGAGTCACCTAAGATAGCTATTTTTACAGCACCTAGAGTTTTCAGCAGTTTAAGGCCTAACAGCAGAGCCTCGTACTCTGCCATGTTATTTGTGCATTTGAAATTCAGTCTATAGGCATGTCCTTCAGCATGGTTATCATATGTATTGTGAATCCAGACACCTGCCCCTGCTCCTAACTTGTTAACAGAACCATCAAACTCTAAGAACCATGTGATTTCTTGCCTGTGATCAGTATCAAGGGATTGAGCTATTTTAGGATTGGGCAGATTTAGAATTTCTGTTTGGGGAGGTTCTTGTAACATGCTGGTTGCATTTACTGTTTTGACAATCTTTTTATTGTGGGTAACCGCTTCTTCACTGATGTGCACTTGTTGTTCTAGAGCGAAAGGCTCCTTATTGGTGGGCAGATCCAAATCATCATTAAATAAAATGAAAGAATCCATATCGGAATGGATCGAATAAATGGGAAAATTTTCAGGCTTGCTTTCACTACTCACTACATATTTCATGAGCGTTTCTCTGTACAGTCTCTTTGGTTGCCCAAAGACTGAAATGGTAGCATAGGAAAGGTCTAGTTGAAGGGATCCTTGAAGCTTCGCTCCCCATGATCTTGACAGGAGCATACCGTACTTGGGAGGAATATCAGCGACCACTACATCCATGAGAATGGTCTTGTTCGGATATTGAACTAGGGAAACACATAGATCTTTGATGAGACCTAGACATTTCACTTGACTTGAGTCAAATGAGTATAAATCTTTGTAAGGTCTTGTGATGTCGAGGTTCAGTTTTTCCATCACTGCTTTGGGCATAAGATTGTGCGATGCCCCTGAGTCAAACATAGCGTTGTGCAACACTTTGTCATGTATATGCAGACTGATATAAAAGGGTGGGACAGGTCCATAGGTAGATTTTCCATTAACTTCTGGGCCAAATAGCAGTTCAGGGGAATCATCCAAAACATTTACATCATCTTTATTTTCTGGCATTTGCAATGATCTCTGAATTTGTTGCCTATACACATCGTGTTTAGCCAATTCTGAAAGAGGAATGGCTATCTTGAGTTTTCCAATCTCTGTTTCTAAACTGAAAGGCTTCTCCAGGGTAGTCCTGGTATTGGCATTAGCAGTTTTTCCCTCTTCATTTGAATTCTCAACAACGTGCTTTTGTTTATCAATGCTATGGGATGCATTTGCTTGCAGTTTGTCAACTTCAGGGGTACTTTTTGGGACGTTGTTTGAGTTTTGTTTTGAGAAAGGAGGTGTCAAAGGCTGCCCAACAATAGGTTGCATGTCTGTTATGTCCTCTACAGTCACTTGACTGGAGTTTGAGGCAGTCGTGTCAGCTGGTTGGGTTATAACAGCTGTGTTTTTAATCTTGTTGGGCTGTTTGGTTTCCTTTGTCTTGCTGGGCTCAGAGATGTCGATGGTCCTAGTTCTGAGCTTATACTGTTTGTGCACTTCATATACAGCAGCATCATAACCTTGTTTAAAATCAAAAGATTCGCCAGTTTTAGTTTGAAATTGATTATCATCTGTTCATTTTGGTCTTCTTGTGTCAAGAAAGTTTGATGCTCACCCTTTAGATCCATTACATTTATGTGATTGTCTTCTATAGGCTGACTGGATGTGGATCCTTCTACGTAGTTATCTTGAAAAGGGGGTCTAATATCCTGGTCTTGGTTGGGATTACCAGCATTTATGTTCTGTGTTTTCCTAAAATTCGGGTTTCTTATAGTGTTGGACTGCTGCCCTTCCCATGATGCTTTTCTCTCAACATGTTCTACTCTTTCTCCTAGTCTTTGCAGGCCATTAATGATAGCGTCAAGTTTCTGGTCAAAGGCCGAGGGTTCTTCCTTAAAGGTGGTTCTCTTTTCCATTCTCGCTCTGTTTCTTTTGGCAATTAAGTTGGCTTCTATCGTGACAGCAACCTTTTGCGCATCTTCAAGGGTTGTGGGAGCTCTTTCTTTCAACTAATATGCCATATCAAGGTCAAAACTGTCGGGAAATTTGTACAAGGCTAAATCGGGTGGAGGTCTTAAACTCTGTGGTATCGCGTTATATACATTGTTGAATCTTGCACAGTACTCCAAAACGGTCTCTTAAGGACCTCGTTTGATTGTATCATATTCAGCTAGTATGCGCAAAGGATCTTTCTTTTTCTCCCATCTGTTGGTAAAGGCTAGGTAAAGCTCATCGGGAGTGGTTATGGAATTTGCAGCAAGTGATTTGAACCAAGTTCTTACATCACCTGTCAGGCTCTGAACAAAAATTCTCATTCTCACGCTGTCATCATCTATTTCATAGTTCTCAAAATGGTCTTGCATCTTTTTGGCATGCTGAATAGCTGTGAAAGGGCCAGTGGAATCAAAATATGTGATTTTGGATTGGTAGTCCTGAGGTAAAGCTGCAGCGTTAGCAGGCAACTGCAGGGGTGCATATCTATTAGCCATATTTGCAGGGTTTATAGGAATGACAGGGATAACTGGAACAACGGGAACGACTGGTACAACAGGGGTGATAGGAACGGTAGAAACAACAGTGGTTGTAATGGGAATATGTGCAGTGAATGAAGGTGTGAAAGGAGGGCTTTGAGATGTAGATGATGAACTAGAGGAAGCAGGGGTAGACCGGAATAAAACCTTGACAGGAGTTGGGACAGAGCTAGGGTAAGCTGTTTCAGGACTCAGATCAGCAAAATTTTCCTGTCTTTGTTGCTTCCTAAGGACTTTAGGGATTATGTTAGGGTTTTCAAAAACAGTTGGAGGATCTGGGTCTGGGTTTGACCTTGTATATCGCGGATTTTTCTTGGGAGCCAGCTTTCGAACTTGTTTTTTGGGTATATTTTTGGAATATTTTTGTATTCACAGGGGCCAGATAAGATTTTGGAATGGCTGTGTATATCTTAAAACTAGCATGAAGATTGACTGAAGCAGCTTTTATCTAAACCTGTTAATGTAAAACAAAAACAGTTTCAAAGGCTTCCTGGCTAACATTCAGGCTTCATCTGTAGTTTTAGGAAATATACAACAATTAGAAAATCGATTTCTACAGGGATTTTTTAACCTTCTTCATGAAACTTTGTAAAATTAACTGAGGAAGGTCCCCAGTGGAGTCGCCATTATGTTATCACTCAGGTTGTACCTGAAGGTTAAGAAAGGGATACGGCCAAGGTAACCACAAACCAACTTTGGACTACAGGTTCTAGCCAACCTGCAATCAGAGAGGGCTCTCTCTTTTAGATTTAACTTTGTTTGAAAGGATTTCAGGATAGGTCTTGGGCTCATGGGGTTCTTTGTTTTGTTTTGGTGGGAAAATTGATTTCTCAGGTGGAGAGGCAGTGCATAGTCTAAGTTTCTCGAACCATTGGGCGTGGAGTCAAGGAGGAGAAATGTTGTTATATTTCTTTAATCACAGTGAGGGAAGATGGAGCCAGATAGTTGAGGTCGAAGCAACTTTCAGGTTTTATGGACGGAAGAGATGCCAAGCAATGAGAGGCAGTTAAGAATCTCTCAATCGGCTTAACAGAGGAGATGACAGAGCGCTACCTAGGGGCAGTTAAGAATCCCTAGATAATTGGCAAACACAGGTAAATTGGGGTAAATATGAGCCGGGAGGAATTCATATTCATAACCAATTCATTGAGATGAAAACACAGAGAAATAGCAGAAATTGAGCATAGAGAGTGTTTAAACTAATTCTAGGCTATTCTTTCTTCCTGCTATTTAGATAATGGCAAACACATAAACAGAGATAAGAGTCACTTATTGCTTCAGGCCACAGCGCAGGAATTTCATCCTCAACTCTTCAAAACGTTCATCAACAACAGACAGTTCGTTCTCCGAGCTTTCAGCAATCTTTGATTATGGAAGAACTCAGGTATACACTACGAGTCTCTAATGAAATTCTCAATTGACCAACCCTTAAAACTATACCGAGGGTGGTATATATAGGGCAAAACTTTCTATCTACTGCTTTTATTACATCTTGACCTAATCAGGTCATATAACATCATTTATTGACCTAACTCTATCTGGAATTAAATGCAAAAAATCTCTTGAGCGGCGCTGAGGGTTGCCGTATCAGAAATAAGTGAATGATGTGGTCCTTGGTGGCTTGCTATAGTGTCTTCTAAAATAAATATGCATGGGTTCCTATTCCTCGATGTCTGCTTGCATTTAAGTTTAATCTGTGATTTGAGTGAAGGAATGGGCTTTAGCTGCCTGATTTGACTTCCTGATGGGCTCATTAATTCTTAGCTGCTTCGAGCCACTAAAATATCTTTGGCTGATACTCTTTGGAGTTTTTTCCTTCTCTGATACTCTTTGACAAAATCTGGGCTGCTGATCTGATGTGCTGCGGGTCTAATCACGAATTAACGGCCGTTGTTTGGCCTCTGCACCTCTGAAATTGTTTTCTGATCCTTCCGGCATGCTCTGTGAAGAAAACGGATCATTTATGCGCCTTTTTGGGCTTCCTGGGGCTGCATGGAGCGAAGATTCCTTAAAGATTCCCTGAAGATTCTCCATTTTGGCCCAAAAAATCTTGCGATAAGCGATTAGGCGCAAATCGCTCATCAAAAATTGCCTCAGAATTCGGTTTCGGGGCTTCGAAGTGCGATTTTTGCGCCTCTGCGCCCAAAAAATGTTGATGACGTCAGCATTGTACGGTGGGTGATGTTAGCATGGCGACGTGGCGGGATGACGTCAGCATGACGTCATCACATACGATCGATGATGTGGCAGGTACGGTGGCAGGGACATGTGGCAGTGACGTGGCAGGAGGCCACGCAGGCAGGTGACTCATCGGGTGACTGGGCAGGGGGGTGACGTGGGAATGAATGTGCAGGGGGTGACGTGGGTGGTGACGTCACCGGGCAGAGCGGTAAGTGGTATGTGGCGCACCGCTTATGGGGGATGGCCGTTTCGAAGGGGGGGGGGGCTCCGCCACAGCCCGGCGCCTGACGCGTGGCGGGAGTACGGCGGCAAAACCGCCGAACTCCCGGACGTTAAAGGCCGGGCGCGTCGAGGATGAGGATGCCCGCCAGCCGTAGATCTGCGGGGCTGTGGATCGGACGGCTGGCGGCGGACGCGACGGGATAGGGGGTTAACGGGCGGGAATATTCGTAGGAATATTTCGAAATTAATAAGCGTGGCAGATGGGTTATAAACTTAGGAAAACGGGTTTACGGGGTTAAATAAAGGCGCGGGTTAGTATTTATGCACAGGAACTTTGGGTTAGGGGCGGGATGTGGGTTTTTACAGCGGTGGGGTGAAATTTTTCACGGGGAAAGGTGAAATCATGGGTTTTTTGGGGGTCTTTGGGGTTAAGGGGGAGGTTACTAGCTGACCAGATGTCAAACCAGTTCCTCAATGACGCAGATGGGCTAAAAACAGTCCCAGATGGACTGAGATTTCCCGGACTTGGTAGAATTATGGCTATAATGCCAGGGATGGGATATTTACGTAGGGGAGTGTTATATACATGATTTTAATAGGGGAAAGGAAAACTGAAAGGGAATTATATATTAAAGTTAAAAGTTAATATGGAGATGAAGAGAGGGCGCTAAGGTGTGAGACCTTCTGCCATTTTTGGGAAAAGAAGACTCACAGATTATGAGTGAGCAATCCTTGAGTGAAGGAGATCCTCACTAAGGCAAATGTCATGGGGATGATGAAACTGAGAGGCTCAAGAAGATCTTGACCTCTTGGGGGATGTTAGTAAGTGACTTTGGGGTGATCAGAAGAAAGGGTAGGTTAGTGAATCTCAGCCTGAGTACCTTCATGAAACTGCAAAACTGCCTGATAACTAGGATCAGAAAAGATAATACATTGTGGAATACAAAATTGATCACTAGTCATGATTCTGCCACACCAAAGCTACCTACCCAGCCTACTGTCCTAACATTTTTTCTTCTTTTTGTTTTGGGTGCACTTAGACTTGCAGACCTAGATTCACAATTTTTCTTTTGAATTTTCCTAACTAGATCTGCACTTATTTCTGCCAGGGCCCAGATGAAACAGTTGGGTCCCTTTGATTCTCTACCTATCTACAAATCTACCAAGACTAAACTGTTTGGACAGATGTCATTCTCTATATTCTAAAACAGGAAATTGAAACCTAGGGAAGCTAGGATTAGACGGTCTGGACCTCCCTCTAAGAACTTCTTCAAAAGTGGAACAACTCATCAAAATTGGAAACAGCAGTAACATTTGAATTGGCATACTCTATTACTTCTTCTCTGGTTTTCTTCTCTGGAAATATGGAACCTTGCTGCAAGAAAGATGACATATTTGGCATGTAAAAATGTCAATCATGAAATATGAAACCTGTTGCAACAGGAGGCTAACACTAGGATATATCAGACTATCAGAAGGTCCTGTCTCCACAAAGTAGCAGCCAGACCAGCTCTTATGCCTTGCACCGAGATTCTCTCCTGGCTTATTATTCACGCTAATGTAGAAAATAGGCTAATCAAGGACGAAAATGGAAAAGCCATCGCATCCTTTCAGCCATCAAGTTTGGAACTGTACTACAAGTTCCCGAAGCCTGAAACCAGTCTAACCGATGGCCGAGTTCTGCAATTTGCTCACAACATAAATTCTCATGAAATGAGAAAAGGATGGTGGATAATCGGGAAAGCGTTCAGGTCACGACGGAAGGGAATGTATCCAACCATCAACCAACCTCAGGATGCCCTACAGGTTTGCAGTGGCCCTGATCAGTAGGCTATATGGTGAAGAAGATGTGAATCAATTCAAGGAAGCCTGGATCCCTCTGCTATACCAAGTGTCAAAAGTTGGGACAATTTGAAACTGGTCTTCCATTCTGTCCACAACATTGAGGGACGTTGTTTCCAAAGCCAAATACCACTCCCCCCAACATGCTATATGTCTTCATATTTCTTAGATGTGGTATGCACTGCTAATAGTTTTGCGAGAATGGGATGGCAGTGGCAGCCTAGCGAGAAGCCAATTCACGTCTAATGTCAAATTTTGTGGGAGTATAAATACAATTCTGATTACACGAGAATATGTTAACTCTTCATGGATCCTATGTACACTTTCATTTTCTGCAAGCCTGCTCAATGCATGACTGAGAAGGCTATGCAACTGATAAGCACGATAGGGGACTGGTATGTAACAGAAAATGGCACCTATATCAGGGTATTTGGAGCTACTAAAGCCCCACATCTGTTACCCAAATTGATCCCAGATAAATTGGCCATCCAAGAGGTGGCATACCAAACTTTATTGCGCAGAGTCAGAGCCTCTCTGGCCAGGGATAAGAAGGCCCCATGGCCCGCTTTGCCTTTGTACATAGGTTATTATGGTCTGGGAAATGTTAAGGCTGCCAGAGAAGAAGGAGAGGCACTAGCCTCTTACCACTTTGGAGAGGAAAGATTTAGAAGACATGACCCTCATAGTGTCACGCCGTTGTTCAATATGCAAGTACATGTGGCCTTATCATAATGAAATATGGCAGAAATATGAGTTATACTGAAGAGAAAAATCATATGAAGAAGTGTCAGTGAGGCTCGGCAGCAAAGGCAAAGGAGCACAAGACAAGTCAGGACGACATGGCAGAACCAGACAGGGACACATGGACTCTGGGTAGACACCATATCACTTGCCACGTAAGCAAGTGACACGTGGCATCTCACGTCAGTAGAAAAGGTTATCCCTATATTTGTTCCCCTCAAAGAGATAGTGAAGATAAGGTCCTCACCCCGAGACGGTCAGGTAGGACCAGTGAAGGAGGGGTTCCATATCCATTAGTAGGGAAGGAAGTACTACCAGTCGAAGGAGTACCAGTGGAAGTAGACTTATCCAAAGCCAAGGGTTCAGTTTCATTCTCTCCATTGATCCCAAGCCTTATCCAAGTCGAGTGAGTTTGCCAAGGAGAGCCCGCAGGAGATAGCTAAGGAAGTCTTGGTTCATGAAGATAGAACCTGGAAAAATGCCAGGAAAGAAAGTAAGTCTAGGGTGCTACTGGTCATTCTTTATATATGTATTACGCTTTAGCATCGTATGGGATCTCCGCTCTCATAATGGATCGTACCAAAATCTCGTATATAGAGAATTTGAAAACATGACTATCATTTAAGGGCCATTCAAATACTTTCCTGGGGCTTCTCTTTGAGGGGAAGAAATATGAGGGATAACCAACCCTCCCTTCTAGCTCTTTGAGGGGAAGAAATCTAGTAGAGGGTCCTGGTCTTACCGTTCTAAGGCCTGTCTCTCCTTATTCCTTATCGATCGTGCGAACTAAGGCAGTGGGTATTCGTTACAGTAAGGCCCAGGTTGGGGCCCTAGCTCAAAATATCAGGTTTAGCGCATCTAGCCAGACTGTATGGTTTACCATTCGTAGTAAGGTAGGTAAGGTAACGTTATCACAAAGGCAGGGAGACAGGTGGAGTAGTGGATGATCATCTTCCAGATGCTAATCTTTTCATGGTTTAAGCTATCCCCAATTACCTAGAATAGATTGCTCTGTTTCTTATAAAAGGTTAAGATCGGCAATAAGAAACTCTGACCTTTAGAATTGAGCTCGGCGATAAGCACTATTCCAGACACATATAGGAACAACCCAAGTCACTTGGCAAACGTACCTCGGCAAACATCATTGAACAGCTAAGAACAGCTAAGGTCCTGTTCTATCCTATAAAGAAGGTTGAAAGTAAGGTCTTAAGGTAAGGTCCTAACCTTTAAGGTCTATCTATTCTATAAGGTCCTAAAGGCCCTATAAGTAAGGTAAGGCTATAAGATAAGGAAGGATAAGGTGAGGAAATATCTATGTCTCTAGGTAAGGCCTCACTTACCTACTTGACTTGGTTGGAAAAATATACACAAATTCCCGTATTCGCCGAGCTATGTCTTGCTAACCAAGATTACCCCTCCCCCTACACATATTGTGATCAACGAAAATGAGTGACCACTTAAGTGTATATAATATGACGGACCCATTAACAGCTAGCAAAAGATCTCTCTCTCTCTTAGGATCAGTTACTGCTGCTAGAAGGTTGGCTAAAGTGACCATGCATAATGACATATATAATATATGCGTTGTCTGCTAAGGCATAATGACATATATAAAGAATGACGGACGCACATATCTCATTCATGATTGGATCATGAATGAAAGGGACATATATCATTCATTACGTAATGACATATATAATGAATGACTGGATTCGAGAGCGTAATTACATATATAATAGCAACATTTTTTGTCTTATCTCTGACTTTATTATACGTAATTACGTATATAATAAGGGTTCATAGGGTTCCCGTTAGATCTTTCCATCTTCCTTCCCCTCAGCAGGAAAGCAACTTCGTACCTTTTTTCCTCTCCCTCTCGACAGTCGAGCCCTTTCCTGTTAGTCGAGCATGCTTACGCATCCTCTGGAATTTGGTCGAGCCTGCTAACGCATCCTCCAAATATCCTCTTTTGGCCATGAAAAGTGATATTTCTATCATGATGAAATCATTCCCATATCTATTCTGTCAATCATTTCTTTATCCATTCTATCTCTAGTTACCGAAATGATAAGAGTCATTACTAACTGGTCCTGAGTTAGCTCTAATCAGCTTAGTCCCCCTTTACAACTAATAGAGAATGGGCAGTAATAAATATAGGTAAGGTTCTCCTTACCTTTCACCTTATAGGACCTTACTGCCTGAAAGGACTAACCCAACCCTTCTCACTCTTTGTGGGGAATAAATCATAGTACCTTTCCCTTCTAAAGAAGGGCAGGACCTTACCGCCTGCCTGAAATCTATTCCTGAACCTACCTAAATTTCACCCGGTAAGTAAGCTAACTTTCAATCGATATTTCCCCACAAAACTGAGCTGAGTTATTGGCATTGGCACTAGCACTGGCACTAGCATTAGCCCCTGTTTGATTCGTTATTATTAGCAAGCAAAATTGAGCTATCTGGATCAATCACAGACGGATGTCACGAAGCTCCCTTCTACCTACTCCTTTTTTGTGACAGGGATGCTCCTCCCATGCTACTGCTGAAGAACCAAATTCATGTCACTCTTCGATTGATTTTTCGTCGATTCATTCACACACACATTTCTTTATTTATTGTAGGGGCTGACTGCCGGCTGGAAGCTGTATGAGCAGTAACGTCCACGTACGGCTCTGTGAGAAGGTGGACGGAAATGGCCTTGTTGTACCCTACTCTCGTCTTCGATGGGGTCTGCTCCTTCTTTTCTAGGGGAGTATGCCAATATGATCTTAATGAGGTGCGGAGCTTTGCATCTGACATTCGTTGGGCCTCTGCCTGCGGGAGCCAGCGTCCCCGGGCCTTATCTGACTGAGCAGAGCTCTTTGAGGGGAATAAATCAAGGTGCCGTAAGGCCTAAAGACCATAAGGAACGTAGTCACTCGACCATAAGGACCGGCAGGGTGAGGTAACATGGCCCCTCTCAAATAGGTAACTAAGACGAGCAACTCTCTTTTGGGGGAGGGGCCCCAAAAGGGAGGAACTTGAAGAACTAAAAGGCCGCCATCGGCCCAACTGTTAGCCCCCCCACCAAATAAGTAAATTGAAACTTGAGTTGCTCGACCATAAGGACTGGAGGGACGGAGTCACTCACTATTCTAATGGTGAGGGGCTCGACCATAAGGTCTGTCAGGGGCTCGACTGTTAAGGAGAGGGAGAGGATGCGGAGGCAGGCTCGACTGTTAAGGAGAGGACCGGAGGAACGGAGTCACTCACTATTCCGATGGTGAGGAGCTCGACCATAAGGTCCATCAGGGGCTCGACTGTTAAGGAGAGGGAGAGGATGTGGAGGCAGGCTCGACTATTAAGGAGAGGAACTTGAGTTGCTCGACCACCGGGCCGCCATCACTGGGAGGGTGCGTAAGCACACTCGACTGTTAAGGACCGGCAGCGGGGCTCGAATGATAAGGAGAGGAACTTGAGTTGCTCGACCATAAGGGAGAGGACCGGCAACGGGGCTCGACTGATAAGGAGAGGAACTTGAGTTGCTCGACCATAACGGAGAGGACCGGAAACGGGGCTCGACTGATAAGGAGAGGAACTTGAGTTGCTCGACCATAAGGATGCGCAAGCAGGCTTGACCATAAGGGAGAGGTGCTGTTAGGCCGCTCGACCATAAGGGCCGCCATCAAGAGGAGGCGGGCTCGACTGTTAAGGAGAGGGATGGAGTCACTCACTCATTCATATCGGTGAGGGTGTGTTAGCACACTCGACTATCTAGGTGAGGGACGGAGTCACTCACTATTCATATGGTGAGGGATTTCTCGCTTGACCATAAGGTCCGGTAGGGCTCGACTGTGAAAGGCCGCCATCGAATTCCCATAGGCCAATGGAGAATATGTGAATTCTTAACTAACTACCTACCTTATCAACCCTTAGGTAACGAAGCAAATAAGTAAACCCCCTACCCTGCTTTTTTCAAAGTATCCGGGGCCAAGGAAATAAGTACAGAAGGCCTTTCAAGGCCCTATTCTAATTCAACCCTCCATCCATCTCCTTATCAACCCTGCTTGCTACCCTTATTCTTTTCTGGGCCTTGGCCCGAGGTATTAAGTCATTAGGCCAAGGAAATAAGTACTCTTCGTTCTAGGCGGACCCATTTTAAGAACTTGAAAGGTCCTTGCCCGGACAAGCGACTACATTCCTTTCATTTATTTCAGGTCAATACTTTGAAGACTTGTCCTGATTAACCCTTATCTAACGAACGAAGAAGTCATCTTTTAAGATCAATACTTCAGACAATAAGGCAGGCCTTTAAAGGAAGGATATATTATTTGATTTTGGGAATCTTGGTCTGGGATAAATCCTGGAGTAGGTAAGGTCCCCGGCCTTATCCGGTCCTGAAAGGCCGGCCTTACTGGGTTGGTCCTGACTGTGCCGGTCAACCCAGGAGCAGTAAGGCAGGTAAGGTCCTGTGCCGGCCGGTCTTACGCTAAATCAGAACCTTTCGGTTTGAGGGGAAGAAAATAGTATCCTTACTGTGCTGGCCCTAGATTGATTCCCTCAAGGGTTGCTTCGCAGAGCTAGCGAAAAGAAGAACCAGGACCTTTTTTTGCAGTAAACCCCTCCGGACGATCCGGAGAAGACTAATGGTAGGTGGTCCCGCGAAAGTTTCGGAGAAGGGTAGCCTAGTGTGCAAGCACAGCAATGAAGGCGAACCCTCGGATGACCAATCTAAGATTAGGGGGGAGATCTCAAGTAGTGGTGACCTTGTAACTCTTCCACCTATGCATGTACCGAATGCTCATATGGGGAAGTGCACTCCTGGGTCTGGAACCAAGGAGGGTTGCTCCGATAAAGAATTTCCCGTCCACTCCAGGGGGTGCGGACACACCTGCGTGGATTGCAGGTGATGGTGACAAGAATGGTGGGGAAGTGAAAAGTACCCGACGACATCCAGGGATGAATGTAGACCCATCGGACAGGGATAATCATTCCGGTCCCGGGGGAGGATACTCACTCATTTATTATGAAGTGGTAGAACCAGTGGCCCTATCACTGGCAGGAGGCGAAGCGCACCCACCCATTGACTGCCTACTGCTATTGCGAAAACAAGGTGCCGTAAGGCCGCTCGACCATAAGCCCCCCCACCCAATAAGTAAATTGAAAGGATTGCTCACTCATTCATATGGGTGAGGAAGGATGGCTTGCTTGACAATAGGTTCTTTATTGCTCACCCATCAAGGGTGAGGAGGGCAAGGAAGGAACTAGTCTCTTGAAAAGGGAGAGGATGCGCAAGCAGGCTCGACCGCTAGGGAGAGGATGCGCAAGTAGGCTCGACCGCTAGGGAGAGGATGCACAAGCAGGCTCCACCGCTAGGGAGAGGATGCGCAAGAAGGCTTGACCGCTAGGGAGAGGATGCGCAAGAAGGCTCGACCGCTAGGGAGAGGATGCGCAAGAAGGCTTGACCGCTAGGGAGAGGATGCGCAAGAAGGCTTGACCGCTAGGGAGAGGATGCACAAGCAGGCTCGACCACTATTTACCCACCCACCCCAATCCCTTGAGGCAGAGGTTTTTCTTCCTTGATGCTTATTGGGTGGCCCCTCTCAAATAAGTCACTAAGGTTAGTCCATGTAGGACCTAATAACTTATAATCTATGTAGGAACTGTAGAATCAGATCGAGACGTCCTACTTGGACTAAAGGCAAGTGTAGTAGAGCTCTTACGGAAACAACTAGTATAGTTTTACACCACTACAGGGAATAAATATCTATACTCACTATCACTTTGGAGTCTCCTCGGATAGGAGGAACTGACACATATTTTTCTCCTCTTTTTTTCAAACAAATGTAGTAGGGCAAGTAGTTATTACTCTACAGACTACAACTCTAACTCTATATATATGGAGAACACTCTCTACGGATGAGGAAGGGTAGTAGTCGAGAAAGAAAGAACTTAGGGAAAGTTTGGAACTTAATTTTTAGGACTAAGCCAGTGAATAAGGGAATTTGTGTGTACATCCAGAGGCCAGTAATATGACAAATTAGGGGGCAAGCAAATGGTTGATATGGGGAACCTTCTCTCTTACTAATATCACTCACTTCCTGGAAACGAACGTGGGAACCTTAATAGTATAGTCCCTTATCCTTTAGGTCTTATGGTCTACCGGTATCATAATACATGTATGACTACTGGCAGCTGTAAGACACAAGGACCCTCTGACAATGTGGAATAGTATGTTTCCATCGTATGCCCTAAGATTGCATAATATATATATAGGAATGATATATGCCTTCGTACTCAGTCACTTTATTATATGGCTTCATGTGTAGACTTCACACTTCTATATTTCTTATTATTTGGTTTTGTTATTTGGATGGAATTGGCATATAAACCTGGCATTTCCACTGGACATGGAGTAGTAGTACCGGCATATTTAGAACTACTAGTGAAGTCTCCATCGCCTGTTGATACTGGTTGGTGGCTTATCAGCGAGCAAATCAAATATGGGACCGACTTATCAGCGGACTTATTGGAATGTGACTATTTGACTTATTTCTCCTTCCTATCAGCTATGTTAGAAGTGGAAAGCTAGTAGTTCAACTAGGGCTAGTTTCTTTTGCATGGAAAAGGTAAACATATAAATGCGATATCCTATAGTAATAGGTTGTATAGTAGCAGGTCTGGCTAATATGGCTAGGTATCCTGGCTAGTCCTCATTTGTCAGTAAGAAACATGCCCATATAGATAACCACCTTCCTGGGCACGTGGTAACCTCCTTAGATGTAGTCCATCCATGTCAATGGGTAGAGTAAGAAAGAGCCTTCTCTTATTAGCCCTACTTATTAGTAGTTCCACTTATTAGTTTCCAAGGTAGGAGAAATGAGCTTTCAACTTGCCTTGATCTCTAGCAAAAGTAGTGAAATGAAAGGGGTGTTAGATCATACCCCCACCATCAGAGGTAAACTGCAGGAAATGCCATTTTCGTCAAGAATAAAACTACACTTTATGATCCCCGATGATATTCCTCCAACCCCTAAAAATGAGGTGAGGTATTGAAATGGGAAAGTGAAACGTAGAATAGAATTCACCCATCCATGTGTCCTTTCGAAGATCCTGGGGTGCATAGTAAGTGTGGTGGGTACTATGGGTCCACGGAGAACTTGGCACGAACACCTATTCTCTTTCTTTTGGTTTCACGTCTCCATGCGATATCATATGTATATAGTCGTACCTTACTGTGTAGGGTTGTAGGTTGAAGGTGAGAGATATGACTTGTAGGACTTAAGCTAAAGCAAAATAAGAAGGGTAATACTAACTAGTCTTGTCTAGAGGGGAATTATTAGAATAGAGCGAATAAGCTAGGTGTAATCAACTGGTTTCAGTATTTATGGAATGGGTGTTCAGGCAGGATCACCTAAAATGGATAGTTTTAGTCCCATTGGTTTATTCCCACTATTGGCAACTGGTAATTGGGGCACCATCACCTCATCCTGGGGATCTACCTATTGGCTGGCAGTGACCTTTTGGTATGGTATCTCAGCGAACCCATGTGCCTCACTCATTCCACTTGGTTCCGTACCTTCCCGTACTTCTTCTATGGAACTTAGTGCATGGACAAAGCTAATAGTCTAAAGAGTGCTAGTTCATAGTTTATTGTTGTGTCCGTTATGGCTAGTACTTACTCTACAACTATTCTATTTTCTTATCAGGTAGTCCCAGCTAGGAGTCCTTGCTGATCCTAAGTGTCTTTCGTGCAGGGAAATGGGATTACTACACCTACCTCAATGTTTTTGAATGGTTGTGGATATGGAATTTGAACTAAATAAGGGGACTAAAGCAAGGTTTTAAATAACACATATTACTTACATGGATTCAACTGGTTTTTGATTTATGGGATGGGGGTAGGCGCTAAGGGGATCACACCACCTATTGAAATGGAAAAAGTGAAATGTAGATATGCGAGTCCAAGGAACGTGGGAACCTGAATAGCTCTAGTACCTTCTCCCTTAGGTATGGACAAGTTCAACATAGATATGCGGGTTATATATGGATAACCTGAAAATGAATGTTCCCTGCTTACTATAAGCGGATTTCTTTATTGGCAATGATTTCCTATTTTTGACCACTGGGAATGAGCACACACCTTCTGTCAATAATCTTGGCTATTTGCTTTTGAATGGATTTACACTATTCAATTCAAATGGGGAGAAAGTTCAACGTAGATATGCTAGTCTCATATGTATCTAAAATTGATAGAGAGAGAAGAGTATCACGTAGATATGCTAGTATATATGTATATCATTTCATTTATTGAACATAACATGTATGCTTGAACTCCTATACTCTTATTGGTTGGCTAATGCTCCCCCATATGGGGAAAATTGGTTGTTTTCAGGGGAGTCTGCCCTTATTAAGAAAGGAAAGGCCTTAGAGACTTCCTTTCATTAGTAGTAAGAAAACGACTAGCGCTATCACATTGTATTACCTCTTAGAGTTTCCCATAGGCATTTACTATGAGGATTTCCCGGGTAGTTGCACTAATTAGAAATAAGTCTTATTTCCACTATTCTAATTGATTGGGACTCAGAGTTCACTACAGCTAATTAGATTATAACTACACTAGTTGGACTGAAGTTGAACTATTTGGGACGTAAAGTTGTTGAACTATTAGAGTAGTTCTAGCCTATGGAAACTAGCAGCCATACAGCTCAAGTCTTAGTACCGGCCATAAGGCGGCCATAGAGAGTTCTGAACACTTGCTTAGTCTTAGGCCCCATGGGCATTAGCCTTTAGAGGAGCTTTGTCCATTAAGTTCCATGGAAACAAGCCTTAAGAGACTGCCTTACAGTAGAAAGCTCCAATGAAAACAGGCTACGGATACTATTCAATCGTAAAATGAAGAGATTCTATAAGCTATATCTTTCCTTTCTCGCCCTAGTGTATGGCTCTATCTCTCCTTGTGTGTATCTGGCAAAACAAAGGAATGAGGAATTGGGCTGGAGTATTGGGACCATACAAGGGGTGGATAGAAAAATGCATAAATAACGTAATGGAGGAATGTTGCTTAAGGTCATGCAGGGGTACCCGGAGCAGCACTCCCTCGACTTGAAGGCAGTAAGTAAAGGGATATGTCGTACCTACTAAGATTCATAAAGGCAAGTGCGATAAAAAAAGGTCCGGAGGTATTGCGCTTCTGAGGGCAAGGCCCGGCAGGGTGAGGGACGTGCGAGGAAGGACCCAGTAGGGGGCTCGACCAAAAGGCCGCCATCACCCGGTAGGGGGCTCGACCGAGGTTACGAGGGAGAGGAGCAACTCTCTTTTGGGGGAGGGGCCCCAAAAGCTGCCATCAACTTGAAGAACTATAAGGCCGCCATCGACTCACCGATTCATATGGGTGAGGACCGGCAGGGGCTCGACTGCTAAGGAGAGGCCCGGTAGGGACTCACCATTCCGATGGTGAGGAATTCTTTGCATTGGCTTGACCTATAACAAGAACCTAGAAATGACATAGCAATGATCCATAGCATACAACCTATATTGTGATAAGGAAAGTAGGCAAGAGAGAAACAACAGGATACCTAATGGAAAAGGCTTATCTAATAACTGAAGACACCAGCAACATAGGTATTAGTAATCTTAGAAGTGTTTTGATCCATAAGAGTAATGCGTTCTTCAACAGTTCGCTCGGGCGAGCGACTTCACGTTCCTGGATCTCCCATAGATTCTGCTCCTACCTTGCCTTTTTTGAGGCGAGACACAACATGTACCTCAAATCGCTATGCTCAGGCTTTGAAATGAAAGACATTCTTTTCTAAATTATTCGATAGCGTTATTACGTAGATAAAGAATTGACCACGTTTAAGCCAATCCAGTCGATGAAGCAGAAGATCCAGACCCATAGCCCATAGCATCCTTTCCAATAGTTCGATAGTCAGAGCCAGATGAATGAGGATCACCCCTGTGGGTACTTACCAGGTGGGGGATAAGTAACTAAAAAATGAACTAAAGACCATAAGATATATAGGTCTTTGAACCTGAGGCAAGATCTGGTAGAGGGGACTCAATATGAGTACTCTGAAGAAGCAGATCACTGGCCCTACTCTTGCGAATAACGGAAACAATAATAGAATAAGAAACAGCAGCCGAGCCTGCCTCAGCAGCCCCTTCTTAATGGTGCTTCTATCAGGTATTGTATGCAACATTTACCTCTGAGTGTATGGTAATAAAGAGAATCAACTTGTACTAAGCATTAAGTTATTGGTTGTAGTCAGGGGTGAGTGTCTAGTCATCAGGATCATATCCCTTGGATGCAGCATTTACCAATGTAGGTTAGGTAAGGGTGGCGAATCATCAAATCCATTGCCTTTATACACTCGATCGAAGGAGCACCCCAGCACTAACGAACGATGCTTGCTATAGGATATTGGCTTTCTCTCTAAAAGGAAGGGCTAGCTAGCTAGGGACTTGCTAAGCATAAGGGCTAGGGTTGCTATCTAAGGTAAGCAGGGAAGAAGGATTAGAGACCGACTCAAGCTCATCATTCTAGATGTGGATTCCAAGCGGAATCTTTGGGTGAGCTCTCCTAGAGCATATCAGATGTGCTCTCATTCCCAAAGATGCCTCCAACTTTGTGGTATGCACCTATAAGAATTCATAAGGGAAAGGGTATAGTAAAGGGTTAATATCCTAGTGCCTATCATCCGACAAGGTATTCCTGGCATAATCAAAGCATAATCAAAAGTTTCTAAGTGAGTAGGGTGTTTCTAGGAGGTGGGTAACTAGAAGGCGGGTAGGTCTATTCCTAGAATGCAGTGAGTGGGTTATAATCTAATTCCAGAATCATATGGGCAAGGCTCCTTCTTCTTTTCGTGGTACCCAGAAGTGTTAATAGTGGTACAAAGAAGAATTCATAAGGCAAAGTAGGTGAAAGGATTCATAGACTCGTGCCTATCCGATCTTCCTGGCTGAAGCTATAGGTGATGGGTAGGGTGGGTTGTTAGAGTAGGTAAAAGCCAAGGTAGGCTGTTGAGTCAAGTAAATAGTCTGAGTTGTTAGCATGACGACGACCCCCCTCATCATCTGATCTGATCTAATCAGTTCTGGTAGTAATGAATAGGGCAGTTCCGATCCGACGATTCCACTCTAACATAAAGTAAAGTAGGCAGAGTACTAACAAAGGTCTAAGTCACTGACCCAAGCCCTTCCTTCAAATATAAAGGTTAAGGTCTGTGAGTCGGCCGTTATTGAAATTGTCAAGAGCCAGGTGGTTGGTGGCACTAAAATAACATTCATCCTTCCAGCATCTAGAGGTTAAATTTACTTATTGGGTGGGGGGGCTCATGGTCGAGCCTGCTTGTGCATCGTAGCAATGTTGCCGCTATTTTTATTAATTCATCGATAGTATCTGGGGTTAAGCCCATCTTGAAAAGAGAAAAGTGTTGCTACCACTCCACTAACTCACTAAGAATCCTGCCTGAAGCAAGTGGTTGGGGCAGCATAAGTAAGTGGGGTAAGTGAGGTAGGTAGTGAAAGGTTGGTAAGGTGGGTGCCCGGTTGGTAAAAGTTCTAAAGTATAAGTAGGCAACATAGTAAAGGGTTAATAGTAAAGATTGTTCAAAGTGTTGTACCCACCAACATTCCTGGCTGAAGTAAGAGGTTTGGGATCACTAAGTTGTTGAAGAGGTCTATAGGTGAGGTAAATTGAATAGGTGGGTTGGTAGAAAGGTACTAACATAATAACCGTAGGCATCTAAAGGTTCAATTTACTTATTGGGTGGGAGGGCTCATGGTCGAGCCTGCTTGCGCATCCTAGCAAAGCAGTAAGTGCCTACCCCCCATTTCATTTCTGAAGAGTTACTAGAGCTGTTCGGAGATCCCCCAACGGAGCTGTCAAACTTCCATGAATGCAGCAGCTTTCCCAGGTCTTCCGGCAAGGTGGGAAGCAATGAGAAAAGCTGGGATTGTGCGAGTGTTGTGTTAATAAAGAAATCGTATCTGGCCGGCACTTTGATAAAGCATAGAAACTGGTCCGGGACAGAGAGGGACAGATACAAACGCGCAGAGATGCTGGGACAGAGGCAAAGGAGAGAGTCTATAGGGTTGAAGCGAGACTGGCCGTTAGGGGCTTGTTTGTTGGGGCCGGCTTGTTAGGGGCTTTTACGCCATTCGAGCATTGGCGATCGATAAATAAGGCAAGCAAGGCGGGTTAACCTTACAGACAGAATGCAGTAAGGCATTCTCAGGTAAGGGATTGATTGATCGATTGAGGGTATTTGGTGCGGTGAAGAACAGTTCAATGCCTACTGTATAAGAAAGAATGAATGCATAATTACATATATAATGAATGAAATGAAGATAGGCTTTCGGCAAAGTGAAAGCTCCTCATATGGTGACTATGGAGAATCTCATATATAAGCATGATATTCAATTTAGGGAGATCTCCAAATATGAAAGGTCAGTTTTAGGTAGAGAAAAAGAGATTTCTACATTATGTAGATATTGCTCAAGCGTTATTACATATATACAGAATGACCAACAGCCCACCTAACTAATAATTTAAAACATGCTCGTAAATAATATGCTTGTGAGGAGGCATGCATGAGGGAGGGTAGGCATGAGTGCCCCTAGAAGACGGCATGCTCGTAAGTAATCTATTTTCAGTAGGCATGGCAGTAGTGCCTAGCCCCGTATGCCTGGCGTGTAGGTAGGCCTATGCCTGGTTGGGATACCGAGTTCAAATTAGAAGGGTTGGGATATTCGTAGCTAGGTAGGTGGGATGCCGTAGTCTGGCATGCTCGTAAGTAAGGTGTGACGCCTAACCTGGTATGCCTGGCATATAGTAGCCATCCATAAAAGGTAAGGCTTCATTAACATCACAAGCATCAATAACTGGATTGATAAATGGTGTGGGGAAGTTCTCCTTTGGGCATGAATTATATAAATAACGAAAAATAATACATACCCTAATGGTGCCTTGCTTCTTAGTAACATGAACAATATTCGACACCTACGACTCCATATCTAATATAAACCCAAGCATAAAAAAAACACAAGAATGAAAAGAACAAGGTTTGGAGGGTCTTGTGCTTCCTAGTGCAAGGAACTATAGAGAATCTATCAATGTTTCCATTGAAATGGAAGTTGATATAGATATCATAGCCATGGACAAAGAAAAGCAAAATGAAGGATGGGAGGAAAAGTGAAAGAAGATGGAAGAAAGAGAGAGAATTTCAGAGTAGATGGAAGAAAGGCAAGAGAGCTTCATGATAGATTTAAAACATCAACAATTACAAAACCATTAGCTCTATAATAAAATTTGAAGTGAACAATTTAGGAATAGAGGAAAACCCTCAAAATGTTAACCTCGGTTAAGGTTGTTCACCCTCTGAAGGTATCTCCTTTATCCAATTGCCAAAATGTTACAAAGATATTTTTGCTTGAATGTATAATTATCTTCAAATCAATGAGACATCCATTATTCAACACACTATCCCTCTAGAACCTAATATAAATCATGTTGAACAGAAGTTGAGGAAAATCCACCCTAAAGTGGAACTTTGGATTAAGAAGGAGTTGAACAAACTTCTTCAATCTGAATCATTTTCCTTGTTTGACACTCTGAGTGGGTCTCAAACGTGATCCAAATTAGGAAAAGAACATGGATATAAGAATTTGCGTTGATTTCAAAAATCTCAGTAAGGTTTATGAAAAATTCATATGAGATTAATTCATTGGGGCATACCTAGCATTCATTCTTGCAATGACACTCATCTTGAAACTTCATCAAGCTACTGATCTTATAGCAGTGGAGTCACCTTCCAATTTTTTATTTGATGTGTGGAGTCGCTGAGGTAGATGCAGGCTCAAACAACTTCCTGAGCTCCTGCTACCTTCAGAAGTTCAACTTCTTGATTTCGGGAATGAGTAATCTTCAAGCTCCCGGCAGACACACCAAAATGTTATCAAAAAATCTGACCCTGATAGGCTGTTGATCAAGTAGAATCTAAGTAACTCTTTCAAACCAATCTTTTGGTTGAGGCTTAGCCTCCTCAACCTGAGAGGGCTCTCTCAATAGGTTTAAGATTTTTTGTTAATGATTAGATGGCTAACTCTAGGAATAAAAATGGACAGAAATGTATATCTGGTTGAATCAAAGATTAGCAAACATCGATTGGGCTATGGAGTCAAGATAGCCTTCAGCAAAACATGGAAGTCAAGGCACTTGGAGTTTAGGTTTATAAGTGAAACAATAACATAGTGAATAAACACAGTTTACAAGCATGGGAAGTGTTAGCGCTTGGAATTCACCTAGGCTGAGATAGACAAACTCTCAAGGCTACATCAAACCATTTCACCTCGTAGCTAGCCATACGAGGTATGAGAAGGCTCTCTCGGGTCAGATTCGATAGATCTTTCAATATGATTAGGCTGACCAATTAATAATAAAGATTTTAGGCTAGTAAATTGATAAGGGGGTTGATTTAATGATTTTTTGGGGTTTTTGGTGGCAATTGGTGGAAGTGCAATTCAAGGTGCGGGGATTGAGCACAGTTTTCACAGGGGGATCTAAGGGGCAAGGTAGGAATGAGTGCAGATGCCTTAATTTGAGATGGATGATCAGAGATGATAGAGGAGAAGCTAAAGAGGGCAAACACACAATTCGAATCCTCTCTAGACAGTAGAAAACATTAAAATTGAACAAACTAAAAAGCTGAGTATGACAAAACATGAGTTCAAACTTTACCACTTCATCTGTCCAATTTAGAAGCATAAGAGAGATGTGAAACACATAAACAAACTTACAAGAACATGTAGAGAACACACCATCAACAATCAGATCCACAGGAATCCTCAAAGATGTCTGTAAAACCCTGGCTTTCCTTGCCTTCAATTGCAGAAATAGATGCACAATATACAATAAAGCTTCCTTACACAAGAGTCCAACCATGAAAATGAGAAGGAGAGAGCATAATATAGACCATCTAGACCATCTAACTCCTTTCCCCACCTCTAGGGGTCGAGCTCAGCTTTCTAGGAGCAGTTTGAACAAATTCTAAACTAAGAACTAGAAAATAGGCAGCCAAACAACTTGCCTCTATTACTTAGCTAACTCATCCATGCATTAATTTTTCACTTTTTACATCATGGAAGCTTCTAGAAGGGTAAAGAAAGATAAAATCTACCAAAGTGCCATGAAAATATTACATTTATCCATCATCTACAAGTAATAATAGTCAACCATAGTCAAAACAGTGTTTTTTGACCGAAAATGTGAATTCTGGCAAATCTGGAAGTTCTGGTCGCGCCCCTGGAAGTTCTGGTCGCGCCCCTTCACAACTGTTTTTGAGTGGGTTCCACTGATCCAAATCAGGTGCAAGATGGCTCATTGGAAAGCTTGATCTGTCTACTTTCCATCCCAAGTGGAATTTCTGAATTTGGAGTTTTTTTGCCCCCTCAAAAACCATTTCTCCCAAGGTCACTTTCTGCAACTCAAAAAGTGGGCAGAAAGTCATTTTTTTGATGTATTTTGAGCTTTTGGAGGCTCAAATCTCAAAATCAGGCTTCTCCCAAGTATTGGTAATTTTTCTCTTTGCATGCCCTTTCCAAAAATGCTAAGTTTTCAAAATTCCGAGCAATCCTCCAGAATGGTCGCGCGCGGGGCGCGACCATTTCATGGGCAAAAACCTGTAATTTTACCAAAAATTTCACAAATGACAAAATTTTCTCCAAATTTCTTGAAATTTGGGCTGGGAGTCCCCAATCAAGTACCATGCTCAGTCAAAGAGGCTTTGGCCAAAATTTGGAGTGGATCAGGCGTTTTCCTTCGTTTTTGTGCTTTGGCCAACCGTCCTTGGAGCACCTTCGTTCTCGCCGGTATTTTTGACATTTCTCTCAAACCATGACACCTGTATAAAAAGTGAAAGAGGTTTTTCTTCCTTGGCATGTTGTGGACAAAAACCTCTCTCAGTTTTGCAAAATTCATATTTGATTGCTCAGAAACAGCTTTTGAGTGAAACTTGTCCCGATGTGTGAAACAAGGGATTTTGTCGAAATGGAGTGAAATGAAGGGGATAGAGGGCTTCTAAATTCTTGGGGAAATTTTTGGGAGTGGGGAGGGATGTTAGGAAGCAGGGGAAAGTGGAATATCAGAGATTGAGTGAGGGGAAGGGGTCGAAAAGGACAAAACACAGGCCAAACCTAGAAAATTGCCAGGTTGTAGCTAGAAACTAGGGTTTGTGCAAAAATGAGGATTTTGGGGGATTTGAGTGTTGGGAAGTGCTTGATAAGGTACTTTAAGGATAGGGGAAGGTGTATGAACATCAGGAAACAAGTTTTGCTGGTGATTTGACCATCCAAGAGAAATTGCCTTCAAAACCCTAGGAGAGGGAAATGACCTTGCCTGGGCGCAACATGAAGCATGAACAAGGTGTAAAATGACTCATTAGACACTGACATGATAATGACAACCCTATGAATGATGATAAACTCAGCTGAATAGTGACATGGACTGCCATTTGGGCAAACCCTAGACCTAATGCTTAGTGACCAAATTTTGCTTGAAGACTCACTGAAATGACAAAATTTGACCTTGACACTCTGAGACCACTTTGTAAGAGCATATTTGATCACTGGAGGAAGGCTGTAAAGACTGACACTAACAGGAAGGAAGTTAGAGAATTTACCAATGAATTTATTATGTCATGATTATGAATAGGGAATATTTAAGGTCATACCAACATATAGAGAGCTGTGTGATTTGCGACATGCTGGGATAATGGGAAAGTTGAAGGAACCATAGACCTATGTTTGGGTTATGGTTGCAAGTGGAAATTTTGGAAAGATATTGAAGGCAGTATTGTTTGGTTCATGTGGGAAAAGACGATGTAGTATTTGGATTCTCTGTGATATTTTGTAATGTGTATATGTTATATTGTACCATGTGTGTTTGTGTATATGTTGTAATTTTCCATGCGTGTATGTGTATGTGTGTTGTATAACGTGTTGGGATAGGTAGACTACTCGGAATGGCGGTTGCATGAGCTTGGGAGTTGTGATGGTAAATAATATTCATATTGATAACATACTATCATGATTGGTAGTTCCCATACTCGTGGTGAAGTGAATGGGATTATTTATATATATTTTCCATTGGATGTTTACTGAGTTTGGAAACCGATCTAGTGTGTAAGGATCAATGAATGAATATTGCATGGAGCACCTCCACCATCGGTGCTTGCTAAGTTTGGGAACCGATCCAGTGAGTGTGAGTAGAAGAAAAGAGAAGAGAAGGCCATTGGGATCTTGCCAGGTTTGGAAACCAAGCCAGTGTGTACGTGGGAAGAAGAGAAGAGAAGGCCACTGGATGCTTGCCGAAGTTGGAAACCAATCTAGTGCATGTGAATCAAGAAGCAAAGAGAAAAACAAAGATAAGTATTTGTATTTCATTGGTTTTTATGAATTTCTAAATCATGAACATAATTTGTTATTCTGATTTATGATGGTTCGGTTTACGAACTAATTTGGTCTTATTATGATAGGAAGTGAAGTCAAAGTGCAACATTCACCTCATGGATAAATTACATGTGAGGAAAGCATGGGAATTTCTCGGTTTGGGTGAATGGATTTGGCTACAAGGTTAAATAACGACAACAATAAAGTTATTAAAAGATGCAACAATATGCTAGAGTCAAAGAATCCAGGAATATGGCCATTTTAGGACACTAGCACCCAATAGTGTCCACCGATTACCATGAAGCATGCCATGATAGGTATGAAGGTGTTTAGGCATGGATTTTCCTCGATTATGATGCTCTTCCAATGTGAGGAAACCTTTCCAAGGGAAGGGGTGTGCCTGAAATTGGAAGGTGAGTAACTGCACGAAAGAGGAACCATAACACCTCGAGTAACTGGGATTTAGAGAAGGGGGTGCCAAAAGTAATTTGGTTTAAAATGGGTCATGGGAATGACTAATTAGAATCAGAAGAACATTGGGTTTATCTCGGGAAGCAATGGGTTAGGACGGTTTGTTGAAAGAGCAAGGAGTGCAAAGGACAACAATGCTAGACATTGGAGGCCATAGGAAACACTCCAGGAAAAAGAAAAAGTTATAAAGATAGATTGGGTGCAGCAAAAGCACTAGAAACTTCAAAAGAGTGACCGAAAGATGGTTGAGTTAATGAATTATACTCATTGAGTTGTTGTGAAAGCAACTATGTATGTAAAATATAATCGTAAATTGAGATGTATTTTAAACCTCACAATGATCTATTCTTGGGATTAAGAATGTTTTTGTAATTATATTTAGGATTAAAACACTTTGGATGATGTTCCTCCAAGGGGGCGGGGTTTGTGACTACCCCTGCTAGTCCCCCTATTACAAACATTGTAACCATTTTGTTATAGTTAATGTGGTTGAGATTGAGACACAAATTTTAGAGCTTGGGGAGGAAGATTTCTTAGGATGATGAAGGAAGCTGGTTATTAATGACAGTCATGGAGGCTAAATGGTATGCATTCAATGGGATGACTACCCCATTGAATTCAGCTAAAGAAAAAGGGTGAGAGCCATATCCCTTAGAAAAATATACAAGGAAAGAGGACAAAAAATTGAACAAGGAGGAGTCACGCTAGTAGGGAGGTTAACTCGGGAATTGCATGACCACACAACCACATATTATTGCAACGACATTATGGAGGGATGGGGAGACACTTCTCATGAGAGGGATAGTATGGAAAAGGCATAACTAGCCAACTGAAATTGGAGGCCAGACAAATGAAACCAAAATTCAAGAAGGAATGCAGACATGGATTCATTCATTCACGAAAGGCGGTGGGGTCGGTTAGTAAAGGGGGCATGTGAATTTAGTGAAGGAGAGAGGGGGTGAAAGTTCCTCACAAAAGGAGGAATAAGAAAAAATAATATGCAAAGAGATTTCAAGAGGAGGGGGTTTTCTCTGGTGATAGCCAAACTAAAGAAACTTGGAGGGTTTGCTCTATGAGAGTCACAAAGAAATGGATTTCCTAAGGACTGATGAACCCACTAGAAGTGGCTTGTCTTAGGTATTGATGAACCCAATGGGAATCCTGTATATTGATAAATCTACTAACTAGGTGACAAACACCTACGTACTTGGGGGTGGGGGTGATGAACCACCAAGTGTAGCCTTGGGGCTAACAATACTGGTGCTTTCTCTCACTAACGAACTACATGGAGAAATGTTTCCTATGCTCCTACAATAACTTATCCAACTAATGAACCTTCCCATGTTAAAATGAAACTCTTCTCCTAGAATCGAACTGTGACTCCATGTACTTGTAAGTACCCCCATTTTGATATTGACAAAGTTAAAATCCCTGTGGTATGACAATAGAGAGTTGTTGAGAACACCTAAGGGAAACATGTTTCCTGTATTTGACTCCCTGATTAACTTGTGGGTAGAGGTGGATTGGCCTTTGGAGACCCTATTGTAGAAAATCTGAATGTAGGTTAACCCGATAATGTAATATAAATCAAAGCAGAATACTATAACCTACTTCTACTATCAATTTGCAGAAGTTTAAAGATCAAGCTGAACAATATAACCATAAGAAGAAGAATCAATGCAAAATACACATGAAAATACTTTGGGGAAAGCCTTAGCTAAAAACTCCACTATATGTATTATCATACAAGGTGGAAATACATAAGAATTATACAAATTCTTATCTCTCACAGCTAGCCAGCTCTGAGTACGATCCTCACAAATGCTCATAGGCAATTCTGGCTTCTCTCAAGCCTTCCTCTCTACCCTCCAAGCTCCTATTTCCTTGCGCATTTCCTCTGGGATGATTCTCACCTCTCGAAGTGGAACACTCTGATCTCACACACTGTCAGAACTACGAATCCCCAAGGAATGATTCCTTGACTACATGCATGAGTGTTCTTTATAGGAAAACACATGCAACTGATAGTACACTGTCCTTGACTTTACTCTCAACTGGGTCTTTCTCAGAATATACATGCATGAGTTTCTGATGAGGGAATCTTCATTTAACTGGAGTACACTAGTTGAGTGCATGCATGCATCAACTGACTATTAACTCTCTATTAGTTCCTTAAACAGTTTGGAACTAATTTAACTAGACTTAACTCAGTACACTGAGTTAACTAATTACAACTCAAATATAACTCAAGCTTATCTCCTTAATTTAAGGGATAACTCTTGCATGACTTCAGAAAGACTTCTAACTTGAATTTCTCCAACTAATTAATTCAAAATGAACTAATCAATTATTTCCAAGTAGTTGTTAAGACTAAATTCTTTTTTAATTCACAATTTAATTCAAGGACAAATTCAATTGGAATATTCTTGTTGCCACATCTCAACACCTATTTCAGTTGGTAGCATTGGTTTTATTCGCTTGAGAATTATTCCTTAAGATTTGAAGTTTGGCTCGAGGGTGATTGGATACAAGAAAGATTTCAATGTAGGGAAATCTAATTTTGGATGGAGAGTTAGATTCCCAATCTCAGTTACTAGGTCCTTCATTATAAGATAAGTTCTTATTTGCTCTATATGCAAGTGAATTTTATATGTATGCTTACTATGCTATTTAAATTCCATTATGAATGTGTGGAATGTGATTTACTGTAGGAATATGGAATGTTGATGTCTTGTGTATTCTTGAGTAATGGTAAATGCATGTGATAATTCCAAGGGATGTAAATTCCCGTAATTTTGATATTTGGTGTAATTAGGAATGGTCTAATTCCTGTGTCTATCTCATAAGTTTAAATTCAAAATAATGGCATGAATATATTAGATGTGTAATCTATATTATTTTATGTTTATGGTGTTGTTGAAATATTTATGCTACTGTTGAGGATTTCCTGGTTTCCTGTGTCATAATAAGGAATGCCAGTTTCCTGCAAGTTAGTGAGGAATGCCTTAATTACTTTGTGATAAATGAATAAGTTGCTAAATTATGTGCGTAATAACTAACCTTGAATTCATTATAGATACATGAATATGAGAGATGGGTGAATCTTTGTCGTATGGCTGAATTCATGTATCTAAAATGATTTGAATAACATGTTTCAGTATGTAATTGTAAAGCTCAGTAGGAATAGGTTTTTATCAATCATAAGCTCAGGAGAGACAACATTGTGTATTTATATGTGTGTGTGTGTGTGGCTACGTATATAGATGTTCATATATATTCACTTGTGGGCTAGGTTGAGCATATATCAAGCTCATGAGGGATATTATTATCGATGCTAAGTCACAAGATATACACACACACACACACACACACACACACAAATATACGTATTTATGTATGTACATACACACACACACACATATACATTTGCACCCAGGACAAAACCCTTGGGGTATTCACATCATGATACAACTAGGGATACCTTACTTAATGGAAATTATTTTGGGCAGAAAGGGAAGAGCCGAGTGGGACCCAAAATACGGGGCCTTTGACATGGACCCACGCTGACATGGTGCCATGGTGGCATACCACATGGTATCCAAATTTGGCCTTTTGGAGAGGCCAAGTGGGTCAAGAATGGGTGACATGTGGCACACTCAAAGGTGGCCATGTGGATTGGAGGACATCAACCCAACAATTACGTAAGGAGAGCTACAAGAAAAGGAATAGAGAAAATGTTCCAGGGCACGTCGGTATGACAAGGAATGATGTCACCCCAGAGGTTTTCTTAAAGGGGACAACTATATAATCCCAGGAAATTTATTTCTCGGGAGACAGATGTATTTCCCCATAAATGACGTTAAGAGGTTTTGTTATGGGACATTTAGGGGGAGAAGCAAGAGTGATGCCAGTGAGGCATGTAAGCCTGAGGCAAAGAAAATTTCCTAGTAATTGATGACAATAAGTTTGTCTCGCCCTAACATATTTGTAAGGGGATCTATATGGTGTGTTTGGAAAAGGTTGTGGTTAGGTGGCATGCCATAGGGGCGTGCCATGATGGCACCATTAGGTCAAGTTACAATATAGATTGGGAAGAGGGATGACATTGCAGTGAAATTGGATGCCACATGGGGACCACACATGTGCCATGTGGTAGGATTTTATGATTTAGCAAGTGGCTATTGGTTGGATCCTTAAATGTTCGTATATTTTTATCCAAGAGTCAGATTGAGGAAACCTTTATATTTATGAAAATCCCTTAACGAGATGGATGCAATGGAAAAAACTATTTTAAGTTTCGAGAATTTTGAAAAATGACAAAATTTTACAATCCCATTTCCATAAATAGACTTTGGAGATAATGCCTCTTTCTACCCCTAGTATGGGCTATGGGTGGATGGGGGTACGTTATAATGACGTGGACATAGTGACATGGAAGTCGTGCCCAGATACTATTTATCATGCATAACAGTTCAAAAAAATCACAAAAAATGGTGGAAAGGAGGTGACCCATGTCACATGACATGTTAGATAAGCCACCTGTGCAATGACACATCATTATTGAGTCTTTACGTGGCAAGATGATGTGTGATATCAGGTATCAAAGTCTTGTTGATGCATTTGTTTATCAATATCACAATAGATAGTTGATATCAGTCTACTGACAAACCGATTCCTCACAGAATAAAAGAAAAACAATTTTTGATATTTGAAATAAAGGAACAATAAAGTCTCTGTAATATTCCATAAGCATAAACAAAAATGAGAATCTAGTCATTTTATGGAGAATGGAATATCAACATTGAGGTTGTGATTTATGATTTTAAGTGGAAAAATAAAGTGTGATATATGATATGGTGGGAATGAATAATTATCGACATATCAATGTATGTGAAGGTTATGGAAATATTTATTTGTCAATATCCAATATTGGTAAGAAAATTTTGGGTTTTTTCCTATAAAGGATCAAATGAATAAAAATGCATACACAAAGGTAAAACTACTTAAAAAATTTAGAGGGGTCCTCATTATCTAATTCATATTTACAATAATGAAGAGTTGTTGTCACGTCACACCAATTGGTGAAGCACTAGAAGTAGTTATCTCTATCAATATACATGATTTAGGTAAAAGCAAAAATTAAATAGAAGAAGGACATGTTTATTTTGGAAATTTTGTACAAAACTATGAATTTTTCTTTAATAACTAACTGAAAAGTTTTAGGAAATTCACTTATGGTACTCATAACTTAAAAATAATCATTATTGATAGGAGTAAAACTAATGGAGTTCAATATTCTCTTAAGATAAACACTTTAGGATACAACCATGAATAAGACTAGAGGATAGAATATTTATACAAAAAAATTTATTTGCAATTAGTTCATCTCAGCTTTCTTTTAACCCAACATTGCTTCATTTCCAATGAGAATCCATAGCCCTGATGAAGTGACCTTAGTATCATGTATAAATTGAGCCACTTCTAGCGAGCATCCATATCCCTGATGGGTTTGTATACACTTCCCACACATTTTGTGCTTTTCAACTTCCCATGTTTGATTTATGTATATGTGTAATTACTTTTGCAATTGGGTGAATAGGAAGTGGGGTGATATTAAAATTATTTTGATGTAATGAATTATCCAAATGCATAAAGCTTAGCCCTACCAATTCATTCATTTCCAGTTCTTTTCAATTATCACTTTTAATGTGAAATGGGTGAGCTTTGGTGAAGAATAACCGTGTCAATATTTTTCTTCAATTTGAAATCCATTCAAAGAAAAACAAATGCAAAAGTTTGATACATCATACTTATGTATTACTTGTCATTTTATGCCATTATCCCAACCACCACTTAATTAACGAATAACCATGGTAAATATTCTTGACAAAGATAGAGTGTGAAGCCTTGAGTTTATTGATGGTCAACTCAGAAATAGAGAATACAATTCAAAAGAGAGAGAGGAAATTTTTTAATAAATAAATAATGAATTAAAATATTATATAATTTATGTACATATTTACAAGATCTAAATGTGTTAAAGCAAAAAACCTTTTAATAATTTGGCCATTCATGGGAAGGCTTTCTTTCTCCCCTTCTAATGATTGTGGTATGTAAGTTGAACAATCAAGCTTTCAATATATCTAAAATCGACTAGCCATAGCGTTTGAAACATGGTGTGTTTACCTTTTTCTTCGTGGGATTTGTCCAATTTCAGTACTATATCACCAACACTAAAATATTTTCCACTAACCGAGTACCTGTCAAACCATCTCTTAGTAGTTTTATAGTGGTCATAGAAAATTTGTTTAGTTTTATCCCTAACTTCTTCAAGTTTTAAGAATTCTTCAATACATGATTGTATTGCTGGGTTGGGATCTTTTCTAATTGAGTGGGCTAGTTGCAGATAATGTAAAGCTACAATAGACGAGAGAATGGATTCATTTCAATAGACAAGGATGTATTGGGAAATTCCCAATGTAGTCTTAAGGGTGACCTTGTTAGCCCACAATACATTCATGAGGGACTTATGGCAATTTCTCTAAGATTCAATATCTGTGTCTTTGATGATCTTGAGAAGATTTTTATTTGTGAATTTTGCTAGACCATTTCCTTGCGCATAGTAGTTGGTAGAGTATTTGATTTTAATTCACTTCTCTAGGACACACTCAATTATCCTAATACAGGAAAAGTATGAAGCATTATAAAAAATCAATGTGCTCATGAAACCAAATCTAGTAATCGAACCTAGTTACATTTTCAACATTCTTAACATGTATCTCTATGTGGAAGAGTATGGTCATTTCGTTCTCTTCCTGTTGTTGAAGGCTACTTAGATTCACATCCTTTTGTACTGATGTACAGACAATATGCTCATCCACATATGAGCTGCTTTCAACCTGGTTGCTCGAATTGGTGGCCATGAGATTATTCTTCTTATTGTTTTTCACTTTATTCTTTGGGTTAAGCTTTGGATGTAACTTTCAATACTTCTCGTTTGCATGGGCATCAATGTTTTTGTGGTTGTTGGGATATTTGCATTGGTGTGTTGTGGTTGGCATATTTTTATCTTTTCTCCATTTCCACTTCTTCTTCCCTTCCTTAGAAGCGTCAAGTTGCTCAGTCTTCTTCGATCCACTTGATTTCCCTTTCTTCAGGACTATGTTTGTCAGGCACTATGCTTGTACACGAGCCTTGTCAATCAATCTGGGCTTGAACAACATTACTTTCTTTCATGAATGATTGTGTAGACCCACCAACTACTTGAGGAGTACATATAGGTTCTTTTGGGGAGATGCCCAACATTATGGCCATGTTTTTGAACTCCATGGTGTACTCTTGTATGCTCTACCCTAACTTCTACCTGAAGTAGAGCCACTAGATCCATTGGTCCTCTACATAGCCAATAAGGTAAAATTGTGAATTTATGAGGTGTTTGAATTCCTCCCACTTAGTCACTGGAGGATCTCCCTCCAACCTCAAGGTCTCAGTGTGTCTTTCTCACTAAGTCAGGGATTGACCCTTTAATTTCAACAATGCAAATTAAATATTTTGTTCTTCCTCAATATGATGGACATTGGAATACACTTCTAATTGTTGCAACCAATGATATAGCTTTAGGGAATTGGTCTCACATTAGTACTACTTGTTATTGACCTTCACTTTTGTTTTGAACAGGGACTATGAATGATTCACGACACTCAAAATGAGTTGATATTTTTTGGGTCATTTCTTCAGTTGGTTCTATATTTCTTCCCAACCTCCTGATCTATCCTCTACATTAGAACCCCGATATTCTCAAAAGAGCCCAAGATTTTTGCTCATGGACGACATGAGGATATCTACATTATGATTTACATCTGTGACTTGCACTTCTTGCAGCAAAAACCTCTCCTCAGCATGATTAAGAGGGTTATTCACATATTCGTTGGCCATGACTAAGGTTTTACGACTTTTGTCTTAACCAATATAGATCCACTACAAATATTCACAATATACCCAAAGGATATTTCTTTGATACCAATATGATCCGTAAATTGTCGTGGCTATTCCATTGGATAGTTCGTTGCAATGTATTCGATAAAACTAAATTTAAAATGATGAAATCTACAATATTAGGTTTTTGCTTCTCTTTATATTCCTCGATTTGTAGATTATTATTAATTGTGTGTGCATGTAAATTAAAATTATGCAGAAAACAAAGATCAATAAAAGAAAAAACTCACAATCCATGATCTAACACAAGATATGACCTGGGAAACCCTTTCAGGAGAAAACCTAGCTAGAATGTGTGGCTGCTCTACTCTCTTTCTTTGAATAGAAAATGGCTACGAGTACAAAGAAGTATGGCATGTGTCCCAATTGTCCACTACATGGACCAAATCATCTTTGTGTGCTCTATATCATATCCCTCTCAGGTACTTTTAGTCATCTATGGAACAAATTCACTCGAAAAGAAATGAATCCCCCTTTCCTCCTTGTTATGAAACCAGCTCACAAAAAGATAGAAAAGATATATCAATGCCTTAGAAATAAGCCTCTTTGAGGGGACAACCTCCTTTACATTACACAAATGAACAATTCTTAGATGATACAAATGACAAGATCTCCTTTGTATATATAGGAGTCAAAGGGGTCATAATATAATCAGAGCCGTCATAACAATAATAATGTAAAGGCACAATAATAACAATAGTGGGCTTCTATGGGGTACAATAATAACAATATGGGGACTACATGGGCACAACAATATAATAAGGGGGTTGTACTAATAACAGTAAGGGGTTAGACTAGTAGTATAGGGACCTAACATGCCCCTCTCCTTCAAAAAGTGTTGTCCTCAATGCTTGAGTAGTTCTTGATGCTTCTGTATAAATTCTTGTCCTCCCATGTGGAATCTTTAGCGGGTAAGTTCTTCCACTCGATGAGATACTCTGAAATTGATCTATTTTGTAGCTATCGATTTCTCGATTCTGTGACTGCTTCAGGTTCCAATATGATTTTTCCTTCCTTGTCAAGTTCTCGCAATATTGTTTGAACTTGGATCTTCTGCAACTTTTGAATGAGTTCCCACTCCTTTGGGCATATGGACATCTGTAAGGCCTAATGTTTAGAGGAACACTTCCTGGAATCAAATGAATAGCATGATCATGATCACGAATAGGTGGGAAGCCTTTGGGAGTCTCAAATACCTTGGAATGATTGTCCAAAACGTTCTGGAGATCTAGAGAAATACATGATTTCGATGTGGGATCCTCTAGTGAACATAATTGTGCAATTACACCCCTTTTTTCTTTATTTAGAAGCTTTTTCATGCTGTTAGAGTAGATTACCTTTCCAACTTTCCCTTCGATGCCCCTCAATTCAACTTCCTTTCCTTCCCAAAAAATTTCAAGAAAAGTTCTTGAAATTTAAAAGTTATCGTACCCAAAGATTGTAGCCATTGGACTCTTAGTAAAACATCGCACCACCCATTGGAATGGAAAGCATTGGGCTATTCAATACATATTCTCCCATGGATAGCTTGATATTATGGCACTTTCCAAAGCATTTTATGGTTCCTCCACTTGCAACCATCATTTGACACTTTGGTGCTGGATACAGGAAGCAATTCAATTCCTTGGCTATCTTACAATGAATCAAATTATGGGTACTGCCCGAATCAATCGACACTATTACACTATTACCTTTTTCTTCTTGATATGTCCTTCTAACTTGATAGTTTGAGGAGTGGTAATTTCTTCCAATGCATTACAAGATATGGTCGGATTCATTTCTTCATGCTCGATGTGATCTTTCAATTCTTGATCATTTTTCTTCTTGATATGTCCTTTTATATTGATAGTTTGAGGAGTGGTAATTCCGGCTAATGCATTACAAGATATGGTCGGATTCATTTCTTCTTTCTCAATGTGATCTTTCACTTCTTCAACACTTTTCTTATTGATATGTCCTTCTACCTTGAGAGTTCGAGGAATGGTAATTATTTCCACTGCTTTACAAGATATGGTCGGATTCATTTCTTCTTTCTCTGGGGTTGGTTCTTGGTGTATATCCTCTTCTATTGATGTTTCTTGATCCTTTTCTTCCTCCTCTTCATAATCTATGTAAAATAATTTCTTCTCAACACACTTATGAACTTTAGTGCATTTGCTATCACAATTGATGTTTCTTGATCCTTTTCTTCCTCCTCTTCATAATCTATGTAAAATAATTTCTTCTCAGCACACTTATGACCTTTAGTGCATTTGCTATCACAATTGTAACAAAGCCCTTTTTCTCTTTTTTCTTCCAATTGTTGTGGTGTAAACCTTGTAGGTTGTGGAAGGTTAGTAGAAAAAATTTCCATAATTATAGTCGTGAGTGGTGGGATTCCTTGTTTCCATAATTTTGCTTTCAATTTTTCTTGCCCACCTGAATGCCTTCTCCAATGAATCAGGTTCCCAAAAACAAACCTCTTGTTGAATGTTATCCTTTAAAGTACCTATCAAGACATCAACCCTTTGCTTCTCTGGAATATAATTTACCCTTATATTCAATTTTTGAAAGTCCTCAATGTGCTCTGCCATTGAACCCTTTTGTTTGAGATTTATCAATTGGCTAAAGAACATGTTTCTCTTTGTATCCTCATAAAAATTGGTTCGATTCTAAATAATTAGATGCAATACTTACCTTTTGTAACAGTGGTACACCATGTAGATCAAAATATTTCTCCATCTATAGTATCCAATTTACTGGATCCTTACCATCAAACTTCCTCATCTCACTTTTTCTTGATTTTATAAGCTCAATCTTGAAACGACTGTAGCTATATAATTTCAGATCTTTAAGTTCTAAAATTTCGGCCTGTAATATCCCTTTGAGTCCTCTTTCTAACTTCACAAGTATGATCACAATTGGATTCTCTATGAAAGCTTTATTCCCAATCTCCCACGATGACCTAATTATAGACTAGTTCAGTAGAGTGAACTTGTAAGACGTATCGCAGGTCACTGTTTCAACCTTAGGTTCTAAAAATGATATCCAAAAAAACTGCAGTCTGTCCTATTTCTGTAACTTCTTACGCAAATTCAATCTAATGCTCAGAATGAAAGTTATGACGATTTTCCCAAGGTGGCCTATTTAGAATGTAACTCGGGTGTCTGCAAAAACCATAACTTCCTCAGATTATATCTCTGAAAATATAGCGAGACAGGATCTGAAATTCAGAGCCAAGATTCAGAATGATTTCTTCTCAAATGGGTTTTTTTTAGCATCTGAAACTTCGTAGCGAAATAGTTATAGTGACCATTCACGATGACTTGTTTTAGATGAAATTCTGGAGCTTGCAAAAACCCTAACTTCCTCAGATCATATCTCCGAAAATGTAGTGAGACAAAATTTGTAATTTAGACTGGAGGTTCAGCACGATTTCTTCTCAAATGGGTTTTTTTTAGCTTCTGAAACATTGCAAAAAAAAAAAAGGTTAAAGAGAAAATTCCACGATGGCTTGTTTGGAGTAGCGAAACCATAGAATCCAAAGCTCTAATACCAAATGTTATGAAACCAGCTCACAAAAAGATAGAAAAGATAGATCAACACCTTAGAAATAAGCCTCTTCAAGGGGGAAACCTCCTTTACATTACACAAATGAAAAATTCTTAGATGATACAAATGAAAAGACCTCCTTTCTATATATAGGAGTCTAAGGGGTCATAATATAATCAGAGCCGACATAACAATAATAATGTAAGGGCACAATAATAACAATAGTAGGCTTTTACGGGGTACAATAATAACAATATCGGGACTACATGGGTACAACGATATAATAAGGGGGTTGTACTAATAACAATAAGGGGTTAGACTAGCAGTATAGGGACCTAACACTCCTAGTGGCTCGGTTACAACACGACCCGATAGCCTACTAGTGTTTAGGTTTGACTACCTAAACTCTTAACCAAAGTTACAATATGGTCTCTTCTAGAGTTTTCTTCATCATAATCACATGGATGGCTCCTTTTCCATGAATAATGGGGGATAACATGGCATCCTTTCGAATTATTGTGGTGAAAACAGGAAGTTCAACTTTTGAGTGGCATAACTTTTGCATATAGACTATGATTGAGGCGATTCTCGCGCCATTGGAAAGGTATTTGTGTTTAGAATATGAAGGAAAGGTGCATGGTAAAACGTCAAAATTCTACCCCCAAAAAATTTCATTTGATGGTTGAAAATTCTCCTGAAAGGTTTCAGACCCATATTTGCCAAACTGGATCATGTCAGTAAAAATGGTCATGTGAGCTAATTCCTCCACTTTTTTCCACTCTAATTATCCAATCCATATCAACAAACAATCACATAGGTTGCACATACCCACACACAATGGAAGCGGTACTTGGAGGACTTAGAAATAATCAAATTATTATAAGTAGAAGAGATTTCTCGAGACCTTTAATGGCCTTCTTTTATTAGACTTTAATCTTATCTCATAATTTTATTTTTATCAACAAAAGCAACAAAAAATTTGTTTTCAATTAATTTTTATATGTATTTAAGCAAAGCCCTTCTCATAGAAAAGGCTTCACTTTTTTTTAGAAAATGCTTGTGCATTGTTGTGGCTTCATCTTTGAAGAATTAAGAACCATTGGTGACTATGGATCTTTGATACTATTATTTATGCATTCATTTTTAGCATTTTTGGAGACAGGGCACGACTCTTTACTCTTTCAACTTATTTAAATTATTTATGAGTAGATGTATTGCTTACAATGTTAATGACTAGATCTTTTTGTGGTAATTTTATTATTGATCTAGTAAATAATATTATATGAATGATGTATTGAATATTACTTCATTTAATTGTTGATGTGGATGATTTATTCTTTACAATTTCTTTCAAAGACTATTTAAATTTGATAAGTTGTTTCTTTTTTTAAACAATCACTATTCATAATACGTACTTTGTTCAAACTATGTTCTCGTGGTAGGATGATATTAGAATATAATTTTTTTTCTACATTTAGATAGGATTACATTTAGAATTTAGGAAAACTTTCACCAAGTCTCTGATCAATGAACAATCACCTTTAGCGGAAATCAGGCCCACATATCGATGATTATGACCATCCCAAACAAAAACATGTCTATTTTGGTATATTGATCATGTATTTTCTTTTATTGCTGACTAGGACAACTTTTAGGCACCAACAAGTGGTTAAGGAATACAAACATCCAGGGAAAATCTTGGAGCATTAAACTCCACCTTTCTTTCTCTCATTTCATAAAAACAAGTTGAGGCAACATTTGATGACTTTATGCCCATATTTTGTTGCCAGGTTGTCTACAATATTATATAAAAAGTTATAGCCTATCACATTAAATCTGTCTTCAAAAAGTTCTCCCCAATGAAACATTTGGGTTCTTACATGGCAACAAATTTATGGTGTGATCTTTATTGCACAAGGGACCCTTCACTCCACCAAATCATAATGTTACCCAATCAATTACGGCAACACTATTCACTTCCATGTCTGTGGGCCTTTCTTGATGTGGCCTTCTTTTGTTTGAACTTTTAATTTTGGAAGAAGTAACAATAGGGGACCTTTCTAGCTAACATGAGGGGGTAGTTCTTCTACATCATCTCCACCTAAACATTGTTCATTTATCTCTCCTTAGATTGTAATTATTTAATGCCTTTTGTGGGCTAGGAGGAACTATAATGGTTTTGTGGAGTTGAAGAGGTTGTGCATTAGTGTGTTTTTCCCTCTTTTCCCAATTCTTTCCTTAGAGTTGGTACTCACTTCACTAAATAGATAATATTTTGGTACTATTCTTTCCTTCTCATTTGGTGTTCTAGCTTGATTCTCTTGACTTCCTTCAGTGATCTTCATGAAAAAATTGCCATATCATACAATTGCCAAATTCCTTGAAAATATGCCCTCAGGATCAAATCCTTGGGTGGATTAAGATTCAATTAAATTTAAAGGATTTAATGTTTCAGATAATTCTCCCATGTGTGCATAATTATTCACAATAACACTTTCAACAACAAATAGGAAATAAATTATTTCTTCTTTTCCTATCAAACATAATTGACAAGGAATGGTACTATCTACAAACTTCTACAACAAAATACTTACCAAAACAAACATGGGAAGAAATAGTGGTTTGTTGTCATAACCATAAAGCCTAATGTATGTATGAGTTTCCTCTTTGATTTTCACTTGTTTTCCACAAAGGATTTGTCAAGCTTATGAAGATATCCTTTGGGGCTTATTTCGTATGAGGATGTGTCTGAATTCTCTGACAACTTGGTCCCAGATAAGGTGAAAGAGGAATGGAGCCTTGTGTCTCCATAGAAAAGGGTACCATAATGCATTGGTTCCACTTCAAAATTTATATTCCTCTTGTGGAGTAGGCCATTGAATAAATTGCAAAAAAAATGGCCATTACCAGGAGGGTTATCATAAAGAATCTTTGGATCTTTTGAAAATTAACCAATTGGAATAAAATCACATTGGAGAGACAACCTCCACCTAGTCAAAGATAAAATCATTTTAAAAGAAAAGTATAGCATATACAAAATTGACTGGGCACCTAAGAAATTGATTCACACCCCATGACCTAGGTGAACAATGAGGAGGAGCCTTTATAGGCTCTCCTAATAATGGGATAGCAATATAAGACTAGCTAACTTGAACATTTGTCACTTAGAGAATAAAGTCCTAGATGATATTCATCATGCCACCCTGAGAATCTAACAATGCATCAACCTCAGGTAATATGAGTTGCATGTTTGGCTCTGGCAATAAATAAGAGGTAACTGATCTTAATTTTGGATGATATTTTTTCAATAAATTTTATCTACAATTTATAATTTACACATTTTTTAGGTCCCATCAAATGGTGATGTTTCTTAACATCTTAGCATTAAATCGATTTATGCATTATTTTCTACACTTCTTTTTATAAATTTCATGAGATTATTGATAATTTTAACACAGAAATTAAGATTGGTTCTATTATATATCTATAATAAAAACATGATCTATATTTAAATAGAACATGTTTATGATTTTTTTGCTTTGAAACATTATCAATGACTTTATTATAAATAATCTTTTTAAGTAAACCATTTATGAAGCCCATTTTAATACATAATAAATAGTCTTAACACAGAATGTGATATATTTTTCATGAGTTTTAAGGGAACCATAATAAAAATTTCCTAAATAATTTCAATAAGAAGCTAAAGATTAATGTGTCCATAACTACAAGTGCAAGCTAGAAAGCTTGATCCCATTGAAATTTTGAAAGTTGAGGAATCCATAAAAAGATAAGCTTTATGCACACATTGACACAATCTAAAAACCAAAATTCAAAGTGACAAATTAGCATATAAAAACCATAAACACATGGGTAGATGTAAGCACCCCCCCATGAAGGTTGTGATATTAAAAGATGGAGTTGGCCCCTTGTACATAGCTCAAAAAATGGGGGTATTCTCATTGATTGCTTATGGTTGGGTAGAATATTTATTGTGTGTGTAATCAATTGCATTAATCATCTTTAATAAGCAACAACCAGTTCATTGTATTTTATGTTGGAAATACTTAAAGGGGGGTGAATCAATATTTCTTTCAATTGCTATATTATACCAGTTAGATTTTTCACATGTAAGAATCACGATTAATACCAGAATATTAATTGTGAATACACACACACATATTATAACACCCTCATCCCACATCTACCCAAGTAACTGTCCAACAGGGGTAAATATGCAACAAGAGGCCACTATAATGGGATTTGACCTCCTAAGTCACCCTAAGGAAGTGGAATCGACTAAAACACACCACACAGACCTTCCACATCAGCAACATTACTCCCATGAGCCATCCCAACCACTCAGGTAACCAGCCCCGAAGTTCAACTAAAGTTTTAGACCATTAAACCCCTCGACGCTCCCTGGATATGGGGAAAGGTTCATCTGGGAGGCTCCAGACATTCCCACAACATGGGTATGCATGTGTCTGGGGACTTTTCTCCTCAGACCTGTGCCTGCGACTCTGGGATTTGTGTCATTTTTTAGGCCCAGAGCCCAGTTCACTACCCAGAACTCAATAACACATTCAGAAATGAATTTACACAATAGAAAAATGATACATTTGTAGAAACATTGACAAGGACTAGACTAGACCCCTACTAGCCATGACAAGAATTTCGTAAAACATGTCACAAATATGTAATCTATAGGTTTAAACAATATATATGAGCATAGGGGTCTCATATCTATTTGAAAATCGTTAAGAAGCATTGTTCCCTTATATCATTAGTTTCATTATCATTTATTAGGTCATAGATACATTGTTGATTCATTTACAAATCAAAACATGAGGAGAGCCATACATCATCATTGTCCTAATATCAAGGTTACATTAGCCATAGAATCCACATATAAACCAATACATTTACACATAAGATACTAAGGAAAGAACCTCTTATTAATGAATGCAAAAGCCAACCCAGTATGGGACTACAATGTTCCACCCGACCATAGATTGGCTAAGCCAAATTTCTCTTTAGCCAATCACCCTTGTGCCATATTCCAAGCATGAATGTGGGACTCAAACCAAAAGAACCAACCAGGACATACCGAGGCTAAAACACCTCACCATCATCAATAAAAATAAGGCTTTACTACAATCCACACTTGATCACTAGGTTAACACAATAAACATGTAATAACAGGCTTTACCATGATCTCCACTAGATCACTAAGCGAAAAAACATGGATTCCACTGGATTTCTCCACCTACACCATGAGGAATTTTCTTGTCTCCTAGTCTCTCATGCTTTACCGCAATCCACATCGGATCACTAGGCCCTAACCGTGACTCCACTCTCCAGGATTTACCGTACATCCCATCCCGGGATTACTAGGCCTGATGGAGAGGACCCACCTCTAGGCTTTACCATATATCCCATCATTCATCTCTTGAGGATTCCTAGGCCCACCGAGGCACACAATACTTGGATTTACCAAAACCCACAATCTGATTCAGGGGTCACTACACCGGTGGCTTTACAACAATCCACAATCTGGTTCAAGGATCACTAGGCCATGTGTTCTTTCTTTCGGAGATCCACCTCATTCAACTTCAAATCCATCCAACAATCCAGCTCAACCAAAACATGAGAACCCCATCACACCATGGCTATCTAGAAACGGCAAGGCTAGGCTAAAAACACTGACACACCTGAAAAAACCTATGCTATGACAACAAAGAACCACATGCAATAGCATGTATGCCAAATCTAGCAAGGAAAACACACATGCAAATTGATACATGCAAAGAATATTGTTGTAGCTGCTTGATCCTACTCTTCCTTTCTTGCTCCTTCCTTCCTCTTGCCTCCTTTGCCTTTCTTGATCCAATGCTAAAGTGCTCCAAGAAAACTCTAAGTGTCCAAGAGTAAGAGCAAGAGAGAGAGAATAATGAGAGAGCTCCAAAAATGAATTGACAAAAGGTTACACTGACCAAGCCTGAGCAAAAGCTTGAGCCAAAATCTTTCCAACTTATCCTCATAAGCCTTTTTTATCAATGAGGCCTCTATTTTCTTCATTTTCCATTATTTTCCTTCATTTTCCTGCTCACATGCAACCTGCAACCTGCAACCTTCCTTTTCTCCTAATTTCCATTATTTTCATAAATAAAATTCCAATTAATGCCATTTTGCCTTTCCAAAGCCTTTGCCAATTTCCTTTAGCCATAATAACTTAAATGAACATCCACTAGGAGGTTTTGCCCAACATTCAGCTTGGAATACGTGTTCCATGACTATGGTCTTATATTTTTTTACATGAATTTTTACCAGGGTGGTTATATATTGTTGGCATTATGATTCAAGTGTTGTCCTTGATGGCAGCTCACTCAGAGGCAGGTACAGGTGATGGCAACTTAATCAGAGGACAGATCTTAGTACAACAGGTCAAGAAAGTTCATAAACGCAGGTTCATTAAGCCCAAGTTGCGTATACACGCTGGTTCACTATATACCAAGTCGCGTGTACGCAGGTTCGCTATATACCAAGTAGGGTATACACCCAGTTTCATGAACGAAAAAGAGCGTACATGTCGGAAAGCTTACTTTTGGTCTGTGGTAGTTAGTCCTTGGAATTTGTGCCTATGGTTTTGGACCATGGAGTCTCGATAGACGTGTTGATCCCTAGTATTGAGTTGATGGTATTGTGTTACTATGGTTTTGGACCGTGGTATTGTGAAGGGCCTAAGCCTATGTAAGGAGAAGATCATTAGGCCAGATGATGTAGAGAGTGTGTGTGAGTGATGAAAATCTGATAAGGTGAGGGATCCAAATGCTGGTTATGGGTTGGTGATCTGAACCAAGGTTTCACTCATGTGGAGGATGATGATGAACGATGGAACAGGATCTCAAGGCTTGGAATGATTATCTTCATATGGTTTGACTGTGAATAGACTAGATCTATTGACGCATGTTTATTGTCATGATCTGGGTATGTTTTGATGTCTGATATAGCTGCGGAGTTTTAAGTTTGAATTTACAGATCTGTACGCGGGTTGTCTTTGGTAAAAGAGCGTATACACGCAGGTTGGGTTCGTCAAAGTAGCGTATACAATGTAAAGTATGAAGATGGAGTTGGATCTAGTTGTTGTTGTGTTGTCTATGTTCTTGACAGGGTTTCAGTGATTCAGTATTGGGTGATTCAGAGATTGATGATGCAGGTTGTACTTCAATGGTGATTGTTTTATGGATCCAGTATGAAAATGTATGAAACGTGGTCCCAGGAAGATCGTAGGCCGGCACCTACGTACATATCAGCCAGTACAAGAGCCAGGGGGTTGTAGCTCCCTTCCAGGAGCAGCTGGAAAACGAGTAAAGGTTTAAGCATTCTGTAGGTAGGCACCTACGTACTAGTAAATGGATCGGCTAGTACAAGAGCTATGAGGGTTGTAGCCCTCTGCAGGTTGTAGCCTGCGTACTGGTAAAGGACTGCACCAGTACATTGTAAAAGAAGTTTCTTATTAAAGGAAGATAGAAACAAATTGCAGCAGGTGGTTTTCACCCACATTGGGTTTCCACCTTATATCATGGTGTTCATGTGTGTGGCCTTTGTGTGATGATCTGTTCTGTTATACTGCACCTCTTTACTGTTAATATGGTTAATAATGTTCTGATGCATTTACTAAAGATAAGCTAACCGAATCATAAGATTTCTGGATATACGCTAGTTGCTTTAGACACAGTAGCGTGTACACGCAGGTTCACTTAACTGAAGTAGCGTATATGTTTCTGAGTATGAAATTGGAAAAGTTTTATTGATCTGATAATACTGATTCACCCCCCCCCCTCTCAGTATTATTTCCAACATATATATATATATATATATATATATATATATATAGAGAGAGAGAGAGAGAGATGTATATGCATATGTATTATTGAGAATAATAATGACTCCAATCCTTCTAGGCTCCAACCAAATTACTTGCAAAATACTTTCTTCAAGGTGTCTCAGAGTTTCTCCAAGGTCTCTTCAATAATTGCTCCAAGGATGACTTCAAGATTGCTCCAAAAGGTCTCCAAGTTTTCTTCAACAAATGTCTTCAAGTAGACTCAACAAATGTCTTCAAGTCTACTCAACAAATGTCTTCCAAGATCTCCAATAGTTTCTCCAAAAGTTCTTCAAGAAGTACTCCAAAGATTGATCTAGGGTCACTCCAAGGACTACTCCACAAATATTTCCAAAGTCACTTCAAGGTCTCATGATCAAGGTTTCTCAAAGATTTGCTCAAAAGATACTCAAGGAACTTCCTTTAAGGAATGCATCAGGGTCTCATCCAAAGTTTGCTCAATAAGCTACAAGAGTTCTCCCAAAAAAAGGATTCTTCAAAAGGCCGATCCAAATTTTCTCAACAAGGTTGGTCCAAAAACGACTTAAAGGATTTCAGAGATATCTCCAAAAAGTTTCTTTAAGATGCTTCAAAGAAGGCTTCAAGAATGCTACAAGAAGGTTGCTTTAAAGATCTTCAGTGACATCTCGCTCATTTATGCTCTTAGTTTGCTTCAAAAAGGGGCTTTAATGACCTCAAGGGGAAACTCCAAAATGTCTCCAATGGCTTCTCAAGGTTGCACCTAGAAACAACCTTAATGATACTTGAACAAGCCAACTACAAGTCTTCTCCAAACAAATTGAGAAGTAGGCTGAAACCACAAGTCAATATCTGTTCCCAAAATAGGCCGAATATAGCCCCTTCTACAGGCCAAATTTTGCTCTTGTCTCGGGTCTAAAATTGTCCACAAGAAGGTCGAGTTTGCTGCTACCACAAAATTGAAATATCTTGTCTCCAAGAGGCCAAATTTAGGGCTATAAGGAGGTCAGAAACAAAGCCATAAAGAGAATCAAAATCTATTTCCAATATTAGATCCAAAACACCTTAATCACCCTTAGCCAAAGACATAACCATAAACTTAAGATTTTTTCTCTTCAAATCATTCTTAGGTTCATGAGATATGAACCTTCTTCACACCTCCTTAGACCGAGTTCTTCTTCTAATGTTCTTTCTTCGATGTGTGCTCGAATGAGAGAGAGGTGTCCCTTGTTTGTAGTAGTCATACCACACCGAATAAGGCTGAGTTTTCATTCACATTTTGGGATGGGGCTGACTTGTAATTTAATCTTGAAGTTGACTTATCAAGGTAATGTCATTCAAGAATCCCTAGCAGCTAGAATTTGGCACTTTGATTTCACTTCGAAATAATTAATGTAATCACAATATTTCGTCAGATGTCTGTTGGTATAAGTTTGTATCTCTTCCTTTAATTCATTGTGTGTGTTAGATTGTCTTAATTATTTGAAAGTTGGAGCATTTGCAAGTTGGTTCTTTTGTTTGAACATAATGTAATATATCATATTGTTGGGGTTGAATATAACAAGTTATGTGACATTACTTTACAACATTGTGAATTAATGACAATGACCCGAGACAACGACTATCATTTTCAAGCATTATGGATTCTCTGAGGCCATTGGTAAAATCTACATCCATGCAACCCATATATGGAATGGATTCATCACTCTCATAAGTGGTGCATGGTATCAAGAACATGATTTATCTTAATAGGTGTTTGGTTTGCAAGCTCAAGTTTTAATGGTGTTCCTTTTCTCATTGCTTACAATCTCTTCCCTTAAAACCATTTTTTATGCTTCCATGGAAACCAATGTAGTAGTATGCTCATCCTCCCTTGACTTCAAGAACTCCACTTTAATGATGAGCTCCACAATATTTTTTCTCATTGATCCCTTGTTTATTTTTCAGCTCTGCAATAGTGACCTCCCCTTGCATTGACATCAATGAAAACTCTTGAACATGAATACACAAAATATTTGTTCATTATGTTATTCCTTGTTTCTAATTGACTGCATAAAGAGATTCAAAATCTGCTTCCAATATTATATCCAAAACACCTTAATCACCCTTAGCCAAAAACATAACCATAAACTTAATATTTTTTCTCTTCAAATCATTCTTAGGTTCATGAGATATGAACCTTCTTCACACCTCCTTAGACCGAGTTCTTCTTCTATTGTTCTTTCTTCGATGTGTGCTCGAATGAGAGAGAGGTGTCCTTGTTTATACTAGTCATACCACACCGAATAAGGCTGAGTTGTCATTCGCATTTTGGAATGGGGTTGACTTGTAATTTAATATTGAAGTTGACTTATCAAGGTAATGTCATTCAAGAATCTCTAGTAGCTAGAAGTTGCTTTGATTTCACTTTGAAATAATTAATGTATTCACAATATTTCATCAGATGTCTATTGGTATAAGTTTGTATCTCTTCCTTTAATTCATTGTGTGTGTTAGATTGTCTTGATTATTTGAATGTTGAAGAATTTGCAAGTTGGTTCTTTTGTTTGAACATTATGTAATATGTCATATTGTTGGGGTTGAATAGAACAAGTTAAGTGACATTACTTTACAACATTGTGAATTAATTACAATGAACTGAGACAACGACTATCACGTTCAAGCATTATGGATTCTCTGAGGCCATTGGTAAAATCTCCATCCATGCAACCCATATATGGCATGGATTCATCATTCTCATAAGTGATACATGGTATCAAGAACATGATTTATCTTGATAGGTGTTTGGTTTGCAAGCTCAAGCTTTAATGGTGTTCCTTTTCTCATTGCTTGCAATCTCTTCCCTTAAAACCAATTTTTATGCTTCCATGGGAATCGATGTAGTAGTATGCTCATCCTCCCTTGACTTCAAGAACTCCACTTTAATGATGAGCTCCATAATATTTTTTCTCATTGATCCCTTGTTTATTTTCAGCTCTGCAACATTGACCTTGCCTTGCATTGACATCAATGAAAACTCTTGAACATGAATACGCAAAATATTTATCCGTTATGTTATTCCTTGTTTCCAATTGATTGCATAAATTATGCATATGAATGCTTAATACATGCATTTAGGCATTGGCATCAAGGTATGACCATTCTTTGTATATTTGTAATTGTTGCATTCATTGTTTATTTGCATTATACATGCATTTATAATATTACTAAAGTTATAAGCTAGAGTGGCTCCATTACTCCCCATCAAATAGGTTTAGGAGGGTGGAACATATTTTATAAAAGTTAGGAACTCATTAGAGAAGTTAATCAAAGCATGAATAAAACATTACCTTTGTATTTTTTAAGTTATTAATTATTAACACAAAGCACACATGACAATGTCCTATTGGTGTGGTTTATAGAGGCGCATCATTGAGGGGACCTCTATAACTCACAATAACTTGGATTGTCAAACAATTCTCATATTGACAATTAGGGTCGAATCTCAAGAGAACTTGCAAATCATATTAAAATGGAGTAGAGGCCACAAGAGTAAGGAACATGGCACTCTCCCATTTATATGAATTTCAAATCTACACATCATGGAGAGGGGGTCCTTTGAATGCACAAAGATGTTGATGTAGAAAATCCTGTAGATTCATAAGCTCATGCAATTTACTAAAGCACAAGACAAGAATCTACTTCTACTTTCATTTAGCGGAAGCCAATAGATCGATTAAAACAATAATCGACAAGAGGAAGATAATCAAATATACATAACACAATAAATATTTGGGGAAAGCCATAACTCAAAACCCTGTAACAATCCAAAGTAAATATAAAATTAATTTTCCTAATTAAAACCATAAACAAACAAATAAGCTATATACCTATATTACCTGATCAATGTTTTCCAGACGACAACAAGGTTTTGGGGACGACTCTCCACCCAACCGTAGGCTCAATTGTGCAATGGTTTGCTACAACTGGCCACACCCAAGCCCTCAATCAACGTACTACTGCCAGTGACTCCTAAGTCTTAGAACACCATTCTCCCAAGAAAATGAAAGATAGAATCTCGGAATGATGGAATGCAGGAATTCCTCTCATCTTCCTCACCATCTATTAAATAGAACAAACATTGGAAGGGGAACCACATGCACACACTCCATGTGTCTACATGCAACTTTCTTTTGATTTTTAGCTTTCTTGTTTTATTTCTATTTATTCTTATTTAGAGCTTTAGCATGGTTATTACTATTTTTATTTTTATTTATTTTCTTTGTATATATTTATAATATCATTTATTATTTAACATTTATGATTTATTATTTATTATTATATTATTATTTATTATTAAGGAGAGGGATATTACATACTCTCCCACTTTAAGGAACTTCGTCCCGAAGTTAAGTTGAATTATTTATTATTTATTATTTTATTTACTTCATGTTGCTAACACCCTCTACTAAACCAGTATAACCAGCAGGCATCGAAAGTCCCCAACACCCCGGGAAATCTCAAGGAATCTCTGTCCTTTTTCCCACTTTCGGCACTAGGCATAAGCCTGACCCGGTCTGTATCCTAGTCCAAGGCTAGCCCCAAGGCTCGCGCCTAACTCAGACCTCATCTGCCCCAAGGCAGGCATCCGGTCCGGTACTCAATGACCCCAGGCATCTTGCAAGGCTGGCCCACTCCCTCCACAACTACTAAGGCACACAACCCCAGGCATCGAAGTCCTTTCATCCCTTCCAGACTTCGACATCCCAATCCAATAATAGGCACCTAGCCTAGAACATCAGTCACTTGGCCTCGTCAAGATGGTCCCATAGCCCTTCAAGAGCTATCCATCAAGAGCTACACAAGACAAAGGAACCACTGGCATATGTAGTGTTGATTGAGTCTGTCCCCAACCCATATGGTGTTACTTATTCTCCCTCGTGCGTATAGGCTCGAATGAGATCATCAAATAAACTGACCCTCTTGGCCCATTTGTGGAGTCCTGTCAATCATCTCACCTCAACATGCAACCAATGCATTAGCTATACCATCATAGTATCACAAAAAAATAATCCACATGCCAAGTCTTGCATGTCATCATGAGAACATTCATCATTGTTAATCGCAACATTATGAATAATAACGAACTGCATGCTCATGCATGTCATAAATTTGTATGCAACTATCACATGCTTCACCTCATGAAATACCATCATAAGTTATTACATCAACATATTTGCATCAAAGACATATCATGACTTCACATAATAAATGAACCACATGTCAATAAACCTCATATTATAGCATCATAATTCCTATGCCACGTTATGCATATCATATTCCTCATGACCATACAACACTATTATCGTAACAACTAAATAAATATGTGCATCATTATCCTTATATCATCATATCATGAAACCTCATCCCAACATTATAATCAACAATCCCATGTTGACATAATCGTTAACTGAAACCATAACTGAGATCATAGTGTATGATTTAGATATATCAATAATAGGACAAAATTTAGACGTTTCATAAAAAAAAATGTTCCCTTTACATGATCCTAATTTCATAGGAAAATTCATCATTATAATCCATTTACTTCCCTTGATCTTTGTGTCAAATCTTCATAAAAACTTTTAAAATCCATACTTTGTTTTGAGTACTACTACCACTTCAAATTTTTCTAAGACTCTTGACAATTTTAACAACTAAGATCATTTAGTTTACTTATTTAAGGTTCACTAACCATCAAAGACAAAATAAAAACCATAATTCTATCATCTTAAAATACACTTCCTTATAATACTCATGGTTTTTGTCATAAATTGGATTAAAATGAACATGTACACCATAAATCTAATAATCTATCACTTCAGTGTTATTCACTAGATGTATGCCCCAAGGAAGCAGTATGAGCTTTAATCGTCTTCTCTAATCTATGAAATTCCATATTAATGTTATTCAATGGGGCACCTCCCTTAGCTATCCATAATAGTTGACTGGGTAGGAGATTATTTCATTTATGCTTAGGTGCATCCTCTTTTCCCCATTTTGTCTTTTTGTTACCATCCAACGAGTGATGATTTGGTCTAGTTCCATCATACTTTCTATGGCTCCTTCAAAATGACTATCATTATTATCACAATCATTAAACTCCATTCACCACTATTATAAATATTCCAAAACCTACCATCATGTTTTAGGATAAGCTATTGCATTTGTGGATTTCTTACCTTTGTTTATGTTACAAATAGGAATCTCATATTTCATTTGTGAACATCCATTCAACTTTCCTTACAACCCATCCTTATTACCTTTCAACAAGTTCATTGTTTTCCCTTACTTCATAATATAACATTTAGCTCTAATACCATATGTAACAATCTAAAGTAAACATAAAATTAATTTTCCTAATTAAAACCATAAACAAACAAATAAGATATATACCTATATTACCTGATCAATGTCTGCCAGATGACAACAAGGTTTTGGGGACGACTCTCCACCCAACCGTAGGCTCAATTGTGCAATGGTTTGCTACAATTGGCCACCCCCGAGCCCTCAATCAACGTACTACTGCCAGTGACTCCTAAGTCTTAGAATACCATTCTCCCAAGAGAATGAAAGATAGAATCTCGGAATGATGGAATGCATGAATGCCTCTCATCTTCCTCACCATCTATTAAATAGAACAAACATTGGAAGGGGAACCACATGCACACACTCCATGTTTCTACATGCAACTTTCTTTTGATTTTTAGCTTTCTTGTTTTATTTCTATTTATTTTTATTTAGAGCTTTAGTATGGTTATTACTATTTTTATTTTTATTATTTTTATTTATTTTCTTTGTATATATTTTTAATATCATTTATTATTTAGCATTTATGATTTATTACTTTTAGTATTTATTATGAAGTGATTTATTTATTATTTATATTATTTATTATTAAGGGGAGGGATATTACAAACCCCGCTACCTGTATTGCATATATCAAAAATCCAAGATGATAATACAATGCTTGTTCTCACAAGAACAATCCCAACACTCAGTAAAATCAATCTCCAACTCACAAGCAAACTCTTGGCCAACACTTAGCCAATTCTGCAGCTCTCCAAGTCCCTATTTCCTTGCGCAATTCCTATGGCTGATCAACCCATATTAATGGGAGGCCAATGCATCCAAAACTACGCAATCCCTTCAAGGTTCAGTTCTTGATTGCATGCATGATCTATACAACTCAGTAAATCATACAACTGATAGTACACTGTCCCTACACTCTAGTCTCAACTGGGTCTTTGTCAGAATTGACATGCATGAGTTTTCGATGAAGGAATCTTTAGTTAACTGGAGTAGCACTAGTTTATGCATTAATGCACCAATTGGCTGTTAACTCATTAGTAGTTCCTCAAACAATTTGGAACTAATTTAACTGAACTTAACTCAGTAAACTGAGTTATCTAATTACAACTCATAAATAAACTTATTTTGGACCCCTAAAACTTAGGAGAACATATACATGACTTCCAACTCGAAATTCCTAAGTTAGCTAAGTCAACTTAACTTAGTTAACTATTACAAGTTGCTATGAGAAAATAATTACAATTTTAATTCTCAATTTAATTTAAGGATAAATTAAACTGGAAATTTCTTGTTTCCATTTCTCAACACTCCCTCTCAACAAGAAAGGAATTATCAGCTACCCTGATCTTATCTCTGTGAAAATCGAATTTACATCTTGACAATGCATTTGTCAAAATGTCAGCATCTTGCTCCTCCGTGGGAATGTACTCTAACAACATAATCTGCCTCAATACACAATCTCCGAGATGATGATATCAGATATCAATATGCTTGGATCGATCATGAAAAACTGGATTTTCAGAGAGTTTGATACAACTCTGATTATCGTAGTAAATCACAGTTGGATCCATCTGCTGACCAAAAAAACCAACCAAGATCTTCCTCATCCAGATGGCCTCACATGTTGCCTGACTCACAACCATGTACTTTGCCTCGGCTCAACCGAGTGCAACTGATCTTTGTTTCATGCTGTACCAAGAAACTGCCGCTGACCTAATACTGAAGATCCCTCGTGATGTGCTCTTCCCATCGGATGGACTCCCTTCCCAATCTGCATCAGTGAAGCCTTGAAGCTTCACTCCCTCTGTCTGTCTATACCATAATCCATACTAAGAAGTGCCCCTGAGGTATCTCAACACATGCTTTGCCACCTTCCAATACAACTTGGTAGGCCTAACCATCACTTGACTAAGCTAGTTAACTGCATAACACATATCTGGTCGTGTGTTCACCAAGTACATGAGTGAACCCACAAGCTGCCTATAAACAGTAGCTTCCACTACTTCCCCTGAAGTAGCATCCTCCTTCCTCCAGTTACCTGCTAGAGGAGTCTCCATGGGTTTGTTGTTCTCCATGTGGAATCCCCTGAGTGTCTCGTTGGCATACTTGCCCTGAGACACAAACAACTCCCCATCTCCCTGTCGTACCTCCATGCCAAGAAAGTAATCCATGAGCCCCATGTCCTTCATCTCAAACTATCTTGCAAGGTCCTCCTTACAATATTTGATCAGTTGATCATCACCTGTCAGTATGAGATCATCAACATAAAGTACAATGATCAACATTTTACCTTCCACCACTATGTGGTACAAGTTCACATCTGCTTCACTCTTCATGAAGCCCAACCCGATGAAGTAGCTATCTATATTGGTGTACCAAGCATGGGGTGCTTGCTTCAGCCCATACAATGCTCTCTTGAGCCAACACACATACGACTCACGGTCAAAGGTTTCAAAACCTTCAGGCTGCTCTATGTACACCTCTTCCTCAATCGTGCCATTAAGGAAGGTTGTCTTCACATCCATCTGATGTATCTTCCAACCCATCTGTGCTGATAGTGCCAATATAGATTTGATTGATGAGTACCTTGCAACAGGAGCTTAGGTTTCATCATAGTCAATCCCCTCTACCTGTGAAAAGCCACGAGCCACAAATATAGCCTTATGCTACTCCACACTACCATCTACAGCTTGCTTTACCTTGTAAAGCCAATGGGAGCTCACCACTGATTTATCCTTCGGTCTCGGGACCATATCCCAAACACTGTTACAAACTATGGATTCATACTCCTCCACCATGGCATCAACCCAAACTGGCTGCTGCACTGCTTCCTTAAAGGAAGATGGCTTTGTCACAACATATTTGCCCATAAGAGCCAGGTATCCAGTGTACCTCTCAGGTGACGTCCTCTACCTGCGTCGATAAGTGGGTGCTCCCACATTCTCCCATGCATTATCCAACAATATTTCAGCCCCTCTAGTGTGCTTTCTTCCCTCTCTGGAAGACTATAACTGAGTGGATGTCTCCACTCTCAGATCCTCTACATGTGGCTGCTCCACATCAATCTAAATCTCCTCAACCTTGGGATCTAAAAACTCGTCATCCGCATGTAGTTCAATCTCCCTCTTAAGGGAAACTTGCATGGCCTTCTCCTCATCGAATCTGACATCCCTACGAACCGCTGTCATTTGATTGGTCGGAAAGTACACCTGATATTTGTGAGGTGTATCAGTGTACCCCACAAATATCCCCAACTTTGTTGTCGACTCAAGCTTCTTTCGTGCATCTTTGGTCACATTTCAATATACTGATGACCCAAAAATCCTGAAGTGACCAACATCTGGCCTCTTACCAGAATAAGCCTCCTATGGTGTCTTCATCTCAAGTGCCTGATGTGGGCTACAATTCTGAACATAAACCATTGTGTTGCATGCCTCAGCCCACAAGTATTGTGGTAGGCCTTGATCATGCAACATTGCCCTTGCAACCTCTAATATGCTTATGTTCTTCCTCTCAGCCACCCTATTCTGCTGAGGGTTATGGGTTGCCGTCAACTCCTGTTTAATCCCTTCCGCTGCACAGAAGTTCTTAAACTCATTTGAGACACACTCACCACCATTATCACTCCATAGAGCTTTAAACTTATTTCTCAACTCTTTCTCCACCAATGCTTTAAATTCACAAAACTTTGTGAAAGTTTGATCCTTTTTTCTGCATGAAAAATATCCAGCATTTACGTGAATAGTCATCATCAAATATAACATAATACCTATGTTTGGCCATGGATGCTGACGAGAATGGTCCACACATCTAAATGGACTCTCTCTAAAATAAAATATGCTCAACTGTCTCTGTCTCCAAAGAAAGACTTGGTGTATTTTCCCAAAGTACACCCCTTGCATGTATCAACTTGCTCAAGTGGCCTAATCGCTTGTGCCATAACTCACCAACATCTCGACTTTGCATCCTTTATGCTTTTGAGCTCAAAGCAACACACTCCTCTACCTCCAACTTATAGAGATTCTTCACACGAATCCCTATCTTCTTTACTTGATTCGTGGCTACGTCTCGAAGGAACGCCTTTCCTTTCAAGAAGATCACATCATAGCCTCTATCCTTAAGCATGGCATTGGATACCAAGTTCTTCTTCAGCTCAGGCACATACATAGCATTCTTTAAGGTGAGTGGAGCATCATGCTCCCTCTGAAAAGTAATCGTGCCCAATCCAGTAACATTATACTTCCCATCGTCACCCATCTCGATATGCATCTGGAGATCTTTCTCCTCCAGGTCATTGAATAACTCTTTGTCGCCAGTCATGTGGAATGAAGATCCACTGTCTAAGTACCATACACTTCCCATCATTGATGACACCATGCATGTAATGAGGGAAAATTCCAATTCAAATTGAAAGGCCAAAGCCTCACCCGCCGCTCCTCCTGGGGACTTCTTTAATGGACAATTTGTAGTAAAATGACCCAGCTCATGACAATGAAAGCACTCAACTTTCGTCATGTTTTTCTTCTTACCTCCATGATAAGAATCTGATTTGGAATGGGAAGATTTCCCTTTCCCTTTCTTCGCCTTAATCACTAAGGCACAATTCTCTTCATCATCAGTCTTTGATGAAGAGCCATCCTTGGTGTTCCTCTTGATCTCCTCCTACATCAAATCCGACCACAGTCGTTCCCAATCTGGCAGCTTCTCCCAACCATTGACAGAGTCCTGATAACAATGCCAACTCGTTGGGAGCCCTAGAAGAGCAAGACTCACCATATCCTCCTCAGGAACCGTGATTCCAACACTTCCAAGTTCATCACGACACTGAGTGAACTTGGTCAAGTATTTGGAAATAGTCTCACCTTTCTCCATTTTGATTTTTCGAAGTTTGTCTTTTAGTGCCAATTTCCTTTGGTCATTGTTGTTCTGATACAAGTTCGTCAATGTTTTCCACATAGTATACAAAGTTTCCTTGCCATGGAGACTCGAGACAATGTGGTCTCGAACTCCCTCAAGGATTATCCACCTCACCTTTACCACACACTTCTTCCATTCGGGTAAGTTCTGTGCATCTGATGCTACTGGCTTAGGAACTTCTTGATCAATGAATTCCTTCAAGCCATTATCTTCTAACACAACCTCCATCCCTCTAGGCTATAAAATTCGAGTTTCCTTCCAAGGCATACTCGAACCGCAAACCGTAGAACGCCATCTGCCGATCTTGAAGTATGAAATGCAAATTCGAATTTCACCTGTAACCCTAAACTCAAAACTTCAAAATATCCTCTAGTATAATGTTCTCAGCTCCAATACCATGTAGAAAATTTCTACAAATCTAGCTCTAATACCATGTAGAAAATCCTGTAGATTGACAAGCTCATGCAATTTACTAAAGCACAGGACAAGAATATACTTCTACTTTCATTCAGCGGAAGCCAATAGATCGATGAAAATAATAATCGACAAGAGGAAGATAATCAAATACACATAACACAATAAATATGTGGGGAAATACACAACTCAAAACCTCACTATTTGTATTGCATATATCAGAAATCCAAGATGATAATACAATGCTTGTTCTCACAAGAACAATCCCAACACTTAGTAAAATCAATCTCCAACTCAAAAGCAAATTCTTGGCCAACACTTAGCCAATTCTGCAGCTCTCCAAGACCCTATTTCCTTGCACAATTCCTATGGCTGGTAAACCCATATTAATGGGAGGCCAATGCATTCAAAACTACGCAATCCCTTCAAGGTTTAGTTCTTGATTGCATGCATGATCTATACAACTCAGTAAATCATACAACTGATAGTACACTGTCCCAACACTCTAGTCTCAACTGGGTCTTTCTCAGAATCGCCATGCATGAGTTTCTGATGAGGGAATCTTCAGTTAACTGGAGTAACACTAGTTATGCATTAGTGCACCAACTGACTGTTAACTCACTATTTGTTCCTCAAACAGTTTGGAACTAATTTAACTGAAGTTAACTCAATAAACTAAGTTATCTAATTACAACTCATAAATAAACTTATTTTGGACCCCTAAAACTTAGCAGAACATATACATGACTTCCAACTCGAAATTCCTAAGTTAACTAAGTCAACTTAACTTAGTTAACTATTACAAGTTGCTATGAGAAAATAATTACAATTTTATTTCTCAATTTAATTCAAGGGCAAATTAAACTGGAATTTCTTGTTTCCATTTCTCAACAGTTGACCCCCTACTGATACTAAGATCACTAGAGGGGAACTGGATTTGGGGATGTATGTGTGAGAGAGTTAAGACCTCTGAGGGTTAAAAGGAGGGGAAATCTAGAGCGTTGATTTGGCTAAGATCAACAGAAGGGAGTAGAGCATGAGATCTTGACTTAACCATTTTTAGTCATGTTAAAGGAGACACATGGAACCTCTTTATTGGTGTAGGTTATAAAGTTGCACATTAGCATGGAGGGGATCTTATGACCCACAAATTTCATTCATTGATCATATTTGTGATCCACAATTGGGAAGGCACTTGTTGTGATGATGATTGAGACTTATCTTAGAGGAGTGGGCTCAACATTCAATTAGATGTTGCCACATGGTAGGCCCAAAATGCACATTACAACCCAAAGGGCACACAAAAGTTTATTATCGTGGGAAAATCAATTAAAGAGCAATGGGAAAGCTAGATTGACTAGCAGATCCCGCATGATGGATTTTACATGCGAGTCTTGGTGATGCACATATAGGAAAAATATCATATATGTCAATAACAATATTATATTGGTTCAAATACACAATAATGAACAAGGCCCATTCTCTTTACATAAATTGAGTTTACTCTTGGGGACATAATGAAATGAATTTTATAGGAAGCCATGATAGTAATAAGCATGTAAAGTGAAACTTGATAGTGGTGATCAACATTGACAACTAAATCTATTACTTTATACAATACTAACAAACAATAATTTTCATGAAAAAATTTATCTTATAAAATATACATTTACTGAAATGATATTTCATATAATGGTAATAAATTACAATACAATAAATATTATACTTTATAATACAATTTTGGAAAACAAAATATTAAAAAAAAACCACAATTATAATAATATATATAAAAAAAACTAACCTAACTTTATTTTAGTTTATAATATTATAATCTTTTAAAATTATTCCTTAATTAATACACCTAGAGGACAAATGAAAGGAATGTAAGAAGAAGTCATAATAATAATAAACATGTAAAGTGAGATTCCAAAAGTAATCCACATTAACAAGAAAATCTATTTCTTTATACAAAACTAACCAAAGAAAAAGTTTTTTCATGAAATATATATATAATAATAATAATAATAATTAAAAAAATAAAATTTAAAAAAACAACTATTTCAATAATAAACATATAAATTACAAATATAACACTATTTTATATCATAAAATTCTAATTATTTATGGGTAAAAAAATTTCAAAAAATCTTCTAGATGCACTGTTTGAAGCATGTTTTTGATGGTAGAAATGGATTGAGCACCATCAAAAATGTCTAGGGCACCTAAAATTATGAATTTTGACAACTTTTACTTAGATTTACAAAAATCCCCAAATTTTTTAAAAATATAACCAAAATTTCCATAACTTTCAAGGCAAAAAAACATAATTTTTACACTACAACTATGGTTATCAAAAAAACATAATTTTTAAACCACAACTATGGTTATCAAAAAAACATAATTTTTAGACTACGACTAGTTATCAATGAAACGTCCTTAACAATACTCTTATTCACTACTAACTTAAAATCCTATTACATTAATTAATCTTTATTTAATTCTTCTTTAAAAATTAATTCAACAATAATTAATTTCAATTTTAAAATAATTTTGTTTTAAAATATTTTGTTTTATTTAATTATTTGTCTATTCATTTAATTTTCACTTTAATATATATATAAACTTCTAAAATTAATATCCTATATATAACTTGAAAATTTATATCATCTAATTGATTGCTACTTAATTTAACAAAATATTTTATGAATTTGAAAGGATTGAGTTCCTAAATGTTCCATCAATTTGGAAAAAACTTAGGTTACAAAATTCAGTTATATAAATAAACCAAATTCATTTTCGGTTATATAAATACTAATTCTTTTTGGACTCTCCATCATCCATTTTGGTGGGTCCCAGTGATCTTTTTGACCATCCACTTTGGCTGCCACACACGTTTTTAAATCATGGAAAGGTGTTGATAAAAATGTCTAAGCACAAACTCCGATGAGCTGACGTGTACTTTGTTACACATCGTTTTCATTTAGTTTAAAATTATTAATAGCTTCTTAATGTTTAACAAAATCGTTTTTATTATCTTGAAAAATTATCAAGTTGTAATAAATTACGTATGGAGAATATCCTTTACAAGTTATTTTTTTATAAAGATTCTTCACCATCCACTTCCATTTCCCACACATATGGAGAATATCCTTGACAAAGACTTTGTTGAAATGCACTGATTGTGTAAGGAAATTTTAATGCGCTGACGTTTGCATCAGTTACCAATCGTTTTCATTCCATTTAAAAAGTATGAATAAGTTTTTAAAAAGTATGAAAAAGCTTTATAAATATTGAAAACTTTTAACCAGATCATTTTTATTATCAACTGAAAAAGCATTTACAACTGCCCAATAAAAGTTGCAATTTAACTTAGTATAATGTGGGTCCAAGAGAGTCGATCGCTGTCGTTGGTTTCAAAATAGAACCCAACATGATATTTCTAGGAGAGCGCGCACTTGTGACAGACGACATTTGTTTTCCTGTGCAGGAGATTGCTGTCGAAGAAGCACTGTTTGTACAGGAGCTTGCTGTTTTTACACGATGCCATGGCCTCTTAAGCGCCCAAAACCACACAACCGCCCAGTTTTCCCCTGTAAATTGCTAAACCCCAGATGTTTGCTGCATGCTTTGCTTTCCATACTACAACTGCGTTTAAGACAGTGCAGTGCTATTAAATGTAATGTCGATTTTTTTTCATGGTGTTTGTGTAACAAGGGTTAGTATTGTGGCATTTAATTTTTTTTTAACACATTTTCAGGTTAGTTTGACGGGACATCCATCTCCTCTGGCAACTGGAAACCAATTTCAGTCTCGGGTTCCAGATATATCGCTGCGTTTTATTCCCCACTCGTCAGTCTCGGGGTCATTGCTGCATTTTCTCTTTGAAATTGCCTTTCCATCTTGATCTTTACATGTTACCCGGTGAGCAGACTCTTTCAGATATAAATATCAATATTTACGATGCCCGTCCCACGCCAAGAGGATTATTCTTTACTCTCTCTTTTTTTTTACCAGTGAATTTCACCCCTGCTTTTTTCTGCGTTATTCTTTACTCTCTCTTTTTTTACCAGTGAATTTCACCCCTGCTTTTTTCTGCATTTCTAGGTGATGTGAATCTACTTTTTTAAACAACCGACCAGTGAATTTTGCCCCTACATTTTCATCCTGCTACTTCGTATAATGGTGAGTACTTTAAATCAAATTTCTCTACCCTATGACTGATTATACATTATAGATTTGTTTCTGGAACAAGATTTTGGTGTCATGGCATTTAATTTTTCTTCAGGAATTCTGTGACCGAGTCCAATTTAGAATTTCAATTTTCAGTTGATTGGTTTATCATTAATTTTTATGCGCATTTTCAGGTTGCTTTGACAAGACATCGAGTGAATTTGGGCCGGAGAAAAGGAAAGCGCACAGGTCAGAAAGGCAGGAGGACAGACCAACGTGACTTGGAAGGTGGAAGCGCCAGAGGTGAGTCAGATCCATTCGAAATTCACCCTTGATAATTACCAGCTCATTAAAATGAAATAGGCGTACTGACTGATAAATGAAACCCTGTTTGTGATTTCTATGGCTTATACCATCCTTGGCAACGTTCTTACTGTTCATATTAGTTTTGGCATTGTCCTAGCTGGTCATGCACATTATGTTCATACACATTATGTAAACGAATGATGAAATTCCTAAACTCTCCGTCTGTAGAATGTTCCTTGAGTAATGTTAATGAATGGATGGGTTATTATGTCCTAGTGTGCTGCTGCTTGGTTGGCATTAATTTCCCTAGGGCAGAAAACTTACAGCCATTCTACTGGCTAGTCACTTCTAACAGGTGAAATGTGAGAATATTTGGGATGGCTCTCATATCCCATAACATTGCAAAATAACTTTGGAACCCTTTGACTTCCATTAAGCATAGTTATTGCTTAGTTCTCTAGGGTTCTTAGCTAAACCGAGGGTGGAGGATTATACTCTGGAGTCCCTCAGTATCTAATGGGTGGAGGCCTACACTGGTTTCCATTACTGAATAATCAGTTATAGTACCCTCTGGATTCCCAACATAGGGTGGTGGTACTGAAGCTGCAATTCTTCTGGGTGGAGACACTCTGGAATCCCTTTAATGGCTGATGGGTGGAGGAGGATTTTCTCTGGAATCCCGGTATAAGCTTACCTTTATAGGCAGGGTGGAGGTGGAAAAAGACCTCTGGAATCCCTGGTTTGGTCCTAGGCCTAGGGGGTGGTAGCTGCTCTATTGACAGACTGTCAATGGTTGGGAGGAGAATTAGGGACCTGATCCTATTACCAATCTAGGTCACTCGGAATTAAACGCCTTAAAATCAGGGTTTTCCGACTGGATTTAGTAGGGGGTGGTCTAATGGATTTTGAATCAGTATATTTACCAATATACCTCTGCATAATGATGCAAGGTCTTAACAAGTTTGGGCCATCAGGCACTGTAACAGACCTTGTGAAATTAGGGAGGGAATTCTCTTACTGTCTCAAATATAATCTTTGAGTGTGATAGGAAGAATACATCAAAATTATTTAAAGGCACATTGCTAGCTTTTGTACATTGACTGTGATCTAATATAACTCTGTTCTGGGCAATTTGCAGCTCTGAGATTCTCTTACAATTGTTCTAGTAACATGTGTTCTTTCTAATGCTTGTGCAATTATTAATCTCCTGATATATAAGTATACAGTGGAAAAGAAAAAGAAAGATTCATGCTGAATCAATTACTGTGGTTATAACTTGGGCTTTTTCACATAAATAGCAAGAGAGAACTCGTGACAGCAAGTGACCCTTGCAACTTCGAATTATGAAGTCACCCACTAGTATTGCACGGTCTCAGTGTGTTAATACGTTGCTACATCATGAACTGTCAGCAATAGCTGTAGCAATTGCATTATTATAACATGTTGTTATATCCTCGTTTAAAATTCTTGTATATACAACTTCACTATAAGATTTTGGGTAACAATGCAAGTTGTTTTATTACTACTACAAACTGTTGGAATAAAACCCAATATGCTGTAAAGTTTAAGCCTGTAAGAATCCAGGGTATTACCTATATGGTGACTACTACTCAATGGTTGATGCTATGACATCTAGAGAAATATGAATAATTGCAAAGTTTATGTGCGTGCCTTTCATACTGATTGATGGATTTATGCACCAATGTTACATTAGTGCTGGGATTCGATCCGCATGTCAAGGATGTATAGATTGCCTTACAGGCAATCCCTTTGACATATTTGATAGTATTCTACAGTTGTGTGAATGTTTCGTATATTGATGGTCTGTCTATTATTTTCCTCACTGTCATATGGTTCCAGCATGGTTAGATTTGCTTTAACAAGTTTACATGTGATGGAAATCATTGTCTTCATTGCTCTAGCCTCCTTGGACATACGTTATACATATCACATGGAGGATGTCTCTTCCTTTTTGAGCTGAGTTTTTGGGAGATGTTTTCATGTGACATCACTGATTTTATTTTATGTATACTTGATTATATGCTATCAAACTAATAAAAGGATATCCTTTATTTATCCATTCCTAGGTTAGGTCTGGGGAATAAACTCCAATAATATTATTTTATTGATGGAAGGTTTGAACCAAGAATGCTATAAAAGCAAGTCTACTCCATTTGTAATGGTTGTTCAAAGATTGAGTATTTGAGGTTTTGGTGCATTTTGTATTGTATCTGTCTTAGTTGTTGAATGGTTTGGTAATGTACCTTGGAGAATAAGGATGCTATCTACTGTTTATGCCTATTATATCTACATTTCGTTGTTTTATAGCGTTCTTGGTTCAAACCTTCCATCAATAAATTAATATTATTGGATTTTATTCCCCAGATCTAACCTAGGAATGGATAAATAAAGTATATCCTTTTATTAGCTTGATTGGATATAATCAAATATACATAAAATAAAATCAGTGCTGTCACATGAAAACATCTCCCAAAAACTCAGCTCAACAAGGATGAGAGTCTTTATCACTGAAAGTGTTCATGGGAATATATCTATCTTTCTCCATGCTTGGTTGTATGCACATGTGATCATTTCTTGGTACATCTAGACTTCATACTCTTTGAGCTTAACAACAATAACAAACTCCGTTAATACATTTTCTGGACATTAGGAGCAAGGATTACATTGATTAAACTTGAAATTTGTAGCCTTGTCCATTGTCCACAGAGCACCAATGCCACCTTACAGCCACACTTGTTTTAAGTTCATTCCTCAAATCTGGAAGACACCTAAGAAAATCTTATTCCCCATCTGTCCCTTAGTCTAATAATATTCCTTGCTGCAAATTAAGAAAGTTATGCTTAATTATACTTAAATAAATTTGCTAAGTAAGCTGCATCACGACATCTCTAGGAACAGATTTATACATCTTGATTTTATACATTAAGTTGGAGTTGTTCCCCGAATTCACAAATTTATCCAGCTATAATACTTATTTAAATCTGTGAAAGGGTTTTGTTACAACTATTTTATTTTTCTAGTATAATTATTTATTAGTATTAATGGGATGGGGTTAAATGATTAAGGTGGGATATTACCATGTGCATACTTATTTATTAATGTAAATGAGTGATAAATAATCCTTTAGACCAACATCAAATTTAAATATAGCATGAAACTTTTGTTTATATGTAAGAAATTTACATATAATATGAAACTTTAGTGTATATTTAAGAGACATGTTCAATATAGTGTTGTTTTTTTTATTGAAAGTTATATTTAATTATTTTGAAAGTTTAAACATTTACTAGTTTGTTAAATTGAGACTTCGGTGATCCATAATAGTTGTAAGAAGAGCTTCGACGTAAATCACATAAAGAGAGATCTTTTTCGACGCGTTTCGAGCCAGCAAGTGTGGCTCATCGTCAGGACGATGAGCCACACTTGCTGGCTCGAAACGCGTCGAAAAAGATCTCTCTTTATGTGATTTACGCCGAAGCTCTTCTTACAACGATGAGCCACACTTGCTGGCTCGAAACGCGTCGACAAAGATCTCTATTTAGTAGTTTGTCTCAAATTATAGATAATGAATGAAAAGTTACACTAAAGAGTTAAATTATTGGTTGGTTTTTATATAGAAAATTAATTTGAAAAATATTTTATTTTACATGTTAATACATTTTATTTACATATTTCTTTTGAATTTTTCATTCCCTATAAATTCCTGTAAAGATTTCATTATTGGACTTTGTTTGAAGTTGTAACTGTTGCAATAATTTTATTCCAAGATCGCTGATATTCTAATTAAGTAGTGGAATCTCTTTTCAAGGTGATCAAAATAATGTTATGGATGTGAAAGGATGAATTCTTCTTGACAAATCTTTTGTGGGGCCTCATTTTATATTTTATTGTACATGTGGCAAAGCCACTTGCATTTTTTTATTATTTTTTTATTTAATTACATAGTTCTAGAATTTAGATAAGGTCCAACGTATTTTATAAAAATATCATTTTAATGAAAAAGGGAGTCATTACATCTATATAAAGGAAGGACTTCCGCATTTGTAAGTCATGGTTGGATAGCGGGAGTATTCCTCTCCCGAGAGCTTAATGAAAATCTTTTTGGTGCCATTGGGGTTTTGTGTTTACTACGTTTCAATCTAGCATGTCTTCTTTTCTTCATTCCATTTGCAAATTTTTCTAAGGTTTAAATCGTAATGGATTCAGGACCAGTAGAAGGCGTAGTGAGATCGATCCATCGAGGAACAATGATAATGTGGAAGGGGGTGTCATAGACACATGTTTTGACATCCCCTTTGTTGGCTTGAAGTAGTCACCGAGCCTGTTTGCTAGGTGGACCTTCAAGGGTCCCCTTAGTTAATGCTTGGCTTATTTTATGCTATAATTGATCCTTTGTCTGAGGAAAATCCTATTGAGGATCCCTCTATAGTGGGTTCTTGACCTTGTGGTTTACCCTGATGGCCGAGAAGCTACCCATCTCTTTGATATTATTTCATGTCCATTATTCTAGACAATCGACCTAAGGAGGTTCATGCTTCTTGATATCCTCTCGTCCTAACATTCCTTTGATTCCATTGCCCTTGAATGTTGGCATTGGTCTTCACATCCCTCCATCACCCCTATTCCCCTTTATCTCTTAAAAACCCAATTTATTCACTGAGGTTACTTGTGATATCACCTTCTTCCAAATTGTTTATGCCACAATGAGTCTTAGGGGAGTCCCCCTAAAAGGTGGAGCAAAGTTGGCCTAAAGAAGCAAGGTAGATTATTGAGGTGATAGTGGGTGACCTACCAACGTTCCACTTGGATTCTACAAATGTGGGTTGCAACTTTCATCAATTTAACGTACAATTTTATTGATAATATGTGGCGACGTCTCAAAAATGGTTATAGAAAACCAAAGCAAAAGCTAAATATGTAAACATGAAAATCCCCTTGCTCCTTTGTAATAATTAACCTACACAACATACCTTAGCATTACAATTATGGAATCCTCTCAAACAAGTCTGCCAAATAACTGTGCTATTCCTTGTAAGGGTTAATGAGGGTTGACATTAACATGGAATTCTCTCCAACAAGTTTTCCAAATAATCATGCCATTCAGTGAGGGTTGACATTAGCATTTGGTGGCAACGTATAAAAAATGTTACAGAAAATCAAAGCAAAAGCTAGATATGTAAACATGAAGATCCCCTTGGAATTTTGAATTTTGTCAATTTGTGTGCTATTTCATCTCAAATTATCGATCCCCAATCAAATATTTTCTCCCTATATAGGGTGTAGTAGATAACATACATAACACACATTATCATTACAATTATGGAATACTCTCCTCATGTCATATTTTCTCTGAGTGGGATATCAAGAGAGTAGTCAAAGCCATGATCATCAATAGAGCAACAGATGAGGATGGCTTTTGAGCAGAATTCCTGAAGCATGATATCTAGTCTCTTAAGTTCTATATTTCCAATCTATTCAACCATGTTGTTTCTTCTGGCTTCACCCCTGCTTAATCCACAAATTAGGGAGCAATTGTGAGTTGAACAACTACCTGACTATCATGGTGGGCCACACCTTCTCGAAGCTTTATGCCATAGGCTTGCATCAGTGCCTTTTTGAGGAGCTAGAGAGACATCTCATAGCTAGAGGATAGGTAGGCTTTCGCCTGAGTTACTAGATGATTGACCACATCTTCACACTTCGAGCCATTATTGAGGAAGCTCGTCATCGCTCTTTGAAAGTCTATTGTTGCTTTGTTGACTTTAGAAAAGCATTTGATACTGTGCCTAGGGAGGCATTATTCGAGAGGCTTTGGGACATTGGCATATTTGAGACCCTTCTGGTAGCCATCATGAGACTATATGAGTCAGTTTTGGTTCGCCTCAAGATGGCACATGGCCTTTTTGACTTTATCCAGAGTAGCGTTGGGGTAAAACATGGGCGCCTCCTCTTGCTGACCTTCTTCGGGATTTACAATGATGATTTGGAATTTTTCCTCCCATCCAGGAGGGGGATGGGTGCCTTCTATATCAGGGGTTGATCTTCCTACTCCCTTTCGCAGATGACTTGGTCTTGTTGGCATCTACTCTCGAGGACCTGTAGAGATAGATCGACATCTTGGCTAGCTTTTGTGACCTTCGACAGTTGACAATCAACCTAGGTAAAACCAAGGTTATGATCTTCAATGCTTCGAAGAAAACTCTTACAAACATGCATTTCTACTTTCAGGGGGAAGAGATTGAGATCAACACATCATACATCTATCTAGGAGTACATTTCACATACCTCGTTTTGGTATGCGGAAGGCCTTCCAACCTCGGCTTAGCAAAGGGTATGGTTCCTTGGCCCTTGTCGAGAGATAATGCTTCCAAAGTCAGTTTCGGGACATCTTGTCCAAACTCTACCTCATGGATGTGATTATTAGACCCACAATCCACTATGGCTTCGAGATCTAGGGGTCGAGCTTGGTACAGAAAGACTGGGTCCAGATGGAGAGAGTCCAAACCTTGCTTCTTAGGCGCATCATTCGATGCAAACGTACATTCTTGCAGCCCATTATTCAGGAAGAGTTTGGTGCCCACCCCTTCCACGGTTCCACCTTGATGTCATATTTTGCTTGGTTTCTTTCCTCCACAGAGTCACATATTTTAGAGATTTGGATGTCGGGAGAGACCAGTTCCCCTACCTTGCACCTTGTTCCTCAGAGGCCCTTGCTTCAACTCACCCCTTGATCCAAACATGAGGTTGGTTCTCGAATGTTTCTCAACTTCTTAAGACACTGACCATCTCCCCATAACATCTTCCCCCTTCAAATTCTCCCTTGCCACACCTAGCCATCTCATGTCGCTCAAACAATTATTGAATCAATCCATCAGAGAGGATATCTATAGATTGTACTTTCAGGTCACTTGGACTCCCCCCCCCCACACGACGGGCTTGGGCTCGAGGACGTCCTTCTACCTTGATTATTTCCTAGAGTTACAAGATGGAATCATCGTTTTCCCCCCATACATGTGCAAATATTGGTTGCACTCGCTCAGGATCCCTTTGGGCCAACTTTGGGTTGGTTCTCATCGACTCCGAGTAGAGATTGATCACCATATACTAAGATCTAATATGATCTACTAGGTGCGCCACCTTTATGAGCCCAGAGATAGAGCAACACCTCATTTTTAGGTACCCCCTATACTATGAGATCAGAGGGCACTACCTCTACCTCTATAGAGATTCAGGAGGATCCCTCTCTACCTTATTTCAGTATCCTGACTGAACATGCCTAGCCCTCTTCATCAGAGAGATATTGAGACATAGATCTCAAATCCTGCATACCTTGCCTCACTAGGTGCCGTTTCAAACGATCACATCATATTTTCAGGTTAATCTAGTTGATCGAAGCTACAAGTGACGAACTGAGTTCTAAGGTATTTCAAATAGTATAATAGTCAGACCTTGGGTCTCCCCTTAGCCCCCTCCTTTGGGAGGCCAACTGGTGTCCTCGAGACCTTTGCGGAGGTGTTGAACATCACATCAATTCACTCACACCCAAAGCGTTAGAGGGATTAGTTCCAGATGGTTCTCGTGTAGGGTGGGCCCCCAACAAACTCCTCCCTAGTCCTAGTGGGGTAGCGAATGACTTATCCAAAGCTTGTTTCCTTTGGCCTCAAATGCTAGGAATATCCCTTGCTCCTACACCCCCAGGATCATGCAATTAAACACATCATTGGATCCAGAGGACTCTAATAGCATGTCAATGCCACTATCACCCTCCTCGTCGCCCGCTGTCAGACTCTGGCATTGTTGACATCATCAACCTCCAACCTTGGACTTATTCACTTAGTCTTTTTTTACATCACTAGGAGATTTTGATCTGGTTTTATACATATTTGTGAAGCTATCTTATGATTGTATCCTGCTTTACTTAATTTTGTCCTAGATTTAGCTTTAGCATTTTCTAAAAGTTGTGTTTCCTCTGCCACATTATACTCATATTGGATATATCCTTCTTCAGTCCCATTGACCTATTTTGGTGGTCATTTGTTAGACATAAATAAAATTATCTTATCTTATCTCCAACAAGTTTTGCAAATAGCCATACCATTTCCTTGTAAGGGTCAGCTAGAGTTGACATTAGCATTTGGTGGTCATGGTGTAGGTTACTAGAGTGCCCATGCGAAAGATCACATTGGATTTGCTTATAGTCTTACATACAGGCAACCAACTCAAGCCCTTGGGCTTGAACACGAGCTCCAATGTCTAGTGACGAGCCTTTAAACATCAACATGAAATGCAAAATTGTGATGCGAGATGCTAAAAGAGGCTCTTCCTCAAACCAAGAGGGAGCAAAACATCATTTAACCTACCTAAAGGCATGCAGAAAAAGATGGCTCCCAATCCCATCAAATGGTAGGTATCATCATACCCTAGCTCTACACACATTCCAAGACACAATAATATAGGCATATTTGACTGTTGGTTCACATGCACACCCCCACACATCATACCCCAGAGAGGAGGGTAAGGTTGAGCAAGCAAGCATACTGACCCTTCAACCAAACAAACATTGTGTTAACAGATGACACTGCCTACATGTGGCCATGCCCATTACATTCTAGGATTTTGGTTGTTCCATATGTTTAAATATGGTTAGCTCCCTCCTACAAAAAAAATGACCGCTCTGATTAAAACATTGATTGTATTATTCCTAGTAGAAATACTTTTAGTTTAGAAAATTTATAAATGGACTCGATTTGGTTATGTACTTGTTTACGAGGTTGTCCTATTTTTGTCTCCTTCTTTACTTCATTTTGTCCTAGATTTAGCTTTGGAGTTTTCTAGGAGTTGCGTTTTCACTCGCGCATTGTACTCGTACTAGATGTATCCTTTAGTTTCATTGACCTAGTTTTGTGGTCATTTGTTGGACAATAACAAAATTATCTTATCTTATTGTATCCTATATTATCTCTCTAGTTTAAGTCGTATTACAATTTTAATATTTTATTGTGTATTCGCTGCAGATGCCTTGTTCTGATGAGCACAAACATGCAAAATACAAAATGGACTATCTCCCTTTATATAACAAACTCAAAGAGAGGTATGTTTCCTATTACAAATAATTATTGTGTTTGAGTATCCAGTTTGGCTTGTATAATGATTCTAATATTTTATTATGTATCTGTTGTAGATGGCTTATTCTAGTCAACATGAGTAAATGGAATACAAAATGAACTATCCATCTTTATAAAACAAACTCTAAGGGAGGTACATTTCTTATTATGAATAATTACTAGTTTTGAAATATGTTTACCCTTACCATTTGTGTGTATTTTAGCCTAATTCAATGCTCCTTTTTCCTTGCAGTACAAGACAACACACTACAAGAAAGATGGTGTTTAGAGGGGGTGTTTAGAGGGGGTGTTTTCAATTTTTTGTTTGTTGTTGTTTGCATTTGTTTTGTTTTGTTGAGTTTGAGCATGGCCATGCTTTGTGTTGTACTTGATTTCCTTTGTTTTGCATTTTTCTTCATTTTTTGAAGTTTGGTCTTGGTTTGGTTTGTTGGGTGGGAAAGGAAAGGAAGGCAGCAGGAAGAGAAAATGAAAGATATGAGATAGAGGTCATAGCTCATAAATAAAGGTGAATCATCTGACCTATATGTAGTGCACTTCTTAAAATTATCTAGGCTAATTTATCACTCCATTTGCTTGTTATTTAATTTATTATATGTTTAATCTATGGTCTCATACTCAACTGTATTGATCTGCTTTGTGTAGTGGGTGACTATAGCTATACATTCGACGAAGGTCATGTGGCGAAGATAGCCTAGACACTACAAACATGGTGGAGAGAATGGGTAAGCCATCTTTTTCTCCAAAAAAAATATAGTTGGCCTTTAATCCACTGAAATATTTATTACTTGCACAATAGTTTATAGTTTTGTCAACGTTATGGGGTACTGCCATCTTTTTATTGGGTTTGAGATTTGAGTTTTTCTAGGAACTTTGATAAGGTAAAAAGAAAAGAATTATACTGGGTTTTCAATGCTTATTGTTCATGGTTGCCATTGCTATAATGTTGATCAACCTATGATTCCATGGGAGTTGGCATTGGCCAAGGGTAGACATGTATGTGTATGGTTATTTCAGCGCTTTGTTTATCTGTTATTTAATTACTTCTATGGTTTATTTGTGATCTCGGCATATAGTTTGGGTGAGCCATGTTGTTTCCAATAAAATGGCATTATGATGTATTTCAACGAAGCATTCTTCATTTGTATGATGATTTCTCCTTCTAGCATGGTTCTCGGGTAGTACCGCTCAATTTATGGTTTGACATTCAAGCTTATCTGTTAACATTGATTAAGCTATGTTGGGCTTCAAATGTTTATGTTGTTTGGTCCTTACTATTTAGGGTTGTCGTTGTAATGGTGATATTTCTTATCATCTACTATGTCTATCATCTATACTTTCGCTTATTTCAAATGCCATCTTGTCGATTACTAAATTGTTAGATCTATAAAGCACTTCACTTCTTTCCCCGTCATTAATAAAGCATTGCTCACCCTGTTTTTGTTTATAGTTTTGTAATTCTTTCATCATTTCCTTGCTTTGTTTTATGAATACATAATTTGTTGAGCAACCATGAGCGCCACACTTTTTCCTTATTCCTTGATTTTATACAATAGATATTTGGTTTTAAGTTGAGTGGTAATGAGAACTTAGACAATCTAAACATAAGAGGATGCCTAACTATTATCATTTAGTTGTGTTTCAGATATGTAGAGATTTTTGGAATTTGCCTAGTTTGAAATCTCCACCTCACTTCCATGAGGCTAGGCATCTACTTGCACATTTGTTTGCCTTGATGCCAAAACTATTTTCTGCAATGACCTTGCAAGAAACTTCATATCTGCTCAACACTACTAACAAGCAAACTCAAGATTGTAAATGACATAAAGACTTCACACTTACATCTTTGCATAGGCCATTAGGGAAATACCCATCTTCATACCTAGATGGGAAAATTAATTTAGTTACAAGGAAACTATAATATCGACAATTTAGATGTGAAATTATCGTTAAGCATGCTAAGACAACATAGCAATCAACCCTGACCGGAGCGATCAACCACTTGGCCATCTCTCCCATGGACAACTTCTATTCTACCCCTCATCCAAGATGTAGAGCAACAAGGTTCTATTTCGGAGAAACATAATCATTATGGGAACAATTACATGACAAAGATGAAGTTCGATCTGATTCGAATTAATAATCTAATTGATATGGTCAATCCCAACTTTGTTCAATGCCAGGCATAATGAGTATCGATCCAGATCAAGGATTGCCATCCACGGGGGTAAATATTTGCTTGCTAGGTGAGAGGATAATAATGCTAGTTACAAATTCTGTTTCGAGTTCATTATGACAGGTTCCCTTGCTCATGGTGCTATACTCCTAGTTAGGGATTATAACTTGGAACATAATGGATTATACATTTTAGTAAAAGAATCTCCTTGAGAATTGGAGAATTTCGTTCAAAATTATGTCTGTCTACATTGGGTCTATTTTTCTAGGAGCAGGAAGAAAGCGATCTGTTGTCTCGAGAAATCAATATGCTAAAACAACGATAAAAATTGCTTGATCCATAAGAATTCATATTTGTGATCACAAATATAGCATAATAGTGGTACACCTCATATTCTCATAGTAATGAAAAGTGAGCGTACTTCATCCCAACTTAGTAGAACAAGTCCTTTTGTGGCTCATCTCAAGCAAGGAGTAGTGAATGCATCCGAAACCCTAGCTAGGGCATCCATAATCTCTATAGATCTTAACCAATGATGCAAAGGACAAGAATTGTCAAATCCTCAGATGTTCAACTTGCATCATGCAAACCATCAAGAAGATTCACACACTTGCATCCCACAAGCTAATGATACTCAATACTTGCATCTCATAAGACAAAGGACACTAGTGCTAGCATCCCACAAGCACCGAATCCTTACAACAAAAGTAGTACATGATCTTCCAACAATTTATTTTCTTTTATTTTGATCTAATATAGTTTAAGTTATTTCACGTAGTGATTCCAAATATTCCCCAAGTAGTGAGCATCACGCCAACTATCAGTCTCTAAGATACAATTAGTTGTGCTTAACAAAGATACTCCCCTCCATAAGGAGAGGGAGACCTATTGAGAAACCAATAAGCTAGCAAATTAACGTCGATTTCTCTTGATAATTGTTTGTGAATATATGTTGGCTTCTTATTTCTTTTATTATGTTCTTTTCATCAAACAATTACCAAAAACATGAAGATCAAAAAAGACAATGAACACAAAGATGTAGGCTCCAAACCAGGGTAAAACCCCACAAAGGGGAAAATTCGAACAACTTATTTTCTTATAGAATCGGATCAAAGTGAGAAATCCAAGACCTGAAAACCAATACCAAGACTTCCCACAAGACCCAAGTCAACCCTCCTTCAATCCTTCCTCAAGCAAGTCAAATTCAACAAAGTCAAAGCTAGTCAATGCCCTTCAAATTTGATCAATCTCTGATTTTTTGGCCCTTGCAACAGATCTGAAATATTTGGCCCCCACAACATTGTGAAATTTTGCATGTGCGGTAGAATTAGGGCACAAAAACACAAGAATTTCTTCCTTTGACCTTTGCTCTTCTTCTTTTGTCTTTCGCTGGTCTTCTTTCTCCTTTTCTTGGCACAAAATTTGATGAGATGAGTTAGTGTTCTAATTAGGTCAAATTGCTCTCTATATATACACATCCAGGAGGTCGAATAGGTGCTTTTCTGGAACGATTTGTCCAGGCAGGGCCGACTTGGTCTTGTGGATGACAAATTGACTATTTTGACTCAAAATAAAATATTTTCTTTTCTTACAAACTGTCCAAATGGGACTTTGACACATGACAAATTTTCTTATGACTCAATAACCCCTAGATGCATGAAGAACATGCTTTGACTAGAAAATAATGGTAATAATAAATTTCCTCTTCTTCTTTTTGGTTTTACATGAAATATATATTGGTGCAAGTACAAAGATAACTATGAAGACCAAACCTAATTATATTTTCAAAAAGGTCAACACAAAACACAAAACTAAGTAGGTTAAGTCAACCATCAAAGCCCCAAATAGAGTGCACTCTTCAAAGCAAGGTACCCACATCTCACACTATGATTTTTCTAATCCTTGAGGTGGTGTTCCATCCAAGGCTAGTTGTCTATGTGTCGAGCATTTGTCCTCCAAGGTGGTGCATGCTCCAATTAGGGGCTCCTTAACTCGAGCATTCCTACTCAACATATGTAAGGTGTCTCCAATGCCCCAAACGCTTCATGCCTAGTCTCTAGGAGGATAATGTCCTCCTTCAAGGTGGTTACTCCACGTGCATCCTCAACAAGTGCACCCTTGTAAAAGATGTCAAAACATCACGTGATTTCTAACTACCACATCAATAAGTGTGCATGTTTGTCACCAACTCCAAGGTATGCCGCATGCGTACACCCAATAATAAGATATTTGAGAGTAAGTCAATGAAAAAAACAACGATAGGGATGGGGAAGCACAAGCCCTCCCCATCACATCAAGTTCTTCCCTACTTTGATGAAAACACTTTTGAAGCAATCAACAACAAACACTCCCTCTTTGTGAGGAAAGTGCTTTCTTGAATCTCCCTAGTTGTGAGGAAATGACTTTCTTGAATCTCTTGTAACCTGCAAATCTAAGTCATTGTTTTCTTGGAATTAATAGCCGGTTCTTGCATAGGTTTTGGCATTGTCTCCGAAACATCACTCTCCTCCACCATGATGGCATCACTACAACCCTACTCTGTACTACCAGAGGGCTCACCAATGGAAGAAGTCAGTGTAACATGGCTAGCAAATATGTTATGAGAAGGTACCAGCCTTGACTGAAGTTTTAGGCACCTATACATGCTCATATCCACCCAGAAATCTATGTGTAAGCCATCTCAACTTCTCATGGGTCGAAGCAGAGGTGAAGGAGTCAAGATCGTATCCTTGGCTCTCTTCCTCTAAATATGCATTAGAGATCTTATTTTACTCTTGGATTGGATTCTCGAACAACAACCTTTCCACTTCTTCCCGTTGTTGAAGGAGATGCTTTGTTCTCGAGGACCACACATCCTCACCAAACATCAAATCACTACTCACTATTGTCTTTCATTGTGTTAGAATGTAGATCTAGTACCTCGACTCTACTTGCAAGTTGTAAATCCAAGTCTAATGTAATATTGGAAGTATTTACCGATTCCTCCAAAGGTTTTGGGGCTCTCTTCCAAGCGTCCCTTTTCCTCCATCATGGCATCACTTTGCTTCTTTTCAGTAAAACTGGAAGGTCAGCCAATGGAATAAGCTAGTGCAACATGGTTAGCAAATCACTTAGGAGGAATGCTTGCCCTAATTGAAGTTTTAAGTGCTTGTACATGCTTATAACCATCTTGTAATTTTTGAGCAAGCAACCTCAACATCTAGTAGGGTAAAATAAAGGATAAGGAGGCAATGTCCTTCCCTTGGCCCTCTTCTCCCAAATATGGATTTGAATTCTTCTGTTATTCCTGGATCATATTCTTAAAAAACAACCTTTCACTTCCTTTAATGATGAAAGGACATACCTTTGATCTTGCAATCCACGTATCACTGCTCACCACTATCATCTATTGTGTTGGAATGTAGACATTGTAAGCCTTCAATGACTCATTGTATTCAAAGAAAATACCTCTCATACTTGAGGGTCCCAACTTAGTTGTTTTCTCATCAACAACATGAACTTAAACTAGGTTACAAAAGACATGAAAATATGACACGCCTTGGGTTGCTCACCAGTAAATGCTTTCTATGGTGTCTTGTTCTTCAGGATTCAGTGAGCACATATGTTCAAAATAACATTGTTGTATTGCATGCTTTCAATTGAAGGCATGAGGAGAAAATCTGTGTCACAGATCAAGTCCTTAGCATTGCCAATTATAGATCCATTCTTTCCCCGTGCAACCCCATTTTACTGCACCAGTTGTAGGGCACTATCCTATTGATCGTTGATTCCTTTCAAACTATTTGATCTTTGTCGAGGTATACTCACCTCCATGGTCTGAACAAAGAGCTTTGATCTTCTCTCCTTTTCTAGTTTCCAACTAAGGCCTTGAATTTTTTAAAGTCATGAAGCATTTCATCTTGTATGTTCATATAATAAATGCGGGTTTGGTGCGAGGAATCATTAAAGGAAGTAACATAATGTAAATTATCTTTCAAAGAAGAGGAAGACATAGGTCTACATTCATCTGAACAGATTGGCTAAAGAATCCCCTCCCCCCGATCTTTGCTTGCTCCTTAGAAAGGAACCTTATCATGCTTGCCAAGTGCACAACCCTTGGATTCTCCATCCTTCTTGATCTTGAAGTACGACAATCTCTACACCATGTTCTTAAAGAATGTTTCATGACTGCAGAATTGGTTGAGCTGCCATGGGAGCCATGCTTTTTTCCTTGTTCCTTGATTTTATTTAATAGATCTTAGGTGTAAAGTCGAGTGATAAAGAGAGCTTAGACAATCCATACAAAAGAGGATGCCTGATTACTGACTTGTTGCTGCAAAATAATATGACTAGGCAGCCCAACAAAATATTCCTTCCATGCACAATGATTATACCTTTTGTCACAATCCTTGAGTTTTATCTTTTAGTTAATGGTTTTGATGTTCAAGCTTACCCTATAGACTTGTTGAAGTCATGTTTGGTTTCAAATATGTAGAAATTTCTTGAATTTTCCAAATGTGAAATCTCCACCTCACTTCTATGAGGCTAGGGATCTACTTGGTACCTTTTTTTACCTTGGTGTTGAAACTAATTTCTTCAACAACCTTGCAAGAAACTTCAAATTTTCCCAACAATACTTCTAGGCAAACTAAAGAGTGTAAATGCCTCAAAGACTTCATGCATGCATCATTCTAGAGGTTCTTAAGTCAAGATCCATCTCAATACACAGACGTGAAAATTACTTCAATTATAGCAAAAATATAATATCATATTGCAATGCCTAAAAAAAGAGGGGTAGAGGAGCACAATCCCTTCACATCGCATCAAGTGCTCCCCTACATAAGTGAAAACACTTTCGAAGCTCAATGGCTAACACTTCCTCTTTGCCAGGAAAGGGATTTATTGAATCACCCGTGATTTGCAAATCCAAGTCTGTTGTAGTTAGGATTTATTGAATCACTTGTGACCTGCAAATCCAAGTCCCGTTGTAGTCTTGGGATCAATAGTTGGTCCTTGCAAAGGTTTTGGGAGATATCTCCCAAACATCACTCGCCTCCATTATCAGGGCATCACTCCACCCCTATTTTGCAAAACCAGAGGGATCACCCCTGGAAGAAGTCAATGCAACATGACTAGCAAATCTGTTATGAGAAATATTTCCCTTGATTGTAGTTTTAGGAACCCATATATGCTCCTATTTGTCTTGTATTCACTGTGTAATCCATCTTGACTTCTTGTTAGTCAACATCGAAGCCAGGGAGCTGAGATCATTCCCTTGGAGCTCTTCCACCAAATCTACATATGAAATATTCTTGTACTTTTGGATTGGATTCTAGTACAACAACCTTTCCATTTCCTCCAGTCATTGAAGGAGATACCTATGATTGTGAGGACCACACATCCTCACATCACGACCCACTATTGTCTTCTGTTTGGTTGAAGTGTAGATCCGGTACCTCGACTCTACTTGCAAGTTGCAAATCCAAGTTTGTTGTAGTCTTGGAATCAATAACTAATTCCTCCAAATGTTCTGGGGCTCTCTCACGAACATCGCTTTTCTCCAACATGGCATCATTCCACTCCTCTTTGTCAAAACTAGAAGGATTTCCAATGGATTAGTGCAACATGGTTAGTAAATCACTTAGGAGGAGTGCTTGCCCTAATTGAAGTTTTAGGTGCACGTCCATGCTTGTAACCATTATGTAATCTTTGAGTGAGCCACCTCAACTTCTAGCAAGCTAAAGTAGAGGGTACAAAGGTGGCATCCTTCCCTTGAACTTCTTCACTTAAATTTGGATATGTAATCTTCTTTTGTTCTTGGATCAAATTAAGTAAAAAAAAACTTTTTACTTCCTTCAATCACGACAAGACATACTTGTGATCTTGCGAACCACACATCGCTGCTCACCATTGTCATTTGTTGCATTGGAATGTGGATTTGGTATGCCTTTAACATCTTCACTATATCTAAAGATATTGCCCGTTATACTTGAGGGTCCCAACTTAGTTCTTTTCTCATCAACAACATGAACATAAACTAGGTTATGAAAGACATGAAAATACGATATGCCTTGGGTTTCTCAATAGTAAATTCTTCCTACGGTGTTTTGTCCTTCGGGATCAGTGAGGACATATGTTCATAATATACATTGTTGAATTTGTTGCCTCAAAATCTAGCAAGTCTTGTTAGGGGAGCTCACAAGACAAGAATTAGACTAAGGGACAACAATGAGGTGGAGGCCCACAGTCACGACAACATACCATCTCATGTTCTTTAGTGGAATTTCACCACAAGGGAGGCTTCCCTGTTTAGGTCACCTAGAGGATATTCTTGGTATAGGGTTCAAAGGTGACAATTGAATAGGCTCAGATGGGGTACACAGGCTAAGAACAAGGCTCAACTCTATGTAAAAAGGAGAAGCGTACCCTCAAAGGAACCTATAAATGAGGTTGAATAGGCTTACCTGAGATACTCCAATTAAGGACATGGCTCAAGGGGAGCAACCTACATAAGACTCAAGGAGAGCACTCCAACTAAGAACAAGGCCCAATGCAGCGAAACACAAATTATGTGCTCTCCAAGGGACCTATCAAAAAGTACTTATGGCCTAGGGTTCAAGGGATAAGTAATGATAATGGCTTAAAAAGGCACAATAGACGAAGAAAAGGCTTATGAAAATTGGTATGACCAACAAAAGGAGCAAAAGGCCTTCGAGTGACCCTAACTTGAAGGCTTAGTGCAAAATTGGGTTTTTCTAGCCCTATAATTGCTTAGGGTTGATGACGTCAGCCCTAAGGAAACAATTTCAACCATGTACATTGCTAAATTTTGATGTTTTAAAGCTCAACAAGGAGAAACGACTTCAAATCAGTTCAACCTCCAAGGCTCAAGCCTTAGTTGAATTCTGCTTCATATCCTAATCCTAGTGGCTTACCTTGAAATGATGAAATTTTAGGGCTGAAAAATTTCAGAGCCAAAATTTTAGGAGCCGAAAATTTAGGGCCAAAATTTCAAAGCCAATAAATTTAGGACCAAAAATTTAGGGGCTGAAATTGTTGGAGCTCAAAATTTTCAAGGCTGAAGTTTTAGGATGAGAAGAAAAAGAAGAGATTTTTGAAGTTTTTGATCATCTATGTGGAAGGCCTATGCCTTGACCTTGGGTGATGGAGTTTATGGGATACTTACTTTGGGAAAAAATACTAAACCCTAGCAAGGAGTAAGGGAACATGAAACCCTAGGTATCATTTTTGTGAGGAGCAAATTTAGTGAGGAGAGCTAGTTGAAAGATTCACTCATGGGATTGTCACACAAATTCTATAATGGGTAAAGCATACAATACCATTGTTAAGATTCCATAAAATTTTTATCAACAATAACTAGCACATAGAAACCCTAGACAAATAACCATTCCGTGCAATAACCACAAACTATAAAGATATATCAAATACAAGGAACACTTACAAGATAGAATGCATGAGCCAATCCATTATTGCTCCGTAATGACATCTCCGACACCAAACAATAGCTCCATAAGCAAAAATCCATAATAGATCACCTCTCCATAAGATACAAGGTGAATTTCAGCTAGCTTGAAATTTTTTAAAGAGGCCCAATTGATCTACAAGTGATGATTAAAATTTGAGCCTATCCTCTATTTATATGAGGATTAGGTCTCCTAATTTTAGCCTACTAATCCCTTAAAAGCAAGTTTGATTATTAAATGACTTTGGGTTACAAGCCAACCCATTAGCTAATGAAAAAGTAAACATAATAGTCCACACGTGAGCCGTAACCTCTCTAATGCTGATGTTGTCCGTAATTAATGGTCAAAATGCCATGCCAAAGTATGATGAGGTTTCAAACTAGATGTAGATTCTTGGGTGATCCAAAATTTGAGGGACGACCCTCTAATCCACCTCAATATTTCCTATGGGGTCCCAAGGGAGGATGGGGCACCATCAAGTGGTCTCCATGGGTTTCCAATTGTCAAATAAGGCTTCCTTTTCTCTAGCATTGGGGCTTCCTCTGGTGCAACAAGCCCTACCTAGGCTCTTAATGGTAGACCATCCTCATGCGAGTTTTGAATCAACTCTTGTTCATCAGGTTGTGTCAAGGCCAACTTGGCCAACTTGGGGACATACTGGTTCTATTGGTGTTATCATGAAGAATCCTCAAAACCAGGTCAACATAGACTGATGTCTTGGGTCTTGGAGATAGTCTAGGACATATGTCATATTCTAGTGCTGTTAGGAGGCTCCAGTCTCTCAATGCTGCACTTGCTTAAGCCATATACTTCTGTAGAGGGCTTGAGTACTTGTGGAATGGGTGCCTAAGGCCTGGGCTGTAGTGACCCACTTGACAAAAACAACATGGATTTTAGTGGATTTTCACAAGGGGGCTTCCCTGTTTAGGTCACCTAGAGGATATTCTTGGTATAGGGTTCAAAGGTGACAATTGAATAGGCTTAGATGGGGTACATAGGCTAAGAACAAGGCTCAACTCTATGTAAAAAGGAGAAGCGTACCCTCAAAGGAACCTATAAATGAGGTTGAATAGGCTTACCTGAGATACTCCGATTAAGGACAAGGCTCAACCTTATTAGACAAAGAATAGCGTAACTTAGGAGGAACCTACATAAGACTCAAGGAGAGCACTCCAACTAAGAACAAGGCCCAATGCAACGAAACACAAATGATGTGCTCTCCAAGGGACCTATTAGAAAGTACTTATGGCCTAGGGTTCAAGGGATAAGTAATGATAATGGCTTTAAAAGGCACAATAGACGAAGAAAAAGCTTATGAAAATTGGCATGACAAACAAAAGGAGCAAAAGGCCTTCAAGTGACCCTAAGTTGAAGGCTTAGTGCAAAATTGGGTTTTTTTCTAGCCCTATAATTGCTTAGGGTTGATGACGTCAGCCCTAAGGAAACAATTTCAACCATGTACATTGCTAAATTTTGATGTTTTAAAGCTCAACAAGGAGAACCGACTTCAAATCAGTTCAACCTCCAAGGCTCATTCTGCTTCATATCCTAATCCTAGTGGCTTACCTTGAAAGGCTGAAATTTTAGGGGCCAAAATTTTAGGGCTGAAAATTTTCAGAGCCAAAATTTTAGGGGCCGAAAATTTAGGGCCAAAATTTCAAAGCCAATAAATATAGGACCAAAAATTTAGGCGCTGAAATTTTAGGGCCGAAATTGTTGGAGCTCAAAATTTTCAAGGCTGAAGTTTTAGGATGAGAAGAAAAAGAAGAGATTTTTGAGGTTTTTGATCATCTATGTGGAAGGCCTATGCCTTGACCTTGGGTGATGGAGTTTATGGGATACCTACTTTGGGAAAAAATACTAAACCCTAGCAAGGAGTAAGGGAACATGAAACACTAGGTATCATTTTTGTGAGGAGCAAATTCAGTGAGGAGAGCTAGTTGAAAGATTCACTCATGGGATTGTCACACAAATTCTATAATGGGTAAAGCATACAATACCATTGTTAAGATTCCATAAAAAATTTATCAACAATAACTAGCACATAGAAACCCGAGACAAATAACCATTCCGTGCAATAACCACAAACTATAAAGATATATCAAATACAAGGAACACTTACAAGATAGAATGCATGAACCAATCCATTATTGCTCTGTAATGACATCTCTGACACCAAACAATAGCTCCATAAGCAAAAATCCATAATAGATCACCTCTCTGTAAGATACAAGGTGAATTTCAGCTAGCTTGAAATTTTTTAAAGAGGTCCAATTGATCTACAAGTGATGATTAAAATTTGAGCCTATCCTCTATTTATATGAGGATTAGGTCTCCTAACTTTAGCCTACAAATCCCTTAAAAGCAAGTTTGATTATTAAATGACTTTGGGTTACAAGCCAACCCAGTAGCTAATGAAAAACTAAACATAATAGTCCACATGTGTGAGCCATAACCTCTCTAAATGCTGATGTCATCCATAATTAATGGTCAAAATGCCATGCCAAAGTATGATGAGGTTTCAAACTAGATGTAGATTCTTGGGTGATCCAAAATTTGAGGGATGACCCTCTAATCCACTGCAGTATTTCCTATGGGGTCCCAGGGGAAGATGGGGCACCATCAAGTGGTCTCCATGGGTTTCCAATTGTTAAATAAGGCTTCCTTTTCTCTAGCATTGGGGCTTCCTCTGGTGCAACAAGCCCTGCCTAGTCTCTTAATGGTAGACCATCCTCATGCGGGCTTTGAATCAACTCTTGTTCATCAGGTTGCGTCAAGGCTAACTTGGCCAACTTGGGGACAAACTGGTTATATTGGTGTCATCATGAAGAATCCTCAAAACCAGGTCAACGTAGACCGATGTCTTGGTTCTTGGAGGTAGTCTAGGACATATGTCATATGCTAGTGCTGTTAGGAGGCTCCAGTCTCTCAACGTTGCACTTGCTTAAGCCATATACTTCTATAGAGGGCTTGAGTACTTGTGGAATGGGTGCCCAAGGCCTAGGCTGTAGTGACCCACTTGACAAAAACAACATGGATTTTAGTGAAAACAACCATTCATCAAAGACTAAGATCAATAGTGCATATAAGTGAGCCAAAATTGAATGTTAAGGTGTTAAAATTGGCAACTAAGGCCAAATTCCACTATTGGACAACTCATTTGATGGAGATGATTATTGCATTGAATTCCTCTTTTTGAGAGGACCAAAAGCAACCTAAAGATCATCAAATTTGGACAAGTTGAAATGTGTTTTTGAATTTATGTCAACATGTGCAAATTGTCAAGTTTGGCCACATCTTCATCTAGGCTCATGAAGCCCAAGAGACATGTCACTTCACCCTCAACGATTTGTATAAATAAAAGAGACCTCCAACCTCATTTGGTACCTCACTCACACATCCTTCTCTCTCCTCATCTGATTGGTTTGTACAACTTATTGAGCATCTCTTTTCCTCACAGGTGTCGTAGCAGAAGAACAAATTGCAAGATGAATTACATGGCCGAAATTTCAGATTCTGTTGCAAGTTTGACTAGTGTTGACCAGGGGTGGTTTGACCTCCTTTGACTGCGGTTTTTGCACCAATTTTTTTTTTTTGGCAAGCCACATTTCTTGTCACAAGAATTGAGGCATTTTATTGACTTTGACTGCAGACCAATCACAGGGTTGATCGCAAACCTGACTATAGAGTTGACCGCAAAGTTTGACCACGTTTGACTGCTGTTTTCAATTTTTTTGGGATTTGTTTTTGTTTAGTGAGTGAGAAAATTAGTGCAGACTCAAACAACTTACTCGATGGAGGTTTCGTAAGTGAAGGCTAAAGATAAGCTATGTATGGTTAATTTATCTCATTCTATTCTACATAATTACATATTGTGTTATTTTTTAAATTTAGAGGCAATGTAGGTAATTTTTAGTGGTGTTTTCTCTTAAATTTAGAAGCGCAATGTAGGTAGTGGAAAGTGTAGGAACACTGTTGAATATCTTTGTATAAGAGGGTGCCACAGGGTGAGTTCTCTTTTATTTCCTAACACATGTAATCCTATCCATATCAAATACAATGGTGCTACTCCTCCCTTTTGCATAAATTTTTTGGTTGCCATTAAACATTTCTTATAGTATATTATAATTTGTTTAATATTTATCATAAGAATTTTAGTGTTTTAAAGATTTCTCATGATATTTATTTTTATTTTTATTTTTCGTTAGATTTAATGGTTGGAGGAATCAAGGTTAGGTCCTAGCATTTGTAGGGGAATGTGGAGGATTAGTGATGAGTCTACTAGGTTTCTGCGAGAGAGATCGTAGTAAGTGTAGAGGTTGAGGAAGAAGTGAGTTCTTTTGGTGCCAATTCCACGTTATGACCTAAGTCACCTGACACGGGGATTCGGGACACGTAGGATTCGAGATTCGTGGTGTCGGATTTAGACACGCTGATCCCCCGGAACAGGACACGTTATATATTATTTTATTAAATATATATATATATATATATATATTAAAAATTAGATATTATCATATTTCTTACACAAATTTTAATTAATGATACAAATTTATTGATTTCAAACATAGATCTTCATCTATATCTATTAGCATGCATAGTACATACAAAATTCAAATACATGTCAATCTATTATCTATTTCTTATGCTTGGCCCTCTTGCCACCACGAGAAATGTCTAATTTTTTAGTCTTGTTGGAAAATCAGGATCTTTGTTATTAATATCACCCTCTAAGCATTAATATCCAGAGGTATCTTTGTCATTACCTCTGTATATGTATAGGGATCTTTGTCATTAATATCACCCTTTAAGCATTAACAGAAGATTGAACACGCATAACATGTCAAGTCAAGATTTTGTTTGAGCGATGCGTACATTTTTAGGAGGGTCATACAGGAGTTCGACAACCAATGTCACTAACATCAAGGTAAATAGAGGGATTGGTGCTCTTGATTAAATACAAGTTCCATACCCTAATACATGACAAAATTCAATGGAAACATTGCAATCCCCCAATCCTAAAATCTTGAAAAACTGATAAGTCCGCTGGATTTTGAATGAAATCTAAAATTCTACTTTCTCCATATGAAATCCAATGAGGTTGGAACCACTCTCAAACATCCTGAGTCATTTCATGGTAATGTTAAAAATTTAAGTAAAAGGATGAAAATGAAGATTAAGGAGAATGTCACTTTTACTTTAAGAATTTAACATTACCATGAACAGGACACGTTTCCCAAAATCGCGACACGCTTTTGAAAATTGTGACACGACCTCGGATTTGACGTGTCGGAAAAGGACACAACGTGTCATATGATTTGGACACAAATCCGGACCGAATCGTGTCAGATTCGCTGGATTCGGGATTCGTAGGGGGTTTAGGACGAATCCGGTGACTTAGGTTATGACCAATTGTGACAACCTCCTTATTTCAAATACAATGGATCCCCTCCCTTTTTATGTAGTTAGGGTTTATGATGTTTGATGTTTTTATAAGATGTATTTACTTTTGCATAAGAGTAATTATAGGATTTTTGGACTCTATTGAAAATTTCTCGTAGGATAATCTGGTCTTTGTTTCATATTTATTTTAAGACACTTCGTGTGTATTTAGTATTTTGTAGAATTTCCACGAAATCATGCAACTACTATGATGACAAATCTGGAACTAATATTGTTGCACCAAGACACATGATTTCTCTACGATAGATGTGGCAGAATAAAAGAAACACAGAGATAAAGAACACAATCACATAATAACACTATCTTTCTAGGGAACCCAACTGGGAAAACCCTCTCCTTACCAATAAATTTTATTGAGAAAATTTGAGCAAACAAAATTCTTTACAAGGCAATTTGTTTCAACAGAAAACAAAGTTGCTCTCATTGCTAATACTTAGCTCAAAACCTCCCTGAAAGAACTCAACTTAACTCTTATTTTCTTGCGTTGTTTGGCTCCTCTTTCCTAGTGCTAGAAATCCCTATTTCCTAGTGCATGTCTAAGCCCCTATTTCTTATGATTTTCTCCCTAAATCCTAGCGCACATCACAAGGAAAATTCTCTCTCTCAAATTGCATATAGGTTGCTCCTTACACGCTCTGCTAGCAAGAACTTTCTCACACAAACTTGTGCTCAACAAGAATGGTTCAATGATGTGCCTTCGACCTCCTTTTAAGCTTTTCGACTCATGCTAAATCTGGCAAGTTAATTTTTAGAACTCAGACTTGTGATTAATTTGTTAATTGAGTCTAATTGACTCTTCTTACTCGTCATAGCCTCAATTAGACATTGAGACTCTCACTCGTCCTTTTCCAAATATAAACTCACACTTGGAGACAAACAAAACTGAGCCTCCAAACTCTGTGCATGAGTTAACTGCTCCATGACTCGTCCTCGAACTTGTGCATACTAAAGAAGGATTGATCGAGGTCTTTCTTCACTAAGGCACAATTCAAGAATACCTTTCTCGCTAGTATTTTCAACACTTCCTCTTAGCAAGGAAGGGATTCTGTACAACTCCCAACTTATATCTGAAATGAACAAAACTGCTTATGGCCAATGCCTTGGTCAAGATATCTGTTGTTTGCTCCTTTGTTGCAATGTACGGTAGCTTCATTATCCCGTTTTGTACACAATCTTCGACATGATGATACCTGATCTTGATATGCTTTGAGCGATCATGAAACACTAGGTTCTCAGAGAGCTTGATGCAATTGTGATAATCATGGTGTGTCATAGTAGGCTCCATCCTATGTTTGAAAAGTCTCACAAGCAACTTCCTCATCCAAATAGCCTTGCATGTTGCCAAACTGGCAGTGATGCAGTCATGCTTCAACCTGCTCCTGGGCTTCCTACATCAACTTCTTGGCCCACTTGGCTTTCTTCCTCCTTGTGCTAGGAGTCTCTGTGTAGTTGTCTACTCTTATCCTAGTTTCTTCTCCTCATCATTTTGCTCTCCATCCTGTTGTGGGTGCTGCTGTGCGGGCCTCTTGCCACCTGGTTGAGACATTATCTGTGATCCTTATTGGCTCCTCCTTGGGAGCGAGTAGCTCCTCCATCTTAGGATTTCCAACTTGCTCTCCTTCTAAGGACTCCCTCAAAGCTCTGGACTTCTCAAGCCTCACATCCCACCTGAGAACTGTCTTCTTGAGTCCTGGTAGATACACCCTGTATGCTTGAGTTGTCTCACTATATCCCACGAAAATGCCCTTTTCTGCTGTGGGCTCCAACTTCTTCCTACTATCTTTGGACACATGACAAAAGACTTTTGTGCCAAAGATACGAAAGTGTGAAACATCATGCTTCTTTCCTGTGAAAGCTTCCTTCGGTGTGACTCGACCAATAACCCTGTGTGGACACCTGTTCTGCAGAAATACTATTGTGTTGCATGCCTCAACACACAAGAACATAGGTAGTTCCTGATCATGCAACATGGCCTTGGCTGCTCCAACAATACTATGGTTCTTCCTCTCAGCGACCCTATTCTGCTGAGGGTTGTGGGGTGCTATCAACTTTCTTCTAATGCCCTCCTTCACACACAAATTCTTGACGACACCGGTGACATATTCTTCACCATTGTCACTTCTCACTGCCTTGATCTTCTTCCCAGTCTAGTTTTCTACCAAGTCCTTAAACTCCATGAACTTGGTTAAGACCTCATATTTCTTCTTCATAAAAAATATCCAAAATTTTCGAGAATAATCATTAATGAAAGTAACATAATCCATGTCTCATAAGGGATGGAGAAGAGAAGGGCTTGCATACATCTAAATGCACCAACTCCAAAATCTCGTTGGCTTTACTGCTTCGGCCTTGAAAGGAAGTCTTGGCATACTTCCACCCCTTGCACACATCATGCTGGTCAAAGTTGCATGTTGGTAATCTTGTGACTATTTGCTCCAAATGTCTCAACCTGCAACCTATAAAGGTTCTTCACCCTCAGACCTATTTGCTTGACTGCTCAAGAAGCTAAGTGCTTGGGGTATGCCTTACCTCTACTGAAGATGACATCATATCCCTTCTCCTCAAGGGTTGCTACTGAAAAAAGGTTCCTCTTCAATCTTAGAGCATAGACGACATCTCTGAGATGGAGAGGGATAACAAATTCCCTCTTAAAGTTGATAGTACCAACTCCCTTTGATGCGTACTTGCCATCACGTCCTAGCTCGATCTGAAACTGCATGTCCTTCTCCTTCAATTGCCTGAAATACTTCGTGTTCCTAGTGATGTGGAAGGAGGCTCCAAAATCAATATTCCACATGATGCTCCCTTCTAAGCTTTCCATGCAAGCTATCAATGAGAATTTTTTGTCGAACTGAGAAGCAAACACATCTACCTCAGCGGATGCAATCACATTATTCTTATTGGTCACCTTATTCCGACTAGGACATTTAGTAGCATAATGCCCAAGCTCATGGCAATGGAAGCACTTGATTTTAATAAGATCCTTCTTCCTCTTCTCACCCTTTTGACTAGAATCGACCTTCTCTTTGCTATTCTTGCTCTCGGCTTTGCCTACCAGAGTAATGTTCTCCTCTTCCTCTGTTTTTGATGATCTACCATCTTTGGTCGCTCTCTGGATCTCTTCCTAAACACAACTAGTCCATAACCTCTTGACTGGGAAAAATCTCTCTGCCATTGACAACATCTTGGAAACCATACCAAGACTTGTGAAGTCCTAGTAAAGCAAAACTGACAAGGTCTTGCTCAGGTACAGTGACACGCACACCACCTAGCTCATCTCAAACTCGAGTGTACTTCAATGACACACACACCACCTAGCTCATCTCAAAGCCGATTGAACTTCAAAAGATACGTGACGATGGGCTCTCCTTGTCTCATCCAGATACTCCTTAGATTCTCCTTAAGAGCAAGTTTCCTGGCATCACTGGTACTCTAATATAGATATAAAATAGTTTTGAACATCTCAAAGGTTGTCTTCTTCTCATGGATATGAGGAACTATATGATCTTTGACCCCTTCTCGAATAGCCCTCCTGGTATTAGATATCATTCTTAGTATGTTGGGTCAACTTTATGGATTTTGTTGTGGTAGTATAACATTCTTGACGAAGTCTCCCACCCCATTAGCGTCCAATACTATCATGATCCTCCCTTTCTAAGAGACAAAGTTAGGGGCTCCCTCTAAACAATGTTCTGATGTCAATCCTTGGAATGTTATCTTGCTTACCCAGAGAGCTCTTTTTCACAGTCTAGTGCTAACCTTTTGATTGATCTGCGCAAGTCACAAATTCGTCTTGGTGCTGGTCTTTATATTGATCGTTGCTCTGTTACATTGTGAAATTTCCAAGAAATCCTGCAACTGCTATGATGACAAATTTGAAACTAATTTTGTTGCACCAAGACACAGGATTTCTCTACGATAGATAAGCAGCAGAATAAAAGAAACACAGAGATAAAGAACACAGTCACGCAATAACACAATATTTTTCTAGTGAACCCAACTAGGAAAACCCTCTCCTTGCAAATAGATTTTATTGAGAAAAATTGAGCAAACAAAATTATTTACAAGGCAAATTGTTTCAACAGAAAACAAAGCTGCTCTCACTTCTAATACTTAACTCAAAACCTCCCTGCAAGAACTTGACACAACTCCTATTTCCTTGTGCTTTCTGGCTCCTATTTGTTAGCGTTGGAAATCCTTATTTCCTAGCACAGATCTAAGCCCCTATTTCTTAGGAATTTCTCCAAAGCTACTCTCACTTCTAATACTTAACTCAAAACCTCCTTACAGGAACTCGACACGACTCCTATTTCCTTGTGCTTTCTAGATCCTATTTTCTAGTGCTGGAAATCCTTATTTCCTAGTGCAGATCTAAGCCCCTATTTCTTAGGAATTTCTCCCTAAATCCTAGCGCACATCACAATGGAAATTCTCTCTCTCAAAATGTGTATATGCTACTCCTTACACATTCTGCAAGCAAGAACACTTTCTTGTACAAACTCGTGCTCAACACTAATGGTTTAATGATGTGCCTTCGACCTCCTTAGTCTTTTTGACTCGTGCTAAACCTGGCAAGTTAATTTTTAGAACTCGGACTTGTGATTGATTTGTTAACTGAGTCGAACTGACTCTTCTAACTTGTCCTAGCCCCAATTAGGCATTGAAACTCTCACTCGTCCTTTTCCAAATATAAACTCGGACTTGGAGACAAACAAAACTGAGCCTCCAAATTCTGTGCATGAGTTAATTGCTTCATGACTCGTCCTCAAACTCGTGCAAGCTAAAGAAGGATTGATCAAGGTCTTTCTTGACTAAGGTGGAAGTCAAGAAGACCTTTCTCACTACTGTTTTCAACATATATCTCATGTGCTATGCAAGGTGTTCTTTGTTCGCATGTGGATGCATTTTGACTTTGCAAAGTAGAGTTTGTCTCTACCAATTCTCTCTATTTGTTCCTTTTAGTTTTTTCTCTTGTTTTTTGCTATTGTTGTGTGTATCTTTCGCTATTGTTGTTGTTGTTGTTTTTTAATTAGTTTAAACATTTTTTAGAATGACTAATTTGTTTAAATTTAGATGTGATGTAATGTAGGTATAGGAAGGAGGAGGATTTTGATGAGACTATTGAAATATCTTTGTGAGAGAGATGTGGGCCAATGCAATAGAGGTAAGGTAGATGGTGAGTTCTTATTTGGTGGAAAGCCCATGTATGCTATGCTATGAAACTGTTCTCATTTCAAATAAAAATTCTCCTCCCTTGGCTATTTAGGGTTTGTGATTTTGGTCTTTGAATAAAATGTAATTAATTTTGCATAATATTTTTGTACTATTTCTATGTCTTTTCAAGATTTCTCATAAGATATTTTGATCTTTATTTAATATTTTTTTGTTTAGTTTAGTGGGTGGGAGATTAATATAGGTCCTAATGGTCCAATATATTTCATAGATGTACTGGGTAAAGGTGAATGTTGTGGTGTAGCTATGGTCACATACATGTGTTTGTTTAAATTAGAAGCATTTTACATTATTGGTAATCTATTTCATTATGAGTGCAACACAGTGTAGGTAAAAGAATGCAGAGTATCACTAATGAAACTACTGAAATATCTTCATTGAGAGAGACATTATAGTGGAGTGTTGATACAAACGGGGAGGTGAGTTTTCTTTTGGTGCAAAATCCATTCATAATCTTCCTGAAACAAACGCTATAGTTCTTTTCCCTCTTTACTTATTTAGGGTTTATGATTTTTGGTGTTTGAATAAGATATATCTTTTGGTGCATAAGATTATTCATAAGATATTTGGTCTCTGTTTCAGATTAATATTTTCTTGTCTCTATTTAATACTGCTCTATTTTTTGATGTGCAGGGTTTCCTTGGTTGGCCATGGACACTTTTTGGGGTTGTAAAGCATACTCTTGTTTGTCTTTTTATGCTTTTTCTTGTTATTTTTGTTTTTTGTTTTAATTGTTGGTCATATTTTTTGCTATTGCTGTTTTCTTTTTTTATTTTTTTAATTGTTGTGGCTCTTATATCTTTGACTTTATGAGCATGGCCATGCTAATTTGTGGTTTAGTATTTTGTTTTTCTTGTGTCTTTTGATTTATTTTTCTCTTTTTTTGATTCAATGGGTGGAGAAATCAAGAAATACCTTAACAACCCATAATGTGGGTGTAGGGTTGATGTGGAGTCCACAAGTGTAGAGGGCAAAGGTGAAGAGGTATGTAATTGGGGAATTTACTTGTTTATGGGCAAAGGCAAAAAAGGTATGTATAAGGGGAATTTACTTGTTTGCTACTACATAATTATGTCGTTTCATGCCCATTTTAATTTAACTGATTTGTTGCTTCATCCTTATATCATGTGTTTGTTGAAATTTAAATGCAATGCTGAGTAAGAAAGGTGAATGAGCACTAATGATACTATTGAATATCTTTGTGTGAGAGAGACGTGGAACACTATAGCAAAAGTAGAAGCAAAGGTAGAGGGTAAGTTATCTTTTGGTGCAAGGCTCATGTAGCATGTATGTTCTACTATAAAATCCTCCTAGTTCTTGGTTTAGATACCATGGTTCTCCACCCTTCTTACCAATTTGGGGTTTTTAATTTTTCGTAGCATAAGATGTACTTCTGTTTAAATTATATGCATCTTCTATTATTTGGAATTCTCTTATTTATTGGATGTAGTGCAAATGTAGGTAAAGGAAGGTGGCCGAGCAAATGTGGAGGAACAATGTTGAAACTTCTGAAATTTTTTTGTGTAAGAGAGACTTGGAGTAGTGTAGGAGAGTGCAAAGGTAGAGGGTGAATTCTCTTTTGGTTCTGATATGCTTATCTTCTCATTTTCAATACAATGGTTCTCCTCCCTCATTCCTTATTTAGGGTTTATGATTTTTGGTCATTGAATAAAATGTACTTTTGCATAATATTATTGATAATTTTTTTTGGTCTTGGCTTATGATTAAGATTTATTATAATATTTTTCAATGTTTGTTTAATATTTCTTATAAGATTTTTGTTGTTTGTCTTGGAACTTTTTGGTTTTCATTTAATATTTTATGGTTTGGTTTTTGTTGGATTTAGGAAGTGGAGATATAGAGGCAGGTCCTAGGAATGGTGCAGATTGCATAAGTGCATTTGGTGAAGGGGAAGACTAAGTAGGAGGAGGAGGTGGGTATGGTTTCATGTGTCTGTTTAAATTAAATGCATTCTATATTATTTGAGATTTATTTGTATGGTGAGTGCAATGCAAATCTAGGTAAAGGAAGGTGGAGGAACACTGATGAAACTATTGAAATCTTTTTGTGTGAGAGAGACTTGGAGAAGTATTGGAGAGTGCAAAGGTACAAGGTGAGTTCTCTTTTAGTTCCAACATGGATATTTTCTCATTTCAATACAATGGTTCCCAGACTGCTTCACATTTCTCACAAGATATTTTGTGTATTTGATATTTCAATTTTTGCATCATATTTCTCACAAAATATCTTGTGTGGTTGATATCTCTTTTTTGTTATTCAATGGATGGGAAAATTAATGGAAGACCTAGTAGCTCATATTGTGGGATTACAGTTGATGCAAATTCCACACATGTAGAGGAAAAAGGTAAGGGGGAGGTATGTATCACTTGCTTTTGTCTACATAATTTTATAATTCCATGGTGTTTTAAATTAACTCAGTTGTTGCTTCAAAATTATATCATGTGTGTTTGGGATTACAGTTCATGCAAATTCCAGACATGTAGAGGAAAAAGGTAAGGGGGAGGTATGTATCACTTGCTTTTGTCTACATAATTTTATAATTCCATGGTGTTTTAAATTAACTCAGTTGTTGCTTCAAAATTATATCATGTGTGTTTATTTAAATTTAGAGGCAATGCATGTAAAGTAAGGCTGAATGCTAATGAAACTATTGAATATCCTTTTGTGAAAGAGACGTGGGATGCACTATAGATGAGGCAAAAGTAGAGGCAGAGGAGTTATGGTCCAAGACCCATGTACGTTTTGCGTAGATGGTTCTCATCACTTATTAATTTAAGGTTTACAATTTTTGGCCTTACATAAGATGTACTTACTTTCGCATATGATTATTCATAAGAGTTTTGTTGTTTGTTTAAGATTTCTCATACTTATTTTAGTTTCTTTTGAATATCTCTCATAAGATTTTTTACTCTATATTCAATATTTTTTAGTTTGATTTTTGTTGGTTTTAGGTGATGGAAAAATAAAGACAAGTCTCAAGGCTGTTGTAGATTCTACTTGTGCTTTCAATAAAGAACACGACTCAAGATGAGGAGGTATGTATGGTTCCACGTGTGTTTGATTAATTTAAAGGCATCACATATCATTTGCGATTTATTTATTTATGAATACGATGAAATGCATGTAAAGTAAGGTTGAACGCTAATGAAACTATTGAATATCTTTTTGTGAGAGTGTTGTGGGATGCACTATATATTTTTTTTTGAGAGAGTTGTGGGATGCACTATATTTTTTTTTGAGAGAGTTTTGGGATGCACTATAGATGAGGCAAAAGTAGAGGTAGAGGAGTTAGGGTATGGTGGAAGACCCATGTATGGTTTGCATAGATGGTTCTCCTCCCTACTTATCTATTTAGGGCTTAGGATTTTTGGCCTCTACATCTGATGTACTTTTGCACATGATTATTCATAAGGGTTTTATTGTTTGTTTAAGTTTCTATTTAATATCTCTTATAATAATTTTTGCTCTCTATTTGATATCTTCTAGTTTGGTTTTTGTTGGTTTTAAGCAATGGAGAAATAAAGACAAGTCTGAAGGCTGTTGTAGATTCTACTTGTGCTTTCAATGAAGAACACAACTCAAGATGAGGAGGTATGTATGATTCCATGTGTGTTTGTTTAATATAGAGGTATCACATATCATTTGTGATTTATTTATTTATGAATGCAATGCAATAAAGGAGAGTGTAGAGGCGGAGGTGGATGGTGAGTTATTTTTTGATTATGTTATTTTTTGATTCATGAAACTATTGAATTATCTATATAGTAACACTATATTATAGTGAAGAGGTAGTAGTAAAGGTGAGTTCTCTTTTGGTGCAAAATCTGTGCTATGCTATGAAATCCTCATGTTGGTCTTTGTTTTATATTTCTCCAAAGATATTTGGTATATATTTAATATTTGTCATAATATTTTATGGTCTCTATTTAATACTCTTCTATTTTTTAATGTGCAGGATGTCCTTGATTGGTTGTAGACGCTTTTTGGGATTGTAAAGAAGAGTTTGTCTACTATTTTTCTTTGTTTATTTTGTTTTTGTTATTTTCATTTTCTTTTTGCTTTTATTGATGCTATATTTTTCTATTCCTTTGTTTTTGTACAACTGCTGTTATTTTTTTACGTTTGTGAGCATGGCCATGCTAAATTTTGGTTTAGTATTTTTTTATTTTCATGTTTGCTTTCTTTTTCTTTTTCATTTTTTTATATACCTTTGTTCATGGTTTTTGTTTTGGGTTCTATGAGTGTGGAAATTAAGGCAAGCCTTAACAACACATTGTGGATTTAGGGCTGATGAAAATTCAACAGATGTAATGGGCGAAGATGAAAGAGGTATGTATGAGGGAATTCACTAGTTTTTTGCTACGTAATTTAATGGTTCCATTTTGTTTTAATTGAACTCTTTTGTTGCTACTTATATCATGTGTGCTCATGTAATTTATTATAGGCAATATGGGTAAATTTATTATAGGAAATATGGGTAAAGGAAGGTAATTGGAATCTTCAAGCATAAGCAAAACTTTCTTCTTATTGAGTAGAGTTTGTAGATATGGATGAAACAAAATAAAATTTTCAATCCAAGTTATGACATACTAGTTTTCATCTACATTTGGGAGGGGTAGTAGGCACTTGTGCAATCCAAATTATGACATACTAGTTTTCATCTACACTTGGGAGGGGTACTAAGCACTTTGTGCCACTAGAGAGTGTAGGTTTCTTACGTGTGTATTTCAATCTCAATATTTTCATTAAAACATGAGACATATGCAATATTGGTAAACGAAGGTAATTGGAATATTCAAGCATAAGCAAAACTTTCTTCTAATTGAGTAGAGTTTGTAGATATGGATGAAACAAAACAAAATTTTCAACCCAAGTTATGACATACTAGTTTTCATCTTACATTTGAGAGGGGTACTAAGCACTTTGTGCAATCCAAGTTATGGCATACTAGTTTTCATCTACACTTGGGAGGGGTACTAAGCATACTAGTTTTCATCTACACTTGGGAGGGGTACTAAGCACTTTGTGCCATTGGAGGGTGTAGGTTTTTTAATTTCAACATTTTCATTAAAGCATGAGACATTTGTCCTTTTAGCCCCATAATAATGTCTACAGCTTTCTATATTGTTGTTTCATGAAAAATTGCTTCTAATTGAGTAGAGTGTTTGTAGATATGGATGAAACACAATAGTTTTTCCAATCCAAGTTATGACCATACTCGTTTTCATCTACAATTGGGAGGGGTCCTAAACAAGGCTATTGACCAAGGAAAAAAGAAGGTTCCCGCGAGTCATAGGGAGTCGAGTTCTAGAGGGAATTCACAGATTCAGAGGGAGAGTTTGCAATGCTAGAAGAGTGCATCATCAGAGGGAAGAAAGGAGACTTCCATAGTTGACAAGAAGGAACCATTGAATGACTTGAAGGCATATTAGGAACTGAAGAGGCAGAAGGCTTCTAACAGTTGGGATACTTTTGAGAAAAATACTATCCACACTGCAGGTTATGCTTTTGTGGTGGAAAATGAAGCATACGATGGTTGTTGGAGGGTAGCCATGGAAGAGGATTGTGTTCTAGCAGAGAGACCTTTAGGGAAATGAAGTACCTCCCTCGCTAAGAGGGAGTGTTGAAATTGTGTGGCCTCGAGAGGTACTCCCACAAGCCTTGGGTGCTAGGCTTGTGAGGAGAAAACCCACAGAAAGAAGAGTTTGTGGGTGAGGCATCCAAAGTTTGGGGTTTTGGACCTAAAGGAGTGGGCTTGAAACCCAAGAAAATAAATATTATAAATTTTATTTTATTTTGAGTCAAGTAGGCTCAAGTCGGCGAACAAGGCCAGGGGACACACCACTTGGGGTTACACACCCCTTGGACAAGTATATATAGAAGCCAAAGAAAAGGCTAAACCACAAGATGAGAAGTGACTTCACTTGTGTGTGGAAGAGCAATAAGGAGTTGCAGCTAGCAAGTAAATAAAGCCATGTTTTCTTGGTTGAAAGGAGGATCGAGGCATCTATTTGGAGCAGCCTAGTTGTAGGAGGGCCACAAATAGCAAAAGAAGGGCCACAAGCCCATTTTAGGCTGGCTGAGTGCAAATAGAGTAGGTTGAGGGTTGTTAAGGTTTGCAACAACAAGATAAAGGAGGTTTGAAGGCTATTAGTTGCCCAGGAGAGTAGGCTTCAGGGTCTAAGTGTGCTACAACAAGGGAAAGAGGTGCTAATTGCATGTGTTGATGGAGGTAGAGGTCTAAGGAGCAGACCTAGTGCTAAAAGAAGATTGTTGGTGGTTGTTGCAAGCAAAGAAAACTAACAACAAGGTAAAGAAGATCACCTCAAAGGACAACAGGTAAGCAAACTAATTTGTTAAGCAAAGGATTGTCTTAATATTTTTTTTGTTTGGGTAGGTGAGAGCCTAAGGGACTTGGAATCAACATAAGTTGCATGAAAGGGGAAACAGGTACGAGTATCCGAAACGGGCACAGGTACTAAACGTGACCTCCCCAAATTTTGGAAACGGGGAAACACAATATATATATATATATATATATATATATATATATATATATATATATATATATTAGGACATTTAAGAAATATGTGAAATCATAAAGCATATATGATACATTCTAATTTATTACATTATGATTAAATTGTCAATTGTCAATGCATAAACTATAAGTCTCTAAATTTACATCACATTTACTCATGAATGATCACATAATGAAAATAGCAATATCAAAAATCAGCCACGAGTAATTTCTAATTTCTTGTCTCGTTCTTGATTGGGAGTCTCCTCCTACATAGTCGGACGACCTCAGTGCCCTTGATTAAATACAAGTTCCATACCCTAGTGTGCTCTTGATTATTGGGAGTCTCCCCTGCAGAGAGGGCTTGGTTCTCTTGATTAAATACAAGTTCCATACCCTAGTACATGAAAAAATCCAATGGAAACAATGTAATCCCCCCAATCCTGAAATCCTGAAAAACAGATAAGTCTGCTGCATTTTGAGTGAGATCTAAAATTCTACTTTCTCCATATGAAATCCAATGAGGGTGAAACCACTCTCAAACATCCTAAGTCATTTCATGGTAATGTTAAAAATTTAAGTAAAAGTGACATTCTCCTTTATTACTTTACGAATTTAACATTACCATGAACTGCATATCAACACTAGGGCCATAGGCTTGAAAATTAGGCTGCCCCACTCAGAGGCATCTAGAAGCATCCAAAATATATTTTAGTCGCCCAATAAAAAATTAGAAGCGAAAACGTAAAAGAAAAATACAAGAAAAAGTCAAGTTAGAAGAGGAAACTCCATCGTACGGCCTGGAAACGCGTTTCCAGCTGTATTGGCCACGTTTCCTCCTCGAGAAATAGGCCAATATGGCCGGAAACGCGTTTCCAGGCCGTACGATATGAGTTTCCTCGTTTCCATTTCGTTTCCATCCAGAAACAGACCCTTCTCCAACGTTTCCTGCAACTTAGGAATCAACGCTAGGTTATTGGTCAAAGGATTGAACTATATTTTGGCATTGTATTGGGGATTCTAAAGGGCCATGATCCCCGGTACGAAAACCCTAAGGTTTTCTTATTGGACTAAAAAGGAACAAGTTTTGGTCCATAAGTTCTTGTGTACTAAATTGATCTCATTGTTGTTATATTTCTGCTGTGCAAGTCTTTTTGAAGTTAGGCACTGCTAGTGTGTTTATGTTCCTAGTTAAGGCATAAACCAGACCTAGGGTGTTGGAAATATTAAGAGGTGGGGTGAATCAATATTTCTTTTACAATTGTTAATTTATGCCAGTTAAGATCACTTAAAAAACAAAACACAAAATGAACAACAAATAAATATTTTTATTAATCATAATAACGAGGACTCCAATCCTTTTTTACAATAATTCAAGTTCCGATTAGTACAATCACACTTTAGGGCTCCAATCCTAGATGAAGACTTCAATCTTCAATTCAACTAGGCTTCAACCTGTACTTCACCAAGCACCAACTTGGTCAACTTGAGGACTCCAATCCTCTAGGGATCCAACCCTCTATTCTGGCTTAGGCTCCAACATGGTCTTCGTGAGGACTCCAATTCTCTAGGGCTCCAACCCTTTGCTTCAATTCTTCAAGATAGGTTCAATGGTTTTTATCAAGGCTCCCAATATCTTCTGCAACAAGCCCTGACAATGTCTTCAACAATTCCCTCAATTAATCTTCAAAACACTTTTGTTCATCAATGACAACTTTAGTAAGTGTCACGAATACTCTTCATGATACCCAATCAATCTTCTCCAAAGTTAATCCATGAGGGCTTTCAATCATGCTTCACGATTTCCAAGAATTCCTTCAAGAACTTGCTTCTACACATGTCTCCAATAGGTAATAAAAGCTTCTATATGGCTCTCCAAGGTGTGCTCCAACAATCCTTTAGGATGTCTTCACTAAAATTCTTCAAAATACTCTCCAAGATCTCCAAGGTTCCAAAGCTCCAAAAATAGATTTCAAAGCTGCTGAAGAAACTTTCAAAGGTCTAGTTGCTTGCTTCAATAAATCCTCGATAATGGTGTCTCCAAAATGAGTTCAAGGATGCCTTTAATGATCCTTCAACAAGTCTCCTAAGGTTGCTCCAACACGGGTTTTAGATACAATCCCAGGTTTTCAATAAGTCTCAACAAGCCTTCAAACTATGCTTGGTTCTACAAGGCTTCAACAATGCTTCAAGGTGTCTTACTAGTGTTTATGACACTGTTCCATCATCCAAGGTCTGCACTTAATACTGTTCCTTCAAGAAAGACTTTGTTGTAGACTAATAACAAAGATTTGAATCAAATTTAATTTGTAATAACACTGTCTCCAAAGAAGATCTGTAAAGAGAATCTCAATGTTGTGACTTCAAGAAGGTGTCACTATAGATCCAAATTTGTTTTCAAACGTGGCACCACAGATCCAAGAAATGTCATCACAGGTTTGATTTGCCTGTCTTTTGATGAATGGCCATAGGTCTGAAGTGTTTCCTCAGATCTGAGTTGCCTGTCTTTTGATGAATGTGCACAAGTCTGAGTCAGTTGTCTCCATAGGTCACAGGTGTGATTATTCCACTGGTTAGGGCACCCAACAGACTTGTTCAACCCTCCAATTCTACTTCAACAGTCCACTAGATGTCTGTGATCTTCCCTTCTTAATCTCATGCTCCCACACGCTGGTGCCTAGGCTAATTTCTAGCCCTGAAATGGGCCTCACGACACCCTTCTATGGCACTGAACAAGGCTCAGGCCTTTTGCAATTAGCCCAACAAACTTCGGCCTCTAAACGACTGTCAAACCATGTACAAATAGCCCAGAATTACCTTTAACTCATGCGACCTGCCTCTGCTCCTACTCAGACTTGCCAAAGTCACAAAAAGATCCACAAATTATCCTCAAACTTACTCGGCCTTGTCTTTCTTGAGCTGTGGCTGCCTCAGATGATGTATTTAATGCAATGATGCACTTTGGACATGCTCTGCTCTTCACTTTCTTTTTATCTCTGTCTTTGCTATGCGATGCTATAGGTCTGAGTCTGCTTTTAGTTCCTTTTTGTGTATGCTCTTCGAATCACACTCCACCAATTAGAGTTTAAACATATATTTATACTAATTTGATTTTGTTTGAATAGTCATGTCCCTTGGGATGGAGGGCTGACCTGAACCTCTGTAGGCTGACTTGTGTATTAGACTATGTTTTTTATTATATTTAAGGAGAAACTAACCTGTGCATATATCATAAGGCTACTACAAGTGGTGAGAGCTTAAGGCATCTTTGTTCATTAGGATTTGCATGCACTTATCATGCTTTATTCATCATTCATTATTGCGCCTTGCCATCATAGGATATCTTAGGGGCTTAGGATTTCCAAACACTTTAAGGCTTCATGATTTTTCATCTAGGACAAAAATGCACTTAGGTCATCATCCATACATCAAAGACTTTATTCATGTTAGGGTATGCTTCAACTAGGTTATGCCTCAACTTGGGTATGCATCAAAGGTTTGTCATGTGTATTTAGCAAGGCTAGGACTTCATATAAACAACTAGGGTTTAACATTATGACTTAGAGCTTCAAACAATTTAGGGTTAGGGTTTTGCAAGCTAGGGTATAAACAACTAGGGTTTACATTAATTTAGGGCTAGCATTTCTAAGGCATGCAGTTTAGGGTTTCATCATCTTCAACAAGGGTTAGGGTTTCATCTTCTTCAACAAGAGTTTCATGCACTATTAGCATTTAGCAAATATATCTAGGGTTGGCCAATAAGGCTAGGGTTTCGTCATATGGCTTCATTAATGCATTTGGTACCTAGAGTTGTCATCTTCAACGATGCTAGGGTTTCCTCCTTGGCACCTAAGGTTTGCAATCAACACCTAGGGTTTCATCTAGGGCATGCTTCAACAATGCACTTAGGATGCCATTTTATTGGCATCAATGACAACTTTATCCATCATAGGGTGCATGGAATTCTAACAACAAAGGGGTAGGGGGTTTCCAAAGTGGACACACAAACCCCAGTTGTCAAACAATCAACTTCTCATGACCTTAAAGCACATATATAGGGGCTTCAACAAGCCATGTCTAAACTCCAAGGTGGACATTTTTGTCCTCCACAAATCAACAAGTGGATTCTTCAAACATCATCCAAAGTGGACAAGTGATTTTCTAATCTTCTTTGCGTGCAGACATGTAGGCTGGCCTAATCTATTTGGGGATAGAATAAGCTCTCCAATTTTCTCATATCTAATCAAAATTTAATCATATTGGAGTTGGCCCTAGGTCATATAGGGCGGCCAAAGATCTACTCGCACTTCAATCTTGCATTTTAAGGTCGGCTTGTGCAAAGATATTAATGCAATTGGTAGATGAAGTTGACTATATAGGTCAATCTTAATATCTTTTCTCTTCATCGCAAGGTGCATTTGGCACTCTGTTCTACAACATCTATTTGAGGTCAGGTTGCACTTTTTTTGTCTTCACCTTGTTTCAGACTGTTTCTCAACCCAACAACCTCCTTCAAGAGACCTTACCAAACATAGCAAAAAATATACCAGCATTGTCAACCATTGTTGTTTGCTCTTGACTTCAGCAGCTTAAGGTCATAGTAGTAAAGAAACTACTTTGTTGCAGAATACACACAATATAATAGTAGATCAGTTGTAGTTTCCATTTTAAGGTTAATGACAATGTTGGATACTGGATGAGCATTCACAGCCTTAGGACATGATTTCAATGTAACCTCTTCATCCCGTGTATATATATATATATATATATATATATATATTGTGTTGTTTAGCAACTCATTTAGGAAAGGGCAGGCAAGAATTTCAGTTCTCCAAAACTATACAGCAACATCTATCACAATGGCAACTATATCTGTAGTGTCTATTTCAGAGTCTGGACCAAGAAATTCTATTTTGAAATTATTTTAAGGTGCTATATATGTGATTTTCCCTTAGTATTGGATCTATGTCTCCAATTTGTGCATTTATGCGACCTTCCATTTCATGCAGGTCTGGTCAATAGTCCTGCATTTTTAGTAGAAGTGCTTTATTTGCTTGCTTGAACCCTACAATTTTATCATCAACTGAATGATTCTCCAACAAAGGTCATGCTGTAGACTTAGACACGACAATCATGCTATTTATGAAGCGTGCCCAGGCATGTAAGATTAAGGTATGGTAGACATTCTGTTTGGTGGACAGAATTAGAGCTTGGCTGGAATGTTGCTTCTTTGCCAACAAAACTAATGATGTTTATCCTTGGCAATGATTGATGCCATTCCCTTATAAACGAACCAGCATCAATGCCTTCCTCCCTACAACATGTAAAATCACAACCAAACAAGTCTCCATTCTTATTGTGTCTTACTAGGACACTGGGTAGTTGAATATAATTTGTAGAAGATGACAACAATGTTTCAGAATAAAGTATGTACAGAATGAACCATTGCCCAGACTACATTGTAACCCAAGTAACCAAATCTATCAATGCAAAGATCAACATTGCCAATATTTTGCAGTTTGCTCCATCTAGCATTAAAAGCATAATGTCGATCTGCAAATGGAGTATGTTATGTAACCTGATGACTCTTCGAAGTGAGTTCATGATATGGCAATTTAGTACAACAGAAATGGGAAGCTGACATACTCAAGGTTAGCTCTGTAATGACCGATTTTAACTTCTTTCTTGACCTGTTGATGGCAAGCTTCTATGCTGCATCATCTATTCCTTTTTTTTTAATTATTCCAAAAAGGTATTTTGAGGACTTCTACAGTTCCCCTAGACATTGATGTGTAACATCTAGCTTCAACTTGGAGAGAAGTGTCATTCTTGGAGGTGCTTGAGAACCTTAGAATCTCATCATCCAAGAACAAAATCTGCATGCAATAAATATGTCCTTGTGTGACCAGCTTTGAGGTTAAGGTTTTTGTCATTGTGTTTGTCATAAAACTGACCTTCTTCCCTAAGATTTGAGATGCACATCTTGTTACAACTTGCACTGCTTATATGTGCTTCCATCACCAAGGGTTTTCCAAATGGTTTCTCAAAATATTGACTGCTCATAGGCAATTTTCAGCAAGTTAAGGGTGCTGCTATTTCACTTCTAAAAGATCTTCATCTATATGTTTGGCATCAATAGCTTAATCTCTAGGGCAATTTGAGCTGTTTTGGTCAGTTTGTGTGCATAAATCTGCCCCTGGAGTAGCAAATCCATCATTAGTTTATACGAGGGTATAGGTGCCCCTAATCATCCCATAACTGCCACCAAAATGTGTTTGTGAAGGTCTGTCCTCAAAATCTGTCTTCAAATATAATTCCAAGCTGCCAGCAGTTCTCTTATATTCATCTTCTAGGGGACCAGGGCTGTAGTCTCTCACATGAAGTTTGTCAAGAAACGGCCCCTCATCATGATACTAGTCATCAAAAACTGGTGCCCCACTGAAACATATTATGTATGGCTTTTCCCCATTCTGTTTAAGGTGCACAAATAGATAAGGGCACATATGGTCATCAAAATTGTTCTCTTCCGGGTCAGTAGTACCTTTAGTGGATCCAACAACATTGTCTTCATGGGGAGCCAAGACATCTTGCTCTAAGGATGTTTCATCTCTATCAAGACCCTTGTCATCATCTTTTTCGCAAAGTTTTTCCATAATGTTTTGATCCAAAATCCCCTTTTGATCAGCGTCATCTACATTATAACCAGAGTCTTCAAAAGGATTATGGGCTGCCCTTGCTGCAGATTTGTGGCAATTATATCTTCTACACTGTCTTTGTGGTGGTGTTCATAAGTGTCTTCTTCAAGTTCAACAATGTCTTTATCTCCATTATTGCTGCCATAAATTTTTCTTTTGAGACAACAGAGACATCATTAATGGGTCCAACAACATTGTCTTAATGGGGAGCCAAGACATCTTGCTCTAAAGATGTTTCATCTCCATCAAGACCCTTGTTATGTTCATTTTCACAAAGTCGTTCCATAATGTTCTGATCCAAAATCCCCTTTTGATCATTTCCATCTACATTATCACCACAGTCTTCAAAAGGATTATGGGGCTGCCCTTGTTGCAGATTTGTGGCAGTTATCTCTGGCACACTGTATTTTTGGTGGTGTTCATTCGTGTCTTCTTCAAATTCAACAATATCTTTATGTCCATTATTGCTATCACAATTTTTTTCTTTTGAAAGAACAATGTCATGATTACATTTTGGAAGAAACCACAATCTTTCTCTTTTATCCAAAGTGTCCTTTCTTTCAAGGAAGTTAGATGGACCTTTGTTTAGATTACATTGATGGTTATCTATGAAAAAAATGAACAAAAGGTACATTTCCATTTTTAACCCCCATAAAACTTGCACATAAAAATATAAATTTGAACATAAATGCAATTTGTACCCTTTTTACAATGGAGTTAAAAGGAGTTGTCAATGTGAGATGTCAAATGCAATTGAAATACAAAAAGGCAGGCAAGACTTTCAGCGCTCCAAAGCTATACAACAACATTTATCACAATGGCAGCTATATCTTTAATGCCTATTTTAGAATTTGGACCAAGAACTTCTTTTTTGGAATTATTTAAATGTGCTATAGATGTGATTTAGCCTTTGTTCTGATCCAAAATCTCCATTTGATCAGCCTCATCTACATTATAACCAGTGTTCAAAAGGATAATGGGACTGCCCTTACTGTAGATTTGTGGAAATTATCTCTTCCACACTGTCTTTGTGGTGGTGTTCATTTGTATCTTCTTCAAGTTCAACAATGTCTTTATCTCCATTATTTCTGCCAGAAATTTCTTCTTTCGAGACAACACTTGCATCATTAGTGGATCCAGTAACATTGTCTTCATGGGAGTCGAGACATCTTGCTCTAAGTATGTTTCATCTCCATCAAGACCCTTGTTATCTTCATTTTCACAAAGTTGTTCCATAATGTTCTGATCCAAAATCTCCTTTTGATCAGCCCTCATCTACATTATAACCACATTCTTCAAAAGGATTATGGGGCTGCTGCCCTTGTTGGAGATTTGTGGAAATTATCTTTGGGACAGTCTTTGTGGTCGTGTTCATTTGTGTCTTCTTCAAATTCAACAATGTCTTTATCTCCATTGTTGCTGTCACAAAAATTGTCTTTTGAGACAACAGAAACATCATTACATTACGTTTACCTTACAATCACTTTGATGATTATCTATTAAAAACATGAACAAAAGGTCCATTTCCATCTTTAACCCCCATACAACTTCCACATGAAAATTTAAAGTTGAATATAAATGCAGTTTGTACCAATTTTACAATGGAGTAAAAAGGAGTTGACAAGGTGAGATGTCAAATGCCATTGATGTACAAAAAGGCAGGCAAGAATTTTAGTGCTCCAAAACTATACAACTACATTTATCATAATGGTAACTATATCTTTAACATTTATTTCAGAATTTTGGACCAAGAACATTTATTGGAATTATTTAAATGTGTTATATATGTGATTTTCCCTTAATATTGGATCTATCTCTCCAGTTGGTGTAGTTCTGCGACCTTCCATTCCCTATAGGCTTGGTCAATAGTCTTGCATTTTTAGAAGCTGAATTGGTTCATATGTCTGCTTGAATCCAAAAAATTAGAATCAACTGAATGATTCTGCAACAAATGCCATGTTGTAGACTCATATATAACAATATCACTTAAAACATAACCATGCGATATCTAATTTATGAAGGAATCATTCCCAGGCATGTAAAATTAAGATATGGTGGACATTTTGTTTGGTGGATAGATATTAGAGTTTGGCTGGAATGTTGCTTCATAACCAACAATTGTAAATAGCAAATCCACCGAAGATCGTTCTTGGCAATGATGGGTGCTATACCATTATAAACCAACCAATGTCAATACCTTCCTCCCATACAAGTTGCCGTTCTTATTGAGTTTCATTGGTGTTGATGTTTGTAACTTGGGTAGGTACTTTTGGACAGGAAGAAGTATATATAGGTGTGCAATAGTCACCTGAAGTCTCCTTAGGACACTTGAGCTATTTGCTCAAGTGTGAGCAAGTTGTTTATGTAACTTAGCCTAAATCTAACTTTGGAAATGCACATAATTAGAGTTTGGCTAGAATGTTGTTTCATTACCAACAATTGTAAACAACAAATCCACCAAAGATAGTTCTTGGCAATGGTTGGTGTGATACCCTTATAAATCGACTAGCATCAATACCCTTCCCCCAACAACATCTCAAAATAGAGCCATACAATTGCCATTCCTAGAGTCTTAATGGTGTTGATGTTTGTAACTTGGGTAGGTACTTTTGCATAGTCCTAAGTTTTTATAGGCGTACAAAAGTCGCCCAAAGTCTCCTTATGACACTTGAGCTACTTGCTCAAGTGTGAGAAAGTTGTTTATGTGGCTTATCCTAAATCTAATTTAGGAAAAACACATAATTAATTATGTTGGCTATTGAGCCATTAATCCAGTGTTACTTGGGAGCGGGAGCGGGAGCGACCATTTTCAGAAGCTCCCGGTTTGGGAGCGAATCCCGGAGCGATTTTTTAAAAATATATATATTTTTTATATTTTTTAATTTTTGATACATATATGTCAACAAAAACATGTAGAATGATGAAATAGACATAAAAAACATAAAAAAACATAAATTGATCATTGAACCATATCACATCAATCATCTAGAAATTATAATCGTCATCAACCTTAGTAAAATAATAAATTAAAATAACATTCAATTCAATAACATTTATCATCATTGATCACCAAAGTAACAAGTTGTACTTGTAAGCCAAGTTTAACCATTACAAGAAGTAATATCGAAGATATTTCTAAGTCCTAACTTCTAACTGTTAACATGATATGAAATGTTAAAAATTTATAAAATGAAACATGAATAATGAGATGAAATGAAACAACTTTAGTCTTTCACAAAGCATCATATTCATAATTCACAATCATTACCAATGAATTATAATTGCCAAGGCCCAACTTCAAACTTCAAATTTTCATTGTCACAGTGATATAATGTTTACAAAAAATATCATAATGTCATAATGATATGAAAGAGTCAAGAGTCAAGAGTCAAGGACTCAAAACTCAACACTGAACAATTATGAAAACTAAAGTGACAAGTCTAATAGAAACTAAAAAAGACAAGTAAACTGTAAATCTACAAGTGGCCCTTGCCACGAGAGTCTCCAGGAGTATAAGTAGGTCGTGGCGGTCTTCTAGGAGTCTCCCGCCCAGACCGACGACCAGAACTAGAGCCTCCACGCGAGGGTGTCGATGGAGGTGGCGACAGCAATGGAACAAGACTCGGGCCCCGAGAACTGCTACTGGATGGTGGAGGTGGAGGTGGCATGGCTGCTGCAGCTGCTTCAACTTCATCCCGTACAAGCTCATCTTCTAGTTCTTCCATATGTACAATGCCATCCTCCAAATTGTTGTCCTCAGGGTGATTGTCCCAAATTTTATATGTGGGATCTTCATTAGCCCGATTACAGTAATGGCTCAACAACCTCAAATTGTAGTGCACATAAACCAAGCTTTCTGCTCGGTTTTCGTTGAGCCTGTTTCTTTTCACATTATGTATATAACTGTAGGTGCTCCAACACCTCTCTGCAGAAGAAGAATTTACAACCTGTGCAAGAACTTTCAATGCCAATTTTCGCAAAAGTCCGTCGCCGCCATATGTTTCCCACCATGTGAGAGAATCAAATTTATCTTTGTCGTCCATTGCATGGAAGTTACCATACAAACCACTGCCAGTGAAGTATCTGCCTATTTCAAGGCGCACAGCTGCACATTCCTCCCTGTCAGGCACCAACTTTTCTAATGCATCCAGATATCCTTTAGTTACCTCTCGATCTAAATGGGGTTTGGTCCTAACACCACCCCCTGCTGCAGGTTTGCCCAACCAAGAATCTGAGTAGTATTTTGGCGTAAGGATATACGCCAAGCAATGTAGTGGAAGGTTAAGCCTTTTCCACCGTTCACACACACAATCGTGAATCAGATTGTACAAGTCGGGATCTCTGTTATTAACAATGTCTTTTATTTCCCCCAACATGGTATCCATTTGCTCATACACCTCGCCAATCACTGGTTTCTCTGTATCTGCAAACCGAATCATGTTATAAATTGGCTTGGTGAAATCCAATACCTGTCTCACAGTTGTCCAAAACTGCCCATCAAGAGCGGCCTCCTCCACCGTTTCAAAACCTGCAATGTCAGCTACATTTGTAGCCCTTTCCTTTAACACCTGCCAATTTGGACTTGATACCATGCTAGCTAAACCCTCTCTTACCTTCAAAAGGCGCCTGAAGGTGAGGTAATAGCTACCAAAGCTAGTCCTCGCAATCTTCAGCAACTCCAATCTCGAGTGATTGCGGAAAAGGCCATGGGTATTGCTATGATTTGTAATAAATTTTATCATTTTTTTTCCTCTCTTGTACAAATCACCAATCCATTGGTATTGTTCATTTTTGTTTTTGACAATATCATGCAACAGAAGGTTCAATGTGTGAACCAAACATCCAGACCAAAATATGTTCGGGTATCTATCCTCAATAATTGCTCCCGCTGCCTTACAATTAGGAGCATTATCAGTGATGACTTGGATGACATTGTATGGGCCAATACGCTCAATTGTTTCAAGCAATGCTTCTGCAATGTTGATAGCGGTCTTGAACTTGTCTGAGTAATCATGTGCAGCTAGAAAAATGGGACCACTTCGGGACACAGCAAGAACACTTATCAATGGCTTGCCTTTTACATTTGTCCATCCATCAGATACAATGGACACCCCATTGTCAGTCCAAGAACTTGTCATTTTATTCAAAGAATGTGATATTTTTGCTTTTTCATGATCAAGGCCAACAGTTCTTGCCTTGTCATACCCAGGGCTCTTGTATCCTTTAGGGGCATCATTTATGGCAGAAACCATTTCGTGCCAATAAGGTGAGCGTAGAACATTGAATGGTATCCCTTTGCATAGAGGAACCTGTAAATTTTTGAATCCACATCATTCCTACACCCCTCATCAAGGAAATCTGATATGGTTCTACGGCGTAAAGATGATGACCCTGAGCCTCCATGTCCATATCCACTGCCTTGGGAGGATGCTGAAGGAGTTCTTTGTGAGCTTTCAAAGAAACCCCTTGATCTTTTTGCTTTGTATTGGGCGTCCTCCTCTTCCTTTATGTATTTGGCTCTATCTGCTGTTGACACCGCGTCGCAAGTTCTGATTCCTATTTGTTTCTCTCCATCCCATGCCCTTTTCCCGCAAAGGTGTCTTCTCAAACGGGTGTATGAGCCTGTGTAATCAGTGTTGCAATGGGGGCAATGAAATTTAGTGGTTCCACCCCCTCTCCCTGTTTCAGCCCTCTGAACATATTTCCACAATGGAGTTTGGTCTTGTTTAGTTTTTTGACCCTCATGTTCACCCTCCTCCACATCCTCCTCACTGGGGTTTTCACCTATTTGACTTCCTCCGGCTTCTTCATCCACCTCTTCAGTTTCAGGCCCCCTCCGTTTCCTACTCTCCACCACCATAATAACCAAAAAAGGGACCAGGAAGAGGAAAATGCCAATAAAAATCCCCAGGTCCATCGTGTTTGATGTTTGTAGGGTTTGAGTCTTGAATCTGCAAATTAATTTAGTTTATTGGGATTAATTCATTTAATTTATTAATTTAATTTAAATTAATGATCTTTAAACTCAAACAGGTAAATTAAACTAAACTAACTAACTACCTAACCAACTAAACTAACTAAATGATTAAGTTACTTACCTCTGCAAGCTTGCTCCTCGCTCCTTGGCACTTGCTCCTCGCTCCTCAGCTCTGGCTCCTTGCTCCTCAGCTCTTGCTCCTTGCTCCTTTGCTCTTCCTCAGCTCTCAAGCTCAAGCTCAATCTCATTGAAATGATTTTTTTTTGGCCCATTGGGCTTATAAACCAAAAAAAATTAGTTAAATTTTTTTGTTTTTTCGGGTCCGGCGGAATTTTTTTCCGCCGAACCGCTCCCGGATTTTTAAAATTCGCTCCCGGAGCGTTTTTTAATGCCCGGGAGCGATCAGGGAGCGATCGCTCCCCGATCGCTCCCGGGCATTAAAAAACGCTCCGGGAGCGCGGGAGCGATCGCTCCCTGAAGCGCTCCCTCACAGACCAGGGAGCGCAAATTTTTTTACGGGAGCGCGCTCCCGAAAATCGCTCCCGTCCGGGAGCAATTTGGGGAGCGCGCTCCCGACCCGCTCCCGCCCGGAGTGCGCTTCAGGAGCGGGTTCGAAGGGGGGGGGGCGCTCCCCCGCAACAGTGCATTAATCTCATTCATTGATCTTAAGTGAGGTGAGATATAATGTCAATCTTCAATCACTTTGGAGATTAGGGTTAGGGATTTAACTCAATGTTATAAAAGCAAGACAAAGTAGAGGAGAAAGACACCATACAATAGTACAAGACATTGAGAGAGACGTTCAGTGGTAAGTGGAGGACTTCCATTTTACTGTGTTGGGTTCGAGGAAAGTGTAAAAGTGCAACATGAAAGATTGAGATTAGTGAAGGAGATTGAGGACAGATCCAGGTTATGATGTAATTTTGTTTGCTTTAGTTTGGCCATTATCTCAACATGGCAACTCAAGTAGGTTTTGATTGAGTTATTAATGAAGAACCAATTTTATTGGGCATGTCATATGTGATTGAGATTGGTGTAATTTTGCTTCTTTCAATTGTGTAAAGAATCTAGTTGTGCATTTATTTAGTAGATCTGTAATCTAATAGGTTAATAAAGTGATGGGTGTTAGGTTCACGAGAAATTTAACATGGTATCAAAGTTTGAAACTTTGGGAATTGATCTTTGAATCATGTAGGAAGCTAGCTTTGTATAGGGACATTGGAGCCATGCTTGACTTTGATCATATGAGGCGTAAAACTTTTTCAGGCCAACAAGGTCTTGTAGAGGTTGTATGACATACGACAACTGAATAGGGTTTGCCAATTCAGTGGATCACCATTTGAAGTAGCTGACAAGCCAACTGCCAGCCAACCCACCTAGTTGTCCATAACAAGGGAGCAGTTTGCAAGCATAGACCAAAGGTCGACCAACAGTGGGGCACAGGCATATAAGGAAAAAAGTTGAGGCGCAACCATTATAGCGGAATCATGCACGGATTACAGACAAGGTGAGGTCACTGTGTACCTAGGGACAAAAGAAGCTCATGCTGGTGGGAGTGTGTAGTTGCCAAATGGAAGAAGTGCTGAGGGTGTGGAGCACCAACAGTCGGGAAAGAACACGATAGAGATGGGTGACAGGCGTTGGGATGTGAGGCAGAGTGGTCAATTGACGACATAAGGCAGTGATAGAGGAGATTGTCAGGGATCCACATGTAGGCAGAAAACAAGCGACCAAGAGTAGCATTGGAGTTGTCGCTTGAGCTCTGGTTAGTGACAATCAAAACAAACCCTTGTAAAGGAGAACAATCGTTGGTAGCATAGGCTAAGTTGAGGATAGGCCAATAGGAAGTAGTGTTGAGGTTAAGAAATTAATCAAAGTTGTGGGTGGAATCAACAACAATAGCTGATAGTAAGCTCCAGGAGCACTGGCACCATGTGAGGCAACCGCATAGCCAGTTGCAGGACTAATATGAGTAGGGTAGGGGACCACTACTGTAGGAATGTAAAGGAAATGTGTGCTGCAACAACTAATCTAGGATCTACATGCAACCAACAAAAAGTTGCAGGCAACAATAGTTGCAGATTTGGGTAACAAGGTAGAGGTGTGGTCGAGGCCCGCAAGAATTTGAGAGGCTAGTTGAAGAAACAATAGAAAAAATAACAATGGCAACATAATTGGTGGAGGTCATCTCTCAAAGGGACAAAGAGAGATTGTATTAGTCAAGGGATTGACGACAAATTTGGGTGCCTATAGTGTTGGAAAATGCAACTAGGTTTGGTCTTCATAATTTTGATTATGCTTGTGTCATTGTATATTTCATGTAAAAACAAAAAGAAGAAAAATAAATTCTTATTTTTCAAGCATGGGTTTCATGCTCAAGTCAAATGATTATTTTAATGAAGCATGTTCTTCATGCTTCTAGGGTTGATTGAGTGAAAAGAATATTTGTCATGAGTTAAACTATTGTACTAGAGTCAAGTCCTATTTGCAATTTTGAAAGAAGTAAGAAAAGGAATTTTATTTGAGTCAAAATAGTCAATTTTGTCCCCACATGACCAAGTCGACCCTAGCTGGACAAGTCGGCCTTGGAAGGGACCCATTCAACCTCCTGGATTTTTATAAATACAGTGCAACTCGTCCTCATTTAGATGATCATCATCACTTTTGATTTTTGTACCAAGAAGAGAGAAAATCAATGAAAGACTAGAAGAACAACAAAAGTCAAAGGAGAGAGAGCAAAGGTCAAAGAAGAGGAAATTCTCTCACGTGGGAAGTTTTTGCCCTAGTTTCTATGACATGTGTGAAGGTACAAGTCTTTTGTAGGGGCCGAAATATTTTAGAAGTACTGCAGGTCCTAAAATCTAAGTTTGACCAAGATTTGAAGAGGTTCGACTATTGTTGACTGGTGAAGGAGGGCTGGCTTGGGTCTTAGACTTCTCACTTTGATCTAATTCTATAAGAAGAGAAGGTTCATTGGTTTTTTCCCTTAGCTTGGAGCTTGCTTGTGTTGATTGTCTTTTTATGATCTTCATGGTTTATGGTTTTGGTAATTGTTTGATGAAAAGAACATAATAAAAATAATAAGAAGCTAACACATATTCACAAGCAATTATCAAGTAAAGAGAAATCAACTCTAATTGTTGTCTTATAGATTTCTCAACATGGTATCAGAGCTAAGGTGAGGAGAAGGAAGCTTGAAGATCACTCTTGTTGGCATAAATGGAAGACATTTCTACAAAGCTACTTTGGAGGACATCATTTGCATAGGGCACAACGAAAGGAAAGAAGACCCAAGGACCATCATTCTTGAAGGACTACTACATCAACTATCCATATCTCTCTCTATCATTGAAGGTTCTTGGTTACTTATCATCATTTTGAAGAAGATCATCATCTTACCAATCTCTCTCTTCTTGGAAGCTCTTTGATCATCCCTTATTGTTGGATGACATATCTATAGAAGTCATCAATCAAGGAACATCAAAGATTCTTGGGAACATCATCCATACGTGTGAAGGTACAAGTCTGTTGCGGGGGCCAAAATATTTTAGAAGTGCTGCAGATCGTAAAATCTGAGTTTGACCAAGATTTGAAGAGGTTTGACTATTTTTGACTAGGTGAAGGAGTGCTGGCTTGGGTCTTGTGAGAGGTCTTGGTCTTGGATTTTGGGTCTTGGATTTCTCACTTTGATCTAATTCTATAAGAAGAGAAGATTCATTGGGTTTTTCCCTTTGTGGGGTTTTGCCTTAGCTTGGAGCCTGCTTGTGTTCATTGTCTTTTTATGATCTTCAGGGTTTATGGTTTTGGTAATTGTTTGATGAAAAGAACATAATAAAAATAAAATGAAGCTAACACATATTCACAAGTAATTATCAAGTAATTATCAAGTAAAGAGAAATCAATTCTAATTGTTGTCTTATAGATTTCTCAACATGGTATCAGAGCTAAGGTGAGGAGAAGGCAGCTTGAAGATTACTCTTGTTGGCATAAATGGAATACATTTCTACAAAGCTACTTTGGAGGACATCATTTGCATAGGGCATAATGAAGGGAAAGAAGACCCAAGGACCATCATTCTTGAAGGACTACTACATCAACTATCCATATCTCTCTCTATCATTGAAGGCTCTTGGTTACTTATCATCATTTTGAAGAAGATCATCATCTTACCAATCTCTCTCTTCTTGGAAGCTCTTAACATCCACTTATTTTTGGATGACATCTCTATAGAAGTCATCAATCAAGGAACATCAAAGATTCCTGGGAACATCATCCATACTCTTGGAAGTATCATCATTGAAGCAATTTGAGGTTACTATTGTACTAGTCCAAGGTTGCTTGGGAGCGGGAACGGAAGTGGGGAGTGACATTTTCAAAATCTCCCTGTTCGGGAGAGAATCAAGAGCGAATTTTTATATATTTTGATGTGTATATGTCAACAAAAGCATGTAGAATGTTGAATTAGATATAAAAAGCATAAAAACATGGATTGAACCAGATACATCAATCATTTAGAAGTTATAATCTTCATCAACTACGTCCACAAGTTAGTAACATACAACATATTGAGTCTCATGATTCATCAATCTTGAAGTTTCAAGCTTTCGAAATTCGATATATAACATTTATCTTCATTGATCACTAAAGCTGTAACTTGTACTTGTAACCATTACCATTACCAAGTAACCAAACGATAACAAAGAATATCTAACTTGAAATGAAATGTTTTAACTTTCAACTTTCACGAAGCATCATATTCATAATTCATTAACAATGAGTTATAATTGCCAACTTCAAACTTCAAAAGTAAATTGCCATATATTGTTTACAAAAAATATCATAATAAATATGAAAGAGTCAACAATTATAAAAACTACTAGAAACTAGAAAAGACAAGTAAATCTATTATCTATTTGCTAATGCTCGGGCCTCTTGCTGCCACGAGAAATGTCTAATTTCTGAGAAAGCATGTAGAATGATGAATTAGTTATAAAAAGCATAAAAACATGGATTAAACCATATAACATCAATCGTCTAGTAGTTATAATATTCATCAACCACAGGTCCACAAGTTACAAGTTTTGATTTATATAGCATGTAAGGGAGACCCTCATAGCTAAAGGGCGAAGGCCTTTGGCTGCCCTAGGCTAATTTCCTTGTTGAACGCTCAAAATTAGCACACTTTGGATTCCCAACATTGGGTGGAGTTGCTGGGCAACCTCGGGGTGGAGGCAAATCCTTGGAATCCCTAAAATAAGTGAGGGTGGGGATTTTCGTCTCTGGAGTCCCTCATTGGCTGATGGGTGGAGGAGAATTACCTCTGGAATCCCTGTACAAGCATACAACTGAACACCTATATGTAGGGTGGAGGTGGGACAAACCTCTGGAATCCCTGGTCTGGTCATTGGGACAGGTTTCACAAGCTAGGGGGTGGCAGCTGCATTGTTACTAGTTTGTACATGGTTGGGAGGAAAATTTGAACTTTATCCCAATGCTCTTTATGAGTTACCTTATTTACTGTAGTTGTCTGAATGATTCACCATATACTAGGGTTACAAGATTGCAGTGCTTCCTAAATTGCATGGTAGGAGGTAATCAATGGATTTTGTAGTCATGGATAATGTTGTACCTTTAGGTATTGTTATTAACCCATATGCCAAAGGTACTTCCGCAAGCTGGATGGTTTACTCAACCTCTGGGACATTATGGTTCTTAGGGAACATTAACATGATGCAAGATCTCAGGTCTCCTTAAGATTGAGCCACCAGGTACCATGATTTGGCACTTTGAAAGACCTCATAATGTTAGGGTGGAACTTCCCTGGTAGCTTCAAATACAATTCATGAGGTTCATATGAAGAATGCCTAGTGTACCGAAGTCATCTAGAGTGACATTGCTTGTCTTATGCACAAATTTGACATATACTATTGACTGTGGATTATTATAGTTCTGTTCCTGGTATTTCCTTGTATAAGCTATGTTGACCTATACTATGACTGTGGCTTATTATAAATATGTTTCTGGTGTTTCCTTGTATAAGTTCTGCTATTACTACCACTGTCCCTAGAGATTATGCTATCGCTGTCCCTAGAAATTATGCTATGCCCTCTTTAAGGACGGTGCAACTGATAGTTTGCTTTGTTACTTTGTTCTATCTATGTATGCCTTTCTAAGGACAGTGCAGCGGTTAGTTTTCTCATGCATATGTATACAACAGAGTAGAGAAGACCATACCGAATTAATGGTTGTAGCTATACTTGACTGTCTTACATAGACAACAAGAGAAACTCAAGACTATGCAATTTCTGTAGCCTCAAATTGCATTGTCATCTTGCAGTCATAACATATTGCCATTCAAGTATGTGCTGTCCCACCATAATATTTTGGTTAATTGCTATGTGTTATTTCATCACGAAGTTTTGCTACAAACTAATGGTATGTAAACTCAATCTGTTGTCATTATGTATTCATGATGGGGCATGATATCAAGTGTGATAGTTTATCTCCACCCTGGGCAGGACATGTTTCTTATAATTGATTGGGCATGCTTTAGGGTTTTAGTGCAGTTGCACAAAGGATAAACACACCAGAAAACAAGTTATCCTTCACATAGATTTTAGAGCAATCCCTATGAAATCATATAAAAAATGGGTTGCATGCATAATGACCAGGTAGGATTGGCATTATATGACAATCCCCTTGTTTTAAGAATCCCTCTGTTTAATACACCTAGGTAGAGGGAAAGCTATTAGTATGCAATGCAACCTTCACATATTCAACATGGTCATCACCATTTGACATCCAACGCCATTATCTATGGGGCAGGAAGGTACCTGTGGCACATCATGCTAGCTCATTAGCTCAGTATCCACAGACTTAGAATGTTTAACACATCTAATCCTTCAAGGAATGGTGTTACAGGGCAAGCACCTCAGGTATAAAAGGAGACCTACTCGAAAGAGAGGACCAAACCATTTAATACACCTAGCCAAAAAAAAAGAGGTCGGGGCATTGCTGGTGTTTAACATTTCCATAAGAAATGTGATCCTGTGAATGGGAAAGATAGTTGGTTGAGGATGCTTGCATTGCTGGTGTATAACATTTTCATCAGAAGTTAGATTGTTAATGTATTAGATGTAAAGTCTGTGGCATATTCTCTTCCAATGAGGGGAGTTGGTTGATATTTTAGTCATATCCACCATATGGATGCCAGAAACCAATTTTTGTACAAATAAACTAACTCACAACCGAGCAAGCCAAAATCAGATTGCCACAAGCAAATAGAGTCATCACAACAGATTGAGTAGTTAGAGCCTGAGGATAATGAGGTCATGAAGGACAATTCTACGATTAAGGTGTATAAGAGGGACCACCATATTGATATAATCGCTGATAGGTACCCTTGATGACCAGAGAGAAATTCATAACACAGGTTTTAGATTATAGGGGAAGGTTTGCCATACAACCTTGTCAGACCCAGACAAGGGTTCCAAAGGCCATGCTTGAGGGTTTCAGTGCAGCTGCACAAAGCATAAACACACCAGATTTTTTTTATCCTTCACATAGATTTCAGAGCAGTCCCCATGAAATCATATAAAAAAATGGGTTGCATGCATAATGACCAGGTAGGATTGGCATTATAAGACAATCCCCTTGCTTTGAGAATCCCTCTGTTTAATACACATAGATAGAGGGAAAACTATTAATATGCAATGCAACCTTCACATATTTGACATGGTTTTCACCATTTGACATCCAACGCCATTATCTATGGGGTAGGGAGGTACCCGTGATGCATCACGCTAGCTCATTAGCTCAGTCTCTATAGACTTAGAATGTTTAATACATCTAGCCCTTCAAGGAATGGTGTTATAGGGTTCATGAGACATATCAATGAGAAGGAGTTCATTGTGCGTGAAGGTTAGAAGGATGTAGCCCTAGAGGAGCCAAGTCTAGAGGTCGAGTAGGGCTGGAAAAGAAGCCAAGGTTTGTCCATGAAAGAGGCCAAGGGTTTCTATTGTAAGGACCATGTATCTTCTGTGCAAGGGAAGGTGGATCCATGGTTGAAAGCAGAGGTAGGCCGCAACAAAGATCAAGATCCTAGCTGCAACCTACAAAGGGTCTGTCTTGTAGTAGAAAGGGGCAAAAAGGGTCTAGCCGTAGATGACAAGAGACCTATTCTGAGGCAGTAAATGAAGGGCCAAGACCTACATGACGTAGATCTGTAGGTTGAGACCTAGATCAAGTGCTGAGGGTTGGAAAGAGGGGTCTGTTGGTTAAGTTGAGGACCTAAGAGACTACAGGGAGAAGGTCGAGTGTGTGGGAGGTCTGCTAAGGGTTGGAACGAAGGGTTTGAAGGACAAATTTGAGGAGCCACAACTGGTAAGAACAGGGCCAAGGTGTGAAGGGTAGTAAAGGGCTTGTTCAGGAATGCAGTGGAGCCCAAAAGTAAAGCCGAGGCTTGAACAATCCAAGAAAAGTCTACTCATAGCCTAAACAGTGGTAGATTTGTGAAGGTCGAGGCCCAGACTTGAAGGCCAAACAAAGTGGGTGCAATCCAAGAGTGGTAAAGGAGGACTACAATGAGAACAAGGGCAAGGACAAAGTTCGTTGGGATTTGTTATGTGCCAGAGTCTTGTTGAGGAGCTTGCTAAAAAAGACCTGTGAGATTGCTAGCTTATGAGGTCTCTTGAAAGTTTGATCAATGCTAGCCATGGAAGACATTAATGGGTAGCAAGAGATCTATGGGCAGAAAGGTTTAGCCCAGGTCTAAGAATGTTATCAGGAGAAGTTTAGAAGGATGTTGAGCTTGTCCTAAAGTTTGTTCACAAATGAAGTTGTGAATAGAGTGCATTTCGAGGGCTAGTATGTAGTGGGTTGATGGACAATATCTACTGTGAGTAAGCTGATTGTTGGAGGGCTAATATACAGTGATTTGAAGGGCAAATCCACTTTGAGTAGCAGAGATATTATGGGTTGATACGCAGTCCATTTGATGGATCAAGCCACTGTGAGCAGTTGTGTGTAACAAAGGGTAATGTGGACTGAAAGGGTTGAAGGAGAAGGGCTTCTCCAACAAGTAAGTTAGGCAGATTGTTTATCCTTGTATTTTTTGTGGGCAGACTGTAGATCTGAAGCGATAGATCACAAGCCCTACTTTTTATACTATGTATACTAGTTGTACTAGTGATCGAGGGCCACGATCTTTGGTACTGGAGCCCCATGATTCTTTTATTGATGGATTAATAAAATAATCGAGCTTTCACTATATACTAATATACTAAATTGATTTCACTATTGAAGATTTATGTTGTGCAAAGTGCTAGAATGTTGTGGGTTCCTAGTGTGTTTGTGTGCGTGATTTGCCTCAGACCAGATCAAGGAAAATTCAACGCTCTTCCCCCCTTGTACTAATGTTAGTAATGAGCTCCATTCCTTTAACCTAGTAGAATTGATGTTTTCCCTAATATGTTGTCCTCCTACTTCTGTAGACTTAAAGTATCTCTTTTCCCTCCTTTGATATCTTTTGATATATTTGCTCCCCTTCATTGGAAATTAATGAACACATTTGCAGGATACTCAAAGATATTTTCTTTAAGGTTTTGGATTTGTCTTAAAGCTCTCCTTCACATTCTCTTACCTCCTTGATATAGGCCTTATATCCTTTCTAACTTTCTAAAGGTTCATCCCTAGTGTTGAAGATGGACTTGAGAAAGACATATTTCCCCTCCTCTAAATAGTCCACTAGTTATTCCTCAATTGCATCCTCCCCTTTTTGATAATATAATGCACTCTATGTTAATATTTTTCATGAGATTTTTGGTGTATTTCAAAGATTTCTCATAAGATTTTTTGGTTTTGTTTTTGTTTAGTGGGTGAGGAAATTAGTGCAGACTCAAACAACTTAGTCGATGCAGATTTCGTAAGTGAAGGCTAAAGATAAGGTATGTATGGTTAATTTATCTCATTCTATTCTACATAATTACATAATGTGTTATTTTTTAAAATTTAGAGGCAATGTAGGTAATTTTTAGTGGTGTTTTGTTGTTGTTGTTGTTCATTTCATATAAATTTAGAAGCAATGTAGGTAATGGAAAGTGTAGGAACACTGTTGAATATCTTTGTGTAAGAGGGTGCCAAAGGGTGAGTTCTCTTTTGTTCCAGAACCCATGTGATCCTCCCCATTTCAAATACAACGGTGCTACTCCTCCCTTACTTTTGCATAAATTTTTTGGTTGCCATTAAACATTTCTTATAGTATATTATAATCTCTTAATATTTCTAATTATTTAGTGTTTTAAAGATTTCTCATGAGATGTTTTTTATTTTTATTTTTCGTTAGATTTAATGGTTGGAGGAAACAGGGTTAGGTCCTAGCATTTGTAGGGGAATGTGGAGGATTAGTGATGAATCTAGTAGGTTTCTGCGAGAGAGATTATAGTAAAGTGTAGAGGTTGAGGAAGAAGTGAGTTCTTTTGGTGCCAATTCTGTGTTATGACCAATTGTGACAGCCTTCTTATTTCAAATACAATGGATCCCCTCCCTTTTTATGTATTGAGGGTTTATGATTTTTGATGTTTTTATAAGATGTAGTTACTTCTGCATAAGATTACTTATAGGATTTTTAGTCTCTATGGAAAATTTCTTGTAGGATAATTTGGTCTCTATTTCATATTTATTTTAAGACACTTCGTGTCTATTTAGTATTTTGTAGAATTTCCACGAAATCCTGCAACTGCTATGATGACAAATTTGGATCTAATTTTGTTGCACTAAGACACATGATTTTTTTTGTTGCACCAAGGCACATGATTTCTCTACGATAGATAAGTAGTAGAATAAAAGAAACACAGAGATAAAGAACACAGTCACATAATAACACTATCTTTCTAGGGAACCCAACTGGGAAAACCCCCTCTCCTTACCAATAAATTTTATTGAGAAAATTTGAGCAAACAAAATTCTTTACAAGGCAATTTGTTCCAACAGAAAAGAACGCTGCTCTCATTGCTAATACTTAGCTCAAAACCTCCTTAAAAAAACTCGACTTAACTCTTATTTGCTTGCGTTGTTTGGATTCTCTTTCGTAGTGCTGGAAATCCCTATTTCCTAGTGCATTTCTGAGCCCCTATTTCTTATGAATTTCTACCTAAATCCTAGCGCACATCACAAGGAAAATTCTCTCTCTCAAATTGCATATAGGTTGCTCCTTACAAGCTCTTCTAGCAAGAGCTTTCTCACACAAACTTGTGCTGAACAAGAATGATTCAATGATGTACCTTCGACCTCCTTTGAAGCTTTTCGACTCATGCCAAATCTGGCAAGTTAATTTTTAGAACCCGAACTTGTGATTACTTTGTTAATTGTGTCTAACTGACTCTTCTTACTCGTCATAGCCTCAATTAGACATTGAGACTCTCACTTGTCCTTTTCCAAATATAAACTCGCACTTGGAGACAAACAAAATTGAGCCTCCAAACTCTGTGCATGAGTTAACTGCTCCATGACTCGTCCTCGAACTTGTGCATGCTAAAGAAGGATTGATTGAGGTCTTTCTTCACTAAGGCACAATTCAAGAATACTTTTCTCGCTAGTATTTTCAACACTTCCTCTTAGCAAGGTAGGGATTATGTACAACTCCCAACTTATCTCTGAAATGAACAAAACTGCTTATGGCCAATGCCTCGGTCAAAATATCTGTTGTTTGCTCCTTTGTTGGAATGTATAGTAGCTTCACTATACCATTTTGTACACAATCTCCGAGATGATGATACCTGATCTTGATATTCTTTGAGCGATCATGAAACGCTGGGTTCTCAGAGAGCTTGATGCAACTCTGATAATCATAGTGTATCTTAGTAGGCTCCATCCTACATTTGAAAAGTCTCACAAGCAACTTCCTCATCCAAATAGCCTTGCATGCTGCCAAACTGGCAGTCATGTATTTGACCTCTGCTGAACTCAGCGCAACTAATCTATGCTTCCTGCTGTACTAGGAAACAACTGCTGACCCAATGTTGAAGACACCACTTGAAGTACTCTTCTGATCTGTGGAGCTCCCTGCACAATTTGCATTTGTGAAGCCCTTAAGCCTCACCCCATCAACTTGTTTGTACCACAATCCATAATTCAATGTGCCATTGAGATACCTCAAAACATGCTTCGCAGCAACCCAGTGAACTTTGGTCGGTTCCATCATGGATTGACTTTGTTGGTTGACTATAAAACAAATATCAAGTTGTGCGTTGACCAAGTACATGAACGACCCGATGAGTTGCCTATATGCTATAGCATCCTCTCGCTTTGCTCTACTAGCATCCACCTTCCTCTAGTTTGTGACTAGAGGCGTGGCCATGGGCTTGCAATCTTGCATATGAAATCTCTGGAGAATCTTTGTAGTGTACTTCTCCAATCCCACGAAGATGTCACCATCACCCTGACAAACCTCCAATCTTAGGAAATAATGCATAAAAGCCCAAATCCTTCATCTCAAACTCCCTTGCAAGGTTCTTCTTTCAATCCTAGATCAAGTTGTCTGCTCCACTCAATATAAGGTTGTCAACATAGAGCACTAAAATGAGTGAAAGCCGTCCAACCATGATGTAGTACAGGTTGGAATCTGCATCTCTCTTAGTGGAGCCCAATCCTTGAAGGTAGCTCTCAATATGAGTGTACCAAGCTCTAGGGGCTTGCTTGCGCCCATAAAAAGCTCTATTCAACTTGTACACACGTGTGTCTTCGTTGAATTGCTCAAACTCCTCCGGCTGCTCGATATAAATCTCCTTCTCATCCACTCTGTTAAGGAATGCTGTCTTCACGCCCATTTGGTGGATCTTCCACCCCATCTGTGCTGCAAGTGCCAAAATAGTCCTGATGGATGAATACCGTGCTATTCCGGCAAAGGTCTCATCATAGTCTGTGCCCTCAATTTGTGAGAAGCCCTTGACCTGACCTTGTACTTCTCCACACGCCCATCTACTCCATGCTTGGCTTTATACACCCAACGTGAACCAACCACTGATTTGCCCTCAGGTTGTGGCACAATCTCTGAGACATCATTCTTCATGATGGAGGAATATTCCTCTCCCATGGCATCTTGCCAAACCTGCTGCCAAACTTTTGAGAAGCTGCATACTTATAACTAGAGGGCTTAGTGTTCACCACGTCTGTCATCAGTGCCATATATCTTGTGTATCTCTGTGGTTTCTTGTTGTGCGTAAACATGGTGCTAGGAGCTTCAACCTGCCCCTGGGCCTCCTGAATCAACTTCTCGGCCCACTTGGCTTTCTTCCTCCTTGTGCTAGGAGTCTCTAAGTAGTTGTCTACTCTTATCCTAGATTCTTCTCCTCATCATTCTGCTCTCCATCCTGTTGTAGGTGTTGTTGTGCGGGCCTCTTGCCACTGGCTGAGACTTAATCTGTGATCCTTATTGACACTCCTCCTTGGGAGCGAGTAGCTCCTCTATCTTAGGTACTCCAACTTACTTTCCTTGTAAGGACTCCCTCAGAGCTCTGGACTCCTCAAGCCTCACATCCCGTCTGAGAACCCTCTTCTTGAGTCCTGGTAGATACATTGTGTATGCTTGAGTTGTCTCACTATATCCCACGAAAATGCCCTTTTCTGTTGTGGGATCTAATTTCTTCCTACTATCTTTGGACACATGACAAAAGACTTTTGTGCCAAAGATACAAAAGTGTGAAACATCATGCTTCTTTCCTGTGAAAGCTTCCTCCGGTGTGACTCGACCAATAACCCTGTGTGGACTCCTGTTCTGCAGAAATACTATCGCGTTGCATGCCTCAACGCACAAGAACATAGACAGTCCTTGATCATGCAACGTGGCCTTGCCTGCTCCAACAATACTATGGTTCTTCCTCTTAGCAACCTCGTTTTGCTGAGGGTTATGGGCTGTTATCAACTTTCTTCTAATGCCCTCCTTCACACAAATCCTTGACGACATTGGTGACATATTCTTCACCATTGTCACTTCTCACTTCCTTGATCTTCTTCCCAGACTAGTTTTTTACCAAGGCCTTAAACTCCATGAACTTGGTTAAGACCTCATATTTCTTCTTCATAAAAAATATCCAAGTTTTTCGAGAATAATTATCAATGAAAGTAACATAATACCTGTCTCATAAGAGATGGAGAAGAGAAGGGCTTGCATACATCTGAATGCACCAACTCAAAAATCCTGTTGGCTCTACTGCCTCGGCCCTGAAAGGAAGTCTTGGCATACTTGCCAAGTGTGTACCCCTTGCACACATCATGCTGGTCAAAGCTGCATGCTGGTAATCCTGTGACTATTTGCTGCACATGTCTCAACCTACAACCTATAAAGGTTCTTCACCCTTAGACCTATTTCTTTCACTACTCAAGAAGCTAAGTGGCTAGGTTATGCCTTACCTCTGCTGAAGATGGCATCATATCCCTTGTCCTCATGGGTTGCTACTGAAAAAAGGTTCCTCTTCAATCTCATCTCTAAGATGAAGAGGGCTCCCAAACTCCCTCTTAAAGTTGATAGTACCAACTCCCTTTGATGTGTACTTGCCATCATGTCCTAGCTCGATTTGAAACTACATGTCCTTCTCCTTCAGTTGCTTGAAATACTTCGTGTTCTCAGTCATGTGGAAGGAGGCTCAAGAATCAATATACCACATGTTGCTCCCTTCTAAGCTTGCCATGTAAGCTATCAATTAGAATTTTTTGTCGAACTGAGAAGCAAACATATCTACCTTAGCGGATGCAACCACATTATTCTTACTAGTCACCTTATTCCAATTAGGACATTTATTAGCATAGTGCCCAAACTCATGGCAATGGAAGCACTTGATCTTAATAAGATCCTTCTTTCTTCTTGCCCTTTTGACTAGACTCGACCTTCCAATTGCTGTTCTTGCTCTTGGCTTTGCCTACCAGAGCAATTTTCTCCTCGTCCTCTTTTTTGCTGATTCACCATCTCTGGCCCCTCTCTGGATCTCTTCCTAAACTCAACTAGTCCATAACCTCTCGTCTGGGAAAAATTTCTCTGCCATTGACAACATCTTGGAAACCATACCAAGACTTGTGAAGTCCTAGTAAAGCAAAATTGACAAGGTCATACTCAGGTACAATGACACGCACACTACCTAGCTCATCTCAAACCCGAGTGAACTTCAATGACACCAACACCACCTAGCTCATCTCAAACCTGAGTGGATTTCATAGTATAACGTTCTTGACGAAGTCTCCCACCCCATTAGCTTCCAATACTGTCATGATCCTCCGTTTCCAAGAGACAAAGTTAGAGGCTTCCTCTAAACAATGTTTTGATGTCAATCCTTGGAATGCCATCTTGCTTACCTAGAGAGCTCTTTTTCACAATCTAGCGCGAACCTTTTGATTGATCTGCGCTAGTCACAAACTCATCTTGGTGCCAGTCTTTATATTGATTGTTGCTCTGTTACCTTGTGAAATTTCCACGAGATCCTGCAACTGCTATGATGACAAATCTGAAACTAATTTTGTTGCACCAAGACACAGGATTTCTCTACGATAGATAAGCAGCGGAATAAAATAAACACAGAGATAAATAACACAGTCACGCAATAACACGATATTTTTCTAGTGAACCCAACTGGGAAAATCCTCTCTTTGCAAATATATTTTATTGAGAAAAAATGAGCATACAAAATTATTTACAAGGCAAATTGTTTCAACAGTAAACAAAGCTGCTTTCACTTCTAATACTTAACTCAAAACCTCCCTGCAAGAACTCGACACAACTCCTATTTCCTTGTGCTTTCTGGCTCCTATTTGTTAGCGATAGAAATCTTTATTTCCTGGCGCAGATCTAAGCCCCTATTTCTTAGGAATTTCTCCAAAGCTGCTCTCACTTCTAATACTTGACTCAAAACCTCCTTACACGAACTCGACACGAATCCTATTTCCTTGTGCTTTCTAGCTCCTATTTACGAGCGTTGGAAATCCTTATTCCTAGCGTAGATCTAAGCCCCCTGTTTCTTAGGAATTTCTCCCTAAATTCTACCGCACATCAAAATGGAAATTATCTCTATCAAAATGTGTATATGCTGCTCCTTACACGTTCTGCTAGCAAGAACTCTTTCTCATACAAAATCGTGCTCAACACTAATCGTTTAATGATGTGCCTTCAACCTCCTTAGTCTTTTTGACTCGTGCTAAATCTGGCAAGTTAATTTTTAGAACTCGGACTTGTGATTGATTTGTTAACTGAATCGAACTGACTCTTTTAACTCCTTATAGCCTCAGTTAGACATTGAAATTCTCACTCGTCCTTTTCCAAATATAAATTCGGACTTGGAGACAAACAAAACTGAGCCTCCAAATTCTGCGCATGAGTTAAATGCTCCATGACTCGTCCTCGAACTTGTGCAAACTAAAGAAGGACTGATCAAGGTCTTTCTTGACTATGCTGCTAGTCAAGAAGACCTTTCTCACTACTATTTTCAACATATTTATCATAAGGTGTTCTTTGTTCGCATGTGGATGCATTTTGGGGTTGCAAAGTAGAGTTTGTCTTTACCGTTTCTCTCTATTTGTTCCTTTTTGTTTTTTCTCTTGTTTTTTGCTATTGTTGTTTGTATCTTTCGCTATTGTTGTTGTTGTTGTTGTTTAATTTAAACATTTGTGAGCATGACTAATTTGTTTAAATTTAGATGTGATGTGTAGTGTAGGTATAGGAAGATGGAGGATTTTGATGAGACTCTTGAAATATCTTTGTGAGAGAGATGTGGGCCAGTGCAACAAAGGTAAGGTAGATGGTGAGTTCTTATTTGGTGGAAAGCCCATGTATGCTATGCTATGAAACTGTTCTCATTTCAAATAAAAAATTCTCCTCCCTTGGCTATTTAGGGTTTGTGATTTTGGTCTTTGAATAAAATGTAATTAATTTTGCATAATATTTTTGTTCTATTTTTGTGTCTTTTCAAGATTTCTCGTAAGATATTTTGATCTTTATTTAATATTTTATGGTTTGATTTTTGTTTAGTTTAGTGGGTGGGAGATTAATGTAGGTCCTAATGGTCCAAGATATTTCATAGATGTACTGGGTAAAGGTGAATGTTGTGGTGTAGCTATGGTCATATACATGTGTTTGTTTAAGTTAGAAGCATTTTACATTATTGGTAATCTGTTTAATTATGAGTGCAATGTAATGTAGGTAAAAGAATGCAGAGGATCACTAATGAAACTACTGAAATATCTTCATTGAGAGAGACATTATAGTGGAGTGCAGATACAAACGTGGAGGTAAGTTTTCTTTTGGTGCAAAATCCATTCATAATCTGCCAGCAACAACCACTATAGTTCTTTTCCCTCTTTACTTATTTAGGGTTTATGATTTTTGGTGTTTGAATAAGATATATCTTTTGGTGCATAAGATTATTCATAAGATATTTGGTCTCTGTTTCAGATTAATATTTTCTTGTCTCTATTTAATACTGCTCTATTTTTTGATGTGCAGGGTTTCCTTGGTTGGCCATGGACACTTTTTGGGGTTGTAAAGCATACTCTTGTTTGTCTTTTTATGCTTTTTCTTGTTATTTTTGTTTTTTGTTTTAATTGTTGGTGATATTTTTTACTATTGCTGTTTTTGTTTTTTAGTTTTTTAATTGTTGTGGCTCTTATATCTTTGACTTTCTCAGCATGGCCATGCTAATTTGTGGTTTAATATTCTGTTTTTCTAGTGTCTTTTGATTTATTTTTCTCTTTTTTTGATTCAATGGGTGGAGAAGTCAAGAAATACGTTAACAACCCATAATGTGGGTGTAGGGTTGAGGTGGGGTCCACATGTGTAGAGGGAAAAGGTGAAGAGGTATGTAATTGGGGAATTTACTTGTTTATGGGCAAAGGAAAAAAAGGTATGTATAAGGGGAATTTACTTGTTTGTTACTACATAATTATGTGGTTTCATGCCCATTTTAATTTAACTGATTTGTCGGTTCATCCTTATATCATGTGTTTGTTGAAATTTAAATGCAATATTGAGTAAGAAAGGTGAATGAGCACTAATGATACTATTGAATATCTTTGCTTCATCCTTATATCATGTGTTTGTTGAAATTTAAATGCAATATTGAGTAAGAAAGGTGAATGAGCACTAATGATACTATTGAATATCTTTGTGTGAGAGAGACGTGGAACACTATAGCAAAAGTAGAAGCAAAGGTAGAGGGTAAGTTATCTTTTGGTGCAAGGCTCATGTAGCATGTATGTTCTACTGTAAAATCCTCGTAGATCTTGGTTTAGATACCATGGTTTTCCACCCTTCTTGCCAATTTGGGGTTTTTACTTTTTTCATAGCATAAGATGTACTTCTGTTTAAATTATATGCATTTTCTATTATTTGGAATTGTCTTATTTATTGGATGTAGTGCAAATGCAGGTAAAGGAAGGTGGCCAAGCAAATGTGGCGGAACAATGTTGAAAATTATGATTTTTTTTGTGTAAGAGAGACTTGGAGTAGTGTAGGAGAGTGCAAAGGTAGAAGGTGAATTCTCTTTTGGTTCTGATATGCTTATCTTCTCATTTTCAATACAATGGTTCTCCCTCCCTCATTCTTTTTTTAGGGTTTATGATTTTTGGTCATTGAATAAAATGTAGTTTTGCATAATATTATTGATATTTTTTTTTGGTCTTGGCTTGTGATTAGGATTTATTATAATATTTTTCAATGTTTGTTTAATATTTCTTATAAGATATTTTTTGTTTGTCTTGGAAATTTTTGGTTTTCATTTAATACTTTATCGTTTGGTTTTTGTTGGATTTAGGAAGTGGAGATATAGAGGCAGGTCCTAGGAATGGCGCAAATTGCATAAGTGCATTTGGTGAAGGGGAAGACTAAGTAGGAGGAGGAGGTAGGTATTGTTTCATGTGTCTTTTATAATTAGATGCATTTTATATTATTTGAGATTTATTTGTATGGTGAGTGCAATGCAAATCTAGGTAAAGGTGGAGGAACACTCATGAAACCATTGAAATCTTTTTGTGTGAGAGAGACTTGGGGAAATATTGGAGAGTGCAAAGGTACAAGGTGAGTTCTCTTTTAGTTCTAACATCGATATTTTCTCGTTTCGATACAATGGTTCCCAGACTGCTTCACATTTCTCACTAGATATTTTGTGTATTTGATATTTCAATTTTTGCATCATATTTCTCACAAAATATCTTGTGTGGTTGATATCTCTTTTTTGTTATTCAATGGATGGGAAAATTAATGGAAGACCTGGTAGCTCATATTATGGGATTACAGTTCATGCAAATTCCAGACATGTAAAGGAAAAGGTAAGTGGGAGGTATGTATTACTTGCTTTTGTCTACATAATTTTATAATTCCATGGTGTTTTAAATTAACTCAATTGTTGCTTCAAAATTATATCATGTGTGTTTATTTAAATTTAGAGGCAATGCATGTAAAGTGAGGCTGAATTCTAATGAAACTTTTGAATATCCTTTTGTGAAAGAGACGTGGGATGCACTATAGATGATGCAAAAGTAGAGGCAGAGGAGTTATGGTCTTGACCCATGTACGTTTTTCATAGATGGTTCTCATCACTTATTAATTTAAGGTTTACAATTTTTGGCCTTACATAAGATTTACTTACTGTCACATATGATTATTTATAAGAGTTTTGTTGTTTGTTTAACATTTCTCATACTTTATTTTAGTTTCTTTTGAATATCTCTCATAAGATTTTTTACTCTATATTTGATATTTTTTAGTTTGATTTTTGTTGGTTTTAGGTGATGCAACAATAAAGACAAGTCTCAACGCTGTTGTAGATTCAACTTGTGCTTTCAATAAGAACAAAAATCAAGGTGCGGAAGTATGTATGGTTCCATGTGTGTTTGATTAATTTAAAGGCATCACATATCATTTGCGATTTATTTATTTATGAATACGATGAAATGCATGTAAAGTAAGGTTGAACGCTAATGAAACTATTGAATATCTTTTTGTGAGAGATGGGATGCACTATAGATGAGGCAAAAGTAGAGGTAGAGGAGTTATGTTATGGTGCAAGACCCATGTATGTTTTGCATAGATGGTTCTCCTCCCTACTTATCTATTTAGGGTTTACGATTTTTGGCCTCTACATATGATTTACTTTTGCATATGATTATTCATAAGGGTTTTGTTGTTTGTTTAAGATTTCTCTTACTTTGTTTTAGTTTCTATTTAATATCTCTCAGAATATTTTTTGCTCTCTATTTGATATCTTCTAGTTTGGTTTTTGTTGGTTTTAAGCAATGGAGAAATAAAGACAAGTCTGAAGGCTGTTGTAGATTCTACTTGTGCTTTCAATGAAGAACACAACTCAAGATGAGGAGGTATGTATGATTCCATGTGTGTTTGTTTAATATAGAGGTATCACATATCATTTGTGAGCTATTTATTTATGAATGCAATGCAATTAAGGAGAGTGTAGAGGCGGAGGTGGATGGTGAGTTATTTTTTGATTCATGAAACTATTGAATTATTTATGTAGCAACACTATATTATAGTGAAGAGGTAGTAGTAAAGGTGAGTTCTCTTTTGGTGCAAAATCCGTGCTATGCTATGAAATCCTCATGTTGGTCTTTGTTTTATATTTCTCCAAAGATATTTGGTATATATTTAATATTTGTCATAATATTTTATGGTCTCTATTTAATACTCTTCTATTTTTTAATGTGCAGGATGTCCTTGATTGGCTGTAGACGCTTTTTGGGATTGTAAAGAAGAGTTTGTCTACTATTTTTCTTTGTTTGTTTTGTTTTTGTTATTTTCATTTTCTTTTTGCTATTGTTGCTGCTATATTTTTCTATTCCTTTGTTTTTGTACAACTACTGTTATTTTTTTACATTTGTGAGCATGGCCATGCTAAATTGTGGTTTAGTATTTTTTATTTTCATGTTTGCTTTCTTTTTCTTTTTTATTTTTTTATATACCTTTGTTCATGGTTTTTGTTTTGGGTTCTATGAGTGTGGAAATTAAGGCAAGCATTAACAGCACATATTGTGGATTTAGGGCTGATGAAAATTCAACAGTTGTAATGGGCGTGATGAAAGAGGTATGTATGAGGGAATTCACTAGTTTTTTGCTACGTAATTTAATGGTTCCATTTTGTTTTAATTGAACTCTTTTGTTGCTACTTATATCATGTGTGCTCATGTAATTTATTATAGACAATATGGGTAAATTTATTATAGGAAATATGGGTAAAGGAAGGTAATTGGAATCTTCAAGCATAAGCAAAACTTTCTTCTTATTGAGTAGAGTTTGTACATTTGGATGAAACAAAATAAAATTTTCAATCCAAGTTATCACATACTACTTTTCATCTACATTTGGGAGGGGTACTAGGCACTTTGTGCAATCCAAGTTATGACATACTAGTTTTCATCTACACTTGGGAGGGGTACTAAGCACTTTGTGCCACTAGAGAGTGTAGGTTTCTTACGTGTGTATTTCAATCTCAATATTTTCATTAAAACATGAGACATATGCAATATTGGTAAACGAAGGTAATTGGAATATTCAAGCATAAGCAAAACTTTCTTCTAATTGAGTAGAGTTTGTAGATATGGATGAAACAAAACAAATTTTTCAACCCAAGTTATGACATACTAGTTTTCATCTTACATTTGGGAGGGGTACTAAGCACTTTGTGCAATCCAAGTTATGGCATACTAGTTTTCATCTACATTTGGGAGGGGTACTAAGCATACTAGTTTTCATCTACATTTGGGAGGGGTACTAAGCACTTTGTGCCATTGGAGAGTGTAGGTTTTTTAATCTCAACATTTTCATTAAAACATGAGACATTTGTCCTTTTAGCCCCATAATAATATCTACAGCTTTATATATTGTTGCTTCATGAAAAATTGCCTTTAATTGAGTAGAGTGTTTATAGATATGGATGAAATACAATAGTTTTTCCAATCCAAGTTATGACCATACTAGTTTTCATCTACAATTGGGAGGGGTAATAAGCACTTTGTGCCATTGGAGAGTGTGGGTTTCCTACGTGTGCATTTCAATCTCAACATTATCATTAAAACATAATTCATTTGTCCTTTTAGCCCCATAATATGGTTGCTTCATGTTTTTATGAAGGAGCCAAAAGCATCATGGACTTCTTCCATCATTCTATCATAGAGGAATGCATCTTTGATAAGAACTTATCACAGTTAGGCAATATAAAGAACATAAAAAATTTAGCTTCCTAGAAGGCTAGGAAAGAGTGCATCCAACTTTGACCTCACTCCAACAACTCCCTTTAGCCCTTATCCTACATACATTTTTCTACCATTCTTCAATCAACTTTAGTTGGGCCTTAATTCACATACTAACCTATCTTGAGACGAAGCCTCATGCTTCATCCTACATATATTTTTTCCATTCCTAAATCAACTTTCATTGGGCCTTAAGTCCACACACTAACTTGTCTTGAGACCAAGCCTCAGAAAACCTAGGAACATAGACTAGCTAAAACCAAATAGGGTCTCTAACTAGACAAAAAGGTGATGAAATTAAGCCTTAAAAGAAACAAATGCATTAGAAGATTGAAGCCATGTCTTTCTCTTCATTCTCAACACCTTATTTACTTGGCACTTCCTAGGATTCTTCCATCTTGCCAATTCACACAATATTGTGACTTTTGTAGAGGGTGAAACAATTTCTAAGCCTTCTCTTGGGGTTAAGATCCATCATTGTCATACCATGAAGTTGCATGGTTCTTCACCCTACTTTGTCATGTTGGTTTGAGGTGGAGGTCCCACACATGTTTGCTCTCCTATACTCATGATAGGTGTGACTACTTTCGGTGGCCACTTGTCCAAGCTTTGCTGCTTTATAATGTTCTCACTACCTCGGGCATCAACACTAATACATCTAAGCAATATCCTCAAAATAACCCAAGAATACAACAACTAAAAGGAACATGATCTTTTACAAAATAGAAGAGAGATAAAAGCATGTAACAAAAACAACAAATAAATAAGAATATCAAATCCACATGCACTTGCTATGATTCTTCTATTTTTCCACTCCACTTAGTAATGTGACCTCTAGCCATTGATATTGTGGTGGAGGGGAAATAACCTATATTTGATGCTTTTCTTAGGGGTTAAGATCCATAACCCTCATATCATGCGGGTGCATGGTCCTTCCCTCTACATGATTGCACTGGTTTGAGGAAGAGTGACCACATTTATTGGGGTTAAGATCCCCCCTTGCGTGATTGTGCTAGTTTGAGGCAGAGTGACCACATTTATTTGCCTTCTTCCACGCATGAAATTTTTCAAAATTTTCAAGCAAACAAATCAATTATTGATAATGCACTTGGTTGTAAATAAATTTAATATTAAATAAAGCCAATTAAGTTCTCTATGTACAACTTGGAGAATATTAGTTTATGATGTTTAATTGTAACATACCCTGCCACCCCTGGGTGACGCCACTCAAACACACCTTGGAATTTTACCTTTTCACTCAATATCCTAGGCAAAAATTAAACCAGAAATCTATATATATATATATATATTTCATTGATCCTAACCATAACCAAAAATATAAGCATAATTTAACTACAATACACATATTAAGCACAATTAACCACAAGATTATAGAACCATATGTAAATGCAGCGGAATAAACATAAAAATAGTTCTCAAATACTTATCTGTGAATGTTTACGTTGGCTGCGGACCTCTGACATTCCTCCCAGCCATAGACCTTGCGATTTAATCATTCATAAACTCTCAACCGCATGTCACCCTTGAGCTAGGGCTCCAACTCCACAAACATCATTACCAATAATAATAACATATCCATGGCCAAGGGACCAACCAAACAATGATGACTCCAACCACTGCACTCTACTCCCCTGAATTTGCGCCCGGGTGGCACACCCTTCTCTGGGACCTGCTAGTCCCTTTGCTATGCCCACTTTCTAGGGCGCCTCATAGTGAGCCAAGAACTTCTTAGCACAGGTCTCCAAGAGCTTGTCCTGCTTCCAGGGCTTCTAGGCACCCTTTTAGGCCATAAACGATTTGGCTTCTAGTTAGTTCCAGAACCCAAGTGGCACTTTCTTCTTCGGGACTTGCCAGTCCTGTTGTGGTGCCCACCTTCCAAGGCTCACCAACCGATCATTTGAACTCCAGTCAGTCCCTGAGTCCAAGCACAAAATTCACTGACTAAAAATCCCAATCAGTTCCAGAACCCACACTGTGTTCATTGATTGGTACATAACCATGAATCACTGAAAAATTCCTTTTGAATGAATGACTAGGTAACCAAATCCCCCTTTTATAAACATAGTTCTCCTTTATTTAATGTAATAATATTTTATTATAATATTAAAATATTTCTTTTTCATCCCGACACCTCTTTTCATGCCATGGAGTCATGGGCTACCCATACTCCTTTGTCTAGGTTTATTTGCAGCCATTATGTGTTTATTAATATTCATAAATTAAACATATTTACCACACTAGGCCTCTCAACGTCATAGCATATAAAACCATAACCATGCGGACATACTGGTCCCAACACATAAACACACATACACATGGGCGTACTGCCCTAGAAGCAACTTTCACCTCACTAGCCTATTAGTTATGTCTTCGCTCACTAGCCTAATAATCAAGGTCCTCAGACCCATTACATAAGCACATCGACCTTAATCATATTTGTAACTTGGCCCATTGGCCTAACATGTGCATACACACAGAGGTTTACCAGCCTCATGAGTCTTAGGCTCACCAACCAACACATTTTTTACATGGTTATTACATTACTCATTCGGGGGGTGGAACTAGGGTTGTTACATTAATTATAGACATATTTAGTCCCTCCCTCTAGCCAAGGACTATAGTTTTTGCGTAGCAGTCAAAATCCTTTGAGCATATATTAGTTTGCTCAGTTTCATCATATTTATTCTAAGTTTTTATCAAATTTTAATATTTATTTAGAAAAAAAAGAATTCATTATTATTTTAATCAATGGAAAAAACCTGTGAGCAATTTTTGAAACCGACGTTTCGGACTAGCTAGGTGAGTCCATCATCAGGGTAATGAGATCTGTATTTTGAGAAGAGAGAGTCAAGAAATTGTGAACCTATTAATAGAAGGATAGAGAGGATAGAGAGATAACTTTGGGCTTGTGAGGTCGGCTAGATTTTCATATATTTATAGATAAATTAATTAAATTAATTTTAATTTTGTTTTAAATTTTATTTTACTTTAATTGATCAACTTAAAACTAAATTAAAAATAAAATTAATCTGACCTAAATTAAAAATAAAATTAAAAATTAATTTAACCTAAATTAATTTAACCTAAATTAACTTAAATTAAATTAATTTTAACCTAAATTGATTTAACCTAAATTAATTTAACCTAACATACTTTACTTTAACGTAAATTAAATTAATATGACCTAAATTAAATTAAATTACTTTAAATTTTAACCTAAATAAAATTAATTTAACCTAAATTAATTTTATTTAGGTTAAATTAATTTAACCTAATAAAATTCTTATTTTAATCTAAGTTAAATTAGTTAACCTAAATTAAAAATAAAATTCAAATTAATTTAACTTAAATTAAATTAATTTAAACTAAATTAAATTACTTTGACCTAAATTAAATTGAATTAATTTAACCTAAGATAAAGCTAAATTAAAATTAAAATTAATTTAAACTAAATTTAAAATAAATTCAATTTAATTAATTAATTAAATTAATTTTAAATTTAGTTTAAATTTAGTTTTAATTAGTTAATTAATTTATATATATATATATATATATATATATATATATATATATATATATAATATTTATTTTAATTAAATTGGATTTATTTATTTATTTGTTTTTTTTTTAGCTTACGAGTTGTAAATGTTATCTCAAGGAAGAATTTGTATAAATTAAAGTTACTTTACTTTATTTAGTAAGGGTTTCCAGGTACTACTAAGTTTCAGACCATCATCCCTATTCATATTATTAGAGGATTTTTCAATTTCAATTGCTTCTTTAATTCTTCTTTTTAAATAGTGGTCTTCCTTATGGATTAATTTAGCTTGTTCCATACATATATAGTGAGAGGAGGAACAAGCGTGCTCTGCTAGACCTGATTTATCAGACCTATTTCTAGTAATATCACTAATGTGTTCTTTTAATCTTACTCCAAAGGATCTTCCTGTTTCCCCTATATAAACTTTACCGCACGAACAGGGAATTGAATAAACGCCTTTGTGATTTTTTGGGTCAATTGCATCTTTAGCAGATTCAAGCATGTTTCTTATGGTGTTAGGGGGTGTGAAAGCTACCATGATGTTGTGCTTAGCGAGAACTTTGGCAATTTTATCTGTGGTTCCTTTGATATAGGGAAGGGAGATTCTAGGGTTTTCAAACGATTTTCTTTTAATTTGTTTACTGGTTAAGGAATCTTTAATTATTTTGCGGATGGTGTGATGTTGATAGCCATTGTTTACAAAAACTTTATGGAGATGGACAAGTTCTTCATCTAGATGTTCAGGGTCGGAGATTCTAGAGGCTCTGGTGGTTAGGGTTTTGATGACACCCATTTTTTGCTTAGGATGGTGGTGGGAGTTTGCATGAAGATATCTGTCGGTGTGGGTCTGCTTTCTGAAGACCTGGTGGCTTAGCTTACCATCTTTCTTGGTGAGGAGGACATCCAAGAAGGGGAGCTGGTTGTCTTTCTCAATTTCAATGGTGAATTTTATGTGCTGAGAGAGGCTATTTATATGAGATAAGAATTCCATGAGCCTATCCAAACCATGGCTCCATTTAGCAAAAATATCATCTACAAATCGTTTCCATTCTTCAGGTGTAAAGGGGAAAGACCTAAGGGCCTTTTGCTCAAAGTGTTCCATGTAAAGATTGGCAATCAATGGAGATAATGGAGAACCCATTGCAACACCATGAGTTTGCTCATAAATTTTACCTTTAAAACTGAAGTATGAAGATTTAAGGCAAATGCTTATAAGTTCCACCGTTTCTAAGTCTGTAATGTTCTTTAAGACTTCTAAGGCTTCATCCACTGGAATCATAGTGTAGAGAGACACAACGTCAAAGCTAACCATTAGGTCATTGTCGTTAAATTCTAGGTTTTTGATTCAATCTATGAAGGAGGAGGAATCTTTGAAATTTAAAATATCTCTTTTTCATGGGTTTCATTCTTACATGCTTTGACTTAAATCTCGAGTTTGGATTTATTTTACTTAATTGTTAGGAATAATTAATCACTTAAAAAACTAATTTTTGTATTGGTCACTATGTAGGCTTGTTATATTAAATAATTATGAGATTGCAAAGCTCCTTGCAATCAATGCTTTGCAATTCATTGTATTCCATGTTGTAGGTGAGACATTGCAGTCTTGTTCAAATTGCAGAGTTTGCTACAACCGATGCTCCACAGTACAATTCTCTAACAATTGTGGGTGTGTCAATTCTCTAACAATTTGTGGTAGCACATTCAGATGACACACCACCTCACAAATAGACTATCAATTGAACTGTGAGTAAGTTCTAGTGTCATCCTAGGCGTCTAAGGCATATCCAAAGCCATAAGCAGAGGACAAGGCACTAGACTCAACATTCCTCCCCGTTCCACTTACTTTCTTTGTTGGAGCAGCCATTACAATTCCCTAATTTCCCAACATTCGGTACAACCTAGGTATGCTCTGTCTTCCATTGAGACATGCACATCTACAATAGTAGCTCTGGTGACTACATATGCTTAAGGTGAGGGAGCAAACTCTAGTTATCGCGAGAAGAAGCATAATTGAAGATTCAACTGGAAAAAACAAATGAAAGTGCTATTTTTAATGTGGTGATTATTGCTGAAGCAAAAATTGAGCTAAGTTTTTCTCTTCGCAACTAGAATTGTGTTTAACAAAGCCATTTTCCATAAGAGATAGAGAAGAGTTATACCACTTAATAGAGATTCCCAGAGCCTAGATCGAGACAAATGTTAACAAATGTTAATGATAGACAAAAGGGAGGGAAAGGGTAGGACATGAAGAGAGGAAGGAGATTTCAGAACAAGAGGACCCAAAGGGGGAGGACTAGAGGTTACTACTAGATGGATAGGGTGACTATGGATACTACTTGCCACAACTAGTCATGCATGTAATGACGTGGATTGAGGCGACCACATTGAACTGCCACATCAATTACATCACTTGACCAATATACATAATATGATAATTTATGTACACGACATGACATTTATGCGCAATGATGGGTAATGAAAGGATTATATGCTTTTGAAATTGAATCAACAAGCTTGAATCATCTTGATAAAAAATATTGCTACTGATGAATTTGCTCAGCATGTGGCACAAACATAGGCTGAGTAGTACAAAGGGAGTGGTAGGGTCTTTACTCCTTTGATGGAAATAAAAAATATCATTCATGTGGGAAGGTATCTAACTCAATGGATAGTAGATCGTAGTTGGTTTCCCTGCTTAATAGTGGGAGGTTCCACTATTGAGAGGATTCTATTGAAAATGCCGAGCATTTATAGAGGGGAGACACCTTTGGAGAGAATCCTTATGGGTGCAATGGTGGAACAAAGACATAGGTAAAGCAGGACAAAGGGACAAGAATGGGGGCACATAACATGTTTTCATTCAAAGAACTAAAAGCTTCCATTTTGAAATCCATACCAGGTGTTTGGTATCCTACATGAGTGGATGGAGTTGAAAATCCTTAATAATGGCCATAACCTAGGCAAACATCCCAGCTTGGTCCAACTTCCCTTCATTCATTTCCACATGCTTCGAAGTATTGCTTCATGGACCTTGTCTTTCTTTAGTTTTCACTTCAATAATGAATATTTTTTGGCATGCAAGTTGCAAGTTTTCGAAGAACCACTATAGTGCGGTTCTCCTAATACAATTCGTCTGACATTGTATATTCCTCAGTTAGCATGATCAACCTTGATAAATATTGCCTAGAAGAGAGTGTCTTCATGCAAATATTAGGTAATAGGGCCCCGTTAATAACAAATGCCCTTGCCAAGCCCCAGATTAGTATAAGGGTGGTTCCAATACCCCCTTACTGAGAGCCTTGCTTCTTCAGATAGGTTTGCCTAGTTGGTTGGTCGGTTGGGTATGGGGGTCATGAGACCTTGCCAAGAATTTCTGTCTTTAATGGAGTACCACCTTGCGTCATTGATTGAGTCATTTCCTAGCCTTACTATAATGTTGTAATGATTTACATACCGAGTGTGCTTTCCTCTTTGGGTCTTTAACGAAGTACTGCCTTGCCTGACTGATTGAGTCATTTCCCGACCTTATTGTAATGCTATAATGATTTACATATCGGGAATGCTTTCCTCTTTGGGTATCGGGCACCAACTCCAACTTTCTCAGGGCCAAGCCATAATAGCTATGGAATATGAGCCTTGGAGGGTGCAAAGGGAGGCCCAAAACAATGCTTTCAATGAGGATGGTGATGACAGTCAATTCTATTATAGCTTCTCCTCGTAGGGTTTCTAATCCACCAATAGGGAAAGTAGAGGTAGTTATAGCATGAACAATGCCATAATGAGTAGTTGCATACCTAGGAGTAGTTCTAGTTTACCCATAAGCAACAACACTAGCAACAAGGTGATATAAGGATCATTAACTACAAAACTACCAATACCTAAGGTAGTCGCAGGAAAAGCAAAGGATGTTGAGATAAATGCATATTGAGATAAATACACAGAGCTATCAACTCTAGGTAGTTAGGTACAATAGCAATAGAAGAGGTAGGTGTATTTTTGTATGGTTGATAAAGTTTGTTGCATGGCATGATTTTCCATAACAACAATACACTTGGCACCTAATTATATTCAATGCAGAACGTGTCTATGTGAGATGAGATGTGTGGCGAAATATGAATCAATACATTAGGGTGGGCAACTTCTCTAGCCTAAGTCGAGTAGCGCAGCTTCCCGAGTACCTTGACCTTCCTTCCATGTCACTTCCCAGCTAGTGAGGAAAATCTGAAAGATTTTGGGACTATGACTGTAATATGATATAAGCTTCGAGGTACAAAAAAAAGAAGACAATATTTTATTCATCTAGATTGAATTCCAAAGTCATGCCCATGGATTAAATCAATGGAGTATGGGCTTTGTTTGGTAGGTATATCTCTACTTTCTTCTTTCCTTTGTTAGAAAGAGCTTTTAGTTTCTATATTGGTGACCCACACGGGGCTTTAAAATGAAGACTTGAAAATTCAAGTGTACATTTGGTCATCTTTACTGAATTCTATTGGAGCCCTAATACTAGTTTGCTCGATACTAGTTCCAGAGATGGATCAATTGAATTACAGATGAAATTATAGTCTTACTCCGTATCCCTTGGCAAGAATAGTAATGCTAATTTATTTTCTTGTTTATTTCTGGTCCATCTCATGAGTAGCAGAAAATTTGGAACAAACTATAATGACCAGTTCTAAGGCGTAATTCCTTTCCCTACAGGGTGATGAGATCAAACTTACAGTGTGGAATTGAGGACAAGTATGTTGGAACTTATGAACTTGACATTTTAAAAATTCAAGAAGTCTTTCTTCCTAGATGAATCTAAGGTCCAATGTGGTGTTTGATATTGGAATTTATTTGGTTAAGCGACACACTATAGGTGCCTTTGGTTTTCTCTTGAATGAGGATTTACATATACTTAATACAAACAATGTGGGACTTATTCTTGTCGAGGAGTGACAAGGGTCAAGCTAAACAAGGGTCAAGCTAAATGTAAAGAGGCATTGGACCTTTATTTATATAAAGACAAAAAAATCAGCTCTGATTTAACTTGTCGAGGAGTGACTAGGGTCAAGCTATCTATGGAGAGACCTTGGACATTTCTTAGTTGAAAAAAAAAAAAAAAACTATAAATATTGATGGTTTTGGTAAAGCTAGGTAGCTGTTGAGAATTTGAGCCTATCCTCTTAGGCTGGTTCTGAGGTTAGCTTATGTTGTACATAGTCATGTTGCATTTGAGGGATATTTGTAACTGCTCTTAATTGTGTGCAACCATCAATTTCAAACTATAGCTTTCTTTAGTTTTGAGTTTTGTTAGACCAATGCTTTTTTTGTCTTTTTGTCATGCTTTGAATCTTCCGTAGAAGGGTAAGAAATTTAGCTTAATGCTTGCATTTCCAAATGTTCATTGGTTAGATTGGGTTTCTCAACTTCTTACTTGTCTAGTATGTGATAGAGCATCGCCCTATGATTTGGTCATCTTGTTAAACATAAGTATTTTATTCTCAGATTTTAGGCTTTTGTGATTCATTCTGATTTTTTTGAGATTGTTTTCTGGATTAATCACATAGTCACTTTTTTGGTCGACGGTTCGAACCAACTACTATGGTTCATCATGTTGACATCTGGAACATGACGCATCTCAGCTATTTAAATTTGTATAGGTCAGATTTTTCTTCTATGTCCTGAGGATGAACCACATTAGTTGGTTCAAAACACTGACCAAAAAAGTGACTGTGATTAATCTGGAAAACAATCTCAAAAAAAATATTTTATTGTTCCTCTATCTCTATAGTTGTTATGAATTTGGATTCATCATAAGAACTCTCATGGTCAATTTGATATTTGAATTTGTTCTGTCATCTTATCTAATTGCCAATAATATCCTTTCATAACTCTATTTCCATCTTCAACAAGATCTTTCACTCTCTGAGAAATAGAGAAGTTTAGAGGTTTTGTTCTCCTTAATTCACTACCATAAATTCTTAGATGATCTCCCTTGTTTTTTTATATGAATGTCCATATCTAATAACTTGAGATGTAGTATTGGACCTGCCATTTCTACAAAATTATTGGTAGGGCTGAAACACCAATTAGCTTTTGATTCTTGTGAGATACTAGAATTCCCCTATGATCCCACAATTATAGGATGCCTTATGGGCTTGCTAGCTTTGCTTCCTATGCTTATTTTGCCACCTTCATATCCTTTGGAGGATATAAATATTTGCAACTCATGTCTTAATCTCTTGGAGAAATAGCCATGGGATAGGTTTCCTCTAGTTCTTGTAAACTTGATTTACCAGCCTTGCTTCCTGTGCTTATTTTGCCACATTCATATCCTTTAGATGATATAAAAATTTGCAACTCATGTCTTAATCCCTTGGAGAAATAGCTATGGAAAAATTTTCTTCTAGTTCTTGTGAACTTGATTTACCAATTCCCATGTATGATGTTATCAAGTTGTACCGCAAGGCACTCCCTACTTGCATATTCTTATATTTTCCTAGCTAGCACCTGAACTATGTTTGAACTTGGTATCCCTTCACATATAATGATAATATGATTCTTGATATAGGGAAACCATGGATAGGGAGGAAAACCTTTGTGACAAGTGCATGTATCCATTTAACATACTGATCCAAAAAACATCAAAGCCCATCAACATCCTTGGCTCACAATTCTTTCTCTATTATTTCTTCCCATCCCCACCCTCAACTTCTTGTAAACTTATAATATTGTGTGCATAGAGAATGGATAGGTATTGAACGATCCCAATGAGGGAAATCCTACTACCACACCAATCTTGGAAGAGAGGAATTCAAGCCCTAGCCATTGACTACTCAGTTTCTTGCTTGCATGTATTGTTTTTGCATTTGTAAAATCTTGGTTTTTTCATTTAAGTATTCTATCATGAGCCATTGCTTTTGCCTTGGTAATATCACAAGTTCCTTAGATCTAAAATATAAAGGCATTGGAAAAGCTTTATTCAGATAAAGATCTTTATTATTATATAAGCACTCTTTATTTTATAGGAATTGCAATAAGGTGAGAAAATAAAACTGATCCGAGCAAAATTAAATGCATTTTTGCGTCTAATGATGGGAGGGGGTCTTTTCATGTGTAAAGATGAAGAATCCATCTTCAAAAGTTTTAATCATAAAGAAGATAATTTTTCTATTTAACATTTTGTTAGTTCAACAATTAACTCTTACTGAGATAATCTTTAATTTTGCGTATTGATGTGTTTAAGCAAGATGGTAAGATATTAAATGGAACTACATAACATCAATGCATCTACTAGCTTTCATGGTGTCCTTACAGTTATGAAACACACACATGGGGGGGGGGAGGTGGGTAAGTACATCTATTTAAGGGTAGAAGAAATATTAATACACTTACAAACTTGCCCTTCGATGAAGGTGTTTCTAGTATGTTGTCTACAAGAGATGGGTTGTTACAGTTTTGTCAGCTACCAATAGGGATCTGGAATTTTCTCCTTTACAGTTCTTCTGTCTTGACCAAGTTACCACATCCACAGACTCAAAACGCCATGAAACTATAATTTAAAGAGTTACTACATCCACAAACTCAAAACTCCATGGCACACAGAACAACTAGCATTTAAAGAGCAATGTAGTGGTTAAGCATTCTATTATTGATGGTGCTACTAATAGTTGGCTCTATGCATAGGACTCTTTGCTTAATCAACGAAAGCCTTGTTATCATGGATAAATATTAACTTAATTTATAAATGGATAAATATAACTTTATTTATAAGTGGATAAATATAACTTATGTCAGATTGATTGAAGTAATCTAGTTGGAGCTTGTGTATGCTAAAAGCTCAATGATTTTCACCTTTGTTGAATACTGCTTGATCACCATGATTTTCACCTTTCTTGACTACTGCGTGATCACAAATTCTAGCACTTTCATTTTACCAAGTACCAACAATTCCATCGTCCACTCCACCAACAACTCACCATTTGAAAATGTTTTTAAAATCCAACATCGACAATCCACTATCGACTCACCATTTGAAAATGTCTTCAAAATCCACCATCGATAATCCACTATGGGATCCATGAGGTTGTATGCATGGAAATATGTATCTATTAATGCATGGAGTACAAGATTTAATGCAGTGGAAAGATGGGCACATTCCTTGGTGCCCATTTTGAAATTTCAAAACCTCTAGTGACCACTCATTTACCATTGGATCCCTTGTTTTGTTGATAATTTCAAGTCATCTCATCGCCTCTAATTTCATATTTGTCGATGAAGCATGATTTCCACATAGCAATCCCTTACACTTGATATCTTGTTCTTCAGTAAGATTAAGGTGAAGGGATAAGGAGAACCATCCTGCTATTGATGATGCTGTAACTTACTGAAACAATTTCCTTTCCATCAAGATAAATGCTTTATAGACTCCTATAAAGAAGGCTCCAAACAGGGAAAATAAACCACCTTCAACATTTATTTCGTTCCCCCAAGGATAATGGGCTCAGGTGGGTCTTACAGGCAAACAAAGGTCAATCTTGAAGGAAACCAAATGCTAATTATTTTTATTCTACAGGGAATTAACCCAAAAGTTTACTTTTGAAACAATTTCCTATCCATCAGGATAAATGCTTTATAGACTCCTATAAAGAAGGCTTCAAAGAGGCCAAAGAAACCTTCTTCAACATATATTTTGTTCCCCCAAGGACAATGGACTCAGGTGGGTCTTACGAGCAAACAAAGGTCGATCTTGAAGGAAACCAAATGCTAATTGTTTTTATTCTAAAGGGAATTTAACCCAAAAGTTTTCTGAGAGTGGTGCCTTGAGGGATTTTAGATTCTTTATGATCTTCAGTGCTCCATCTTATCATCACATGCATGTAGTAGAAAAATGCACATTTCCGCGATGTCATCAGCAATGTCATACACTACTTTACTCTGTTGTAAACTAAACAAATATTTGATGCCCTTCTGATTTGCTTCTGCATATGTGATTATTGTCGTATAAGAAAGAGTTTGATTTTTATTATATGAATGCTTCACATGTTTTTTTAAGAAAGCTCATTTTAATCAAGTGCTCAAATTCATTATGTTATATTACCAATAGGTGAAATATGAGAATCCAAATACCATTTTCAAGGATATAGGAGCCGTTTTGAAAACTAAATGGATAATCAAGTGCTCCAATTCATTATGTTATATTACCAATAGGTGAAATATGAGAATCCAAATACCATTTTCAAGGATATGGGAGCCATTTTGAAAACTAAATGGAAAGCATTGAACATAGAAGAGAAGAAATCATGTGAAGAGAAATATGAGGATGAAAAGAAAGCACACTGGTGGGTAAACTATGGAACTGTAAAGACTTTATGCATTATGTTATATATTTTTCCATTAGGTTTCAAAGGCTCGCAAGTTAGACTTTTGAAAGTTGTGGGGCTACAGAAACATGAGACTAAAGATCTGAAGCTTCTCTAAAACTATCAAAAACTCAGGTCGACATTTAAGCTTTTGGAACAATATATGTGCTCTCTATTTATATTTAAAAATATAATGAATATTGTCATTTGTTGCAATTATTTTTGAAAATAGAAATGAATTATTGTTGTTTTCCTCAATTTTGTGGTAGCAAGCATTTATGACTCTTATTTTGGTTGCTAAGCTTTGTACATTTGAAATATTTATCTTATTTGTTTATTTTTATTACGCTGATAGGTGTTTCTCTGCGGGCTTTGGCTGTGCATAGCCAGCCAATCAAAGATGCGGCATGCCTATTTGTGTTGCCCCCCTTCCAATGATTTGTACCAGCGCAGATAATAGTTGGCAGTTGGGCATAGCAGAGTTTCGACCCATGTTGGAGGGCATCACTGCCAAGAACAATTTGCCTCCGTTAATGGCAACCTTCTGCGCACAAGTAGGTGTAGCATTGTGTCCACTACAACTTACAATACGTGTGAACAATCAGTGACAACGTCATGCCATTAATGTCACAAAGCAGTGCTCGAAGTTCAGATTTGGCATGCTTGGCATGATTGATTCTTTCGAGTTCATTATTGGTTTTTTTCAGTCAAGAATATAGAAATCAACCAAAATAGATCTCTTAAGTTCCAGTAGTAAGGTAGGCGCAGGCCATTGAGGCAGTGTGTGAACATTCAAAGGATCAAGAGACACACCTTCAGCTGACCCTTAATGGCTTTAGTGGAGGCATAAGCAGGTCCCTTCCCCATTGGGTATAGATTTCAATATTTTCTCTCGTAATTGTATTTTTTGAGAAGGTTTTTCTTAATAGGTAGTCCCACACAAACTTCTGGCCTGGACCCAACCTACTGTTGTATGGTCCCACCCCAACACAAAGGAGTGCATTCAGCTCAGACTGACTCTACTCACTTAGCGGATGTATTTTGATTTTTTCTTAGAGATGGATTTCTCATAACATCAGATGGCAAGGACGTAGAGATGCGAAAAGTTCTTGGACTAAGGCTAAGAGAGACTAAAGGGATAGTGCTAAAGCTAAGGCTTGTCTACTAGAGAGGCTAGAACATGGACAAGTTCAAGTAGATATGCGAGTTCATATATTAAACATAATATCGTCCCAACACTTCTATCCTCCTCCTAGAAGTTGTTTAGTTAGAGAGGGCACGAGGCATTTGCAGACATGTTCAGGACTGCTATGGATATACAAGTTTCTAACATAGAAGAAGGTAGTAGATTGCAAGCTAAGAGCATCTGTGATGGTCGTTTGGCTTCACTGAAAGCAGAGGAAGCAGGTGAACTGATAGTATTATATTTAGTTTTTCAATTTCTTTTTTTATGATGACTTGGGCTTTATATTAGGGCTCATTTCCCCTGTTTTTGATGCTATGTATTTTGTTATGATGTTAATTATAAAGTACAGAGCTAACCCTGAGCTTTTTCATGCTTGCACTTAATAGCAACTTGATTTCACATATTTAGATAAAAGAACCCTGACAAATACCCTCTTATAGATATCTCAAATGCCCTGCAAGTACATTCATTCGTTATTGGTTTCATATCTGTGTGTGAACAAGTACATCCAATCCCTTGGGCCTCATTGTTATTTTGTGCAGTTACTGATCTTAAGCTGCTATGTTGAATAACTCTTCTCTAGAATAATCTAGTATCTCTATATCAATATGAATGGATCTTCTCATTTGACCAAATCAAATTTTAGTAATGTATGATTTTGGATTTGAGTTGCATATGCCTCAGTGCTTTATTAAACCCACATTTTCAGTCTGGCTTTGGGGGTTTGATCATAGTTTCTCATATAGATTATATATCTTGTTTAACAAGGGCTCTATTTTCTAGGATTGAAATAAGTTCTGTTTTGACTGAAACCTTGAGGGTTTTGACCTTAACTACACTTCTTGTTATGTATGATATTTTACAGCTAATAGAAGGTTTCAAGCTACAACATGGATAAAGAGCATGGTTGGATCTCTAGATATGCCATGTGAGCCATCTGAGGAGTTTCTTCTTTGCTTGAGAAGTGGGATCATTTTATGTAATCTTATCAACAAGGTTCAACCAGGAGCAGTGTCTAAGGTGGGATACCATTTATGCCCATTGGAATGTTCACATATTTTATGAAACCTGTTATTGTCTTGAAATCCAGCCTTTCTTTTTCTACCCTGTTAATTGACTTGGGCTGGTTAGCAGGTCGTTGCAAATCATGTTTCATCACTTCCTCCAGAAGGACGGCCTTTATCTGCCTATCAATATTTTGAGAATGTTAGGAATTTTCTTGTAGCTGCTGAAGAGATGAAGTTGCCTACTTTTGAAGCTTCTCATTAAGAGCAGGTGAGCATGCCAATCATGTTGATATTTGTATGGATGCTTACATTTGAATCTTTGATTTTAAATTTTTAACGAGTTCTTGTTCTGCCTCGAGGAAAGCTTGCAGCCGGGTTCTACGACAAAGATTGTTGACTGTATATTGGCGCTGAAATCTTATTATGAATGGAAACAGTGTGGAGGAAATGGCTCTTGGAAATATGCAGGCCCTTTGAGGTCCCCCATGATTCCACGAAGCACAGGAAATTTCCTTCAACGCTCAACTCCTTGTGTGCCTGTAAGGGACACTGAAACTCTGCCAAACCCATCAGTTATAAACATGGATGACGGAGAAAAATGACTCGATGACATCTTTCAATCTAAAGGTTCAATTAATGTGTGGTTATTGAGTTGATGTCATCATGGTCAAGTTCTAGAAACTATTCATGCTTGAAAATTAAAAATTCTTTGCTTTACACATCCTTAACCACATGCTATGGTTGACAGACGTAATGGGAGCTTTATTAAAGCGGTTTGCTGTAGAAATGACAAATGACAAGGAAAATGTTGATCAGAACCTTGTTGAAGCCATACAAACTGCTGCACCGGTATGCAAATATCATACCTATTCTTTTGCACTAATCCTACTCGATTAAGCACAAAACATTCTAAATGCAAAATTTGCTTCAGAACCCTAGTTTTGTTCAGTCATACATATTAGATATGAAAAATTTCTCTAAGCATATTGAACACTAGGTCCTCAAGAGTTCATGCTTTTAACTCTTTGTTGCTGTGCAGCAGGGTTCGATGCAAGCATTCATGAATCTTATCATTGCAATTTTTGCAGAGAATAGACAAGATAAATTTTCCCTGGTGAGCATCAATTGCCCTTGATGCAAAATGAAATACAAATTATCTGATTGCACAATATCCATAGGTTTCATGAGTAATATCTATTATCTAGATCCCTCATAGGGAAATGACTTAACACATCGCCTGAAGTAAAAAAGTATCAACCATAAATACATGCTATAGAGATTCCATCGGCAATTTTCATCTTATGTTAACTCTAATTTGCTTTGAAGATTCAGAAATGTCAGGATCAAGACAATTTTTTCCTTTCGGATTCCCCAGACAAGAAAAATGGTGACTGTCAAAGTCAGGATCCGAAACCTTTGCATATCAGTCAGGAACATCAAATGCGTTTGGAAGCACACAGAAAAGAAGCCAAGGTTAGTAATATTTTAACTTCTCACTAAACATAATAAAATGTTGATGTTGTGGAGGCAAATAAAAAATGTAAACAAAATGTACAGCAGCATGAAATAAATTCAGTCTCCATTTGATCCAGTATAATGAGGACTATTGTTTGATGAAGAATTGCATATGTGATTTGTAGAACATTTTTTTGCCAATCTAGGAAGATTATCCTACCATGTTTGCATTGCGTTTGTTTCCATGATGATGAGATAACCAGCGTAGCTTCAAGCCTGTTTACTAGTATCCCATGTAAACCTCATCCCAACATGTCCCTGCTGCCCTAGAGTAGGCTAGTAGGAAACATGTTAAAGACTTATATCTTACATGTGCAGTCACAGAGTATGCAATCAGGGAGCACCAGTTTTCCTAAATATGCAGTCAGATCACAATTTTTTCTGATTCTGTTTGAAATAATGAAACTAAATCAAACGAATACTGCTTTTGCTGTACTAAAGCAAACTCGTTAATCATTTTGTGATCCACGACTGTCTCATTATTGATTACCATCTTTTAGAAACTTCACAATGCTCATTTTATTAAACAATGGATATGATTTTCAGGACATAAGAGACATACTTAGAGCACGGGAAGATGTACAAGTGTTACAGCCAGAGTGGCGAAGGGATTTTGAATTGCTTGGTAAGTTAAAGCCAGACACTTCTACACCTCGACATTTAATGGGGGATTATTATTTTCTTTAATGTTCGAACTTTGTAAGCTTTACATTTGTTTTGTTGTTGTGTATTGCTAACTGAGTAAGCTATTATAAGGAATGACACTGACTTCTTTCTCTCTAAAACATTATTTTTACAGATAACCAGGTCACAAGAATTTCTAATGCTGCTAGTGGGTATCACAGAGTTCTGGAAGAAAACAAGATCCTTTATAATAGCCCCACTAAAGGTATTATATTTACTGTTTTCTTGGGGCTCAGGAAGCATAAGGGTATACTGCAGAATCAAACCCCATTTTGGAGGTCAATCTGATGCCCAGTGCAGTGGAATTTATTGGGGAAGATGGATCCCTCCTTGTCAATACATCCAAAATGGGCAAAGATGTACAGAGGATATTCAATTTTAATAAGGTTTTCAGTACCATCTGCAACACAAGGTACTGATTAAAGAGTTTTGATCTGGTCTTCTGACATAATTTGCATACAATTACTAACTTGTTATTGTCCATGAAATGGCAGAGGAAATTTACATGGATACACAGCCATTGATCCGATCTGTAATCCAAAATAGGCAAAGATGTAAAGAGGATATCCAATTTTAGTAAGGTTTTTGGGCCATCTGCTACACAAGGTACTGATTAAAGAGTCTTTTGACCTCGTCTTCTGACATAATTTGTATACAATTACTAACTTGTTTTTGTCCATGAAATGGCAGAGGAAATTTACATGGATACACAACCATTGATCCGATATGTAATGGATGGTTACAATGTCTACATTTTTGCATAGATCCGATCTGTAATGGATGGTTACAATGTCTACATTTTTGCATCAAACAGGTTACGGAAAGACCCACACCATGGTCAGTGTATTTCTTCTAAGAATTTTGTTCTAAAAATTTGGTGGTTTCCCAAAAATATATATCTAAAATTGCTTATCTTAACTAATAGATTAATTTTTAGATCTCTGTCAAAAATATATCTCTAAAATTATTTTTTAGATCTTTCTCAAAAATATATCTCTAAAATAGCTTAAATGAGAAAGCAGCTTCTGGTTATTAACTAATAGATTAATTTTTAGATCTTTCTCAAGGTAATCTGGCCTGACATTTTGGACTTCGACTTCTTAAAATTCAGAGCGGTCCAACTGGTGTTTCTGAAAAGGATCAGTGACCTCTTCGAGTTATCTCAAATCATTGCCTTTATGGTTTTCCAGCTCCAAATGGACGTGCTGAGCGAATTTGCAGGAAAACTTTTTTTGTTTTTATGGTGTTCCAGCTGCAAATGGACACGCTGAGCGAACTTGCAGGACAACACCTGATGAGCAGTCGATGAAGGTGGGAAAACGAAGGTTGTAATAACCTGCGTTTTGCCCTTGTGGACATTTTATTGTTATCTCGGCAAACCAGTATAAATTGATGCTGTATAATAGTGCTAGCTTTTCCCATGAGCCATCACGTAGGTTTATCCTTCTTTTTCTAAAGGAAATCAAGGTTAAAAGAAAAATATAAATTGGAAAAGTGTAAATCGATCTTAAATAAAGTCCATTTGAAATTCCTTGTAAACCAAAGGAACAATGCTTACAGTTTATTACTTACAATGTGCACCAACAACACTTTTCTTAGTGTAATTTAATTATTATATTGGTTTTCAGGGTAAAGGCTATTTGTGAGGAACTGGATTAATATATAGAACAATGAGAAGCCATCCTAGTTGGGCATGATATTTCTCATAATTGCCGTGTAAATAAATTCAAGGTCACATGTCATTTCCCATGGTAAATTCAAGGTCACATTTCATTTCCGAGTAAATTCCTGGTCAGATGTCGTTTCCTATGTGGTGACCAGCATGTTCAAGTGGGCGGTGTTACATGAAAACCAAGTAGTGGCAAGGAACAGAGGTGAAAGAAATTCAGTGTCATTCTGAGTAAATTCATGGTCACATGTCATTTCCTATGGGGTGACCAACATGTTCAAGAGGGCAGTGTTACATGAAGACCAATTAGTGGCAGTGAAGGAACAGAGGTAAAAGAAATTCATTGTCACCGAAGAGTGGCAATAAAGGAATAGAGGTAAAAGAGATGCAGTGACAGACAATCTGGCTGTTAAAAGATCAACTAGCGGCACAAAGAATCCAATTATTACAAGATCAATTATAATCCAGTTATTACAAGATCAACTATATCAACTAGCGGCTCAGAGGGAAGCCATTGACCGAAGAATCCAATTATTACAAGATCAACTAGTGGCGCAGAGGGAAGCCATTGACCAATGAATTCTGGGTTTGGCGAGTCAAATTTTTGATCGGTATTGGAATCCCATTAAGCAATGGATAATATGAAGTTCAAAAGATGAAAGTATGGAAGGTGGTTCCCTGGTTCCCCTTGAGCAATGGATAACATGGTGTGCAATATATGACAGTATGGAAGGTGGTTACAGTTAAAGAAAACACAAAGTTACTTTCAGCAAAACACACAGGCGGTTTTTTGCTTATACTTTTGCTGATATGTTAGAGGACAATATTTTCACATATGGAAAACACTATGTTCATATATATTCCGCAAATAAGAAGTGGAAATGCTTTGACTATGTTATCATAATTGGAGCAATGTATTTATGTTTTTAATATAAACTTGTATATATAATTATTATTGATTTTTTTAAATGGTGTGTTAATAGATGAATTTAGATTTGCTGTATAATTAAAATGGTTTTATCAATTTTAAAATATTGAGATTGATTGATGGGATGGTAAATGATTTTTAATACGGTTGGTAGATAAATTAAAGACATGATTTGTAAATTGTGATTCTCTCTTTTTGGAGATTTAACATATTACCAATTTTATATGATAAAGAAATTTAACATATTACAAAATTTATATAATAAACTTTATTATGAAATGGTTTAGTTTTTGCTTTAAATTATCATATAATTGATTTATGTATGGCACTAGCTCTGGGTGAATGAAATTTTGGGTATTATGGATATTATGAATGAATGCATTGTAGTTCTCTTCTCTTAGTGATTTAATATATCACAAATTTCACATGATAAAGTGAGATTTAATATATCACAAATTTCATATGATAAATTGTATTTTGAGGTTTAATTTTTACTTTAATTTATGAGAATTGTGATAGATATTTTGGTTATTATGAATGAATGACTTTGCGTTGGAATGGAAAGTCCACATGAGAAATGGAAAGTGCACATGATAAACTGATTGACTTACATATAACACTATCCTCTAGTTTCTCAATCTTATATTTTTTTGAAAATTGTGATCAAAATTTTGGATATTATGAATGAATGTTTTTGCTTTGGATTGAAAAGTCCACATGATAAATTGTGTTTTGAAATGATTTTATTTCTCGCTAAAATTTATACATAGTTGTACCATAACACTATCCTCTAGTTTCTCAACCTTGTATTTTTTTGAGAATTGTGATCAAAATTTTGGATATTATGAATGAATGTTAATGTTTTTGCTTTCGATTGAAAAATCCACATGATAAATTCTGTTTTGAAATGATTTTATTTGTCTTGCTAAAATTTATACATAGTTGTACCATGAGTGCTGAAATCTTACATTTCTCCGAGAATTGTGATTAGAGTATTATGAATGAATACATTTGTTTTGAATTGGAAAGTGATTTTGAAATGATTTTGTCTCGCTAAAATTTATACATAGTTGTACCCTCGTGCTGAAATGTTACATTTTTCTGAGAATTGTGATTAGAATATTATGAATGAATATATTTGCTTTGAAATGGAAAGTGATTGCAGATTACAATTGAATCAAATTTTACGAAAAAGACTATATACTTTATCTTCAATTGTAGATTACAATGTAGTTAAAATTGAGCCGTAGATTACAATGTAGTTAAAATTGAGGCTCAGTTCAAAAAAAAAAAAACCCTTCAAAAGTATGAATAAAAATTGTAGTTAAATCAATCTAGTACAAATTATCTGCAAATTTAAACTATAATAAAATGATTTTTTTTCCACAATACAGATCCATCTTTATATTATAATGAAATGAAAACTCCTTTCACAATACAGATCCATATTTAAATTACAATGAAATGAATATTTTTTTTTCCATAATACAAATCCATCTTTAGAAATTTAAGGAGATGAAATGTGAAGCAAAAGTTTAATATTCTTCTTATTCTTTGTATCCTTTTGAATATTTTTTTTTCCATAATACAAATCCATCTTTAGAAATTTAAGGAGATAAAATGTGAAGCAAAAGTTTAATATTCTTCTTATTCTTTGTATCCTTTTTGTCTCAGCTAATTTAAAGTTCATTCTAACCAACAATAAATCTATCTTAAACTATTAATTTGTTCCACAAATCCATCCAAAGTTGTTCCAATTTAAACCAGCGTAGATCCATCTTAACTCCAGATCTATCAAGTGCCGAGAGGGATCAAATCTTTCCTCAAGTTTTGCACTAAAAAAGAGGTTTGCACCTTAAGAGATTTGATTCCTCTTTTCGCTTGATAGATTCGGAGTTAAGATGGATCTAGGCTGGTAGTTTAAATTTATATTGTGTTTATACATACTAATAATTAGATTGATTTTTAAATAGGGTTGACATTAGATTAAAAATGTTAAATGTTAAACATCATGTTTACATTTACATGTTTATGTTTTCATGTGAGATCGATCCCATACAGGGTTGTTTACATTTACATTTACGTTTACATGTTTACGTTTTTATGTGAGATCTACCCCATATTGGGTTTACATTTACATTTACGTTGTGAGATCTACCCCCAAACTGGGTTGTAGAGCGCCTCTCGGTCAATGGCAATAAAGCGCCTCTCAGCGCAATGCCAATAAATTCATAATCCATCTTAACCTTACCAAGAGCAAAGCCTAGAAAGGATAAGTTTCAAATTTCAATATTTTTTTTTCTTAAATGGTTAGACATTTATTAAAATGACAAAATGTGTTAACAAAGTGGAGATATAGGGTTGAAGCCAATAATACATTGATGAAACAAGAAAATAAGCTTTTCATTAATATTCAAAATTTCAAAATTTATATTCCTTAAATGGTTAAACATTGATTAAAATGACAAAATGTGTTAATAGGGTTGAAGCCAATAATGCATTGACGAAACAAGAAAATAAGTTTTTCATTAATATTCAAAAATGAAAATGTGTTTTAATTATTTTTAAAAGGATCCTTTCATCCTAAATAGATGGTTGAACTAAATTTTTATTCATTTAAAAAGATTGATGTGTGTGCTTCTTCGAGCTGTAGAGACAATACGATAAACAAACACACACACTACTATCATTACCGCATTAAGCCTAATTGCTTTTATCCCTATAAATTCATTGTAGCATGAGCTTTAGAAATATACACATTCCTTTAGAAGAAAGGAAAGGATTGAAGTTGTTGCAGGAATCTAGGAAACTAAAATGGATTTACACTAGAGAATCACAAGCACCATCCTTGTACTATCAAAAGTGTTGCGCTACACTATGCTAAGATAAGAACTGGAAAAAATCGCAAGCGCTATGTCCATTGGAGCCTTAGATTGGGCACCCTCGATCTTATGCCACTTGGCAGGCCCAAATGTCCTAAATATGAAGTCCAAGACCACCCAGATTGGACGACCATGATCAACCAAATCTCACGGCCATGATTTCTTAGATTGGATGGTCAGAAAGATCCAAAACTTACGGCCGAAATTTTCTAGATGGGATGACCAACATCTACAAGATTTGACGGTTGTGATTGCTCAAATTGGACGACCAACATATATTAGATCTGACAACCATAATTTCCCAGATCAAATGGCCATAATGGGCTAAATCTTATGGTTACAATTTCTCAAATCAGACAACCAACATTGCCCATATCTAATGGCTAGGGTTTACCAAATTGAACAACCAAGATTTGTTAGATCTAACAGTTGTGATTTTTCATGTTTGACGGTTGTGATCGCTTAAATTCGACTGGCAAGATCTACCATATATGACGCCAATGATTACGAAGATCAGACGACCACAATGGCCTGGATCTAACGGCTACAATTTCTAAAATTTGATGACAAAGATCGCCCAAAACTACGATCATGATTTACTAGATCGAACGACCAAGATCTACTAGATTTGACATCTACGATTGCGCAAATTAGACTACCAAAATGGCCCAGACCTGACAACTACAATTTCTCAAATCAGACGGCCAAGATCTCTCAAATTTAACGACCATGATTTTTCATGTTTGACGGTTGTGATCACTCAAATTGGACAACCAAGATCTACTAGATCTGATGGCCAGATTGCTCAGATCGGATGGCTAGAATGACCCAGACCTGACAGCTACAATTTCTCAAACCCGACAACTAAGATCACCCAGGTCTAACGACCACGCTTTACTAGATTGGATGTCCAAGATTTGTTAGATTTGACGATCCATATCACTTTAATCGAATGGATGAGATTGTCAAGATCGTATGGCCAACATCGCCCAGATGTGACAACCACAATTTCTCAGATTAGATAGTCGAGATTTGCTTTAATCAAACGACTAAGATTGTCTTGATCAGACGACCAATATTGCCCAAATATGACGGTTGAGATCACTCTAATCGAATGGCTGAGATTTTCTAGATCGGAGGTCTAAGATCACCTACATTTAAGGGCCATGATTTACACAATCAAACGACTTCAATTTCTTAGATTTGACAGTCACAGTTGCTTTGATTGAATGACCAAGATTGTTTAGATTGGTGGGTTAGGGTCTCAAATTTGATGGTCAAGATAATTTTTTATCGAATGACTGAGATTTTTCAAATGAGAGGACCGAGATCAAACTAGATGGCCACAATTTCTCATATTTTTGTAGGAATGGGTGTTTGCGAGGTTTATAAAGGCTCAATATGATTTAATTTTAATGTATGTAGGAGGAATTCAATGTGGTCACCAAAGGAGATGTGCAACTTGCAAAACCTTATTAATGTAGACCACCATTAAAATCACCTCATGGGGCCTATAATTGCAGTATTCTCCATAAAGATTAGGAATTTAGAGATGGTGGACTTAGGGGCTTAATGCCTTTGAAAGTGGGTGATCAACACAATATTCAACAACTTCTTGTGTCGCACAATTCAATGAGCAGAGCGATACCCTCTATAGTCAGCATGATCTCAACTCCAATACCTCTTATGTTGGGGAATTTGGCACGATTGAAGACTCTGGAGATCAATGAAAATCGATTTAGTGGAGGAATACCCAATACATTTCTAAATCTCACATCTCTGTTGGAATTGAACCTATCTTATAACTTTCTCGTCGTAATAGTTTTGGACTCGACCATCAACAGAATTCACCACAAATACAATCACTCTATCATAAATTAGATTTGGTTTGTTATCTTTTAATCTTCTTAAACTAATAAACTAGTAATTTTTTAGTAATAAATTAGTATTGTAGTAAAATCATGAGCAAAAGGCATAGCCTAAGATCACATATGGTTTATAAGTCACTAGCTTTAAGGTACAACATATATACTATTGTGTTTAGAATCCTACATAATATCAAGGTATAGGTTATTAATATTTATGATAGGGTTATTTAATGTTTAATAGTTTGTCATATATATATATATATATATAAACCTACAGGAAAGAGTTTATAAATTTTAAAATTGAAAATTATATATTAAAATTTTCTTTGAAGTTTAAAGTCTTGAAAAGCATAGTCACATCACAATCAATTTATGTTAGTAAAAGGCAACACTACCTTATGGTTATTCCCATGCCTATTCTTAGTGTAGAAAGATCATGGTATATATTAAAGTTTTTATCGTTGATGTGAAGTCTCTCAACCAATGTGGAATTTTTGACATAAAAAACATTTACATAGTAGAAACAAAGTCGTTTTGTCGCAGTATGTTGGGTGATCTCATATCGAATAATTGTACCATCTATGTTGACTTGATGGTGTAGATTTGGTAAAGATTATATGTTGACTTGATGGTGTAGTTTTGGTAAGATTACATGGTAGGTTTTTACCACTAAATTCATCCTCTATTGTGCATTCCATGAATTACAAGCATGTCACCTCCAAGGAGTTTGTGGTACACTACTTGGTTAAAGATCAATAAGGGTTAATGAGGTTTGATTCACTTGACCCCATAAATAACAAGTTCAAAATAGATTTGGATTTCCATGGGCCCAAAATAAGGTATTCTAACTATGGCTAATAGGAGATTTGCACCCATAATTAGATCCATAAATGTAGGAATTACCCAAGAAAGCGTCCAAAATGTCAAAATGAGTCAAACTTGGTGAACAAGGGATGAAAAGAACCCAAGGAACCCACCTAAGTGTTAGACATCCTAGCAAGGCCCTAAATTTATGATAATGTGAAGGGTATTACGAGGAAATGTTCATCACATTAAAGTAGTAATTGAGAGGTATTATTTTGTCATTGGGCAAGTTACACATGAATCTAGTGTGGGGTTGAACCACATAATGCACTCCCTATTCTAGATAGGCACATATTAATAATCAAGGATGAAGGAGGTGAAGATGCTAGGTTAGATGTATAAAGGGCAAGAGAAGGGAGGTGGAAACACTAGGGTGGCCTTATTGAGTGAAGATAAGAGAGGTGACTATTCTAGGCTAGATTAGTGAGGACAAAAGAGCAGATAGAGTAATAGGTTTAGATAGAGGAGGAATGACTTGTTATAGAGTTTTGTGAACCCAACATTTCGGACTACCAAGTGAGTCCATCATCAGGGGATGCGTCAATAGATATTCTCCAGATTTTAATGTGACCATGTAGCTACAATTGACCACTTAACACTCAATGTCTTGCAGGAGAAGCATGGTTGTTGACTAAGATTCCATCTTCTTAATTTGGCCCTACTCAAGATAATGATCCATGAGGAGACCAACCAAATGAAAAAAGTAGAAAAACGACCAAGAGCTTGGAGAGATGGAAGGAAAAGAGACTACCTTGAGTAGGCTTGAGTTATCAAGGAGAGTAACAAAGGAAGCATAGGAGAAGTACAACACCATCAACCCTTAATATAGCCATTAATATTAGATACTAGAGGGCCGAGTTGGCCCTATAAAGGTCTTATTCAAGTCGAGGTTTAATTTGACTTGTTATATCCTTATTGAAAACCCTTTCAGATAAGAAAAATTGTATTAGGGCATTAGTGAAATATTAATGATGAGGGAGAGACCTACATAAAGTGTTTGGATGATAAGGGAATGAGAGATAGGAGAGGGAGAGTTAGAGCTCCGCCTAGCTGGTTGAGAAGAACGAAGATGTGATAAAGTGGAAAGCCCATGTGGAGTTTTCTTGAGGATTATGATGTATTAAAATAAAAATAAAAACAACGCTTGATAAGTCTTACCTAATCATGCAAATTTTTTGAGTATTAAGGAGAAGAAACAAACTTTGAAGAAGATAAGATACTCGACTACAGAGACAAGAGAGTGATATTTGGAAGGTGAAAAAAATGAATGAGATAATAAAAACAAATAAGTCGTCCCCTCGTGACTTATGCTTTTTTTTGGTCGAATTTTAAAAATTGCCTCATTCCAATGAGAGGGAAAGGTGCAACTTTAATCAAGATAAGTGGGGGATCATGGATGGGTTGGTTTGGGGAGATACTTACCTGAGTTACATAACATTACTCCATTGGATTTATTACATACATATGCAAGCTGGCCCTTCTTTGTGAGCAAATCATGTTTGGAGGATCGGATTCGAGTATGCAAGCTGGCCCTTCTTTGTGAGCAAATCATGTTTGGAGGATCGGATTCGAGATGGTCGAGGAGGTCTCCACATTGGTGAGGAAAGTAAACATGATGGAGGTGAGGGGTCTTGTGAATTTTTTATTTTATTTTTTACACATTGATTAAAGTGAGAGTAGCCATCAAACTTTGAATCCTTTATCTTATAAATAAAAAAATTGTATTTTTGTGAATTTATTTTTAATTTAAATGATTAAAGTGAGAGTAGCCATCAAACTTTGAATCCTTTATCTTATAAAAAAAAAAATAAAATTGTATTTTTGTGAATTTATTTTTAATTTAAATATTTTAAATAAATATATTAGAGTTTAATATATTGTAATGGAAAAATGCATCCTATATTATACTAATTCATAGAATGGATTTCCATAAAATCATTATATCAATGAATGAGTATAATACCCTAAGCCTTCCATTCCAATGTAACCTCCTCAATTTGGGCAATTTTGGGTCGAGAATAGTGGGCCATGTTCTCCATGTGGTTTGCTTTATCGTTCGCATCTCCTCTTTACTTCAGGCGGCAACGACCGCTGCAACATTATGCCCACCATTTCCACATATTATTTTGTTGAAGCTGTTACTGCTTTTTCATAAACGTGTTGAGAGTGGTATTTTTATATCAATGGAAAATTCTTCACTGTCGCCAATGAACAAACCGAGGTATTTTTATATCGATGGAAAATCAGCGAAGCAAAGTATGGTCACGCATCCAGTCCGCCTGCTATTCACAAAATGGGTAGACTGTATGCATCCAGTGCTAATTTCCGTTCACAAAATGAGTAGATTGTCCGCTTCCAGTGCAAATTGCCGTTCAATGAATGAATAGATTGGAACAGGAAGAAAATAAAACAATGTACCACATGCATAACATACGAACAACGATTCGCGAGATGATGGTCCAGTTTTAGGGCTTGATGCTGCCACGTGTTGTTAGGCCACGGCTTGCCAGATCTGGGACTTCTGGTATTAACACATGTTATATCTATGGCCTCGATCTAGGCTAGCAGTGCCATATGTCGCAACATTAAATGTTTAGATTTAGGGTTCTTGTGCTGCCACGCGTTAAAAAGTTGACGGCTGCGATCGGCCCAGATCCTCCATGATCTAACGTCGCAGATGGTGCAAAATCTGACAACCCAGATCATTCCCAATCTGAGGGCCCAGATCATTCCTGATTCGATGGTCCAGATCTGCCCAAATTCGACGGTCCAGATCTGCCCAAATTCGACGGTCCAGATCTGCCGAAATCTGACGGTCCAGATCTGCCGCGATCTGACGGCCTAGATCTTCCAATATCCGACGGCCCAGATCATTCCCGATCCAATGGCCCAGATCTGCCGCGATTCGACGGTCCAGATCTGCCGCAATCCGATGGCCCAGATTTGCCGCGATCCGACGGTCCAGATCTTCAGCAATCCGACGGCCCAGATCTTCCGTAATCCGACGGACCAGATCTGTCGATATCCGACGGCCTAGATCTTCCGCGATCTGACGGCCCAGATCTGCCTCGATCTGACGGTCCAGATCTGCCGCAATCCGACGGCCCAGATCTTCTGTGATCCGATGGACCAGATCTGCCGGATCCGACGGTCCAGATCTGCCGCAATCTGACAGTCCAGATCTTTCTTGATCCGACGGACCAGATCTGCCAATATTCGACGGCTCAGATCTTCAGCGATCTGACGGTCCAGATCTGCCGCGATTGGACGGCCCAGATCTTCCGTGATCCGACGGCTCAAATCTTCCGCGATCTGACGGCCTAGATCTTTCGATATCCGACGGCCTAGATCTAACAACGGCCCGCTGCCACATGGCACGTCCGGATAGGCTATATCTCAGCCAACGGATGACTTCCAAGTGGCACTTGCTGGTAGGTCAAGTGTCAGCCAACAGATGGCTACCAAGTGTCGAATCTTGAAACCATCACGTCCTGATAGGCTATGTGCCAGCCAACGGAAGGCTGCCAAGTGGGTAATCTTGAAAGCATCGAAACCAATTGATGCATGCCAAGTGGCAACTGCTGATAGCCCAGATCTCAGCCAACATATGGGTGCGAAGTGGCACATTCTGACAGGGGAGATCACAGGAGGTCGTGGTTGTGAATGTGGGATACAGTTTATCAGCGCTGCATAGACGATAAAATTCCGTGTCTGCGCATTAATACAAGATGGTATCCTTTTCATTTTAAACGAAGAAGCTGTCGGTTGCCAAAGGCCGAATTAGTGTGAAGTGGATGTGGCAACTGAAATAATAAGCCTGCCTTACATAACTTTTACTACTCGGTTTCCTCGGCCTTGGCCAATAGTGACAGGAGAAACAGTGCTCGTAGCTTACCCACTACTATCTCGCTTATATCCGGTCGAATAACCACCAGCTTTCCGATTATTATTCACCAGATTTCGTTCATCGGAAGTTCAGTTACAAATTCAATTATTATATAATGGTGCCTTCGTTGTACTCACCTACTCATACTGTTCAGAAATGGCAGCTAAGAAAGGTTGTTGAAGGCATAGAAGTCAGAGTAAGGATATTGCCTATTATGAAGCACCTTACTTAGAGATGTAATCTATCATCAGGGACTACTGCCCCTAATAGATCAGGGCCATAGAATGAAGTTGGGTAAGAAACAGTAACTGCCTATATCCGTAGGTCTTGTGCCACCCTAGAAATCTGTAGGGATATCACCGCTGTTATTCGCATTAGTCAGGATTTTGATGGTCAGAATTTAACTTTTACAGAAGATTTCTCTACTTTTACTTTGAAAAGGAATCTAGTTTCCTCCCGACGGTTTAACATAATATTAAATGTGTGCAGCTTCTTGTTTCTCATTTTCATTTTCAGGCGGAAAAGGCGATTTGAAGTGCACATTCAGTCGTTGACGTTCACACCAAAAGGGTCTGCAATTTTCAGTCGCCTTTCTCGAAGGCAGAGAGAGCTGCCATTTTCAATGTGAGGAGCTGCTTTCAGACTCTAAAAGGGCCCTCGTAGCTGGAACTTTTTGTTCAAGATTTTGCTTAAAATATGGTTACAATGTTGTGAGGATTAAATACAGAATGAAAAGGTTGTGTTTAGAGCCACATGCAGCTTCCTCTATTTATAAATTTATACCCATGAATAGGGCCAAAGTATAATAATTTTGTGTGTGTCTCAGGTTCCAGGGACAATCATGAATCCAATTTCTCTTTATTTATTTAGTTTGAGAGAATATAAAATATTTATTTATGCTCCAACAACTTGCTAGCATGAAAGTGGTGTAGTAGCATGAAAGTGGTGTAGTGCTTCTAGTACCATGAGAACACGTTTAGGAAAAAAAGAAAAACCTATTCGAGAACACATTTAGAAAAATGGCCATGAGATATATAAATTAATTAATGATCATTATATAATAATTAAAAAATAGATAATTATAATTTTGATTTAGAAATATTTTTTAATAATTAAAATAAGAATAGTTAAAATATAAAATTTATTTTTAAATTAGTATATTTATAGATTTATTTTAATTGCAGATTTACCAACGGTTATGTAAATTTCTTCACAAAATTTGAAAAAAGGTTTGTACTTAATCAGATTTGATTCTTTTTGGCTCTGGATAGATTTAGAATTAAAATGTATTTATGCTAATCTTGAATAACAAACGTTCACTCACTTAAGGGACATGTGTCATGTTAATTTCATGCAATATTGAGTGCATAGAAGTTTTGAGATTAGGGGTGACAACCTTTTATATGGGTTGGCGAGCACAATAATGCTATATGATAGCTTGGTTATGGGCATACTAGAGGGTTGTGGAAGTTGTGAAGGATAGCTTGGTTATGGGCATACTAGAGGGTTGTGGAAGTTGTGAAGGATAGCTTGGTTATGGGCATACTAGAGGGTTGTGGAAGTTGTGAAGGATAGCTTGGTTATGGGCATACTAGAGGGTTGTGGAAGTTGTGAAGGGTTTGCGTAGGTTGTCAACTTGTGCATGCTTCTTCATCTCTAGGTCTTTGTAATAGAGTTTCTAAATGCAAGTGAAGAATCCCTTGTGGTGCTATTGGTGGTCAGACGTGCCAAGTGAGGGATCTCGGTGAAGCCGAATGCTGGAGATTTCTCTACCATTGTTTGGGTCTAGCGCATAGGAGACACTTCTTGAATTGGGAAATTAATGAAGTACTTCTATATTAGGGCTCTGTTGCGAATTCTTTGGTAAGTCTTTTAGGCTATTCCTTTGATATTCAAACTGTATCACCCTCACTGAGTTGAGGGGTAAAGCTTTGTAGTTATGTTTGTACCCTGTTACATCCACTTCTGGGTGAGGGATGCCTTGGCCACCAGGGCTTCAAGTTCCTTTGCGAATGTAATTGGAATTTGATAGCAAGTGTTTGGGTCGTGAGATTGGTTTGCGATACTACGAAATTGGGTATAGAAATATTGTGCCTCCTAGAAGAAAATGGAGATAAGAGGCCAAGGGTAGGAATTGTGTCGTGCTCAGAGTTTTGCATTGGGTGTCTCCTTGTTTCAGTTCTTTTGCAATGAGTGGGAATTCCTAGCCAGTGTCGAGCACTTGCAAAATCTCTCCTCGACCTAAGAGTTTTGAATATTCGGGCCTGCCCTAAAATCTTCTAGAACAACATTCCCGCTTTGCCAAGTGTCAAATCCTTTGGGTCGAGGTTGTAATTGTGGAGAGGAGGATGCTAGCCTTATTTTGTGGTGGATTTTTTAAAGGGAGAGGTGGCAGTGCTAGCAGAAAGCTACCCTTCTCAAGCAAGGTTTTAATAAGGAATTTTCAAAATCCATCTGTTGGGCATCAAGGCTTGGTGTGGAAGTAGGGTCTACACATATGTTGGATGTACGGGGGTAGTTTTAGTGGGTTGGAATTGGTGTGATCATGAACAAGAAGTGTGGTCGAGCATGAAGAGGGATCAACCCTAGAGGACAAAGGGAGGGGCAATAAGGGGAAGTAGAGAGTTTTGGGAGAGAAGGTGGGGTGGAAGTGGAGATGGAGGAGGGGGAGGCCGCTTCTCCTGGACGTGTTGAGCTTCCTCCTCCCTTCAACTTCTTGGACTCTCAAATTCAACACATCACTCATCTCTTAGAGCAACTGGGAGAGAATCACCATGATCACTACAATGAGATCATAGGCTTCATGAACGATCTGCAACATAATTAACGGAACATGAAGGGGCCAAATGAGATTGTTAGAATGTTTGGAGCACTTTGAAGGAGATTGGATCACATTGAATATCATGTGCATGGTGAACTTTAACCTCTAGATTTGCTAGACAATGAACTAGATAATCCAAATCCAACTCATCATTGTACTCTTTAATGTCAATTGGTTGTATCTTGATCTTAGGGGTATTTTGGGCCTTATGGTCTCTTCATTTTTAGGTTTTCTGTAGGTTTTGGCAATTTGCAATGAGTTTTTGTGTTTCTCTTCTAGCCAAAAAAATTGGTAGGAGTAACGCTGAAAGAATATTGAAATTTGGACAACCATGTTGTAATCTTTGCATGATCTAAAGAATCTTTTTGACCAACAATTTTTTTACAATTAAATTTAAATGAAATATAAAAAAAATACACATAAATATAAGATATCATATTTAATATATGTAAACATTAAACATTTGAGTATTGTTATATTATTTGTAAAAACCAATCTAGATCCATCTTAACATTGGATCTACTAAACACTGAGAGGGATCAACTCTCTTTTCACTCTTAAAGAAGTTTTCATCTCTAGAGATTTGATCCCTCCAGATGCTCAGTAGATCCAAGATTAAGATGGATCTTGGCTGGTTTAATTAATAATAATAATAATAATTATAATTATAATTATTAATTTTATGTTTTGTTTTGTTTTTTTAATTAACTTATTTTTTTATTTTATTTTGAGAGTCAAAACATTAAACCAGACATTACAACATCTCTAGAGCTCCTATGGGCACAATAATTTATATAATTGAAATTCAAATATATATATATATATATATCAGTTCATGAACCTGGGAGATGATGACTGCTATGTTCACAAAATATTTGTACCAAGTATATCTGAAATATTTGAAAAAAATTGAACCCATGAGCTCTCATAACAAAGGTGAAGACTCAACCAATTAAACTAAGTCTAAGATATATATATATATATATATATATATATATATATATATAAATGTCATTAAATTAATATATAAATATAAAACATATATAATTATATAAATTGAATTTTAACGACAATCATATATATAACAAAAAAAACATATTAAATATTTTAAAAATACATATCAAATTTAAATAACAAATAATAATAATAATATCTATTTTTAAGGTCACAACCAAGCCAACACCAAATTAGTGTATGAGACCCCCTTGTTTGTGAGATAAGGGACCCACCTTCGCACATCAAAGTCTACAAAGGCATACATACTCTACCCCTCTGGTTTTGAACCTGTGACCTCTTAAGAAGATACACATGCTCTTAACCATTATATATATATATATATATATATATATATATAATTTTAGTTTTAATTTTAACACGAATTTTAATATAGTTTGAGTGGGCTTAATGCTTAAGAGCATATGTTTTTATTTAAGAGATCACAAGTTCAAAACTAGAGGGGGTAGAGTATCTATGCCAATCACGAGTTGGGTCCTTTGTCCCACAAACAAGGGGGTCTCATACACCAATTTGGGTCCTTATCCCGAAGGGGTCTCATACACCAATTTGGTGTCTGCTTGACCATGACCTTAAAATTGGATAATAATAATTATCAAATTTTAAAAATGTTTAAAATTGGATAATAATAATTATCAAATTTTAAAAATATTTAAAATTGGATAATAATAATTATCAAATTTTAAAAATTTTAAAAATGTACATATTTGATTAAATATATTGAATTTTTATTTATTTATTTATTTTTAAATACTATTTTATATATATGAAAATTATATATATATTTTAAATTATTTAAAAAAATATAAATGAATTAATTTTAAAAATTGAAATAATAAATATTTTATTAATATTAAATTAAATTTTATTGATCTTTTTATTAAATATTAATTTACATAATTAAGAAACACAATTAAATACATATGATTATATAAATACAAATTCAAATTATATAAATCAAATACAAATACAATTAAAAAAATATTCAAAACACAAATATATAAGTATTCAAATACAAATACATAATATCACACAAAAACATAAAAACATTAAGCATTTTGTCATTTCTAAAATAGAGATATTTAGGAGGGGAATGATTAAAAAATTAGGCTCTAATGATTGATTGTATGTGTGTATTTACATAGAGAGCTTCTCTTAGCTTCAAGAATCATAAATTCTCTACTAACGAGGCCAACCACGTGAAGGTGGAAGCTCATCTGGCCTCCCCCCTCACTTCTAGCCTATAGTTACACTACACTCATCACTCCCCAAACCCCACCTTTTATTTTAAATTACATACAATATGTTAACCACATGCATTTTAACTAAATAAATATACCATATTTTATTTTAAATTGCATACAATATGTCATCCACATTCATTCTAAATACATAGATATAAAGGAAACAACATAATAAATATTATACACAATCATCAATGCATATCAAATTTCCATTAATACATGATTGCAGATCAAATTTTGCAAACATAAAAACATTATGCGTAAAATTTTGATTATTACAAAAAAATAAGCATCAAAGTTTTAATTATTGCAAGCAAAGAAATTGTAAATACACAAACCCCAAAAATTGTCAAACATACAAACATTACATGCCAAACACAAAAAATGTTGTAAATGCATAAACATACAAGCCTATGTAAACACTACACATTGGCAAAAGAAATTAACGCACACACAAAAACACAGAGATCTCAAGCATTGCCAAATTAAATTTTGCACACACTCCTAAGTACATACATATCAAAATGTCATACATAATCATTGTAAATACACAACCATACAAATGAAAGTAAAACCACAAACATTGTTAGAATAAAATGAAATTTCACACACATTCCAAAGTACATATCCAAATGTCATACACAATCATTGTAAATACAATACACAACCATACAAACGAAAGTAAAACCACAAACATTGCTACCATTGCTAGAATAAAATGAAATTTCACACACATTTCTGAAGTACATATCCAAATAATCATTGTAAATACACAACCATTTGCTACCATTGCTAAAATAAAATGAAATTTCACACACATTCCAAAGTACATATCCAAATGTCATACACAATCATTGTAAATACACAACCATACAAATGAAACTAAAACCACAAACATTGCTACAATCATGAATACACATCAAATCTTGATCACCATACACAAATAATATTGTAAATACAAAAACATACAAATATCACCCATCAAATTTTGATCATCACACATAAAATATTGCAAATACACACATATCACACATCAAATTTTAATCATCAGACAACACATGTTGTAAATAGTCAATACTAAAAAACATATACAAACATTTCACATTTCAGAATAGATATCAACAAAGCATACATATTCGTTGTACATTAAATAAAACTCATTACCATACACAATCACAAACATAGTACAACTAGCAATTGTCCCAAAAGGTACAAAGAGAGGCCGATAGGATTAGTAAAAGGAAGAGAGTTCTATAGATAATCAGGCATATATAAAGTTGAGTAGTGACGAAGGCAATAACCACGTTGACCATCCTGTAGCAATACATTTGATATTAAAAGAACAAAACCAAAACCAAACCATTCATATCAATATAGTAAGTGTAGAACGCGTTCATAGTTAGTAAGATTATTGGCAAAACGCTTTTTTTTTAAGTAAAAAGTAAATTACAACGTTGACACTACAACTAAAACATTAACGTTATTAAAATTTTGAAACCGATTTTAAATTCATGTATTATATTTTTCAAAGTATTTTGGGAAATCTTGTGAAATAAGGAATGCAATTGGTAGTATAACCAACTTGTCTGCAATAATTATTAACATCACACCATACAAGTATCTGTAGACAGCAGTAACGCTTAGTCATGAAATTGCGAATAGAGATAACCAGAGAACCACCAAATACTACTCCAGGAATTGTAGATTCAAATTACTGTAAAAGCAATTAGGTCTTGTATTTGGGCTTACGAATCCAGATAATATAGATTCGAATTAACTAAGATCAATTATGTAATCTGCGTATATCCTTTCAAAAGAGAAATAGCGCGAACCAATTTCGACACTGGAAGTGTTGGAGCTGTACCGTCATGAAAAGACTACTCCACATCAAACAACTGACCATAACCATTGAATGTTGAGTATAAGTAGCGATAATCAGAGAATGCAGAAGATGACAGCTGTGAGAAATCATTTATTTTCTGTACAAAGTTTCTATGTCTCTAACTTCCATTACATTCGATTCTCCCAAACACAAGTTCCAAACATGGCCTTACAGATACACAAAAATTTGGCCATATGCTTCTTGAATATCACCACTATAAACAAATAATAATGTATTAAAAGTTAGCAATTGTCTATGAAGGGATAAGGTACACAGAAAATGACTTCAACTTCATAACATGTAGCAATTGAACCTTACAGGACCGTTGGCCTGCAATATAACCTTTATTAGCTCTTCAAGTGTACTAATTTCTGACATCTATTCTCTTCATCACTGCAGGTTACTGAGAGTGGAAGGCAGGAGTGCCATCTAGTTGCCACTGTTGGTAAATTTTCTGTCATCTGGAACTTCCGACAAGTAAAAAACAACGACATGTGTGTTACAAGGGCCAGAATGGGCTAAAAAGCTACTATTGCTACAAGATTGTTCCAAAAGAATCCAGTGTGGATAGCAAATTTATGCATGACAAATTTGCTATTACAAATTCTCCAGGAGCTCCACTTGTGGTTACAACACCAAAGAAAGTGAGCTCTTTCAGCATAGCATCTTAACAATAAGATCCATTTCACACTAATCATGGCGTTAAGCAATTAACTCAAGTGATGAACTATAAACAGTTGTACTGGCTTGTGCATATAACATTCCACACCTTATTGGGGTGGAGTAAAACTAAATTCTTTATAGATTTATAATCTGTTGTATAGCTGAGAGATTGGGCATTTGGTGCGTTTGAAGCAATGCTTGTTGTAATCTGTGTAAAGTGATGAACAGGAGCTATTCTGCTTGTAAGTCTGTGTAAAGTTATGAATTGAGATTATTGGACATGGTAAATTGATATTGGAATTGGATTTATGTCCATATCTGCAAATTTCTAAGCAATTGAGAGTTTTAGAAAACAGAGTAATAGCAGTGTGCAACCCATTGTGAGTGTCTGGAGCATCTTCGAAAGCTGAACATCCAAATGATATAAAACTGAAGTTTGTGAATGTGATGGAAGGGTAAAATGCTGACATGTTTTTGTTGTTTAATGTAGAAGGAATCTTGCCATTTGGGCTCTAGAGCCCAACCTGCTCTCTCGTATTGCAAAACACAGATCATTTAAGCAACAAAAAGCACAGAGCAGTGGACCATGTACTGGATTGCAGAAAATGACAGTTGTGAGAAATCATGTAGTTTGTGTACAAAGTTTCTGTTCTGGGGTATACTGCATTCAATGGAAAAACAATTCATCTTTAGAGAACAGAAAATGCAGCGTGTTGTGGATGCCTTAAATTTAGTAGACCTTGGCCATACTATCTTATGAAGTTCGGCTGTGCTAGCTATCAGATTATTTTAGGATTGTGATTTTGGGCATCAAGGTTTAGTTTATTTCTTATGACTGCTTTCAGATTAACACTTACGAATGCGGTCTCCATTGAGCTATTAAAATTGAGCTATTAAAATAATACAGTTAAGCTTCAAAATCTTTTGTGCCTGCAAAATTAGTCAAATGACCAAGATATTTGTTTAACACAAAATCTTGATGATATGGCACAAGATATCCTTGAAATGAAACAATATATATTTGGTAGACACCACTGAGATGGAAGAAAGAACACAGGAGTTAAAAAGGTCATTCCATGAGCTTAATGAAAACTCTGGTCTAATTTTAAAAGAAATACACAGACTACAAAGAATCTTAAAAGGAGAAGATCCTTATCCTTGTCTTCTCATACAATAAAGGAAATGGATTCTCAATTTCCTAAATTTACCAAATCTACTTATGGAAGAGAAAAACATAGATATTTGCAGCTCAAAATGCTCTATAAAGCAACTTAAATAATTGCAAGAAAGTAATTGTTGCTACTGATCTAGCAAAAGCAAATGCCTCTTTAGTGAAATCTCAATTTGAAAATTTGAAAGACAATGTAGATAATTTGAATACGTTTTTCATTAAAACATTGAATATTGATTTCCTTGAGTCTTCTATTATTAATCATCCTCCTAGATCTATAAAGGATGATGTAGTAGTAAAACCTTTCTAATATGCATGGAAAAATGGTGCCAAACAAAGTTTGGATCTAATATAAAAAATCCTTATGGTCCTAGTAACTCAGAAGATTTCAATAGTATTTCCCATGACAACATAGATCCCAATAATAACTTCAAATAATAAACTAAATCTAAATATGGTTACCATATGTATCGAATGTTTCGGAGATAGAACAAATCCCTTTTGGAATAGAAATGCTCAAAAGCTGCCCTTTTTTACATTTTTATTAAATACCACGTGTGCCTTTGACTGCTGAATTTTCTGCTGCTAGGTGTCTCTTTGATTAATGATTCATCCTCTTGAAATATGGAACTACTGATTTCTTGGCTCAAAACTCTACCACCTAATCCTCGGTTATTGATTATGTGCCTAAAAATATGGGATTAATCCTCAACTGCCTGCCTAGAAACCTGGAGATGATCTTTGCCCAAGATATGCTCGACTGCTGCTTTAGAATGTGGATTAAATATTTTGAAATCTGTAATTGCTAAGTATTTTGTCAGCTGTCTCTTCTTGCTCCTTATAACATGCTAAGAAAGTTGCTTTGTTTGATGTAGCCATCATATCCATTAGATAGAATGGAATCTCCTTTTGGACCCTAGAACCCTCCATATTTATACCAAGCTGGCATGTTTAATCTCAACAAAGGCTGGAATAGTTGTCTTCAAAACTGAAATGACCACTTGGAATAATGTAGCTGCTAGATGCTTATGATCCGTGGTGTTTGGTTATTCTATTAGAATACATTTTGACCAGTGATCCATCTTTAAAATACATCTTCCACAAACAGAGCAATGGTGACAGCCTGAAGGCTTCATATGGTTGCATTTCCTACAATACTGAATTCTTGAAGATGGGGTTCCTTCAGGATCATTTGCGACTGTAATCCCAACCTTCACTAGCCCCTTAAACTTTGACCCAATTGAGTATCTAGTAAGTGTTGGCAAAAGAGGAATATAATTGTTTTTTTGGATCCACATCCAGATATAGTTTGTGAAATATAGAGCACCATCCTTATCATGCCATAAAGAACTATCCTCATGGACAAAAATAGCCATGCACTTAATTTTCCAAAGAACAAATAAGACAGAGTTCATCAAACAATGCCAATTCCATGCAAACATAAGATGAACCTATAAGGAGCAATCTTCAACAATGCCGATCACCAGTGAACCCTATCTTTCCAAAGAACAAATAAGACAGAGTTCATCAAACAATGCCAATTCTATGCAAACATAAGATGAACCTATAAGGAGCAATCTTCAAACAATGCCGATCAGCAGTGAACCCTATCCTGTAATAAACTTGAATATTGATCTTCAAGAGACCCCAAACACTGCTTGACAAAATAGCACTCACATTATTGTCTGCGCTATTTTGACAGGTAAGTGTTTCTTAGTTCCAGCTGGCAAGGGTGTACATTAGATCTACTAAATACCAGTGTTGTTAAAAGCGCGCTTTTTTCCCTAAGCCGATTTAATCGCGCTTTTTATGGGAAAAAAGCGCCTAAAAATTTTTTTGCCGCTTTTTTCGCAAAAAAGCTCGGGGGCGCGGGGCAGCGAGTTTTATAATGAAAATTTGGATTTTTTTTGGTCATTAGACTTTCATTTTATTGTATATGACATTATGACATGATGAGATACATTATTATATTTTTTGTTGATATTTTGAGGCTGAGCTGGGACTCAGGAGTCACTATTCAGGACATGATTCAATGTTATGTGTGATTTTAGCGCTAGAAATGATATTAAACATCTTATATATTAGTTTTTTTATCATATTTATGTGTCAATGTATTTATTTTATGTTGTAGATGGTTTAGATATTAAAAAATTGAAAAAAAATGAATATTTTTGTACCAAACGCTTTTTTCCCGCTTTTTTTTCGCTTTTTTCCCGCTTTTTTCGATTTTTTCCGCTTTATTCCCGACGCCGATTTAATCCCGCTCGCGCTTTTAACAACATTGCTGAATACCCTGTATTCTAAATTCACCCTTTGATTGCTGATCCTTTGCCACAAATATCTTTTACAATATTTTGCCACTTTTGTTGGCAATTTGTTGCATGGCTCAAAGCATATGCAAATACATTAGACAATCTACTAAGCGACCATATATTCAGAGAATATGCCAATGATCCTTCACTATAAAGCAAACATTGGACGACTCTGTAAATAGACTTCCCTTCATAATTATATTTTGTGCCTTTAAGACTAGGGATATATACCTTAACATATGCGTTATACTCTGCCACATATTCTGGAATGAAACTCGAGCCCAAAATTCATAACCTATATCTGATTAGCAAATTATGAATCTCGATCAAGCTGATTCACTTCCTTCGAATCTAAATCTGTTGGAACAATTTGACTACGAAAATTTCATCCAGACTATATTGACATGCATTAAGTAAAATGTGAAAACCGTGAATTGAAATTATGGAGGCCAATTCTCAAAGTGCCTCTGGACAGTGTGAGTTTTTAAAAAGTTGACTTGTGGATATTGTCCCCACAAATTTCCCACTAAACCACTAATCTGTCCAGCTCTCACAGCCAGGATGGGGAAGACTCTAGAATCATGTAGTTTTTGAAACTGCTGAACTTTCTTGAAACTGAAGATAACTATGTGAAAACTGAGGCCAGTAAGACCAAGTTGAATTCGATGGTTTAAATCCGGTGTGGTCCTGAACAATCTACTAGAACTTGTGATCTTTCTATATACATAGGATTTCATTTTTGAAGATTTTCTTGATACATTAATCCTTCAAAACTATACTGATCATTGTTTCTCGCTAGAGCACCTTCTGCTAGAGCCTTTATCAGCTTTGACCCCACAATACATGCGAACAAGGATGGATCGATTGACTATCAATAGTGAGCAAGGTATTTACTAAACAAAGGGAAATTCCACCGCTGAACATTTTGGATAGGAGTTAGATCCCTCCAAGTGTCATTAATCGAGATGTCTTGTATTCAAGAGACAAGTAAGCGAAGAGAGCACTGACATATCATATGAATATCAGAAGATTTCAATAGTATTTCAGAATAATGACTTCCGAGAAATCAGTGGAAGAATTAATCAAAGTAGTATTTGCTAAATTTTATGGCAGTGCATTATTAGATGAGCAACTTCCTGCTATCCTATTCATGAAACAAAAGTTTTGTGATATCTTCCAACTTCTTGAACTCTTTTGTACAATGTAGGGCTTATCAAATCTTAGACCCTAACGATATTACATATGTCAGGACATATTTAGCACCAATGCGTAGTAAAACTCTAGAACTCATTCGAGAAACATATCCAATTGAGATAAAAAATTTTCAGATGGCAACCAATGACACCATTTCATTTATCTTTCAAAAAGATGAACAGGACCTAAACTTATCCACATTATAAGCCAGCAGCTGTAATCTACAGTAAAGAATGTCAACTGAACAAACCTGTCCTCCAAAATGAAAATGATAGCACTTCTAAAATCCAAGGAGTAAAGGCCCAAGAGCCATATCTAGACAATATCAAACTAAAATAACTAAACTCACAATACTTGGCACTCTAACATGCATCACCAAGCATGTAAAGAGCCCAGAATAAAAGAAATAGTTCATTATAAAGAAAACACCTCTACTGTCAAGAACTATCCTCATCTACTATTTTACTGTCAAGAACTATCCTCATCTACTATTTTAATTGCAAATATGAATCTGAAATGCATGAGAGATAAAATTCCCATAAATTCCAGGGATTTGTGGTGCTGGACGTGTGTTATTTCTGAAGGAAAACCATAGTTTCTGTTTCAAAGCTGCCATTGGCAGAAGGTATCAACTACTGGGCAGAGTTAAGTGCATTTTCGATACTGAAAAATTTAACAAGTAAGAAAGGTACTGCTGAAATCCAGATACTGGGAGAGACAGAGCTAGTCACCAACTGGGTAAATGATAAAAAACAATATGCAGATTTTGACCCTGTATTCTAAAATTCACCCTTTGATTGCTGATCCTTTGCCACAAATATCTTTTACAATATTTTGCCACTTTTGTTGGGAATTTGTTGCATGGCTCAAAGCATATGCAAATACATTAGACAATCTACTAAGCGACCATATATTCAGAGAATATGCCAATGATCCTTCACTATAAAGCAAACATTGGATGACTCTGTAAATAGACTTCCCTTCATAATTATATTTTGTGCCTTTAAGACTAGGGATATATACCTTAACATATGCGTTATACTCTGCCACATATTCTGGAATGAAACTCGAGCCCAAAATTCATAACCTATATCTGATTAGCAAATTATGAATCTCGATCAAGCTGATTCACTTCCTTCGAATCTAAATCTGTTGGAACAATTTGACTACGAAAATTTCATCCAGACTATATTGACATGCATTAAGTAAAATGTGAAAACCGTGAATTGAAATTATGGAGGCCAATTCTCAAAGTGCCTCTGGACAGTGTGAGCTTTTAAAAAGTTGACTTGTGGATATTGTCCCCACAAATTTCCCACTAAACCACTAATCTGTCCAGCTCTCACAGCTGGGATGGGGAAGACTCTAGAATCATGTAGTTTTTGAAACTGCTGAACTTTCTTGAAACTGAAGATAACTATGTGAAAACTGAGGACAGTAAGACCAAGTTGAATTCGATGGTTTAAATCCGGTGTGGTCCTGAACAATCTACTAGAACTTGTGATCTTTCTATATACATAGTGTCTTCATTTTTGAAGATTTTCTTGATACATTAATCCTTCAAAACTATACTGATCATTGTTTCTCGCTAGAGCACCTTCTGCCAGAGCCTTTATCAGCTGACCCCACAATACATGCGAACAAGGATGGATCGATTGACTATCAATAGTGAGCAAGGTATTTACTAAACAAAGGGAAATTCCACCGCTGAACATTTTGGATAGGAGTTAGATCCCTCCAAGTGTCATTAATCGAGATGTCTTGTATTCAAGAGACAAGTAAGCGAAGAGAGCACTGACATATCATATGAATATCAGAAGATTTCAATAGTATTTCAGAATAATGACTTCCGAGAAATCAGTGGAAGAATTAATCAAAGTAGTATTTGCTAAATTTTATGGCAGTGCATTATTAGATGAGCAACTTCCTGCTATCCTATTCATGAAACAAAAGTTTTGTGATATCTTCCAACTTCTTGAACTCTTTTGTACAATGTAGGGCTTATCAAATCTTAGACCCTAACGATATTACATATGTCAGGACATATTTAGCACCAATGCGTAGTAAAACTCTAGAACTCATTCGAGAAACATATCCAATTGAGATAAAAAACTTTCAGATGGCAACCAATGACACCATTTCATTTACCTTTCAAAAAGACACCATTTCATTTACCTTTCAAAAAGATGAACAGGACCTAAACTTATCCACATTATAAGCCAGCAGCAGTAATCTACAGTAAAGAATGTCAACTGAACAAACCTGTCCTCCAAAATGAAAATGATAGCACTTCTAAAATCCAAGGAGTAAAGGCCCAAGAGCCATATCTAGACAATATCAAACTAAAATAACTAAACTCACAATACTTGGCACTCTAACATGCATCACCAAGCATGTAAAGAGCCCAGAATAAAAGAAATAGTTCATTATAAAGAAAACACCTCTACTGTCAAGAACTATCCTCACCTACTATTTTAATTGCAAATATGAATCTGAAATGCATGAGAGATAAAATTCCCATAAATTCCAGGGATTTGTGGTGCTGGACGTGTGTTATTTCTGAAGGAAAACCATAGTTTCTGTTTCAAAGCTGCATTGGCAGAAGGTACCAACTACTGGGCAGAGTTAAGTGCATTTTCGATACTGAAAAATTTAACAAGTAAGAAAGGTACTGCTGAAATCCAGATACTGGGAGAGACAGAGCTAGTCACCAACTGGGTAAATGATAAAAAACAATATGCAGATTTTGACCCTGTATTCTAAAATTCACCCTTTGATTGCTGATCCTTTGCCACAAATATCTTTTACAATATTTTGCCACTTTTGTTGGGAATTTGTTGCATGGCTCAAAGCATATGCAAATACATTAGACAATCTACTAAGCGACCATATATTCAGAGAATATGCCAATGATCCTTCACTATAAAGCAAACATTGGATGACTCTGTAAATAGACTTCCCTTCATAATTATATTTTGTGCCTTTAAGACTAGGGATATATACCTTAACATATGCGTTATACTCTGCCACATATTCTGGAATGAAACTCGAGCCCAAAATTCATAACCTATATCTGATTAGCAAATTATGAATCTCGATCAAGCTGATTCACTTCCTTCGAATCTAAATCTGTTGGAACAATTTGACTACGAAAATTTCATCCAGACTATATTGACATGCATTAAGTAAAATGTGAAAACCGTGAATTGAAATTATGGAGGCCAATTCTCAAAGTGCCTCTGGACAGTGTGAGTTTTTAAAAAGTTGACTTGTGGATATTGTCCCCACAAATTTCCCACTAAACCACTAATCTGTCCAGCTCTCACAAGCCAGGATGGGGAAGACTCTAGAATCATGTAGTTTTTGAAACTGCTGAACTTTCTTGAAACTGAAGATAACTATGTGAAAACTGAGGCCAGTAAGACCAAGTTGAATTCGATGGTTTAAATCCGGTGTGGTCCTGAACAATCTACTAGAACTTGTGATCTTTCTATATACATAGTGTCTTCATTTTTGAAGATTTTCTTGATACATTAATCCTTCAAAACTATACTGATCATTGTTTCTCGCTAGAGCACCTTCTGCCAGAGCCTTTATCAGCTTTGACCCCACAATACATGCGAACAAGGATGGATCGATTGACTATCAATAGTGAGCAAGGTATTTACTAAACAAAGGGAAATTCTACCGCTGAACATTTTGGATAGGAGTTAGATCCCTCCAAGTGTCATTAATCGAGATGTCTTGTATTCAAGAGACAAGTAAGCGAAGAGAGCACTGACATATCATATGAATATCAGAAGATTTCAATAGTATTTCAGAATAATGACTTCCGAGAAATCAGTGGAAGAATTAATCAAAGTAGTATTTGCTAAATTTTATGGCAGTGCATTATTAAATGAGCAACTTCCTGCTATCCTATTCATGAAACAAAAGTTTTGTGATATCTTCCAACTTCTTGAACTCTTTTGTACAATGTAGGGCTTATCAAATCTTAGACCCTAACGATATTACATATGTCAGGACATATTTAGCACCAATGCGTAGTAAAACTCTAGAACTCATTCGAGAAACATATCCAATTGAGATAAAAAACTTTCAGATGGCAACCAATGACACCATTTCATTTACCTTTCAAAAAGATGAACAGGACCTAAACTTATCCACATTATAAGCCAGCAGCTGTAATCTACAGTAAAGAATGTCAACTGAACATGTCCTCCAAAATGAAAATGATAGCACTTCTAAAATCCGAGTAAAGGCCCAAGAGCCATATCTAGACAATATCAAACTAAAATAACTAAACTCACAATACTTGGCACTCTAACATGCATCACCAAGCATGTAAAGAGCCCAGAATAAAAGAAATAGTTCATTATAAAGAAAACACCTCTACTGTCAAGAACTATCCTCATCTACTATTTTAATTGCAAATATGAATCTGAAATGCATGAGAGATAAAATTCCCAGATTTGTGGTGCTGGACGTGTGTTATTTCTGAAGGAAAACCATAGTTTCTGTTTCAAAGCTGCATTGGCAGAAGGTACCAACTACTGGGCAGAGTTAAGTGCATTTTCGATACTGAAAAATTTAACAAGTAAGAAAGGTACTGCTGAAATCCAGATACTGGGAGAGACAGAGCTAGTCACCAACTGGGTAAATGATAAAAAACAATATGCAGATTTTGACCCTGTATTCTAAAATTCACCCTTTGATTGCTGATCCTTTGCCACAAATATCTTTTACAATATTTTGCCACTTTTGTTGGGAATTTGTTGCATGGCTCAAAGCATATGCAAATACATTAGACAATCTACTAAGCGACCATATATTCAGAGAATATGCCAATGATCCTTCACTATAAAGCAAACATTGGATGACTCTGTAAATAGACTTCCCTTCATAATTATATTTTGTGCCTTTAAGACTAGGGATATATACCTTAACATATGCGTTATACTCTGCCACATATTCTGGAATGAAACTCGAGCCCAAAATTCATAACCTATATCTGATTAGCAAATTATGAATCTCGATCAAGCTGATTCACTTCCTTCGAATCTAAATCTGTTGGAACAATTTGACTACGAAAATTTCATCCAGACTATATTGACATGCATTAAGTAAAATGTGAAAACCGTGAATTGAAATTATGGAGGCCAATTCTCAAAGTGCCTCTGGACAGTGTGAGTTTTTAAAAAGTTGACTTGTGGATATTGTCCCCACAAATTTCCCACTAAACCACTAATCTGTCCAGCTCTCACAAGCCAGGATGGGGAAGACTCTAGAATCATGTAGTTTTTGAAACTGCTGAACTTTCTTGAAACTGAAGATAACTATGTGAAAACTGAGGCCAGTAAGACCAAGTTGAATTCGATGGTTTAAATCCGGTGTGGTCCTGAACAATCTACTAGAACTTGTGATCTTTCTATATACATAGTGTCTTCATTTTTGAAGATTTTCTTGATACATTAATCCTTCAAAACTATACTGATCATTGTTTCTCGCTAGAGCACCTTCTGCCAGAGCCTTTATCAGCTTTGACCCCACAATACATGCGAACAAGGATGGATCGATTGACTATCAATAGTGAGCAAGGTATTTACTAAACAAAGGGAACACCTTCTGCCAGAGCCTTTATCAGCTTTGACCCCACAATACATGCGAACAAGGATGGATCGATTGACTATCAATAGTGAGCAAGGTATTTACTAAACAAAGGGAAATTCCACCGCTGAACATTTTGGATAGGAGTTAGATCCCTCCAAGTGTCATTAATCGAGATGTCTTGTATTCAAGAGACAAGTAAGCGAAGAGAGCACTGACATATCATATGAATATCAGAAGATTTCAATAGTATTTCAGAATAATGACTTCCGAGAAATCAGTGGAAGAATTAATCAAAGTAGTATTTGCTAAATTTTATGGCAGTGCATTATTAAATGAGCAACTTCCTGCTATCCTATTCATGAAACAAAAGTTTTGTGATATCTTCCAACTTCTTGAACTCTTTTGTACAATCTAGGGCTTATCAAATCTTAGACCCTAACGATATTACATATGTCAGGACATATTTAGCACCAATGCGTAGTAAAACTCTAGAACTCATTCTAGAAACATATCCAATTGAGATAAAAAACTTTCAGATGGCAACCAATGACACCATTTCATTTACCTTTCAAAAAGATGAACAGGACCTAAACTTATCCACATTATAAGCCAGCAGCTGTAATCTACAGTAAAGAATGTCAACTGAACATGTCCTCCAAAATGAAAATGATAGCACTTCTAAAATCCGAGTAAAGGCCCAAGAGCCATATCTAGACAATATCAAACTAAAATAACTAAACTCACAATACTTGGCACTCTAACATGCATCACCAAGCATGTAAAGAGCCCAGAATAAAAGAAATAGTTCATTATAAAGAAAACACCTCTACTGTCAAGAACTATCCTCATCTACTATTTTAATTGCAAATATGAATCTGAAATGCATGAGAGATAAAATTCCCAGATTTGTGGTGCTGGACGTGTGTTATTTCTGAAGGAAAACCATAGTTTCTGTTTCAAAGCTGCATTGGCTGCATTGGCAGAAGGTACCAACTACTGGGCAGAGTTAAGTGCATTTTCGATACTGAAAAATTTAACAAGTAAGAAAGGTACTGCTGAAATCCAGATACTGGGAGAGACAGAGCTAGTCACCAACTGGGTAAATGATAAAAAACAATATGCAGATTTTGACCCTATCAACACTAATAGAAAGAATTAAAGAGCTGAATGAAAATTTCCCTAATAGGTTGTTGTAAACATCGACCTATCTAAAGTGAGAAACGTGTTTCTTTATAAAAAAAGTTGTTGGTTGAATCATAAAAACGAAAACAAAGAGCAGTGGACCACGTACTTGAATACTCTTTGTTCATACAAACAGAGAACAGTTCTATTAAATACTTGTGAACATCGTAAAGTGGGCGGCCGAAAAACTTGACTGAACTGGAAAAATAGAGGTGAAAATATAGGTGAGAGGCTGACTGACTTGACTGGACTGGGGCATACAAGCCCAGAAAAATAGTAGGGCTGCCGTCTTAAATAATTTCGGCGCGCTCTTCTTTCATCTATACTCCCCATCAATCGTGGAAAACTCGCTGTGTCGACTTCATATGAAAACCTGCGCATGGTGTATATATATATATATAGCTCAAGGGTGTGAAACACACTCAAATCCAATCAGGAAAAATGGATCACAATGCTTTTCCTTTTCTTCTTATATTATTGCTTCTGTGCATGCTTGCCTCTCTGCCTGCAGCGATGTCTAAGCCATATAATTCCCATACCCATGCCCATCAATATGTGTATGACACCATGCCCCCTGGATTAACTTCACTTCAACGTCATTCCGATTCTGAACGCATGGCTGAGGAGCCTGATTTCAATTTATCATCAATAGACGTCCACGAGAAAAGGGACCTCCATGCTGCCTTGTCGTTCCGGAAGGTCATCACGTCGGATCCACTGGAGAAGCTCTCCAACTGGACGGCCGACAATTCTGAGAATATATGCTCCTGGTCTGGCATTTGCTGCAGAAAATACAGCAGAAGGGTAGTCGCCATAGACCTCTATTGCTTCAATTTGGAAGGTACCCTTTCTCGGTCTCTTGGCAATCTGTCTTTACTACGCACTCTCAATCTTTCTGGTAACAGTCTGACTGGAAGAATTCCGCCCGAATTTGGTGAGCTTAAAGAGCTACAAGCACTTCAACTGCGGGTGAATCTTATCAAGGGTTCTATTCCGAAGGAGTTGGGTATGTTGCATAATCTGCAGATCTTGGATCTTTCTTCTAATCGTTTGACTGGAAAAATTCCCCTGGAGCTTGGCGAACTTGAAGCGCTGCGAGTCTTGAACGTCGTGCATAAGGTGGAAGATAACTGCAGGAAGTTAACACGACCCGCCATTCCCTCGCAGAACCACTCCCTCGCAGAACTGTCCCGCCAGAATCCGATGCTACGTGTCAGTACGAGGAACAAAGGAGCCATTTAGAATCCGATGTCACGTGTCAGCACGAGAGCCAAAGGAACGACGAAAGTCTGTTCCAAAGGAAGGCCTATTGGCCTAAAAATGCCATCAATCATAAAATAACATGAATACACAAACAAGAGTTGTTTTAATGCATTTAAAAATTACATACTTAAAACTAAAAAGTGGAAAAAGGGAGAGGATGCACAAGCCTTGGCATAGTTCATTTTAAAAAGTGGAAAAAAACTCATTATCATAGACAATCACAAACAAAGTACAAAATGTCATCAATCATTACATTAAAATAACATGAATACACAAACAAGAATTGTTTTAATGCATTTAAAAATTACATACTTAAAACTAAAAAGTGGAAAAAGGGAGAGGATGCACAAGCCTTGGCATAGTTCATTTTAAAATAGTTCATTTTAAAAAGTGGAAAAGGAGAGAGGATGCACAAACCCTTAAGAAAAGGCATAGTTCATTTTCAAAGGCATTGAGAAAAAAAGCCCTTCCCTTCAAACAAAAATATATTTTTTTTATTATGAGATTTTCAAGAGTAATTACAGAATGAATAAATAAATACTAATTTCTATCGTAAAACATGGTGGACATGTAAATGCTTTGTCCATACATCTCTGCAAAAATAATATCTCTTAAAAGTCAGTGACAATAAAAAAAAAATACATAATCTATTCTTAAGTATCCTTTTTCTTTTTCATTTTCTATTTCTAAATTTTCTATTTATTTATGATTTATCTAACAAAAACTTTTCAAAGAAAAACAAAAAAAAACATAATCGACACCTGCGTATCCTAAAGCCCATCATTCAGGGAAGGAGCAGCATCCTAAAGCCCATCAATCCTGCGTATCCTAAAGCCCATCATTCAGGGAAGGAGCAGCATCCTAAAGCCCATCAATCAGTTGGCTGCTCCCTGCATCCATTCCTGTGGAGAAGCTGAAAATAAATTGAGAAAAAAAGCCCTTCCCTTCAAACAAAAATATATTTTTTTTATTATGAGATTTTCAAGAGTAATTACATAATGAATAAATAAATACTAATTTCTATCGTAAAACATGGTGGACATGTAAATGCTTTGTCCATACATAATATTCCAGTCATTCTCTGCAAAAATAATATCTCTTAAAAGTCAGTGACAATAAAAAAAAAATACATAATCTATTCTTAAGTATCCTTTTTCTTTTTCATTTTCTATTTCTAAATTTTCTATTTATTTATGATTTATCTAACAAAAACTTTTCAAAGAAAAACAAAAAAAAACATAATCGACACCTGCGTATCCTAAAGCCCATCATTCAGGGAAGGAGCAGCATCCTAAAGCCCATCAATCAGTTGGCTGCTCCCTGCATCCATTCCTGTGGAGAAGCTGAAAATAAATTTATAACAAGCAAATCAAATTGATAAAGTTCACTAGGGTGGGGTTATCCGATTTTAATGTATAACATGATGAAAAATAAGAAAATATACCCATATTTGCATGATAGATGACTAGATCGAGTGGACTGCGGCTGGGAAGGATATGAACAACACACAGTGGTCAGGTCACACATTTTGATTTGTGATTCCCGAGATTTTCCACATAAAATCGGATGAAGCTGCTGCTCGCTGACATGCCTTTTCCTTTGAACTTTTTGTACGGAATTTGTTCCACACACAGGGCCGCTCCCACTGGGGTACAGGTAGGGCGTAGGGCATATACATATATATATATATATATATAAATTTGGGATGGGAATACAGGCACGGACTCCACCTCCTTCACTCCACACTGCTCATCTGCTCCATGTAACACTCCACATCTTCTCATCTTCTCCATATAACACTCCACGCTGCTCATCTTCTCCATATACCGGAGAAACCGTCCTTCCAGGTCATCCCTTTATAACACTCGGCCTGCTCATCACTTCATTTGGAAAGGGAGTAGGATCTTCATCCCTCATCATAAATTCAATTACCTTCTCATTCATTCTCAGCAGAAGAACAGAGCACAAAAATAAAAACCCTCCTACTCAATCCTGGAAAAACAAACCAAAAAACCCTTCATAATAACACTCGGCCCCTGTGGATCTGATCTCGTCAAAATAAGTGCACTGTTTGAATGTGCGTCCTTTGTCAAACATATTGAAAGGAAAGGCTATTGAATCCAACTGTTCTGTTGAATCATTAAATCAAAACCCAATTCCTTTGTGAGAAAAACCTGAACAGGTATAAAAACAAAACAAAACAGTGCATAATTTGGAATCCTAACATCTACAGAAAGAAATTTTAGAATGAAAAGATTGGACGAATCTTACCACTATTTTTATACTGTCCTGTCCACCATTAAAGAGAGAAATAATTTTAGCACAGTACAAGTACAGGTCATGCAACTCTCTGGGTCACGTCATGTGAAAAAAGGAAATGTATTCAGTTGAGATTACCCTGAAATCTATGCGTCCTCTGCATAGTTGATACATGCTATAACCGCTTAGCTCCCAACATAACTCCTGCACGAGACAATATAATATACGATTCAATTATTTAATCCTCCCAAATTCTAAGAGATAAGTTACACATTTTATACATACATTATCAGACCTGCTTGTTTAGGCAGTGCAAGCCAAGTTCCATGGCCCTGTTTATCAGCACCGTATAGACCTCCCTTTTTGGGCTGTGCAAACCAATTTCCATGGGTATCAGAGAATTGAATTGAATTGAAGCACCTCTGTTTTTGGGCTGTGCAAACCAATTTCCATGGGTATCAGAGAATTGAATTGAATTGAAGCGCAGTAGCGGTCATGGGTATCAGAGAATTGTCTCTGAATTGAAGCGCAACAGCAGGCATGGGTTTCAGAGAATTGAAGCGCTTCAATTTTCAGCAACACAGCAGCGGGCAGTGATTGAATTGAGCAGAGCAAGCATTGTGTTAAGAACGACCCATGCTATTTAACAGCTTGAAAAGGGTCGATCCCAAATCAAATGACCAAAATCAAATTACAGCTTGAAAAGGGCCAATCCCAAACCAGCAATGTCGTCACTTACTAAGCCAATCTAAAATCTGTATCAAGGTTTAAATAAAAACAAACCCAATGAAAACAGATCTTACATGTACAGAAATTTGCCTGCCAGGATTGAGAAGGATACCTGGGATTGAATCCTTTCGCTCCTACTGATTAAAAACTGAATTGAATTGAATTCGTGTGGCGTCTACCAGTTCATCTCCTAGTACCGCGCAACACAACACAAGACACATACCAGACCACACTCGAACAAACAAAACTCATGGTCACCCGTCTGATCTCTTCTTGAGATAGAGCCACCCACAGATTCTCCCAATCTAGAAGGCTCGACCTGCCCAACATGCTATGAACAAATACCTCCCAATCCAATGAGACTGCGTTCAATGCGGTCCTCACCATCAGTTCGTGATCCAACGTGGCCCCTATGGAAGTTAGCTAATCATGGATCTCCTTCAATCCACCAAGGAAGACATCTATCTACTCTCCCTTCTACATCTGGCATGACCTTAACTGATTTTCAAGTAACATCTTCCTCTACATGGAAGTATGTTAGTACAATTTCTTTAAGGCCTCCCACATCTCATCTGTCGTGTCCTCGGTAATATGTGGCACCACATGATCCTTGACCCCATCAAGGATGATGCACTTTGCCCTGGCCATTGCCTCCTCGTACTTCTCATTTTCAGCGAGGTCAACTGGGATCGCTATTTTTTTCAAGGTGAAGTGCTTGATTCTCATTTTCAGCAAGGTCAACTGGGATCGCTATTTTTTTCAAGGTGAAGTGCTTGATGCGATACCTGTCTAGAATGGACAAGATCCTAGCCTTTCAGACTATGAAGTTGGAAGCTCCGTCCAGGCTACCTTGATCTCTCAGCCCATTCACTACCATCTTGTTGCTCTTCTTCCGACTCCTCTGAGTCTCTTTACTTCCCTCCTGGAAGTCCTCGGTTCGACTCCCACTGAGTCTCGATCTCCTTATGGAAATCCCTCCTTGGTCTTTCCCTGTTAGGTATTGCTTTAACCACAATACCCCACCAACTTCAATTCGCAAATTATCCGCAGCCCCCTATACTCAGCAACATGAAGCACTGAGCCTCTAGGCTTTGCGCAATCCCGACACTGACAAAATCTACAACTCCTAGCCATAGTGTCAATCCTTTCCTCTTTGCCACTGCATTGATCCTCCTCCAGGCTCGAAGTGATGATGCAGACACTCTACGTCACCCCTTCCTTGCTTCTTACTGTTAGGAACAACTTTTGTCACTCGGGCAACTGTCTTCTGTTGCTACTACTCTGCTCGGCTGATGCCTTCAATTATCCTGTGATCTTCAACCACGCTCTAATACCATGTTGGATTTCTAAATTTAACCCATTAGAAATTCTTCTTGTACTATCTGATTCAATTATCCTGTGATCTTCAACCACGCTCTAATACCATGTTGGATTTCTAAATTTAACCCATTAGAAATTCTTCTTGTACTATCTGATTTATTTCTTCACGCTCTAATACCATGTTGGATTTCTAAATTTAACCCATTAGAAATTCTTCTTGTACTATCTGATTTATTTCTTCCTACTTGTTCAGTTACTTAATAAGTTATTTACTATGTAAATACTGAAAATAAATATAAGTACAGTATCAACATCTACAGATCATCAACTGAAAGTAAAAAAGCACACAAGTGACACCGTTGTTTTTGGATTAATGTCTCCGGAAAAACCCAATGCGGGAAAACCGGCGCAGCTATTCAGAGGGTTTTATTATTATGCAGTTTCAAAATACAACCTGAGTGCCAGAAATGGCCCATCCAACAAAGAATGCCCTCGGCAGTAGTAGCTCTCAGTCGGAGATAGAAACACCAGATGATCAATCCCATAGAAACGATACAGCGTCTGCTGCTCCGCGTCACTCTGATAGGGACTACGTCACCCTATCCGGCTCTACAGCTCTCAGTCTGTCCCACGAAATGTTCCTAGCGCTGCCTCTAGGTCTTGCGTCAGCCTCTCTGGCCCAATGTCAGCCTCTCTGGGCTCTGCGTCAACTTTAGAGCCTCTGAGTCAACCCCTGGACCCTTTGCGTCTCACACGCTGACCCTCTCTGGCTCTGCACAGCTCCTAGCTACCTCTGCGTGCCCTCTAGCTGACTCTGCACCCCTCTCTCAGCTCTGCATTGATCCTCCTTGTACTAACTCTACCACTCTACTATCTATCCACTGCCCCTCAGCTGCAACTCTGATCATTCACTCAATTTGCTCAGCAAACCCTGCCCCAGAAAATCGAGTTCTTGATCTTACTCGGTGTGTTCTCCAACTGACCCTCAAGCCTCCTCTTATACTTTTCTCGTTGGTCCACCAACGGCCGAGATTAAATATCTAATCAACAGAAAAGATTAGATTTGGTTATCCATGACTTTTGGACCATTCTAACCCAATTTTATTTAGTACCCATTAATATTTTATTTTTTCTAAGTTTAGGGTTAGAAACTCCATTAAAAATATTAATTATTTTTAGATTTGGCTATCCATGATTTTTGGACTATTCTAATCCAATTCTAATCCAATTTTATTTAGTACCCATTAATATTTTATTTAGATTATTTTTTCTAAGTTTAGACTTAGGAACTCCATTAAAAATATTAATTATTTTAATATTTCCCAAACGGTTAGATTCTGCCCAAACCATTTCTGGGTCTTGAAGTTCTCATGTGCTTTAGCTTCTCCAACAATTTTCGTTGCTAGAGCACATCCGATGCTACCCAAATTAACACAAAACTTGTTCTTGATTGGGCGCGAGCACATCTAACTTATGGGGTTCCACCTCTGACCATAATCCACAATCATTCATCAACCAACTCAAGAGGGGCATCGATTTGATCCCATAAACCTAATGGAAATAAGGCACTCTCCTTATTCCACCAAACAACCATCTCTTTTTACTAAATTATGCAATTGTCCTTAATTTTTATTATTCAAAATGCCCTAAGAATAGAAAAATAAATACACAAAATAATATATAGACGACTCAGGGACTAGAGATCAAATGACTCAATGTATAAACTACAGAGATCAAATAACTCAATGTATAAACTACACTGTGGTTTCACAAAAAGAAACCCTAGAAGAGAAACAATAATTCACAAAACCCTAGATCACGTGCAAGTATTATTCAAAAAGCCCTAAGAATAGAAAAATATATATATAAAATAATATATAGATGGCTCAGGGAGCATAGATCAAATGGCTCAATGTATCAACTACACAGGTGGTTTCACAAAAAGAAACCCTACATCATGTGCAAGTTTCTTCTCGGTCTCTTATGGGGAGTTAAAACCCTCCTGAAGTGCCATATTATCACATTGAGCTTCCCTTAAGAAGTCCTACCCAATCACCTAGTACCTCAAACACTAAAACATCAGTTAAAGATTATTGTTTATCTACTGGGACTCCTCACATCATGAAAATTCCATAGAGCATAGGGGACACTAGTTGTGACTGTGGGACATCGTCCCATTTGTATCACTTAGTTTACCTCTTTGACCCATAGTCTTTCCCTGCCTCTATATTTTGGTAACACAACGTACAACATAAAAGTAAATGGCTTGACACATACAAGGAGAAGATAACGATAGAAAATCTAAATGAGGTTGAGAAGTGAATGAAGGTGAGAAGAGGACAAGGAAGGACAGGTGGCAAAGGTAGAGATCAACTAGTGGAGGAAAGAGAGATCAAATTTACTAAAGCCAAGACCAAAAAACTAAAGCAAATACGCAAGAAGGGACAACAATAGAGATGAATGACTAAATCCAAGAAGTAAGAGGTGGAAACATTATTTGAGATAGCAAATGAAAGAGGCGAGACTTGGAGCACAAATAAAGAAGGAAAGATAAAAAAGTTGACAATCTTAGCGTTGAACTAGGGAATGCAATAGACGAGTGGAAGAAAGCATTGGAGCAATAGTTAGAGATGTGATCCCATAGCTGCAGTCTATAGGATGCGACAACCAAGACCAAATTCCTTAATAGGCAATGGAGAGGCACGGTCATTGGTCCCATCTAAGAAGAAGCCATCTCAAGTTGGGCCCTACCTGAGAAACGACTTGAGAGACCCATTAGTGCTAATGTAGCCAAGGGAAGGGGAAGCACAAAACATAGAGAGAGAGGATATAGGAAAAATGGTTCATTATTAAAAGTAAGAATGGGGATGCTATTTTTTTTTGAGAAAACCTCACCACATAAGGCCTAGGCTTCTCTCACAATGGTCCCTCCCAAAAGGAGAGCATCGCTCAACTTGGAAGAGCATATTAATTGCATATTAATTGTGGAAACCTTATGAGGCTAGTCATATCCACAAGCCACTATAGAAAGGTTAGTACTAGAAGGAAAGGATTTCATTAGGAAAATAAAAAAATAGTATGCGAAAGAAAGCATCATGCAACATTCTTATCTCTTATGGTCATATGCGAAAATCAGGAGGAGGTGGATCTACGATGACTGATGATTTATGGGAGCCCTTGTTCAGTAGCCCTATAAAGGTGATCACTTATTGTACTTTTCCCCTCACTTTCCCATTATCTCAATGCAATCTTTGTTCCCCAAATCAACCATATCCATATGTATGCACACCTCTATGCCTATGACCATCATTCTTCATGGAAGTCTCAAAGTTTGTGATGCATTAGAGATCCCTAATGCAGTGACCCACATCCTCCAAGGCAATGGAAAAATATCTTGCGAACTCCAACTCAAGAATAATCAAATCCAAGTCAAGGCACTCTTAATGCCCCCTTTAATGTCCCATTTGCATCTTTTAGGTACCCATCAAAACAAGGTGACTTCCCCTGGTGTAGGAATGAGGTTAAAAGACGTAACATGGAAAATGTGTTCAGTAAGAAAGATGTAAAACCAAGTCAAGGACACATCATAGACTAAGGGCAACTAATGTGCAAGAAAGCTCAAGTCTTAAACCACACAAAAAGTAGGCAAATGGATCCAGACAAGGCGTTTCCTCTGCCTTTGAGTTGACAAGGAGTTTCCTCTGCCCTTTCTACCCATTAGACAATGTAGAGGTCAATTTGGAGGAATGTTGAGGCAAAACAGAAGGTCATTTATCTCCAAGCAATCCAAGGGATATTTCGAGTCAAAATGAAGCAAGGAGCCTAAAAGCATGGTTTGAATCATCTTTGCACCAGGTTGTCAACATTATACTAGACGTTGGAAAGCACAACGTGCTCATTCTAGCAACATTGTGCAAACAAAGTGGAATTTTTTACTTCCTAACCACTCAAGTTAATTTTTCAAGCAATGTCAAGCTATTATTGATGGAACGTTGTACACTTAGGTCAATTCAAACCTCCTTTTGTCAAATCTAACCTCTAATTGGTGGGATGTCTCACCTATTTTCAGTTTTAGGTAATGTAATTACATGACTTATTAGTTTGACTTAATCCTCAAGCATATTGGGGATGAAAAGTCACTTGTTTTTTCAAACAAAAGGAAGAAATATGTTGAGATCCTAATCTATAAATAGAGAAATATCCCTCATTTGTAGATCATTCTGAATTGATGAAATCGGTTTTCCACAATGTGAAACATTTTCATGAAACCTTTGCTATTCATCATGAATTATATTTCTTGCTTTGGATTTGTGGATAACTAAAGAATACTACAAAAACTAACTTGATCAACCCATTTGAAAGGAAGCTTGGTCACATGCGAAGGGATGTCTTTCTTCTTCTTGGGCCATGCCCTAGTGCTCCTCACCAAGGGATTCGTTTCATTTTGCATCATAGTTGATCTATTTGGTAAAGGATTTTCCCTAAGTATAATCCTTTCTAGTAGGGCTTGGTTTATTCTTGATTAGGCACGAGCTCATTTAACTTATGGGGTTCCACCTCCAGCCATAATCCACAATCATTGATCAACCAACTCAAGAGGGGCATCAATTTGACCCCACAGACCTAGTGGAAATAAGGGACACTCCTTATTCGACACAACAACCATCTCTTTTTACTACACCAGTGTTTTCACAAAAAAACCCTAGAAGAGAAACGATAATTCACAAAACCCTAGATCACGTGCAAGTTTCTTCTAGGACTCTTATAAGGAGCTAAAACCCTTCTAAAGTGCCATATTATCACATTGAGCTTCCCTTACGAAGTCCTACCTCATCACCTAGTACCTCAAACCCTAGAAAATCAGTTAAAGATGATTGTTTATCTACTGGGACTCCTCAGATTATGAAATGTCCATAAAGCGTAGGGGACACTAATTGTTGTGATTGTGGGACATCGTCCCATTGTTATCACTTAGTTTGCCTATTTGACCCATAATCTTTCCCTCCCTAGGGCCTGCAACATTTTGGTAACACAACCTACAACATAAAAGAAAATGGCTTGCCATATACAAGGAGACGATAACAATAGCAAATCTCAATGAGGTTAAGAAGTGAGTGAAGGTGAGAAGAGGAAAAGGAAGGACAAGTGGCAAAGGTAGAGATCAGCTAGTTGTTAGCAAATCTCAATGAGGTTAAGAAGTGAGTGAAGGTGAGAAGAGGAAAAGGAAGGACAAGTGGCAAAGGTAGAGATCAGCTAGTGGAGGAAAGAGAAATCAAATTTATTGAAGCCAGGACCAAAAACCTAAACCAAATACGCAACAAGGGACAATAATAGAGATGAACAATTGAAGCCAAGAAGTAAGAGGTGGCAACATTGTTTGGGATAGCAAATGAAAGAGGCGAGAATTGAGAACTCTGGAGCACAAATAAATAAGGAAAGTTGAGAAAGTTGACAATCTTAGCAATGCCCTGGGGAATGCAATAGACGAGTGGAAGAAAGCATTGGAGCAATGGTTAGAGATGTGATCCCATAGTTGCGATCTATAGAATGCGACAACCAAGACCAAATTCCTTAATAGGCAATGGAGAGGCACGGTCATTGGTCCCATATAAGAAAAAACCATCTCTAGTCGGGCCCTACCTGAGAAAACGACCTAGAGAGACCCATTAGTGGTGATGTAGCCCAGGAAAGGGGAAAGCAAAAAAAACAGAGAGAGAGGATATAGGAAAAATTGTTCATTATTAAAAGTAAGAATGGGGGTACCAAAAGCAAAGCATCGCTCAACTTGGAAGAGCATATTAATTATGGAAACCTTATGAGGCTAGTCTAATCCACAAGCCACTAGGGAAAGGCTAGTACTAGAAGGAAAGGATTTCATTCAACATTCGATGGGTAAGGAAAAGAGAAGAATAGTATGGGAAAGAAAGCATCATGCAACATTCTTATCTCCTACAGTGATATGCGAGCATCAGGAAGTGGATCTACTATGACTGATGATTTATGGGAGCACTTGTTGAGTAGCCCTATAAAGGTGATCACTTATTGTACTTTTCCCCTCACTTTCCCATTATCTCAATGCACTCTTTGTTCCCCAAATCAACCATATCCATATGTATGCACACCTCTTTGGCCATGACCATCATTCTTCATGGAAGTCTCACAGTTTGTGATGCATTAGGGCTCCCTAATGCAGTGACCCACATCCTCCAAGGCAGTGAAAAGATCTCTTGCGACCTCCAAGTCAAGAGTAATCAAATCCAAGTCAAGGCACTCTAAACGCCCCCTTTGATGTCCCATTTGCATCTTTAGGTACCTTCAAAACGAGGTGACTTCCCCTGGTGCACGAATGAGGTTAAAAGTGGTAACATGGAAAATGTGTTAAAAGTGGTAACATGGAAAATGTGTTGAGTAAGCAAGATGTAAAAGAAAGTCAAGGACACATCATAGACTAAGGGCAACTAATGTGCAAGAAAGTTCAAGCCTTAAACCATACAAAAATCAGGCAAATGGATCCAAACAAGGAGTTTCCTCTGCCTTTTCTACCCATTGGACCATGTAGAGGTCAATTTGGAGGAATGTTGAGGCAAAGTAGAAGGTCATTTAAGTCTCCAAACAATCCAAGGGACATTTCGAGTCAAAATCAAGCAACGAGCCTAAAAGCATGGTTTGAATCATCTTTGCGCCAAGCAAAGGGAGGTTGTCCACATTATACTAGTCGTTGGAAAGCACAATGTCCTCATTCAAGCAACATTGTGCAAACAAAATGGAATTTTTTAAGCAATGTCAAGCCACTCAAGTTAATTTTTCAAGCAATGTCAAGCTATTCTTGATGGAACATTTCACCCTTAGGTCAATTCATACCTCCTTTTGTCAAATCTAACCTCTAATTGGTGGGATGTCTCACATATTTTCAATTTTAGGTAATGTAATGAAATAACTTGTAGTTTGACTTAATCATCAAGCATATTGTGGATGAAAAGTCACTTGTTTTTTCAATCAAAAGGAGGAAAAATGTTGAGATCATAACCTATAAATAGAGAAATCTCTCATGTTTGCAGATCATTGTGAATTGTTGAAATTAGTTTTCCATAATGTGAAACATTTTCATGACATCTTTGGTGTTCATCATGAAGTATATTTCTTGGTTGATTTCACATATTTCTTAAGGGGATTTGTGGATAACTAAAGAATACTACAAAAACTAACTAGATCAACCCATTTGAAAGGAATCTTGGTCACTTGCTTAGGGATGTCTAGGGTTTTACTCGCACATCTATCTTGTTGATGTAAGGTAGAGTTTGTTTCTTCTTGTTGGGCCATACCCGAGTGCTCCTCACCAAGGGATTCGGTTTATTTTGCATCATAGATGATCTATTTGGTGAAGGATTTTCCCTAAGTATAATCCTTTCTAGTAGGGATTGGTTTCAAAACTTGTCCTTGATTAGGCGTGAGCCCATGTAACTTATGGGATTCCATCACTGGCCATAATCCACAATCATTCATCAACCAACTCAAGAGGGGCATTGATTTGACCCCATAGACCTAGTGGAAATAATGCACACTCCTTATTCAACCACACAACCATGCCTTTTTACTAAATTCTGCAATTGTCCTTAATTTTTTTTATTCAAAAAGCCCTAAGAATAGAAAAATATATAAATAAAATAATATATAGATCGCACAGGGAGCAGAGATCAAATGGCTCAATGTATCAACTACACCAGTGGTTTCACAAAAAGAAACCCTAGTAGAGAAACGATAATTCACAAAACCGTAGATCACGTGCAAGTTTCTTCTAGGCCTCTTATAGGGAGCTAAAACTATTCTGAAGTGCCATATTATCACATTGAGCTTCCCTTAGGAAGTCCTACCTCATCACCTAGTACCTCAAACCCTAGAACATGAGTTAAAGATTATTGTTTATCTATTAGGACTCCTCACATCATGAAAATTCCATAGAGAGCAGGGGACACTAGTTGTTGTGACTATGGGACATTGTCCCATTGTTATCACTTAGTTTACCTCTTTGACCCATAGCCTTTACCTCCCTATGGCCTGCTAGATTTTGGTAACACAAAGTACAACATAAAAGTAAATGGCTTGCCACATACAAGGAGACGATAACAATAGCAAATCTCAATGAGGTTGAGAAGCGAGTGATGGTAAGAAGAGGACAAGGAAGGACAGGTGGCAAAGGTAGAGATAGACTAGTGGAGGAAATAGTGATCAAATTTACTGAAGCAAGGAACAAAAAACTGAACCAAATATGAAAGAGGGGACAACAATAGAGATGAACAATTAAAGCCAAGAAGTAAGAGGTGGCAACATTATTTGAAATAGCGAATGAAAGAGGTGAGAATTCCTTAAAAACAAGTCTAGGACACATCATAGACTAAGAGAAACTAATGTGCAAAAAATTTCAAGCCTTAAACCACACAAAAAGCAAGCAAATGGATCTAGACAAGGAGTTTTCTCTGCCCTTTCTACCCATTGGACCATGTAGAGGTCAATTTGGAGGAATGTTGAGGCAAAACAGAAGGTCATTTATCTCCAAGCAATCCAAGGGATATTTCGAGTCAAAATGAAGCAAGAAGCCTAAAAGCATGGTTTGAATCATCTTTGCACCAAGCAAAGGGAGGTTGTCCACATTATGCTGGTACAATTTGTTCAGGGCCTCCCACATCTCATTTATCGTGTCCTTCTCAGCAATATTGGCACCACATGATCCTTGACCCCATCAAGGATGATGCACTTTTCCCTCGCCATTGCCTCCTCGTACTTCTCATTTTCAGCTGGTCATTTGGGATCGCTATTGTTTTCAAGGCGAAGTGCTTGATGCGATACCTGTCTAGAATGGACAAGATCTTGGCCTTCCAGACTACGAAGTTGGAAGCTCCGTCCAGTCTATCCTGATCTCTCAGCCCATTCACTGCCATCTTGTTGCTCTTCTTCCGACTCCTCTGAGTCTCTTTACTTCCCTCTTGGAAATCCTCGGTTCAACTCCCTGTGAGTCTCGATTTCCTTTATGGAAATCCCTCCTCCTTGGTCTTTCCCTATTAGGTACTGTTCTGGCCACAATACCCCACCAGCTTCGCTCCGCAAATTATCCGCAGCCCCCTATACACAGCAACATGAAGAACTGAGCCTCTAGACTCTGCACAATCCCGACATCGGCAAAATACGCACCTCCAAGCCACAATGTCAATCCTTCCTGGCAAAGAAAGATGACCGGGCACTACGTTGGTCAGGTCTGCTCCTCTTTACCATTCTTTACCATTGCGTTGATCCTCCTCTTGGCTCGATGTGATGATGCAGGCACTCTGCGTCACCCCTTCCTTGCTACTTACTGCTAGGAACAACTTCTGTCACTCGAGTAACTGTTTTCTGATGCTACTGCTCTGCTCAGTTGATGCCTTCAATTATCCTGTGATCTTCAACCACGCTCTAATACCATGTTGGAATTTCTAAGTTTAACCCGTTAGAAATTCTTCCTGTATTATCTGATTTATTTCTTCCTACTTGTTCAGTTACTTAATAAGTTATTTACTATGTAAATATTGAAAATAAATACAAGTACAGTATCAACATCTACATATCATCAACTGAAAGTAAAGAAGCACACAAGTGACACCGTTGTTTTTGAACTAATGTCCCCAGAAAAACCCAATGCGGGAAAACCGATGCAACTATTCAGAGGGTTTTATTATTATGCTGTTTTAGAATACAACATGGGTGCCAGAAATGGCTCACCCAATAGAGAATGCCCTCGGCAGTAGTACCTCTCAGTTGGAGACAGATATTCCGGCTAAAACACCGGATGATCAATCCCACAGCAACAATACAGCTTTTGCTGCTCTGCATCACCCTGATAGGGACTGCGTCACCCTATCCAACTCTACAGCTCTCAGTCTGTCCCACAAAATGTTCCTAGCGTTGCCTCTAGGTCCTACGTCAGCCTCTCTGGGCTCTGCGTCAACTTCTGGAGCCTCTGCGTCAGCCCCTGGACCCTCTGCGTCTCACACGCTGGCCCTCTCTGGCTCTGCGCAGCGCCTGGCAGCCTCTGCGTGCCCTCTAGCTGACTCTACGTCCGCCCTCTCAGCGCTACGTTGATGCTCCTGGTACTAACTCTACCTCTCTGCTATGTATTCACTACCCCTCAACTGCAACTCTGATCATTCACTCAATTTCTTGAGCAAACCCTGCCTCAGAAAATCGATTTCTTGATCTCACTCGGTGTGTTCTCCAATTGACCCTAAAGCCCCCTCTTATACTTTCTCGTTGGTCCATCAACGATCGAGATTAAATCTCTAATCAACAAAAAAGATTAAATTTGGCTATCCATGACTTTTGGAACATTCTAACCCAATTTTATATTAATACCCATTAATATTTTATTTTTTCTAAGCTTAGACTTAGGAACTCCATTAAAAATATTAATTATTTTAATATTTCCCAAACCGATTAGATTCTGCCCAAACCATTTTTGGGTCTTGAAGATCTCATGTGCTTTAGCCTCTCCAACAATTTTCGTCACTAGAGCACATCCGATGCTACCCAAATCAACACAAAACTTTTTCTTGATAAGGCGCGAGCACATTTAACTTATGGGGTTCCACCTCCGGCCATAATCCACAATCATTGATCAACCAACTCAAGAGGGGCATCGATTTGATCCCATAAACCTAATGGAAATAAGGCACACTCCTTATTCCACCACACAACCATCTCTTTTTACTAAATTATGGAATTGTCCTGAAGTTTTATTATTCAAAAAGCCCTAAGAATAGAAAAATATATACAAAAAATAATTTATAGATGGCTCAGGGACCAGAGATCAAATGACTCAATGCATAAACTACACCGTCCTTTCACAAAAAGAAACCCTAGAAGAGAAACGGTAATTCACAAAACCCTAAGAATAGAAAAATATATACATAAAATAATATATAGATGGCTCAGGGAGCAGAGATCAAATGGCTCAATGTATCAACTACACCGGTGGTTTCACAAAAAGAAACCCTAGATCACATGCAACTTTCTTCTAGGTCTCTTATAAGGAGCTAAAACCCTTCTGAAGTGCCATATTATCACATTGAGATTCCCTTAGGAAGTCCTACCTCATCACCTAGTACCTCAAACACTAGAACATCAATTAAAGATTATCGTTTATCTACTGGGACTCCTCACATCATGAAAATTCCATAGAGCACAGAGGACACTAATTGTTGTGACTGTGGGACATTGTCCCATTAGTATCACTTAGTTTACCTCTTTGACCCATAGTCTTTCCCTCCCTAGGGCTTGCTAGATTTTGGTAACACAGCCTACAACATAAAAGTAAATGGCTTGCCACATACAAGGAGAAGATAACAATAGAAAATCTAAATGACGTTGAGAAGTGAATGAAGGTGAGAAGAGGACAAGGAAGGATAGGTGGCAAAGGTAGTGGAGGAAAGAGAGATCAAATTTACTACATAAAAGTAAATGGCTTGCCACATACAAGGAGAAGATAACAATAGAAAATCTAAACGAGGTTGAGAAGTGAATGAAGGTGAGAAGAGGACAAGGAAGGATAGGTGGCAAAGGTAGAGATCAACTAGTGGAGGAAAAAGAGATCAAATTTACTAAAGCCAGGACCAAAAAATTGAAGCAAATACGCAAGAAGGGACAACAATAGAGATGAATGAATAAATCCAAGAAGTAAGGGGTGGAAACATTATTTGAGATAGCAAATGAAAGAGGCAAGAATTGGAGCACAAATAGAGAAGGAAAGATGAAAAAGTTGAAAATCTTAGCGTTGAACTAGGGAATGCAATAGACGAGCGGAAGAAAGCATTGGAGCAATAGTTAAAGATGTGATCCCATAGCTGCAGTTTACAGGATGCAACAACCAAGACCAAATTCCTTAATAGGCAATGAAGAGGCACTGTCTTGGTCCCATCTAAGAATAAGCCATCTCAAGTCGGGTCCTACCTGAGAAACGACCTTGAGAGACCCATTACTGGTGATGTAGCCAAGGAAAGGGGAAAGCAAAAAAAATAGAGAGAGAGGATATAGGAAAAAGGGTTCATTATTAAAAGTACGAATGGGGGTGCTATTATTTTTTTGAGAAAACCTCACCACATAAGGCCTAAGCTTCTCTTACAATGGTCCCTCCCAAAAGGAGAGCATCGCTCAACTTGGAAGAGCATATTAATAGTGGAAACCTTATGAGGCTAGTCTAATCCACAAGCCACTAGAGAAAGGTTAGTACTAAAAGGAAAGGATTTCATTCAGCATTTGATGGGTCAGGAAAAGGAAAAGAGAATAATAGTATGCAAAAGAAAGCATCATGCAATATTCAAGGTTAGTATTAGAAGGAAAGGATTTCATTTAGCATTCGATGGGTGAGGAAAAGAGAATAATAGTATGCAAAAGAAAGCATCATGCAATATTCTTATCTCTTACGGTCATATGCGAAAATCAGAAGGTGGCTCTACGCTAACTAATGATTTATCAGAGCCCTTGTTGAGTAGCCCTATAAAGGTGATCACTTATTGTACTTTTCCACTCACTTTACCATTATCTCAATGATATATTTGTTCACCAAATCAGCCATATCCATATGTTTGCACACCCCTATGCCTATGACCATCATTCTCCATGGAAGTCTCAAATTTTGTGATGCATTAGAGATCCCTAATGCAATGACCCACATCCTCCAAGGCAGTGGAAAAATATCTTGCGACCTCCAACTCAAGAGTAATCAAATCCAAGTCAAGGCACTCTTAACGCCCCCTTTAATGTCCCATTTGCATCTTTTAGGTACCATCAAAACCAGGTGACTTCCCCTGGTGCAGAAATGAGGTTAAAAGAGGTAACATGGAAAATGTGTTCAGTAAGAAAGATGTAAAACCAAGTCGAGGACACATCATATACTAAGGGCAACTAATGTGCAAGAAAGTTCAAGCCTTAAACCACACAAAAAGCAAGCAAATGGATCCAGACAAGGACTTTTCTCTGCCCTTTCTACCCATGGATCCAGACAAGGACTTTTCTCTGCCCTTTCTACCCATTGGACCACGTAGAGGTCAATTTGGAGGAATGTTGAGGCAAAACAGAAGGTCATTTATCTCCAAGCAATCCAAGGGATATTTTGAGTCAAAATGAAGCAAGGAGCCTAAAAGCATGGTTTGAATCATCTTTGCACCAAGCAAAGGGAGGTTGTCCACATTATACTAGCCATTGGAGTGCAACGTCCTCATTCTAGCAACATTGTGCAAACAAAGTGGAATTTTTTACTTCCTAACCACTCAAGTTATTTTTTCAAGCAATGTCAAGCTATTCTTGATGGAATGTTGTACACTTAGGTCAATTCAGATCTCCTTTTGTCAAATCTAACCTCTAATTGGTGGGATGTCTCACCTATTTTTAGTTTTAGGTAATGTATTCTTGATGGAATGTTGTACACTTAGGTCAATTCAGATCTCCTTTTGTCAAATCTAACCTCTAATTGGTGGGATGTCTCACCTATTTTTAGTTTTAGGTAATGTAATGAAATGACTTGTAGTTTGACTTAAGCGTCAAGCATATTGGGGATGAAAAGTCAGTTGTTTTTTCAATCAAAGGGAAGAAAAATGTTGAGATCCTAATCTATAAATGTTGTGAATTGATGAAATCGGTTTTCCATAATGTGAAACATTTTCATGAAATCTTTGGTGTTCATCATGAATTATATTTCTTGCTTTGGATTTGTGGATAACTAAAGAATACTACAAAAACTAACCAAATCAACCCATTTGAAAGGAAGCTTGGTCACACGAAGGGATGTCTAGGGTTTTACTCGCACATCTCTCTTGTTGATGTAAGGTAGAGTTTTTTTCTTCTTGTTGGGCCATGCCCTAGTGCTCCTCACCAAGGGATTCGTTTTATTTTGCATCATAGTTGCCCTAGTGCTCCTCACCAAGGGATTCGTTTTATTTTGCATCATAGTTGATCTATTTGGTGAAGGATTTTCCCCAAGTATAATCCTTTCTAGTAGGGCTTCGTTTCAAAACTTGTTCTTGATTAGGCACGAGCTCATTTAACTTATGGGGTTCCACCTCCGGCCATAATCCACAATCATTGATCAACCAACTCAAGAGGGGCATCGATTTGACCCCACAAACCTAGTGGAAATAAGGCACACTCCATATTCTATCAAACAACCATCTCTTTTTACTAAATTCTGCAATTGTCCTTAATTTTTATTATTCAAAATGCCCTAAGAATAGAAAAATATATACATAAAATAATATATAGATGGCTCAGGGAGCAGAGATCAAATGGCTCAACGTATCAACTACAATGGTGTTTTCACAAAAAGAAACCCTAGAAGAGAAACGATAATTCACAAAACCCTAGACCACGTGCAAGTTTCTTCTAGGACTCTTAAAGGGAGCTAAAACCCTTTTGAAGTGCGATATTATCACATTGAGCTTCCCTTAGGAAGTCCTACCTCATCACCTAGTATCTGAAACCCTAGAAGATCAGTTAAAGATGATTGTTTATCTACAAGGACTCCTTAGATCATGAAAAGTCCATAAAGCGCAGGAGACGCTAATTGTTGTGATTGTGGGACATCGTCCAATTGTTATCACTTAGATTACCTCTTTGACCCATAGCCTTTCCCTCCATAGGGCCTACTACATTTTGGTAACACAACCTACAACATAAAAGTAAATGTCTTGCCACATACAAGGAGACATAATAATAGCAAATCTCAATGAGGTTGAGAAGTGAGTGAAGGTGAGAAGAGGACAAGGAAGGATAGGTGGCAAAGGTAGATATCAACTAGTGGAGGAAAGAGAGATCAAATTTACTAAAGCCGGGACCAAAAAACTGAACCAAATATGCAAGAGGGGACAACGATAGAGATGAACAATTGAAGCCAAGAAGTAAGAGGTGGCAACATTGTTTGGGATAGCAAATGAAGGAGGCGAGAATTGAGAACTCTAGAGCACAAATAAAGAAGGAAAGATGAAAAAGTTGACAATCTTAGCATTGAACTAGGGAATGCTATAGATGAGTGTAAGAGAGATCAAATTTACTGAAGCCAGGACCAAAAAACTGAACCAAATATGCAAGAGGGGACAACAATAGAGATGAACAATTGAAGCCAAGAAGTAAGAGGTGGCAACATTGTTTGGGATAACAAATGAAGGAGGCGAGAATTGAGAACTCTGGAGCACAAATAAAGAAGGAAAGATGAAAAATTTGACAATCTTAGCATTGAACTAGGGAATGCTATAGATGAGTGGAAGAAAGCATTGGATAAATTGTTAGAGATGCGATCCCATAGTTGCAATCTATGGGATGCGACAACCAAGAACAAATTCCTTAATAGGCAATGGAGAGGCACAGTCATTGGTCCCATCTAAGAAAAAACCATCTTTAATCGGGCACTACATGAGAAAACGACCTAGAGAGACCCATTAGTGGTGATGTAGCCAAGGAAAGGGTAAATCAAAGAAAGAGAGAGAGAGGATATAGGAAAAAGGGTTCATTATTAAAAGTATGAATGGGGGTGATATTATTTTTTTTAGAAAACCTCACCACATAAGGCCTAGGTTTCTCTCACAATGGTCCCTCCCAAAAGGATAGCATCGCTCAACTTGGAAGAGCATATTAATTATGGAAACCTTATGAGCCAAGTCTAATCCACAAGCCACTAGAGAAAGGTTAGTACTAGAAGGAAAGGATTTCATTCAACATTCGATGGGTCAAGAAAAGAGAAGAATAATATGCGAAAGAAAGCATCATGCAACATTTTCATCTCTTACAGTGATATGCGATCATCAGGAGGTGGATCTACTATGACTCATGATTTATTGAAGCCCTTGTTGAGTAGCCCTATAAAGGTGAGGTGATCAGTTATTGTACTTTTCCCCTCACTTTCTCATTATCTTTGTTCCCCAAATCAACCATATCCATATGTATGCACACCTCTTTGGCTATGACCATCATTCTTCATGGAAGTCTCCAAGTTTGTAATGCATTAGAGATCCCTAATGCAGTGAGCCACATCCTCCAAGACAGTGAAGAAATATCTTGCCACCTCCAACTCAAGAGTAATCAAATTCAAGTCAAGGCACTCTTAACGCCCCCCTTTGATGTCCCATTTGCCTCTTTTAGGTACCTTCAAAACGAGGTGACTTCCCCTGGTGCAAGAATGAGGTTAAAAGAGGTAACATGGAAAATGTGTTGAGTAAGCAAGATGTAAAAGCAAGTCAAGGACACATCATAGACTAAGGGAAACTAATGTGCAAGAAAGTTCAAGCCTTAAAACACACAAAAAGCAGGCAAATGGATCCAGACAAGGAGTTTCCTCTGCCCTTTCTACCCATTGGACCATGTAGAGGTCAATTTGGAGGAATGTTGAGGCAAAACAGAAGGTCATTTAAGTCTCCAAACAATCCAATCGACATTTCGAGTCAAAATCAAGCAACCAACCTAAAAGCATGATTTGAATCATCTTTGCACCAAGCAAAGGGAGGTTGTCCACATTATACTAGTCGTTGGAAAGCACAATGTCCTCATTAAAGCAACATTGTGCAAACAAAGAGGAATTTTTTACTTCCTAACCACTCAAGTTTATTTTTCAAGCAATGTCAAGCTATTCTTGATGGAACGTTGTACCCTTAGGTCAATTCAGACCTCCTTTTGTCAAAACTAACCTCTAATTGGTGGGATGTCTCACCTATTTTTAGTTTTAGGTAACGTAATGAAATGACTTGTAGTTTGACTTAATCGTCAAGCATATTGTCGATGAAAAGTCACTTGTTTTTTCAATCAAAAGGAGGAAAGGTGTTGAGATCATAACCTATAAATAGAGAAATCTCCCTTGTTTGCAGATCATTGTGAATTGTTGAAATCAGTTTTCCATAATGTGAAACATTTTCATGAAATTTTTGGTGTTCATCATGAATTATATTTCTTGGTTGATTTCACATATTTCTTAAGGGGATTTGTGGATAACTAAAGAATACTACAAAAACTAACTAAATCAACCCATTTGATAGGAAGCTTGGTCACTTGCTTAGGGATGTCTCGGGTTTTACTCGCACATCTCTGTTGTTGATGTAAGGTAGAGTTTGTTTCTTCTTGTTGGGCCATACCCTAGTGCTCCTCAAGAAGGGATTCGATTTATTTTGCATCATAGTTAATCTATTTGATGAAGGATTTTCCCTAAGTATAATCCTTTCTAGTAGGGCTTAGTTTCAAAACTTGTTCTTGATTAGGCATGAGCTGATTCAACTTATGGGGTTCCACCACTGGCCATAATCCACAATCATTGATCAACCAACTCAAGAGGGGCATCGATTTGACCCCATAGACCTAGTGGAAATAAGGCACACTCTTTATTCCACCAAACAACCATCTCTTTTTACTAAATTCTGCAATTGTCCTTAAATTTTTATTATTCAAAAAGCCCTAGGAATAGAAAAATATATACATAAAATAATATATAGATGGCCCAGGGAGCAGAGATCAAATGGCTCAATATATCAACTACACCGGTGGTTTCACAAAAAGAAATCCTAGAAGAGAAGCAATAATTCACAAAACCCTAGATCACGTGCAAGTTTGTTCTAGGTCTCTTATAGGGAGCTAAAACCCTTCTGAAGTGCCATATTATCAGATTGAGCTTCCCTTAGGAAGTCCTACCTCATCACCTAGTACCTCAAACCCTAGAACATGAGTTAAAGATTATTGTTTATCTATTGGGACTCCTCACATCATGAAAATTCCATAGAGCACAGGGGACACTAGTTGTTGTGACTATGGGACATCGTCCCATTGTTATCACTTAGTTTACCTCTTTGACCCATAGCCTTTCCCTCGCTAGGGCCTGCTAGATTTTGGTAACACGGCGTACAACATAAAAGTAAATGGCTTGCCACATACAAGGATACGCTAAAAATAGCAAATATCAATGAGGTTGAGAAGCGAGCGAAGGTGAGAAGAGGACAAGGAAGGACAGGTGGCAAAGATAGAGATAGACTAGTGGAGGAAAGAGACATCAAATTTACTGAAGCCAAGACCAAAACATTGAACCAAATATGCAATAGGGGACAACAATAGAGATGAACAATTGAAGCCAAGAATTAAGAGGTGGCAACATTATTTGAGATAGCAAATGAAAGAGGTGGGAATTGAGAACTCTGGAGCACAAATAAAGAAGGAAAGATGAAATGTTGACAATCTTAGCGTTGAACTGGGGAATGCATTAGACGAGCGGAAGAAAGCATTGGAGCAATAGTTAGAGATGTGATCCCATAGCTGCAGTCTATAGGATGCGACAACCAAGACCAAATTCCTTAATAGGCAATGAAGAGGCACGGTCTTGGTCCCATCTAAGAAGAAGCGATCTCAAGTTGGGCCCTACCTGAGAAACGACCTTGAGAGACCCATTACTGGTGATGTAGCCAAGGAAAGGGGAAAACATAAAAAACAAAGAGAGAGAGGATATAGGAAAAAGGGTTCATTATTAAAAGTAAGAATGGGGGTGCTATTATTTTTTTGAGAAAACCTCACCACATAAGGCCTAGGTTTCTCTCACAATGGTCCCTCCCAAAAGCAGAGCATCACTCAACTTGGAAGAGCATATTAATTATGGAAACCTTATGAGGCTAGTCTAATCCACAAGCCATTAGAGAAAGGCTAGTACTACACGGAGTTGTCCACACGTCTACAAGAAAGTCCCCATTTGAAACTTGTTTTGGATATTTTCCACCTTAACCTTTCAATATTGCATATGGGTAGCGAGGAGGAGTGAATGAAGACATTATAGGAGATGCTTTGAGAGCTGAAAAAATTATAGAAAAGATCAGGCACACACAACAAAATTTGCAGGTGAAGTATAAGGCCAGGAATGATTAGCAGAGAACAGAGAAATCACTCATGGTGGGAGATAGAGTATGGCTACAGTTGAAGAAGGAAAGGTTGCAGTGGCCTGGTAAGAAAATCAAGGCTCTAAGGTATGGAATCTTTGAGATACAGGAAAAGGTGGGTGATAATGCCTATCGACTGAGTTTATCACCATGTGGGCACATTTATTCAATTGTAAATGTATGCACACTATATCTTTCTTCCCCAAATCAACCATATCCATATGTATGCACACCTCTTTGGCTATGACCATCATTCTTCATGGAAATCTCAAAGTTTGTGATGCATTAGAGATCCCTAATCCAGTGACACACATCTTCCAAGGCAGTGGAAAAATATCTTGCGACCTCCAATTCAAGAGTAATCAAATCCAAGTCAAGGCACTCTTAATGACCCCTTTAATGTCCCATTTGACCCCTTTAATGTCCCATTTGCATCTTTTAGGTACTTTCAAAACGAGGTGTGACTTCCCCTGGTGCAGGAATGAGGTTAAAAGAGGTAACATGGAAAATATGTTGAGTAAGCAAGATGTAAAAGCAAGTCAAGGACACATCATAGACTAAGGGTAACTAATGTTCAAAAAAGTTCAAGCCTTATAGGTCAATTTGGAGGAATGTTGAGGCAAAACAAAAGGTCATTTATGTCTCCGAGCAATCCAAGGGACATTTCGAGTCAAAATGAAGCAAGGAGCCTAAAAGCATGGTTTGAATCATCTTTGCACCAAGCAAAGGGTGGTTGTCCACATTATACTAGCTGTTGGAAAGCACAACGTCCTCATTCTAGCAACATTGTGCAAACAAAGTGGAATTTTTTACTTCTTAACCACTCAAGTTTATTTTTCAAGCAATGTCAAGCTATTCTTGATGGAACGTTGTACCCTTAGGTCAATTCAGACCTCCTTTTGTCAAAACTAACCTCTAATTGGTGGGATGTCTCACCTATTTTTAGTTTTAGATAACGTAATGAAATGACTTGTAGTTTGACTTAATCGTCAAGCATATTGTCGATGAAAAGTCACTTGTTTTTTCAATCAAAAGGAGGAAAGATGTTGAGATCCTAACCAATAAATAGAGAAATCTCCCTCGTTTGCAAATCATTGTGAATTGATGAAAACGGTTTTCCATAATGTGAAACATTTTCATGAAATCTTTGGTGTTCATCATGAATTATATTTCTTGGTTTGGACTTGTGGATAACTAAAGAATACTAAAAAAAATAACTAGATCAACCCATTTGAAAAGAAGCTTGGTCACTTGCTAATGGATGTCTAGGGTTTTACTCGCATATCTCTCTTGTTGATGTAAGGTAGAGTTTGTTTCTTCTTGCTGGCCATGCCCTAGTGCTCCTCACTAAGCAATTCGGTTTATTTTGCATCATAGTTGATCTATTTGTTGAAAGATTTTCCCCAAGTATAATCCTTTTTAGTAGGGCTTGGTTTCAAAACTTGTTCTTGATTAGGCGCGAGCTCATTTAACTTATGGGGTTCCACCTCCAACCATAATCCACAATCCACAATCATTGATCAACCAACTCAACCAACTCAAGAGGGAGCTAAAAACCTTCTAAAGTGCCATATTATCACATTGAGCTTCCTTTGGGAAGTCCTACCTCATCACCTAGTACCTCAAACCCTAGAAGATCAGTTAAAGATGATTGTTTATCTACTGGGAATCCTCAGATCATGAAAAGTCCATAAAGAGCAGGGGACACTAGTTGTTGTGACTTTGGGACATTGTCCCACTGTTATCACTCAGTTTACCGCTTTGACCCATAGCCTTTCCCTCGCTACGGCCTCTTAGATTTTGGTAACACAACCTACAACATAAAAGTAAATGGCTTGCCACATACAAGGAGACGATAACAATAGCAAATCTCAATGAGGTTGAGAAGTGAGTGAAGGTGAGAAGAGGACAAGGAAGGACAGGTGGCAAAGGTAGAGATCAACTAGTGGAGGAAAGAGAGATCAAATTTCCTGAAGCCAGGACCAAAACAATAAACCAAATGCACAAGAGGGGACAACAATAGAGATGGACAATTGAAGCCAAGAAGTAAGAGGTGGCAACATTGTTTGAGATAGCAAATGAAAGAGGCGAGAATCTTTTCATGATGCTTTGTTTCAGTTTATGAAATCTACGCATGGCCTTATTTCTCCATTCTTATTTATGACTAGTACCAAGTTAGCCACCCAATCTGAATACCTAAAAGGAATGATGATCTTGGCATCACATAATTTATTGACTTCTTTTTGTACCAGGGGGGAAGCATGGGATTCAATTGTCTTTGCTTTTGTATGAAGGTTTTGATGTCCTCCTTCAGGGGTATTTGATGCCGGAAAATGGTAGGGTCATAGGTCTTGAGATCTTCATATTTCCAGGCAAATGCATCTATTGAGAACTTCAGAGCAAAAATAAGGAAGCAAAGATGAAAAAGTTGACAATCTTTGCGTTGAACTGGGCAATGCAATAGACGACTGGAAGAAAGCATTGGAGCAATGGTTAGAGATGTGATCCCATAGCCGCAGTCTATAGGATGCAACAACCAAGACCAAATTCCTTAATAGGCAATGGAGAGGCACAGTCATTGGTCCCATCTAAGAAAAAGCCATCTCAAGACGGGCCCTACCTGAGAAAACGACCTAGAGAGACCCATTAGTGGTGATGTAGCCAAGGAAAGGGGAAAACATAAAAAACAAAGAGAGAGAGGATATAGGAAAAAGGGTTCATTATTAAAAGTAAGAATGGGGGTGCTATTATTTTTTTTTAGAAAACCTCACCACATAAGGCTTAGGTTTCTCTCACAATGGTCCCTCCCTAAACCAGAGCATTCCAAAACTAGAACATCGCTCAACATGGAAGAGCATATTAATTATGGAAACCTTATGAAGCTAGTCTAATCAACAAGCCACTAGAGAAAGGTTAGTACTAAAGAATTTCTTAAGGGGATTTGTGGATAACTAAAGAATACTAAAAAAACTAACTAGATCAACCCATTTGAAAGGAAGCTTGGTCACTTGCTAAGAGATGTCTAGGGTTTTACTCGCACATCTCTCTTGTTGATGTAAGATAGAGTTTGTTTCTTCTTATTGGGCCATGCCTTAGTGATCCTCACCAAGTGATTCAGTTTATTTTGCATCATAGTTGATCTATTTGTTGAAGGATTTTCCCTAAGTATAATCCTTTCTAGTAGGGCTTGGTTTCAAAACTTGTTCTTGATTAGGCGCGAGCTCATTTAAATTATGGGGTTCTGCCTCTGGCCATAATCCAGAATTGTTGATCAACCAACTCAATAGGGGCATTGATTTGACCCCACAGACCTAGTGGAAATAAGGCACACTCCTTATTCTGCAATTGTCCTTAATTTTTATTATTCAAAATGTCCTAAGAATAGAAAAATATATACAAAAAATAAATTCTGCAATTGTCCTTAATTTTTATTATTCAAAATGCCCTAAGAATAGAAAAATATATACAAAAAATAATATATAGATGGCTCAAGGAGCAGAGATCAAATGGCTCAATGTATCAACTACACTGGTGTTTTCACAAAAAGAAACCCTAGAAGAGAAACGATAATTCACAAAACCCTAGATCACGTGCAAGTTTCTTCTAGGTCTCTTATAGGGAGCTAAAACCCTTCTGAAGTGCCATATTATCACATTGAGCTTCCTTTAGGAAGTCCTACCTCATCACCTAGTACCTCAAACCCTAGAAGATCAGTTAAAGATGCTTGCTTATCTACTAGGAATCCTCAAATCATGAAAAGTCCATAAAGCGCAGGGGACACTAGTTGTTGTGACTTTGGGACATTGTCCCATTGTTATCACTTAGTTTACCGCTTTGACCCATAGCCTTTCCCTCATTGTGGCCTGCTAGATAACACGGCCTACAACATAAAAGTAAATGGCTTGCCACATACAAGGAGACGATAACAATAGCAAATCTCAATGAGGTTGAGAAGCGAGTGAAGGTGAGAAGAGCACAAGGAAGGAAAGAGAGATCAAATTTCCTGAAGCTAGGACCAAAAAACTTAACCAAATGCGCAAGAGGGGACAACAATAGATATGGAAAATTGAAGCCAAAAAGTAAGAGGTGGCAACATTGTTTGCGATAGCAAATGAAACAAGCGAGAATTGAGAACTCTGGAGCAAAAATAAAGAAGCAAAGATGAAAAAGTTGACAATCTTAGCGTTGAACTGGAGAATTCAATAGACGAGTGGAAGAAAGCATTGGAGCAATGGTTAGAGATGTGATCCCATAGTTGCAGTTTATAGGATGCAACAACCAAGACCAAATTCCTTAATAGGCAATGGAGAGGTACGATAATTGGTCCCATCTAAGAAAAAGCCATCTCAAGTCGGGCCCTACCTGAGAAAACGACCTAGAGAGACCCATTAGTGGTGATGTAGCCAAGGAAATGGGAAAGCATAAAAAGCAAAGAGAGGATTTAGGAAAAAGGGTTCATTATTAAAAGTAAGAATGGGGGTGCTATTATTTTTTTGAGAAAACCTCACCACGTAAGGCTTAGGTTTCTCTCATAATGGTCCCTCCCAAAACCAGAGCATCGCTCAACTTGGAAGAGCATATTAATTATGGAAACCTTATGAGGCTAGTCTAATCAACAAGCCACTAGAGAAAGGTTAGCACTAAAGAGTTTCTTAAGGGGATTTGTGGATAACTAAAGCATACTACAAAAACTAACTAGATGTAAGACAAAGTTTGTTTCTTCTTGTTGGGCCATGCCCTAACGCTCCTCAACAAGGGATTCATTTTATTTTGCATCATAGTTGATCTATTTGTTGAAGGATTTTCCTTAAGTATAGTCCTTTCTAGTAGGGTTTGGTTTCAAAACTTGTTCTTGATTAGGCGCGAGCTCACTTAAATTATGGAGTTCCGCCTCTGGCCATAATCCACAATCATTGATCAAGCAACTCAAGAGGGGCATTGATTTGACCCCATAGACCTAGTGGAAATAAGGCACACTCCTTATTCCAGCAAACAACCATCTCTTTTTACTAAATTCTGCAATTGTCCTTAATTTTTATTATTCAAAATGCCCTAAGAATAGAAAAGTATATACATAAAATAATATATAGATGGCTCAGGGAGCAGAGATCAAATGGCTCAATGTATCAACTACACTGGTGGTTGGTTTCACAAAAAGAAACCCTAGAAGAGAAACGATAATTCACAAAACCCTAGATCACATGCAAGTTTCTTCTAGGTCTCTTATAGGGAGCTAAAACCCTTTTGAAGTGCCATATTATCACATTGAGCTTCCCTTAAGAAGTCCTACCTCATCACCTAGTACCTCAAACCCTAGAACATCAATTAAAGATGATTGTTTATCTACTAGGACTCCTCACATCATGAAAAGTCCATAAAGAGCAGGGGACACTAGTTGTTGTGATTGTGGGACATCATCCCATTGTTAGCACTTTGTTTACCTCTTTGACCCATAGCCTTCCCCTCACAAGGGCCTACTAGATTTTGGTAACATAGCCTACAACATAAAAGTAAATGGCTTTCCACATACAAGGAGACGATAAAAATAGCAAATCTCAATGAGGTTGAGAAGTGAGTGAAGGTGAGAATAGGACAAGAAAGGATAGGTGGCAAAGGTAGGGATCAACTAGTGGAGGAAAGAGAGATCAAATTTACTAAAGCCAAGACCAAAAAACTGAACCAAATACGCAAGAGGGGACAACAATAGAGATGAACAATTGAAGCCAAGAAGTAAGAGGTGGCAACAATATTTGAGATAGCAAATGAAAGATGCAGAATTGAAACTTTGGAGGACAAATAAAGAAGGAAAGATGAAACATTGACAATCTTAGCATTGAACTAGGGAATGCAATAGACGCGTGGAAGAAAGCATTGGAGCAATGGTTGGAGATGTGATCCCATAGCTGCAGTCTATAGGATGTGACAACCAAGACCAAAGTCCTTAATAGGCAATGGAGAGGCACGGTCATTGGTGCCATCTAAGATGAAGCCAACTAAAGCCAGGCCCTACCTAAGAAAACGAACTAGAGAGACCCATTATTGGTGATGTAGCCAAGAAAACAGGAAAGAAAAAAACAGAGAGAGAGGATACAGGAAAAAGGGTTCATTATTAAAAGTAAGAATGGGGGTGCTATTATTTTTTTGAGAAAACCTCACCACATAAGGCCTAGGTTTCTCACACAATGGTCCCTCCCAAAAGGGATCATCGCTCAACTTGGAAGAGCATACTAATTATGGAAACCTTACGAGGCTGGTTTAATCCACAAGCCACTAGAGAAAGGTTAGTACTAGAAGGAAAGTATTTCATTCAGAATTCAATGGGTCAAGAAAATAGAAGAATAGTATGCGAAAGAAAGCATCATGCAACATTCTTATCTCTTACGATGATATGTGAACATTAGGAGATGGATCTACCATGACTCATGATTTATGGGAGCCCTTGTTGAGTAGCCCTATAAGGGAGATCACTTATTGTACTTTTCCCCTCAGTTTCCCATTATCTCAATGCAATCTCTGTTCCCCAAATCAACCATATCCATATGTATGCACACCTCATTGTTTATGACCATCTTTCTTCATGGATGTCTCAGAGTTTGTGATGCATTAGAGATCCCTAATGCAGTGACCCACATCGAAGGCAGTGGAAAATTATTTTGCGACCTCCAACTCAAGAGTAATCAAATCCAAGTCAAGGCACGTCAAGGCACTCTTAGCGCCCCCTTTAATGTCCCATTTGCATCTTTTAGGTACCTTCAAAATGAGGTGACTTCCCTTGGTGCAAGAATGAGGTTAAAAGAGGTAACATGGAAAATGTGTTGAGTAAGCAAGATGTAAAAGCAAGTCAAGGACACATCATAAACTAGGGGCAACTAATGTGCAAGAAATTTCAAGCCTTAAACCACACAAAAAACATGCAAATGGATCCAGACAAGGAGTTTCCTCTACCCTTTCTATGCATTGGACCATGTAGAGGTCAATTTGGAGGAATGTTGAGGCAAAACAGAAGGGTCATTTATGTCTCCAAGCAATCCAAAGGACATTTCGAGTCAAAATGAAGCAAGGAGCCTAAAAGCATGGTTTGAATCATCTTTGCACCAAGCAAAGGGAGGTTGTCCACATTATATTAGTCGTTGGAAAGCACAACGTCCTCATTCAAGCAACATTGTGCAAACAAAGTGGAATTTTTTACTTCCTAACCACTTAAATTAATTTTTCAAGCAATGTCAAGCTATTCTTGATGGAACATTGTACCCTTAGGTCAATTCAAACCTCCTTCTGTCAAATCTAACCTCTAATTGCTGGGATGTGAAACATTTTCATGAAATCATTGGTATTCATCATGAATTATATTTCTTGGTTTGGATTTGTGGATAACTAAAGAATACTACAAAAGCTAACTAGATCAACCCATTTGAAAGGAAGCTTGGTCACTTGCTAAGGGATGTCTAAGGTTTTACTCGCACATCTCTCTTGTTGATGTAAGGTAGAGTTTGTTTCTTCTTGTTGGGCCATGCCCTAGTGCTCCTAAGCTTGGTCACTTGCTAAGGGATGTCTAAGTTTTTATTTGCACATCTCTCTTGTTGATGTAAGGTAGAGTTTGTTTCCTCTTGTTGGGCCATGCCCTAGTGCTCCTCACTAAGGGATTCAGTTTATTTTGCATCATAATTAATCTATTTGTTGACGGATTTTCCATAAGTATAATCCTTTCTAGTATGGCTTCATTTCAAAACTTGTTCTTGATTAGGCGCGAGCTCATTTAACTTATGGGGTTCCACCTCCGTCCATAATCCATAATCATTGATGAAAGGCATCGATTTGACCCCATAGACCTAGTGGAAATAAGGCACACTCCTTATTCGACCAAACAACCATCTGCTTTTACAAAATTCTGCAATTTTCCTTAATTTTTATTATTCAAAATGCCCTAAGAATAGAAAAATATATACATAAAATAATATATAGATGGCTTAGGGAGCAGAGATCAAGTGGCTCATTGTATCAACTACACCAGTGGTTTCACAAAAGGAAGCACTAGAAGACAAACGATAATTCACAAAACCCTAGATCGTGTGCAAGTTTCTTCTAGGTCTCTTATAGGGAGCCAAAACCCTTCTGAAGTGCCATATTATCACATTGAGCTTCCCTTGGGAAGTCCTACCTCATCACCAAGTACCTCAAACCCTAGAACATCATTTAAAGATGATCTTTTATCTACTGGGACTCCTCACATTATGAGGAGTTCATAAAGAGCATGGGACATTAGTTATCGCGATTGTGGGACATCGTCCCATTGTTATCACTTAGTTTACCGCTTTGACCCATGGCCTTTCCCTCCCTAGGGCCTACTAGATTTTGGTAACAAATCCTACAACATGAAAGTAAATGGCTTGCCACATACAAGGAGACGATAACAACAACAAATCTCAATGAGGTTGAGAAGCGAGTGAAGGTGAGAAGAGGACAAGGAAGGAGAGGTGGCAAAAGGTAGAGATCAACTAGCGGAGGAAAGAGAGATGAAAATGTTGACAATCCTAGCGTCGAAATGGGGAATGCAATAGACGAGTGGAAGAAAGCATTGGAGCAATGGTTAAAGATGTGATCTCATAGCTGCAGCGTATAGGATGCAACAACCAAGACCAAATTCCTTAATAGGCAATGGAGAGGCACGGTCATTGGTCCCATCTAAGAAGAAGCCATCTCAAGTCGGGCCCTACCTGAGAAAACGACGTAAAGAAACCCACTAGTGGTGATGTAGCCAAGGAAAGGGGAAAACAAAAAAGACAGAGTGAGACGATATAGGAAAAGGGTTCCCTATTAAAAGTAAGAATGGGAGTGCTATTATTTTTTTGAGAAAACCACACCACATAAGGCCTAGGTTTCTCTCACAATGGTCCCTCCCAAAACCAGAGCATCGTTCAACTTGGAAGAGCATATTAATTATGGAAAGCTTATGATGCTAGTCTAATCCACAAGCCACTAGAGAAAGGTTAGTACTAGAAGGAAAGGATTTCATTTAGCATTAGATGTGTTAGGAAAAGAGAAGAATAGTATGCGAAAGAAAGCATCATACAACATTCTTATCTCTTACGGTGATATGTGAACATTAGGAGGTGGATCTACTATGATTGATGATTTATGGGAGCCCTTGTTGAGTAGCCCTATAAAGGTGATCAATTATTGTACTTTTCCCCTCACTTTCCCATTATCTAATTGCAATCTTGGTTCCCCAAATCAACCATATCCATACGTATGCACACCTCTTTGGCTATGACCAATATTCTTCATGGAAGTCTCAAAGATTGTGACGCGTTAGAGATCCCTAATGAAGTGACCCACATCCTCCAAGGTAGTGGAAAAATATCTTGTGACCTCCAACTCAAGAGTAATCAAATCCGCCGCTTTTCCTAGCCCCAGCTGCTGAGGTAGGGCTCTGACCGATGCACTTCGTTCCTTTCCCTTTAGGCACTCTTCTCCTTACGGTATCCTCGACCCGCCCGGGCCGGGCGCACCCTAGATAGTTTGAATAGGAGTCTCCCCAGCGGTCATCTCATCTCTATTATGTACGTAACACGAATCAACATGAAATATATCAACATGAAATAGATGCATGCATTATGGATGGAGTTCATGTGTATGGCCGAGCGCCAATCAATAGGTCTAGTCCACATGATTGGTTTAATGCTTGGTCGAGAAGTCAACCGATATTACGAAGTAAGGCACTCTTAACGCCCCCTTTAATGTCCCATTTGCATCTTTTAGGTACCTTCAAAACGAGGTGACTTCCCCTGGTGCGGGAATTAGGTTAAAAGAGGTAACATGGAAAATGTGTTGAGTAAACAAGATGTAAAAGCAAGTCAAGGACACATCATAAACTAAGGGCAACTAATGTATAACAAAGTTCAAACTTTAAAACACACAAAAAGAAGGAAAATGCATCCAAACAAGGAGTTTCCTCTGCCCTTTCTACCCATTGGACCATGTAGAGGTCAATTTGGTGGAATGTTGAGGTAAAACAGAAGGTCATTTAAGTCTCCAAGCAATCCATGGGGCATTTCGAGTCAAAATCAAGCAATGAGTCTAAAGGCATGGTTTGAATCATCTTCGCACCAAGCAAAGGGAGGTTGTCAACATTATACTAGGCGTTGGAAAGCACAATGCCCTCATTCAAGGAACATTGTTCAAACAAAGTGGAATTTTTTACTTCCTAACCACTCAAGTTAATTTTTCAAGCAATGTCAAGCTATTCTTGATGGAACGTTGTACCCTTAGGTCAATTCAGACCTTCTTTTGTCAAATCTAACCTCTAATTGGTGCGATGTCTCACCTATTTCAGTTTTAGGTAATGTAATGAAATAAGTTGTAGTTTGACTTAATCGTTAATGGATGAAAATTCACTTGTTTTTACAATTAATAAGAGGAAAGATGTTGACATCTTAACCTATAAATAGAGAAATCTTCCACGTTTGCAGATCATTCTGAATTGTTGAAAAATATTTTCCATAATGTGAAACATTTTCATGAAAGCTTTGGTGTTCATCATGAATTATATTTCTTGGTTGATTTCACATATTTCTTAAGGGGATTTGTGGATAACTAAAGAATACTACAAAAACTAGCTAGATCAACCCATTTTAAAAGAAGCTTGGTCACTTGCTAAGGGATGTCTAGGGTTTTACTCGCACATCTCTATTGTTGATGTAAGGTAGAGTTTGTTTCTTCTTGTTGGGCCATGCCCTAGTGCTCGTCACCAAGGGATTATTTTGCATCATAGTTAGTCTATTTAGTGAAGGATTTTCCCTAAGTATAATCCTTTCTAGTAGGGCTTGGTTTCAAAACTTGTTCTTGATTGTCTTTATTCCACCAAACAACCATCTCTTTTTACTAAATTCTGCAATTGCCCTTAATTTTTATTATTGAAAAATCCCTAAGAATGGAAATATATATATATAAAATAATATATAGATGGCTCAGGGAGCAGAGATCAAATGGCTCAATGTATCAACTACATCGGTGGTTTCACTAAAAGACACCCTAGAAGAGAAACAATAATTCATAATACCCTAGATCACATGCAAGTTTCTACTAGGTCTCTTAAAGGGAGCTAAAAATATATACATAAAATAATATATAGATGGCTTAGGGAGTAGAGATCAAATGGCTCAATGTATCAACTACACCAGTGGTTTCACAAAAAGAAACCCTAGAAGAGAAACAATAATTTACAAAACCCTAGATCACGTGCAAGTTTCTGCTAGGTCTCTTATAGGGAGCTAAAACCCTTCTAAACTTCCATGTTATCACATTGACCTTCACTTAGGAAGTCTTGACTCAAATGTAACCTCTAATTGGTGGGATGTCTCACCTACTTTCAGTTTTAGGTAATGTAATGAGACGACTTGTAGTTTGACTTAATCGTCGAGCATATTGGGGATGAAAAGTCACTTGTTTTTTCAATCAAAAGGGGGAAAGATGCTGAGATCCTAATCTATAAATAGAGAAATCTCCCTAGTTTGCAGATCATTGTGAATTGATGAAATCTGTTTTCCATAATGTGAAACATTTTCATGAAATCTTAGATATTCATCATGAATTATATTTCTTGGTTTGCATTTGTGGATAACTAAAGAACACTACAAAAACTAACTAGATCAACCCATTTGAAAGGAAGCTTGGTCACTTGCTAAGGGATCTCTAGGGTTTTACTCGCACATCTCTCTTGTTGATATAAGGAAGAGTTTGTTTCTTCTTGTTGGGCCATGCCCTAGTGCTCCTCACTAAGCGATTCGGTTTATTTTGCATCATAGTTGATCTATTTGTTGAAGGATTTTCCCTAAGTATAATCCTTTCTAGTGGGGCTTGGTTTCAAAACTTGTTCTTGGTTCCTCCTCAAGCCATAATCCACAATCATTGATCAACCAACTCAAGAGGGGCATTGATTTGACCCCATAGACCTAGTGGAAATAAGGCACACTCCTTATTCCACCAAACAACCATCTCTTTTTACTAAATTATGCAATTGTCCTTAATTTTTATTATTTAAAATGCCCTAAGAATAGAAAAATATATACATAAAATAATATATAGATGGCTCAGGGAGTAGAGATCAAATGGCTCAATGTATCAACAACATCGGTGTTTTTACAAAAAGAAACCCTAGAAGAGAAACGATAATTCACAAAACCCTAGATCACAAGCACGTTTCTTCTAGGTCTCTTATAGGGAGCTAAAACCCTTCTGAAGTGCCATATTATCATATCTTTATCTACTGGAACTCCTCAGATCATCAAAAGTCCATAAAGCGCAAGGGACACTAGTTGTGACTGTGGGACATCGTCCCGCTGTTATCACTTAGTTTACCTCTTTGACACATAGCCTTTCCCTCCCTAGGGCCTTCTAGATTTTGGTAACACAATCTACAACATAAAGTAAATGGCTTGCCACATACAAGGAGACGATAACAATAGAAAGCGAGTGAAGGTGAGAAGAAGACAAGGTAGGACAGGTCGCTAAGGTAGAGATCAACTAGTGGAGAAAAGAGAGATCAAAATTACTGAAGCCAAGACCAAAAAACTGAACCAAATACGCAAAAGGGGACAACAATAGAGATGAACAATTGAAGCCAAGAAGTAAGAGGTGGCAACATTGTTTGAGATAGCAAACGAAACAGGCGAAAATTGACAACTTTGGAGCACAAATAAAGAAGGAAAGATGAAAAAGTTGACAATCTTAGCATTGAACTGGGGAATGCAATAGATGAGTGGAAGAAAGCATTGCAACAATGGTTAGAGATGTGATTCACTAGCTGTAGTCCATAGGATGCGACAACCAAGACCAAATTCCTTAATAGGCAATGGAGAGGCGCGACCATTGGTCCCATCTAAGAAGAAGCCATCTCAAGTCGGGCCCTACCTGAGAAAACAACCTAGAGAGACCCATTAGTGGTGATGTAGCCAAGGAAAGGGGAAAGCATAAAAAACAAGGAGAGAGAGGATATAGGAAAAAGGGTTCATTATTAAAAGTAAGAGTGCAGGTGCTATTATTTTTTTGAGAAAACCTCACCACATAAGGCCTAGGTTTCTCTCACAATGGTCCCTCCCAAAACCAGAGCATCACTCAACTTGGAAGAGCATATTAATTATGGAAACCTTATGAGGCTAGTCTAATCCACAAGCCACTAGAGAAAGGTTAGTACTACAAGGAAAGGATTTCATTTAGCATTCAATGGGTCAGGAAAAGAGAAGAATAGTATGCGAAAGAAAGCAGCATGAAACATTCTTATCTCTTACGGTGATATGCGAACATCGGGAGGTGGATCTACTATGACTCATGATTTATGGGAGCCCTTGTTGAGTAGCCCTATAATGGTGATCACTTATTGTACTTTTCCCTTCACTTTCCCATTATCTCAATGGAATCTTTGACTCCCAAATCAACCATATCCATATGTATGCACACCTCTTTGGCTATGACCATCATTCTTCATGGAAGTCTCAAAGTTTGTGATGCATTAGAGATCCCTAATGCAGTGACCCACATCCTCCAAGGCAGTGGAAAAATATCTTGTGACCTCCAACTCGAGTAATCAAATCCAAGTCAAGGCACTCTTAAAGCCCCCTTTAAGGTCCCATTTGCCTCTTTTAGGTACCTTCAAAATGAGGTGACTTCCTCTAGTGTAGGAATGAGGTTAAAAGAGGTGACATGGAAAATGTGTTGAGTAAGCAAGATGTAAAAGCAAGTCAAGGACACATCATAGACTGCGGGCAACTAATGTGCAAGAAAGTTCAAGTCTTAAACCACAATAAAAGAAAGCAAATGGATCCAGACAAGGAGGTTCCTCTGCCCTTTCTACCCATTGCACCATGTAAAGGTCAGTTTGGAGGAATGTTGAGGCAAAACAGAAGGTCGTTTAAGTCTCCAAGCAATCTAAGGGGCATTTCGAGTCAAAATCAAGCAACGAGCCTAAAAGCATGGGTTGAATCATCTTTGCACCACGCAAATGGAGGTTGTCCACACTATACAACCCGTTGCAAAGCACAATTCCCTTATTGAAGCAACATTGTGCAAACAAAGTGGAATATTTTACTTCCTAACCACTCAAGTTAATTTTTCAAGCAATGTCAAGCTATTCTTGATGGAATGTTGTACCCTTGGGTCAATTCAGACCTCCTTTTGTCAAATCAAACCTCTAATTGGTGGGATGTCTCACCTATTTTTAGATTTAAGTAATGTAATGAAATAACTTGTAGTTTGACTTAATTGTCAAGAATATTGTGGATGAAAAGTCACTTGTTTTTCCAATCAAAAGGAGGAAAGATGTTGAGATCATAAACTATAAATAGAGAAATCTCCCTCGTTTGCAGATCATTGTGAATTGTTGAAATCGGTTTTCCATAATGTGAAACATTTTCATGAAATCTTTGGTGTTCGTCATGAATTATATTTCTTGGTTGATTTCTCATACTTCTTAAGGGGATTTGTGGATAACTAAAGAATACTATAAAAACTAACTAGATCAACCCATTTGAAAGGAAGCTTGGTCACTTGCTTAGGGATGTCTAGGGTTTTAATCGCACATCTCTCTTGTTGACGTAAGGTAGATTTTGTTTCTTCTTGTTGGGCCATGCCTTAATGCTCCTCACCAAGGGATTTGGTTTATTTTGCATCATAGTTGATCTATTTGTTGAAGGATTTTCCCTAAGTATAATCCCTTCTAATAGGGCTTGGTTTCAAAACTTGTTCCTGATTAGGCGCGAGCTCATTTAACTTATGGGGTTCCACCTCCGGCCATAATCCACAATGTACGCACACCTCTTTGGCTATGACCAACATTCTTCATAGAAGTCTCGAAGTTTGTGATGCATTAGAGATCCCTAATGCAGTGACCCACATCCTCCAAGGCGGTGGAAAAATATCTTGCGACCTCCAACTCAAGAGTAATCAAATCCAAGTCAAGGCACTCTTAATGCCCCCTTTAATGTCCCATTTGCATATTTCAGGTACCTTCAAAAGGAGGTGACTTCCCCTAGTGCAGGAATGACGTTAAAAGAGGTAACATGGAAAATGTGTTGAGTAAGCAAGATGTAAAAGTGTTAAGTTATGGTATGTTCTATGCTTATAACAGTTTACTTCTTTTTCTTATTATATTCCACCGATTAGCAATCACATGTACATAAAGTAAAGTGCAGATAGAACATTAAACGATCGACAGAAAACAAGCCAAGACAAGAGACACAAGATGTGGCGGCTAGCCAGGGACAAACCCCACAATGTGTGGGGAAACCCTTTGATCAAATCTTCTTTTATCTTCAATAATTCAGCAGAGAGAAATAGTACAATAAATCTGATTCATATCAGCAGTAGCAAACCCTAGATCAGTAGTATCAGCATTAGCGGCTTCATTATCAAACTAGGGCAGACCATATCTCACAAACCGACAGTCGAATTGACTTCATTCCACCACCAAAAGTTTCGGCTTCTAGAGGAGGTTCAGATGAACCTACAGCGCAGTTCAGATGAGGAGATCTTCTAGGCCACGCAAGTCAATCTTTACTTCTGCGGTTGCAGCTTCAGTTTCAGTAGTTTCCGGCTTCAAACTAGGGCAGTCGATATCTTGCAAACCGTTCGTCGGATTGACTTCATTCCACCACCAAAAGTTGCGGCTTTCAAAGGAGGTTCAGATGAACCTACAGCGCAGTTCCAAAGAGGAGATCTTCTAGGCCACGCAAGTCAATCTTTACTTCTGCAGTTGCAGCTTCAAATTCAACAGCTTCCGGCTTCACATGTGTGAGAGAGAGAGACCCATTTCAGCGCAGTAAAGAAGAGACTCATATCTGCGTAGTAGAGAGAGAGAGATGTGATGAGATGAGTGAGTCCAAATGAGGAAAAGTCCTCTTATATTTATACACAACGTTGGTGGGTGAATAGATGCGACTGTTGGGCTTCTGAGCCTACATGAGTTGTAGGTCGGCTTGATAATAATTCCATAATCAAAATAAATTCATATCTCCATGAATACTTATCGAAATCGGATGATCTTTATATCAATCCTACACCTCTCGACGAGAGGAATCTAATAAAAATATTATTAGCCATGAATAAGATGACCCACATGAAGTTTTGCCCTGGTTGCCAATTTTAACACTCCCTCTCAACCATGGAGAACTTCGTCTGTAATCTGTCTATCGGTCGTTACTGCCTGACCCTTGCCCTGCTCTGCTCTATTTTGCCTGTTCTGCTTTGTCTTGTTCTGCCCTGCACTGATCTGTACTGTTTTGTTCTGTTCTGCTCTGCTCTTGCATTGTTCTGTTCTACTCTGCTTTTTTCCGAATTATGAAGAAGAAGAAATGATCGAGGATGTATCATACTGACTCAAAGTCAGTCTCAGAGTATGTACCACTAGTCCCAGATCAGTCTCAACCAACCCAAAGTTAGCGTCATAGTGAGTACAACTCCAATGGTCCCAGACCAATATCATCCTCCACTGACTCAAAGTCAGTCTCAGAGTATGTACCATTGATCCCAGACCAGTCTCAACCGACCCGAAGTCAGCGTCATAGTATGGTACAACTCCTACCACTGGTCCCAGACCAGTATCATTGATCCCAGATCAATGGAGGTCATCCTAGCGTAGGGAGTACGGTAGTTACAACGATGCGTCCATCGGTACTACTATGGTCCCTAACTTCATTTCCTTGCTCATTGATCAGATGAGAGGTACTTCCCATGAGTCCCAGACTACATGGGTAGGATGCCTCGATAGGAGAACTAATCAATCCTGTCCTCAAAGGAGAACACATCAATCCTGCTACAATTGCCATGGAGAACACATCAATCCAGGCCTCAGAGGAGAACACATCAATCTTGCTACAATTGCCATGGAGAACACATCAATCCTGCTACAATTGCCATGGAGAACACATCAATCCAGGCCTCACAGGAGAACTAATCATCCTGCTACACAGGAGAGCGAATCATCTTGTTCCACAAGAGAGCGAATCATCTTGTCCCACAAGAGAGCGAATCATCTTGTTCCAGTGTGCACCACCAGGGGAGGGTGAGTCACTCTGTGGTCATATGTTGCTCCAGTAGGAACCACAAGCCCTCAGAGCTCCCAGAGCTCAATGTATGCAACATGCATGACCCTTGTACAAAGGTTTCTTGCCGACTCCAAGTCGTTTGGGAAAATCACAAATTAGATCTTTCCTCGGGGCTTTGACAAGGTGTATCAACCTGTACATCATCTTAATGTGATGAAGCTTCCTTGCTCATCAACTTACCATATCCCAGATGATGTCTATCTGCTGGAGCAATTGACGAATACAGGATTCCTCAATAATCGAATCCCACCTCTGGTTGTTACAGAGAATCACAGTGGTATCCAATGTAAATCCAAACAGCTCGGTGAAGAGCTTTCGCAACCAGACTTCCTCACACGAGGTTATGCTAGCAACAATATATCCTGCTTCGGCGATGCTCAAAGCCACCGACTTCTGCTTCCTGCTCATCCAGGACATCGAAGCAGATCCCAAGGTGAAATAGTACCCGGAAGTGCTCTTACGGTCCACCACACTGCTTGCCCAATCAACATCAGTTTATCCAAGTAGTCTCGCATCTTCGGCAGTGTATCTTAATCCATGAGAGATTGTGTCCTGAAGACATCTCAGAGAATTCCTGACATCAATCCAGTGAGGTTCAACCAAATATGAGCTCACAATGCTAACTGCAAAACATATGTTCGGACGGAGGTTCACCAAGAACATCAATGCAAATGAGTTTTTGAAACTCAGAGGCATTTCCCAAGTCTGGTCCGACATCACTACCATATAACTTCTAAAAGTTAAGATCCTCGAGGTAGTCACAGGCTTGTATTCCATCATACCGAATCTTTCCAATATATTTACCACATATTTTCCTTGAGATAGGAAAATTTCCCTTGTTTCCAGATGCTCCCAATTTATTTCTTTTCTCTTTCGGCACATGAAAGTATACAGGGCTTCCAAAAATTTTAAAATGAGAAACATCAGGTTTCTTACCGGTGAATTTTTCTTCAGGAGTCTTGGAACCCAATGCTTGATGAGGGCATCGATTTTGTACATATACGGCAGTGTTTGCAGCTTCAACCCATAGAAACTTAGGAAGACTTTGATCATGTAGCATGGCCCGGACAGCTTCCATAATTGTGCGGTTCTTCCTTTCTGCCACACCATTTTGTTCAGGAGTATATGGTGTAGTAGTCTCCCTCTTGATGCCAGCCTCTTTACAAAAATCATGGAACTCATTAGATTCATATTCAGTCCCATTGTCAGTTCTTAAGATCTTGATCTTCTTTTCGGTTTGATTCTCGATTAGGGCTTTGAAGTGTCGGAACCAAGGGAACACTTCATCCTTCTTTTTCAAAAAGTATATCCAGGTCTTTCGAGAATGGTCAGCTGTAAAAGTGAGATAATATGAGTATCCTCCCAAGGAGTTCACAGGCATCATACCTGATATGTCTGAGTGAACTAGTTGTAATATATCGGAGGTCTTGCTTTGACTTGAAGGGAATGGTCCCCTTTTGAGCTTTCCTTCGGCACATCCCGGACATACACCTTCTTTCTCTACTTGGAATTCAGGCATCCCTGTTACCATCTGTCTTACATCGGGTAGAGCTTTGTAATGAAGGTGGGAAAACCTCCGATTCCAAAGTTCGGACTGAAGCGTTGTGTCACAAGACATGACACCTAGCGGACTTCCACTGACTTGATATAAAGAATCAACTCGAAACCCAAGAGTGAAAGCATCTTTAACATTATTTTTCCATATGCGTACCTTACCATCACTAAAGGTTACCTTATAGCCTTTGTCTTCCATTGCCGAGATGGATACCAGGTTCTTTTTGAGATCAGGTACATATAATACATCTTGTAAGTGAATCGTATTACCTTGATTCAGTTTAAGAGAAACATTGCCTACACCTTTCACTGGGTATTTCATGTCATCTCCAAGGACAATTTCCAGGTTAGTTTCTTTCTCTACCAGATTATAGAGTACTTCTTTGTAACCAGTGAAATGTCTTGAGGCACCACTATCAATGAGCCAAATTCCCATTGAGTCCGAAGGAGCGGAGGTAGATAGAGCAGCTGGTAGATAATATTCAGCCTGCTTATCGTCAACAGTGTTAGATTCATACCTGGAATTTCTAGCCTTCTTGAATGGTTGCCCTCTTCCTTGATTTCCCGCATTCCTTTTTCCTTTGTTGTTGAATTTTCCATTCCTTCGATTACCATGAGAGGGATTTTGATCATCGTCACGGTGAGAGTCCTTTCTATCAGGGCATTCCCTTGCATAGTGACCTGCTTTATTGCAAATGAAACATCGTCCTTTACTTCCACCCTTAAATCCAACCTTTCTTTTCGATTTAGACCCAGAATTATTTCTTTTCTTAGCATGAGAAGAAAAAGCAGCAGGAGGACCTTTAGGCAAGGGCATTTCCTGCTCTTCTACCCTTGTTTGTTCTTGAATGCATCTAGCCATTAATTCCTCGAAACTAGGAATTACATTATTGTTCAGAAGAGTAGTCCTGAACACATACCATTCAGATGGTAATCCTCCGAGAGTTGTGAGTGCCATTTCTCTGTCAGTAATGGTTTCCCCAATAGATAGGAGATCGTTCTTGATCTCGGTGATTCTTAAGAAGTATGCTTGCATACTTTCATCTTTACCCTTCTTGATTTCCCTCTTATTTCTAAGAAACAAAACTTGATTTGCATCATTAACTTTAAATAAACTCACCAGTCTGTCGTAGATTTCATTGGAGGTGTCTAGATCAGAGATGTAGGCCACCAAGCGCTTGTCGATGAAGTCCCGGATGATCTTCTTTGTTTTGACTTCTCCATTTTTCCATTTGTTCCAGGCAGCAGCAGATGCATTTGATGAAGGCTCAACAATATTACCTCTTACATGGTCCAGCACTCCTTGATCTTCAAGGGTTAGATCGATAGACATCTTCCATCCGTTATAGTCAGCTTTCTCACGGAGCTTGCCTTCGGCAGGAAAGAGTGTTGAGGACCCCATAGTTCTTTTAGGATAGCCTTGCCAATCTTCTCTTCAATGATTGCTCTTTCTCTTGCTCGGGCTTTGTCTTCACCTTAGCTCTGATACCATGTTAAGTTATGGTATGTTCTATGCTTATAACAATTTACTTCTTTTTCTTATTATATTCCACCGATTAGCAATCACATGTACATAAAGTAAAGCGCAGATAGAACATTAAACAATCGACAGAAAACAAGCCAAGACAAGAGACACAAGATGTGGCGGCTAGCCAGGGACAAACCCCACAATGTGTGGGGAAACCCTTTGATCAAATCTTCTTTTATCTTCAATAATTCAGTAGAGATAAATAGTACAATAAATCTTATTCATATCAGCAGTAGCAAACCCTAGATCAGTAGTATCAGCATTAGCGGCTTCATTATCAAACTAGGGTAGACCATATCTCACAAACCGACAGTCAGATTGACTTCATTCCACCACCAAAAGTTTCGGCTTCCAGAGGAGGTTCAGATGAACCTACAGCGCAGTTTAGATGAGGAGATATTCTAGGCCACGCAAGTCAATCTTAACTTCTGCAGTTGCAGCTTTAGTTTCAGCAGTTTCCGGCTTCAAACTAGGGTAGCCGATATCTTGCAAACCGTTCGTCGGATTGACTTCATTCCACCACCAAAAGTTGCGGCTTTCAAAGGAGGTTCAGATGAACCTACAGCGCAGTTCCAAAGAGGAGATCTTCTAGGCCACGCAAGTCAATCTTTACTTCTGCAGTTGCAGCTTCAAATTCAACAGCTTCCGGCTTCACATGTGTGAGAGAGAGAGACCCATTTCAGCGCAGTAGAGAAGAGACTCATATCTGCGCAGTAGAGAGAGATGTGATGAGATGAGTGAGTCCAAATGAGGAAAAGTCCTCCTATATTTACACACAACGTTGGTGGGTGAATAGATGCGACTGTTGGGCTTCTGAGCCTACATGAGTTGTAGGTCGGCTTGATAATAATTCCATAATCAAAATAAATTCATATCTCCATGAATACTTTCTAGGTCGGCTTGATAATAATTCCATAATCAAAATAAATTCATATCTCCATGAATACTTATCGGAATCGGATGATCTTTATATCAATCCTACACCTCTCGACAAGAGGAATCTAATAAAAATATTATTAGCCATGAATAAGATGACCCACATGAAGTTTTGCCCTGGTTGCCAATTTTAACAAAAAGCAATTCAAGGACACATCATAGACTAAGGGCAACTAATGTGCAAGAAAGTTCAAGCCTTAAACCACACAAAAAGCAGGCTAGACAAGGAGTTTCCTCTGCCCTTTCTACCATCGGACCATGTAGAGGTCAATTTGGAAGAATGTTGAGGCAAAACATAAGGTCATTTATGTCTCCAACCAATCCAAGGGACGTTTCGAGTCAAAATGAAGCAAGGAGCCTAAAAGCATGGTTTGAATCATCTTTGCACCTAGCAAAGGGAGTTTGTCCACATTATACTAGCCGTTAGAAAGCACAACGTCCTCATTCAAGCAACTTTGTGCAAACAAAGTGGAATTTTTTACTTCCTAACCACTCAAGTTAATTTTTCAAGCAATGTCAAGCTATTCTTGATGGAACATTGTACCCTTGGTCAATTCAAACCTCCTTTTGTCAAATCTATCCTCTAGTTGGTGGGATGTCTCACCCATTGCACAAAGTGGATTTTTTTACTTCCTAACCACTCAAGTTAATTTTTCAAGCAATGTCAAGCTATTCTTGATGGAACATTGTACCCTTGGTCAATTCAAACCTCCTTTTGTCAAATCTATCCTCTAGTTGGTGGGATGTCTCACCCATTTTCAGTTTTAGGTAACGTAATGAAATAACTTGTAGTTTGACTTAATTGTCAAGCATATTGTGGATTAAAAGTCACTTGTTTTTTCAATAAGAGGAGTAAAGATGTTGAGATCGTAACCTATCTATAAATAGAGAAATGTCCATCGTTTGCATATCATTATGAATTGATGAAATCAGTTTTCCATAATGTCAAACATTTTCATGAAATCTTTGGTATTCATCATGAATTATATTTCTTGGTTTGGATTTTTGGATAACTAAAAAATACTACAAAAACTAACTAGATCAACCCATCTGAAAGGAAGCTTGGTCACTTGCTAAGGGATGTCTAGGGTTTTACTCGCACATCTCTCTTGTTGATGTGAAGTAGAGTTTGTTTCTTCTTGTAGGGTCATGCCCTAGTGCTCCTCTCCAAGGGATTCGGTTTATTTTGCATCATAGTTGATCTATTTGTTGACAGATTTTCCCTAAGTATAATTCTTTCTAGTAGGGCTTGGTTTAAAAACTTGTTCTTGATTAGGCACAAGCTCATTTAACTTACGGGGTTCCACCTCCGGCCATAATCCACAATCATTAATCAACCAACTTGAGGGGCATTGATTTGACTCCATAGACCTAGTGGAAATAAGGCACACTCTTTATTTGACCAAAAAACCATCTCTTTTTACTAAATTCTGCAATTGCCCTTAATTTTTATTATTCAAGATGCCCTAGGAATAGAAAAATATATACATAAAATAATATATAGATGGGTTAGGGAGTAGAGATCAATTGGCTCAACGTATCAACTACAACGGTGGTTTCACAAAAAGAAACACTAGAAGACAAATGATAATTCACAAAACCCTAGATCACGTGCAAGTTTCTTCTAGGTCTCTTATAGGGAGCTAAAACCCTTCTGAAGTGCCATATTATCACATTGAGCTTCCCTTAGCAAATCCTACCTCATCACCAAGTACCTCAAACCCTAGCACATCATTTAAAGATGATTGTTTATCTACTGGGACTCCTCACATTATGACATGTCCATAAAGAGCAGGGTACACTAGTTATTGTGACTGTGGGACATCGTCCCATTGTTATCACTTAGTTTACCTCTTTGACCCATAGCCTTTCCCTCCCTAGGGCATACTATATTTTGGTAACACAACCTACAACATAAAAGTAAATGACTTTCCACAAACAAGGGGACAATAACAATAGCAAATCTCAATGAGGTTGAGAAGCGAGTGAAGGTGAGAAGAGGACAAGGAAGTAGAGGTGGCAAAGGTAGAGATCAAGTAGCAGAGGAAAGAGAGATCAAATTTACTGAAGCCAGGACCAAAAAACTAAACCAAATACACAAGAGGGGACAACAATAGAGATGAACAATGGAAACCAGGAAGTAAGAGGTGGCAACATTATTTGAGATAGCAAATGAAAGAGGTGAGAATTGAGAACTCTAGCACAAATAAAGAAGGAAAGATGAAAAAGTTGACAATCCTAGCGTCGAAATGGGGAATGCAATACACTAGTAGAAGAAAGCATTGGAGCAACGGTCAGAGATGTGATCCCATAGCTGCAGTCTATAGGATGCGACAAACAAGACCAATTTCCTTAATACGCAATGGAGAGGCATGGTCATTGGTCCCATCTAAGAAGACGCCATCTCAAGTTGGGCCCTACCTGAGAAAACGACCTAGAGAGACCCACTAGTGGTGATGTAGCCAAGGAAAGGGGAAAGAAAAAAAACAGAGTGAGAGGATATAGGAAAAAGGGTTTATTATTAAAAGTAAGAATGGGGGTGCTATAATTTTTTTGAGAAAACCTCACCACATAAAGCCTAGGTTTCTCTCACAATGGTCCCTCCCAAAAGGAGAGCATTGCTCAACTTGGAAGAGCATATTAATTATGGAAACCTTATGAGGCTAGTCTAATCCACAAGCCACTAGAGAGGTTAGTACTACAAGGAAAGGATTTCATTTAGCATTCGATGTGTCAGGCAAAGAGAAGAATAGTATGTGAAAGAAAACATCATGCAACATTCTTATCTCTTACGATGATATGCAAACATCAGAAGGTCTTTCTACTATGACTCATGATTTATGGGAGCCCTTCTTGAGTAGCCCTATAAAGGTGATCACTTATTGTAGTTTTCCCATGACTTTCCCATTATCTCGATGCAATCTTGGTTCTCCAAATCAACCATATTCATATGTATGCACACCTCTTTGGCTATGACCAACATTCTTCATGGAAGTCTCAAATTTTGTGATGCATTAGAGATCCCTAATGCAGTGACCCACATCCTCCATTGTGACCTCCAACTCAAGAGTAATCAAATCCCAAGTCAAGGCACTTTTAACGTCCCCTTAATGTCCCATTTGCATATTTTAGGTACCTTCAAAAGAAGGTGACTTCCCTTGGTGCAGGAATGAGGTTAAAAGAGGTAACATAGAAAATGTGTTGAGTAAGCTGACCAACATTCTTCATGGAAGTCTCAAATTTTGTGATGCATTAGAGATCCCTAATGCAGTGACCCACATCCTCCAAGGCAGTGGAAAAAGATCTTGTGACCTCCAACTCAAGAGTAATCAAATCCCAAGTCAAGGCACTTTTAACGTCCCCTTAATGTCCCATTTGCATATTTTAGGTACCTTCAAAAGAAGGTGACTTCCCTTGGTGCAGGAATGAGGTTAAAAGAGGTAACATAGAAAATGTGTTGAGTAAGCAAGATGTAAAAGCAAGTCAAGGACACATCATAGACTAAGGGAAACTAATGCGCAAGAAAGTTCAAGCCTTAAAACACACAAAAAGCAGGCAAATGGATCCAAGCAAGAAGTTTCCTTTGCCCTTTCTACCCATTGGACCATGTAGACGTCAATTTGGAGGAATGTTGAGGCAAAACAAAAGGTCATTTAAGTCTCCAAGCAATCCAAGGGACATTTCTAGTCAAAATGAAGCAAGGAGCCTAAAATCATGGTTCGAATCATCTTCGCACCAAGCAAAGGGAGGTTGTCCACATTATACTAGTCGTTGGAAAGCACAACTTCCTCATTCAAAATGAAGCAAGGAGCCTAAAATCATGGTTCGAATCATCTTCGCACCAAGCAAAGGGAGGTTGTCCACATTATACTAGTCGTTGGAAAGCACAATTTCCTCATTCAAGCAACATTGTGCAAACAAAGTGGAATATTTTACTTACTAACCACTCAAGTTAATTTTTCAAGCAATGTCAAGCTATTCTTGATGGAACGTTGTACCCTTAGGTCAATTCAGACCTCCTTTTGTCAAATCTAACCTCTAATTGGTGGGATGTCTCACCTATTTTCAGTTTTAGGTAATGTAATGAAACAACTTGTAGTTTGACTTAATCGTCAAGCATATTGTGGATGAAAAGACACTTGTTTTTTCAATCAAAAGCAGGACACATGTTGAGATCCTAACCTATAAATACAAAAATCTCCCTCGTTTGCAGATCATTGTGAATTGTTGAAATCGGTTTTCCATAATGTGAAACATTTTCATGAAACCTTTGGTGTTCATCATGAATTATATTTCTTGGTTGATTTCACATATTTCTTAAGGGTATTTGTGGATAACTAAAGAATACTACAAAAACTAACTAGGTCAACCCATTTGAAAGGAAACTTGGTCACTTTCTAAGGGATGTCTAGGTTTTTACTCGCACATCTCTCAAGGAATTCCTCCTCACCAAGGAATTCGGTTTATTTTGCATCATAGTTGATCTATTTGGTGAAGGATTTTCCCTAAGTATAATCCTTTCTAGTAGGGCTTGGTTTCAAAATGTTGGAATTTCTAAGTTTAACCCGTTAGAAATTCTTCCTGTACTATCTGATTTATTTCTTCCTACTTGTTCAGTTAACAAGTTATTTACTATGTAAATACTGAAAATAAATACAAGTACAGTATCAACATCTACAGATCATCAACTGAAAGTAAACAAGCACACAAGTGACACCGTTGTTTTTGGACTAATGTCCCCGGAAAAACTCAATGCGGGAAAACCAGTGTAGCTATTCAGAGGGTTTTATTATTATGCAGTTTCAAAATACAACCCGGGTGCTAGAAATGGCTCACCCAACAAAGAATGCCCTCGACAGTAGTACCTCTCAGTCGGAGACAGATGTTCCAGCTAAAACATCGACTAAACAATCCCACAACAACAATGCAACTTCTGCTGCTCTGCATCACTCTGATAGGGATTGCATCACCCTATCCGACTCTCTAGCTCTCAGTTTGTCCCACAAAATGTTCCCAGCGCTGCCTCTAGGCCCTACTTTAGCCTCTATGGCTCGGCGTCAGCCTCTCTAGGCTCTGCGTTAGCCCACCCTTTGCGTCTCACACGTTGGCCCTCTCTAGCTCTGCGAGGCTCCTGGCAGGCTCTGCATCCCTCTCTCGTCACCGCGCTGATCCTCCTAGTACTAACTCTTCTTCTCTGCTATGTATTCACTGCCCCTTAGCTGCAACTCTGATCACTCACTCAATTTCCTCATTAAACCCTGCCCCAGCAAATCGAGTTCTTGATCTCTCTCGATGTGTTCTCTAACTGACCCTCAAGCCTCCTCTTATACTTTTCTCATTGGTCCATCAACGGCCAAGAATAAATCTCTAATTAACAAAAAATATGAGATTTGGCTTGATCCATGACTTTTGGACAATTCTAACCCAGTTTTATATTAATTCCCATTAATATTTTATTTTTCCTAAGTTTAGACTTAGGAACTCCATTAAAAATATTAATTATTTTAATATTTCCCAAACCAGTTAGATTCTGCCCAAACCATTTCTCATTGGTCCATCAACGACCGCTCTAATCAACAGAAAAGATTAGATTTGGCTATCCATGACTTTTGGACCATTCTAACCCAATTTTATATTAATACCCATTAATATTTTATGTTTTCTAAGTTTAGACTTAGGAACTCCATTAAAAATATTAATTATTTTAATATTTCCCAAACCGATTAGATTCCGCCCAAACCATTTCTGGGTCTTGAAGATCTCATGTGCTTTAGCCTCTCCAACAATTTTCGTCGTTAGAGCACATCCGATGTTACCCAAATCAACACAAAACTTGTTCTTGATTGGGCACAAGCTCATTTAACTTATGGAGTTCCACCTCCGGCCATAATCCACAATCATTGATCAATCAACTCAAGAGGGGCATCGATTTGATCCCATAAACCTTACCCAAATCAACACAAAACTTGTTCATGATTGGGCGCGAGCACATTTAACTTATGGGGTACCACCTCTAGCCATAATCCACAATCATTGATCAACCAACTCAAGAGGGCAATCGATTGGATCCCATAAACCTAATGGAAATAAGGCACACTCCTTATTCCACCAAACAACCATCTCTTTTCACTAAATTATGAAATTGTCCTTAATTTTTATTATTCAAAAAGCGCTAAGAAAGAAAAATATATACATAAAATAATATATAGATGGCTCAAGGACCAGAGATCAAATGACTCAATGTATAAACTACACCGTGGTTTCACAAAAAGAAACCCTAAAAGAGAAATGATAATTCACAAAACCCTAGATCACATGCAAGTATTATTCAAAAAGCCCTAAGAATAGAAAAATATATACATAAAATAATATATAGATGGCTCAGCGAGCAGAGATCAAACTGCTCAATGTATCTGATGTGCCATATTATCACATTGAGCTTCCCTTGGGAAGTCCTACCTCATCACCTAGTACCTCAAACACTAGAACATCAATTAAAGATTATTGTTTATCTACTGGGACTCCTCACATCACGAAAATTCCATAGAGCACAGGGGACACTAGTTGTTGTGACTGTGGGACATCATCCCATTAGTATCACTTAGTTTACCTCTTTGACCCATAGTCTTTCCCTCCCTAGGGCCTGCGAGATTTTGGTAACATAGCCTACAACATAAAAGTAAATGGCTTGCCACATACAAAGAGAAGATAACAATAGAAAATCTAAATGAGGTTGAGAAGTGAATGAAGGTGAGAAGAGGACAAGGAAGGACAGGTGGCAAAGGTAGAGATCAACTAGTGGAGGAAGGAGAGATCAAATTTACTAAAGCCAGGACCAAAAAACTGAAGAAAATACGCAAGAAGGGACAACAATAGAGATGAATGACTAAATCCAAGAAGTAAGACGTGGAAACATTATTTGAGATAGCAAATGAAAGAGGCGAGAATTGGAGCACAAATAAAGAAGGAAAGATGAAAAAGTTGACAATCTTAGAGTTGAACTAGGGAATGCAATAGATGATTGGAAGAAAGCATTGGAGCAATAGTTAGAGATGTGATCTCATAGCTGCAGTGTATAGGATACAACATCTAAGACCAAATTCCTTAATAGGCAATGGAGAGGCACGGTCATTGGTCCCATCTAAGAAGAAGTCATCTCAAGTCAAGCCCTACCTGAGAAACAACCTTGAGAGACCCATTAGTGGTGATGTAGCCAAGGGAAGGGGAAAGAAAAAAAAAATAGAGACAGAGGATATAGGAAAAAGGGTTCATTATTAAAAGTAAGAATGGGGGTGCTATTATTTTTTTGAGAAAACCTTACCACATAAGGCCTAGGCTTCTCTCACAATGGTCCCTCCCAATAGGAGAGCATCGCTCAACTTGGAAAAGCATATTAATTGTGGAAACCTTATGAGGTTAGTCTAATCCACAAGCCACTAGAGAAAGGTTAGTACTAGAAGGAAAGGATTTCATTCAGCATTCGATGGGTCAGGAAAACAGAAGAATAGTATGCGAAAGAAAGCATCATGTAACATTCTTATCTCTTATGGTCATATGCGAAAATCAGGAGGTGGATCTACGATGATTGATGATTTATGGGAGCCCTTGTTCACTAGCCCTATAAAGGTGATCACTTATTGTACTTTTCCCCTCACTTTCCCATTATCTCAATGGGATCTTTGTTCCCCAAATCAACCATATCCATATGTATGCACACCTTTATGCCTATGACCATCATTCTTTATGGAAGTCTAAAAGTTTGTGATGCATTAAAGATCCCTAATGCAGTGACCCACATCCTCCAAGGCAGTGGAAAAATATCTTGCGACCTCCAACTCAAGAGTAATCAAATCCAAGTCAAGGCACTCTTAACGCCCTTTAATGTCCCATTTGCATCTTTTAGGTACCTTCAAAACGAGGTCACTTCCCCTAGTGCAGGAATGAGGTTAAAAGAGGTAACATGGAAAATGTGTTCAGCATGAAAGATGTAAAACCAAGTCAAGGACACATCATAGACTAAGGTCAACTAATGTGCAAGAAAGTTCAAGCCTTAAACCACACAAAAAGCATGCAAATGGATCCAAAAAAGGACTTTCCTCTGCCCTTTCTACCCATTGGACCATGTAGAGGTCAATTTGGAGGAATGTTGACACAAAACAGAAGGTCATTTATCTCCAAGAAATCCAAGGGATATTTCGAGTCAAAATGAAGCAAGGAGCCTAAAAGCATGGTTTGAATCATCCTTGCACCAAGCAAAGGGAAGTTGTCCACATTATACATGCCGTTGGAAAGCACAACATCCTCATTCTAGCAACATTGTGCAAACAAAGTGGAATTTTTTACTTCCTAACCACTCAAGTAATTTTTCAAGCAATGTCAAGCTATTCTTGATGGAACGTTGTACACTTACGTCAATTCAGGCCTCCTTTTGTCAAATCTAACCTCTAATCGTTGGGATGTCTCACCTATTTTCAGTTTTACGTAATGTAATGAAATGACTTGTAGTTTGAGTTAATTGTCAAGCATATTGGGGATAAAAAGTCACTTGTTTTTTCAATCAAAAGGAAGAAAGATGTTGAGATACTAATCTATAAATAAAGAAATCTCCCTTGTTTGCAGATCATTGTGAATTGATGAAATCGATTTTCCATAATGTGAAACATTTTCATGAAATCTTTGGTGTTCATCATGAATTATATTTCTTTCTTTGGATTTGTGGATAACTAAAGAATACTACAAAAACTAACTAGATCAACCCATTTGAAAGGAAGCTTGGTCACGTGCGAAGGGATGTCTAGGGTTTTACTTGCACATCTCTTTTGTTGATGTAATGTAGAGTTTTTTTCTTCTTGTTGGGCCATGCCCTAGTGCTCCTCACCAAGGGATTCGTTTTATTTTTCATCATGGTTGATCTATTTGGTGAAGGATTTTCCTTAAGTATAATCCTGTCTAGTAGGGCTTGGTTTCAAAACTTCTTCTTGATTAGGCGCATGCTCATTTAACTTATGGGGTTCCACCTCCAACCATAATCCACAATCATTGATCAACCAAATCAAGAGGGGCATCGATTTGACCCCACATACCTACTAGAAATAAGGCACACTCCTTATTCCACCAAACAACCATCTGTTTTTATTAAATTCTGCAATTGTCCTTAATTTTTATTATTCAAAATGCCCTAAGAATAGAAAAATATATACATAAAATAATATATAGATGGCTCAGGGATGTTAAATTATGGTATGTTCTATGCTTAGAGCAGTTTACTTCTTTTTATTATTATTATCCACAGATTAGCAATCACTTGTAGAGTAAGTAAAGTGTAGATAAAACATTAAACAATCGACAAAAACAAGCCAAGACAAGAGACACAAGATGTGGTGGCTAGCCAGGGACAAACCCCAATATGGGGGAACCCTTTGATCAAATCTTCCTTTATCTTCAATAATTCAGCAGAAAGAAACAGTACATAAATCTGATTTACATCAGCAACAGCAAACCCTAGATCAGCCCTAAACTAGGGCAGACAATATCTTGCAAACCGACCGTTGGATCGGCTTGATTCCTTCACCAAAAAATGCAGCCTTTAGAGGAGAGTCAGTTCCACCTACAGCGCAGTTCAGAGAGAGAGTCTGTCTGATGGTCAACGTTGGTTAAACTTCCAATCTACAATTGCAGCCCTAAATTCTACATCTTCCTTCCACACATGTGAGAGAAGAGTCCCTTTTTGCGCAGTAGGAGAAGAGCCTCTTTTCTGCACAGGAGAGAGATAGATGTGATGAGATGTGAGTGTGCAAATGAGGAAAAGACCTCTTGTATTTATATACAAAAGTTGATGATGAATAGATGCGTCTGTTGGGCTTTTGAGCCTACATGAGTTGGTGGTCGGCTCGATAATTATTCCATAATCAAAATAAATTCATATCTCCATAAATACTTATCGGAATCGAATGATCTTTAGATCAATCCTACACCTCTTGACGAGATGAATCTAATAAAAATATTATCAGCCATGAATAAGATGACCCACATGGAGTTTGGCCCTAGTTGCTAATTTTAACACTCCCTCTCAACTAGGGAAAATTCCATCGGCAATTCGTCTGTTAGTCTCTACTATTCATCCATCAAATGCGCTGCCCTGTACAGCTTGACCCCTGCTCTGCTCTGCTCTATTCTGCCTACTCTGCTCTGTTCTTGTTCTTCCTTGTTCTGATCTACATTGTTTTGCTTTGCTCTGCTTTGTCCGAATTATGAAGAGGAAGAAATGATCGAGGATGTATCATACCATCCTCCATTGACTCAAAGTCAGTCTCAGAGTGTGTACCATGGGTCCCAGACCAGTCCTGAACCGACCCGAAGTCAGTGTCATAGTGGGTACAACTCCTACCACTGGTCCCAGACCAATATCATTGATCCCAGATCAATGAAGGTCATCCTAGCATAGGGAGTACGGTAGATACAACGATGCGTCCATCGGTACTACTATGGTCCCTATCCTCATTTCCCTGCTCATTGATCAGATGAGAGGTACTTCCCATGAGTCCCAGACTGCATGGGTAGGATGCCTCGACAGGAGAACTAATCAATCTTGTCCACAGGAGAGCGAATCATCCTGTCCCACAATAGAGAGAATCATCTTGTCCACAATCGCCATGGAGAACACATCATCCAGGCCTCATAGGAGAACTAATCATCCTGCTACATAATCGTCACGGAGAACGCATCATCCAGACCTCACAGGAGAACTAATCATCCTGCTACATAATCATCATGGAGAACACATCATCCAGACCTCACAGGAGAACTAATCATCCTGCTACACAATCGTCATGGAGAACACATCATCTAGACCTCACAGGAGAGCTAATCATCTTGTTACATAGTCACCACAGGGTGTCACAGGGAATGTTTTGATTCTTTTACCCTATACACGTACACCACCAGGGGATGGTGAGTCACCTTGTGGTCATATGTCACTCCAAGAAGTACCTCGCGCCCCCTCGGAGCTCCCAGAGCTCAATACATCATACAGGACCCTCATCAGAGGGTCTTTGAATGACACCAAGTCGTTCTCGGAAAGTCAGGAATTTGACCTTCCCTAGGGGCTTTGTCAGAATGTCGGTGACCTGTTCATCTGTACCAATATGTTGGAGCCTTATTGCTCCTTGCTGCACCATATCTCAAATATAGTGGTACCTGATATCGATATGCTTGGAGCGATCATGAAATACGGGATTCTCTGACAAACGAATCCCACTCTAGTTGTCACATAGGATCACGGTGGTATCCATTGTAAATCCAAACAGATCACTGAAGAGCTTTCACAACCAGACTGCCTCACAGTAGGCCATGCTAGCAGCAATATACTCTACTTCGGCGGTGCTCAAAGCCACCGACTTCTGCTTCCTGCTCATCCAGGATATTGAAGCAGATCCCAAGGAGAAACAGCACCCGGAAGTGCTCTTACGATCCTCCACATTGCCTGCACAATCAACATCAGTGTATCCAAGTAGTCTCACATCTCCGACAGTGTATCTTAAACCATAAGTAATTATGCCACGAAGATATCTTAACAGATTCTTGGCACCAATCCAATGTATGTGGTGAGGTTCAACCATATGTTGACTTAATGTGTTGACTGCAAAGCATATATCTGGACAAGAGTTCGCTAAGAACATTAATGCTCCAACGAGTTGACGATACTCGGTGGCATTTCGTAAAACAGGTCCAGCAGCGCTACCACTTAACTTCTTAAAGTCAAGCTCCATCGGGGTAGTAACAGGCTTGCAGTCCACCTTACTGAATCTTTCCAATATCTTCACCACATATTTTCCTTGAGATAGGAAAATTTCCATTGGCTTCTGCCAGAATTCAAGTCCTAGGAAATAGTGCATCAGTCCTAGGTCCTTCATTTCAAATTCAGGAGCCAACTCCCTCTTACATTTGTGAATGAGAGGGTCTGCACCTGTTAGGAAGAGGTCGTCAACATACAACACCAATATGAGAGGTTTGTCATCTTCAACCTTAAAGTAAAGGTTAGGATCGGCTTCACTCCTAGTGAATCCCAGCTTCATCAAGTAGCTATCGATCCTGTAATACCATGCTCGGGGTGCTTGCTTCAACCCATAGAGGGCCTTCTTCAACCTGCACACATGAGATTTTTTATCATAAATCTCAAATCCTTCAGGTTGCTCCACGTAGACCTCTTCTTTGATCGAACCATGCAAGAACGTGGTCTTGACATCCATCTGATGTAGGTTCCATCCTTGTGAAGCCGCAAGGGCTATGATCGAGCGAATGGTGGTATATCTAACAACAAGTGCAAATATCTTGTCATAGTATATACCTTCCTTCTGGGAGAAGCCACGAGCGATAAAACGAGCCTTATACTTTTCCATACTTCCATTTGCTGCATGCTTTATCTCGTAAAGCCATTTAGAAGTGACAGTTGTCTTGTCCTGGGATCTGGGAACTACTTCCCAGAAATCATTCTTCATAATAGACTCATATTATTCGGTCATAGCATCCTTCCATACTTGATGCTTGACGACATCTGAGAATGATGAAGGCTCATTTTGTATGATTGTGCTCATGATGGTCAGGTATCCCTGATACCTGTTAGGTTTCTTACTTTCACGGAAGGTTCCTCGGGGTGCAATGTGTCCTTCAGCATCATCAGGTAGCCCCTAAGGCAAGAGGGCCTCTTCCTAGAAGAGGAAGGCTCAAGTAGATCAATAGGATCCATTAGTTCATCCACATCGGACATTGTTTCATCATCTTTTTCTTTTGGTTCACTGGTATCAAGGAAGATTGTTCACCTCGTTGAGAGCCATATCTTCGTCAAAGGTGACATCATGAATAATCACGACTTCCCTTTGATCAGCTACATAGATTCTATAGCCCTTAGTATTTTCACCATAACCCACGAAGATTCCTTTCTTTCTAGATGCACCCAATTTATTCCTTTTCTCTTTCGTCACATGAAAATATACAGGGCTTTCATATTATCTCCAAGGACAATTTCCAGGTTAGTTTCTTTCTCTATCACATTATAAAGAACTTCTTTGTAACCAGTGAAGTGTCTTGAGGCACCACAATCAATAAGCCAAATTCCCAGTGAGTCTAAAGGAGCAGAGGTAGATAGAGCAGCTGGTAGATAATATTCATCCTGCTTATTATCAACAGTGTTAGATTCATACTTGGAATTTCTAGCCTTCTTGAATGGTTGTCCTCTTCCTTGATTTCTAGCACTCCCTTTACCTTTGCTATTAGATTTGCCTCCTTTGATTGCCATGAGAGGGATTTTGATCATCGTCCCGGTGTGAGTCCCTTCTATCGGGGCATTCTCTTGCATAGTGACCTGCTTTATCGCAAATGTAACATCGTCCTTTTCTTCCACCCTTAGGTCCAACCTTCCTTTTTGATTTAGTCCCGGAATTATTTCCTTCTTAGCATGAGAAGAAAATGCAACAGGAGGACCTTTAGGCATGGGCATTTTCTTCTTGAATGCATCTTGCCATTAATTCCTCGAATCTAGGAATTATGTTATTGTTGAGAAGAGTAGTCCTGAACACGTACCATTCGGACAGTAATCCTCCAAGAGTCGTGAGTGCCATTTCCCTATCAGTAATAATCTCCCCAATAGATAGGAAATTGTTCTTGATCTCGATGATTCTTAAGAAATATGCTTGCATGCTCTCATCTTTGCCCTTCTTAAATTCCTTCAGCTTATTTCTAAGAAACAAAACTTGATTTGCATCATTAACTTTAAAGAAACTCACCAGTCTATCGTAGATTTCCTTGGAGGTGTTCAAGTCGGAGATGTAGGCCACCAAGTGCTTGTCGATAGAGTCCCGGATGATGTTCTTTCTTTTGACTTCACCAGTTTTCCATTTGTTCCTCGCAGCAGCGGGTGCATTTGATGGAGGCTCACAATATTGCCTCTCACATGGTCCAACACTCCTTGATCTTCTAAGCTTAGATCGAGAGACATCTTCCATCCGTGATAGTCAGTCTTCTCACGGAGCTTGTCCTCGGCAGGGAAGAGTGTTGAAGACCCCATAGTTCTTTTAGGATAGCCTTGCCAATCTTCTCTTCGGTGATTGCTCTTGCTCTTGCTCGGGCTTCTTCACCTCAACTCTGATACCATGTTAAATTATGGTATGTTCTATGCTTAAAGTAGTTTACTTCTTTTTATTATTATTATCCACAAATTAGCAATCACGTGTACAATAAGTAAAATGCAGATAGAATATTAAACGATCGACAAAAAACAAGCCAAGACAATAGACATAAGATGTGGCAGCTAGCCAGGGACAAGCCCCACTATGGGGAAACCCTTTGATCAAATCTTCCTTTATCTTCAATAATTCAACAGAGAGAAACAGTACATAAATCTGATTTACATCAGCAGTAGCAAACCCTAGATCAACCCTAAACTAGGCCAGACAATATCTTGCAAACCGATCATCGCATCGGCTTTATCCCTTCACCAAAAAAATGTGGCCTTCAGAGGAGAGTCAGTTCCACCTATAGCGCAGTTCTGAGAGAGTCTGATGGTCAACGTTGGTCAAACTTCCGATCTGCAGTTGCAGCCCTAAATTTTGCGTCTTCCACACGTGTGAGCGAAGAGTCCCTTTCTGCGCAGAAGGAGAAGAGCCTCTTTTCTGCGCAGGAGAGAGAGATGTGATGAGATGTGAGTGTGCAAATGAGGAAAAGACCTCCTGTATTTATATACACTTGTTGATGATGAATAGATGCGTCTGTTGGGCTTCTGAGCCTACATGAGTTGCTGGTCGGCTTGATAATTATTCCATAATCAAAATAAATTCATATCTCCATAAATACTTATCGGAATCGGATGATCTTTAGATCAATCCTACACCTCTCGACGAGAGGAATCTAATAAAAATATTATCAACCATGAATAAAATGACCCACATGGAGTTTGGACCTAGTTGCCAATTTTAACAAGGGAGCAGATATCAAATGGCTCAATGTATCAACTACACCGGTGTTTTCACAAAAAGAAACCCTAGAAGAGAAACGATAATTCACAAAACCCTAGATCACGTGCAAGTTTCTTCTAAGACTCTTATAGGGAGCTAAAACCCTTCTGAAGTGCCATATTATCACATTGAGCTTCCCCTAGGAAGTCCTACCTCATCACCTAGTACATCAAACCCTAGAAGATCAGTTAAAGATGATTGTTTATCTACTGGGACTCCTAAAATCATGAAAAGTCCATAAAGCATAGGGGACACTAAATGTTGTGATTATGGGACATCATCCCATTGTTATCACTTAGTTTACCTCTTTGACCCATAGACTTTCCCTCCCTAGGGCCTGCTACATTTTGGTAACGCAACCTACAACATAAAAGTAAATGGCTTGCCACATACAAGGAGACGATAACAATAGCCAATCTCAATGAGGTTGAGAAGTGAGTGAAGGTGAGAAGAGGACAAGGACGGACAGTTGGCAAATGTAGAGATCAACTAGTGGAGGAAAGAGAGATAAAATTTACTGAAGCCAGGACCAAAAAACTGAACCAAATACGTAAGAGGGGACAACAATAGAGATGAACAATTGAAGCCAAGAAGTAAGAGGTGGCAACATTGTTTGGGATAGCAAATGAAAGAGGGGAGAATTGAGAACTTTGGAGCACAAATAAAGAAGGAAAGATGAAAAAGTTGACAATCTTAGCATTGAATTGTGGAATGCAATAGACGAGTGGAAGAAAGCATTGGAGCAATGGTTAGAGATGTGATCCCATAGTTGTGATCTATAGGATGCGACAAAGACAAAATTCCTTAATAGGCAATGGAGAGGCACGGTCATTGGTCCCATCTAAGAAAAAACCATCTCTAGTTGGGCCCTACCTGAGAAAACGACCTAGAGAGACCCATTAGTGGTGATGTAGCCAAGGAAAGGGGAAAGCAAAAAAAACAGAGAGAGGATATAGGAAAAAGGGTTCATTATTAAAAGTAAGAATGGGGGTGCTATTATTTTATTGAGAAAACATCACCACATAAGGCCTAGGTTTCTCTCACAATGGTCACTCCCAAAAGGAGAGCATCGCTCAACTTGGAAGAGCATATTAATTATGGAAACCTTATGAGGCTAGTCTAATCCACAAGCCACTAGAGCAAGGTTAGTACTAGAAGGAAAGGATTTCATTTAGCATTCGATGGGTCAGGAAAAGAGAAGAATAGTATGCAAAAGAAAGCATCATGCAACATTCTTATCTCTTACAGCGATATGCGAACATCAGGAGGTAGATCTACTATTACTGATGATTTATGGGAGCCCTTGTTGAGTATCCCTATAAAGGTGATCACTTATTGTACTTTTCCCCTCACTTTCCCATTATCTTTGTTCCCCAAATCAACCATATCTGTATGTATGCACATCTTTTTGGCTATGACCATCATTCTTCATGGAAGTCTCAAAGTTTGTGATGCATTAGAGATCCCTAATGCAGTCACCCTCCAAGGCAGTGAAAAATATCTTGCGACCTCCAACTCAAGAGTAATCAAATCCACGTCAAGGCACTCTTAACGCCCCCTTTGATGTCCCATTTGCCTCTTTTAGGCACCTTCAAAACGTGGTGACTTCCCCTGGTGCAATGAGGTTAAAAGAGGTAACATGGAAAATGTGTTGAGTAAGCAAGATGCAAAAGCAAGTCAAGGGCACATCATGGACTAAGGGCAACTAATGTGTAAGAAAGTTCAAGCCTTAACCCACACAAAAAGCAAGCAAATGGATCCAGAAAAGAAGTTTCCTCTGCCCTTTCTACCCATCAGACCATGTAGAGGTCAATTTGGAGGAATGTTGAGGCAAAACAGAAGGTCATTTAAGTCTCCAAACAACCCAAGGAACATTTAGAGTCAAAATCAAGCAACGAGCCTAAAAGCATGGTTTGAATCATCTTTGCACCAAGCAAATGGAGGTTGTCCACATTATACTAGTCTTTCGAAAGCACAATGCCCTCATTGAAGCAACATTGTGCAAACAAAGTGGAATTTTTTACTTCCTAACCACTCAAGTTAATTTTTCAAGCAATCTCATGCTATTCTTGATGGAACGTTGTACCCTTAGGTCAATTCATACCTCCTTGTGTGAAATCTAACTTCTAATTGGTGGGATGTCTCACCTATTTTCAATTATTTTTAATGTAATGAAATAACTTGTAGTTTGACTTAATCATCAAGCATATTGTCGATGAAAAGTCACTTGTTTTTTCAATCAAAAGGAACAAAGATGTTGAGATCATAAAGCATATTGTCGATGAAAAGTCACTTGTTTTTTCCATCAAAAGGAACAAAGATGTTGAGATCATAACCTATAAATAGAGAAATCTCCCTTGTTTGCAAATCATAGTGAATTGTTGAAATAGGCTTTCCATAATGTGAAACATTTTCATGAAATCTTTGGTGTTCATCATGAAGTCACTTGTTTTTTCAATCAAAAGGAACAAAGATGTTGAGATCATAAAGCATATTGTCGATGAAAAGTCACTTGTTTTTTCAATCAAAAGGAACAAAGATGTTGAGATCATAACCTATAAATAGAGAAATCTCCCTTGTTTGCAAATCATTGTGAATTGTTGAAATAGGCTTTCCATAATGTGAAACATTTTCATGAAATCTTTGGTGTTCATCATGAATTATATTTCTTGGTTGATTTCACATATTTCTTAAGGGGATTTGTGGATAACTAAAGAATCACTTGTTTTTTCAATCAAAAGGAGGAAAGATGTTGAGATCATAACCTATAAATAGAGAAATCTCCCTTGTTTGCAGATCATTGTGAATTGTTGAAATTGGTTTTCCATAATGTGAAACATTTTCATGAAATCTTTGGTGTTATTATGAATTATATCTCTTGGTTGATTTCACATATTTCTTAAGGAGATTTGTGGATAACTAAAGAATACTACAAAAACTAACTAGACCAACCCATTTGAAAGGAATCTTGGTCACTTGCTTAGGGATGTCTAGGGTTTTACTCGCACATCTCTCTTGTTGATGTAAGGTAGAGTTTGTTTCTTCTTGTTGGGCCATACCCTAGTGCTCCTCACAAAGGGATTTGGATTATTTTACTTCATAGTTGATCTATTTGGTGAAGGATTTTCTCTAAGTATAATCCTTTCTAGTAGGGATTGGTTTCAAAACTTGTTCATGATTAGGCACGAGCTCATTTAACTTATGGGGTTCCACCACTGGCCATAATTCACAATCATTGATCAACCAACTCAAGAGGGGCATCGATTTGAACCCATAGACCTAGTGGAAATAAGGCACACACCTTATTCCACCAAACAACCATCTTGTTTTACTAAATTCTGCAATTGTCCTTAATTTTTATTATTCAAAAAGCCCTAAGAATAGAAAAATATATACATAAAATAATATATAGATGGCTCAGGAAGCAGAGATCAAATGGCTCAATGTATCAACTACACCGGTGGTTTCACAAAAAGAACCCCTAGAAGAGAAATGATAATTCACAAAACCCTAGATCACGTGCAAGTTTCTTCTAGGCCAATTATAGGGAGCTAAAACCCTTTTGAAGTGCCATATTATCACATTGAGCTTCCCTTAGGAAGTCCTACTTCATCACCTAGTACCTCAAACCCTAGAACATCAGTTAAAGTTTATTGTTTATCTACTACGACTCTTCACATCATGAAAATTCCATAGAGCGTAGGGGACACTAGTTGTTATGACTATGGGACATCGTCCCATTGTTATCACTTAGTTTACCTCTTTGACCCATAGCCTTTCCCTCCCTATGGCCTGCTAGATTTTGGTAACACAGACTACAACATAAAAGTAAATGGCTTGCCACATACAAAGAGACGATAACAATAGCAAATCTCAGTGAGGTTGAGAAACGATTGAAGGTGAGAAGAGGACAAGGAAGGACAGGTGGCAAAGGTAGAGATAAACTAGTGGAGGAAAGAGAGATCAAATTTGCTGAAGCCAAGACCTAAAAACTGAACCAAATATGCAAGAGGGGACAACAATAGAGATGAACAACTGAAGCCAAGAAGTAAGAGGTGGCAACATTATTTGAGATAGCAAATGAAAGAGGCTAGAATTGAGAACTTTGGAGCACAAATAAAGAAGGAAAGATGAAAAAGTTGACAATTTTAGCGTTGAACTAGGGATTGCAATAGACGAGTGGAAGAAATCATGGGAGCAATGGTTAGAGATGTGATACCATAGCTGCAATCTATAGGATGCGACAACCAAGACCAAATTCCTTAATAGGCAATGGAGAGGCACTATCATTGGTCCCATCTAGGAACACGCTATCTCAAGTTGGGCCCTACTTGAGAAAATGACCTAGAGAGACCCATTAGTGGTGATGTAGCCAAGGAAAGGGGAAAGCAAAAAAACATAGAGAGAGGATATAGGAAAAGGGGTTCATTATTAAAAGTAAGAATGGGGTTGCTATTATTATTTTGAGAAAACCTCAACACATAAGGCCTAGGTTTCTCTCACAATGGTCCCTCCCAAAAGGAGAGCATCGCTCAACTTGGAAGAGCATATTAATTATGGAAACCTTATGAGGCTAGTCTAATCCACAAGCCACTAGAGAAAGGTTAGTACTACATGGAGTTGTCCACACGTCTACAAGAAAGTCAACATTTGAAACTTGTTTTGGATATTTTCCACCTTCACCTTTCGATATTGCATATGGGCAACGAGGAGTGAACGAAGACATTACAAGAGATACCTTGAGGGCTGAAAAAATTATAGAAAAGATCAGGCAGATTCATCTACAGGTACAGGAAACCGTGCAGAAGTTACAGGTGAAGTATAAGGCCAGGCATGATTAACAGAGAACAGAGAAATCATTCATGGTGGGAGATAGAGTATGGCTACAGTTGAACAAGGAAAGGTTGCAGTGGCCTGGTAAGAAAATCAAGGCTCTAAGGTATGGCCTCTTTGAGATATGGGAAAAGGTGGGTGATAATGCCTATTGACTCAGTTTACCACCATATATGCGCATTTACTCGGTTGTAAATACTAAATGTATGCACAACATATCTTTGTTCCCCAAATCAACCATATCCATATGTATGCACACCTCTTTGGCTATGACCATCATTCTTCATGGAAGTCTCAAAGTTTGCGATGCATTAGAGATCCCTAATGAAGTGACCCACATCCTCCAAGGCAGTGTAAAAATATCTTGCGACCTCCAAATCAAGAGTAATCAAATCCAAGTAGGGCACTCTTAACACCCCCTTTAATGTCCCATTTGCATCTTTTAGGTACCTTCAAAACGAGGTGACTTCCCCTGGTGCAGGAATGAGGTTAAAAGAGGTAACATGGAAAATGTGTTGAGTAAACAAGATGTAAAAGAAAGTCAGGACACATCATAGACTAAAGACAACTAATGTGTAAGAAATTTTAAGCCTTAAAACAAACAAAAAGTAGGAAAATGCATCCAAACAAAGACTTTCCTCTGCCCTTTCTACCCATTGGACCATGTATAAGTCAATTTGGTGGAATGTTGAGGCAAAACAGAAGGTTATTTAAGTCTCCAAGCAATCCATGGGGCATTTCGAGTCAAAATGAAGCAATGAGCCTAAAAGCATGGTTTGAATCATCTCCACACCAAGCAAAGGGAGGTTGTCAACATTATACTAGCCGTTGGAAAGCACAATGTCCTCATCAAGGAACATTGTTCAAACAAAGTAGAATTTTTTACTTCCTAACCACTCAAGTTAATTTTTCAAGCAATGTCAATCTATTCTTGATGGAACATTGTACCCTTAGGTCAATTCAGACCTCCTTTTGTCAAATCTAACCTCTAATTGGTGCGATGTCTCACCTATTTTTAGTTTTAGGTAATGTAATGAAATAACTTGTAGTTTGACTTAATATTTTTAGTTTTAGGTAATGTAATGAAATAACTTGTAGTTTGACTTAATTGTCAAGCATATTGTGGATGAAAATTCACTTGTTTTTTCAATTAATTAGAGGAAAGATGTTGAGATCATAACCTACAAATAGAGAAATCTTCCTCATTTGCAGATCATTGTGAATTGTTGAAAAATATTTTCCATAATGTGAAACATTTTCATGAAAGCTTTGGTGTTCATCATGAATTATATTTCTTGGTTGATTTCACATATTTCTTAAGGGGATTTGTGGATAACTAAAGAATACTACAAAAACTAACTAGATCAACCCATTTTAAGGAAGCTTGGTCACTTGCTAAGGGATGTCTAGGGTTTTACTCGCACATCTCTCTTGTTGATATAATGTAGAGTTTGTTTCTTCTTGTTGGGCCATGCCCTAGTGCTCCTCCCCAAGGGATTATTTTGCATCATAATTGATCTATATGGTGAAGGATTTTCCCTATGTATAATCCTTTCTAGTAGGGCTTGGTTTCAAAACTTGTTCTTGATTGTCCTTATTCCACCAAACAACCATCTCTTTTTACTAAATTCTGCAATTGTCCTTAATTTTTATTATTCAAAAATCGCTAAGAATAGAAAAATATATACATAAAATAATATATAGATGGCTCAGGGAGCAGAAATCAAATAGCTCAATGTATCAACTACATCGGTAGTTTCACAAAAAGAAACCCTAGAAGAGAAACAATAATTCATAATACCCTAGATCACGTGCGTATTTCTGCTAGGTCTCTTAAAGGGAGCTAAAAATATATACATAAAATAATATATAGATGGCTTAGGGAGCAGAGATCAACTGGCTCAATGTATTAACTACACCAGTGTATCAACTACAACAGTGGTAGTGGCAGAGCCATGGGCAGTGGTACAGGATGCAGCAGTGCAGAGGATGTTTGGCGGGGAGGCCTAGCATCAGCACATGGACCGATGCAGGATAATCAGGGTGATGCTTAGTGTGGAGTATTACTAGAGCACAATCCTCGCTAAGAGGGAGTGTTGATTTGGAGTAGCATCGGATGTGCTCTTGCCACAAAAATTGGTGGATAGGCTAAAACACATGAGGTCTCGAAGACCCAGAAATGGTTTGGGTAGAATCTAAACGATTTGGGAGATATTAAAATAATTAATATTTTTAATGGCTTTTCTAAGTCTAAACTTAAGAAAAATAAAATATTAATGGGTATTAATATAAAAATGGGTTAGAATGGCCCAAAAGTCATGGATCAAGGCAAATCTAATATTTTCTATTGATTAGAGATTTAATCTCGGCTGTTGATGGACCAATGAGAAAAGTATAAGAGGAGGCTTGAGGGTCAGTTGGAGAACACACTGAGAGAGATCAAGAACTCAATTTTCTGGGGTAGGGTTTTATGAGGAAATTGAGTGATTTATCAGAGTTACAGCTGAAGGGCAGTGAATACATAGCAGAGAGGCAGAGTTAGTACCAGGAGGATTAGCGTAGAGCCGAGAGAGGGACGCAGAGGCAGCCAAGAGCCGCGCAAAGCTAGAGAGAGTCAGTGTGTGAGACGCAAAGGGTCCAGGGGCTAACGCAGAGGCTCGAGAAGCTGGTGCAGAGCCCATAGAGGCTGACGCCGAGTCAGAGAAGCTGACAAAGGGCCTAGAGGTAGTGTTGGGAACATTTCGCGGGACAAACTAAGAGCTAGAGAGCCGGATAGGGTGACATAGTCCCTATCAGAGTAACGCAGAGCAGTAGAAGCTGTATTGTTGCCGTGGGACTGTTCAGCCGATGTTTTCGCTGGAATATCTGTCTCTGATTGAGAGGTACTATTGTCGAGGGAATTCTTTTTTGGGTGAGCCATTTCTGGCACCTAGGTTGTATTCTGAAACTGCATAATAATAAAACCCTCTAAATAGTTGCACCAATTTTCCCTCATTGGGTTTTTCAGTGGACATTAGTCCAAAAACAACAGTGTCACTTGTGTGTTTGTTTATTTTTAGTCAATGATCTATAGATGTTGATACTGTACTTGTATTTATTTTCAATATTTACATAGTAAATAACTTGTTAAGTAACTAAACAAGTAGGAAGAAATAAATTCGATAGTACAGGAAGAATCTCTAATGGGTTAAACTTAGAAATTCCAACATTTTGAAACCAAGCCCTACTGGAGATGATTATACTTAGGGAAAATCCTTCACCACATATATCAACTATGATGCGAAATAAACCGAATTCCTTGGTGAGGAGGACTAGGGTATGGCCCAACCAGAAGAAACAAACTCTACCTTACATCAACAAGAGAGATGTGCGAGTAAAAACCTAGACATCCTTTAGAAAGTGACAAAGCTTCCTTTCAAATGGGTTGATCTAGTTAGTTTTTGTAGTATTCTTTAGTTATCTAGAAATCCCCTTAAGAAATATGTGAAATCAACCAAGAAATATAATTCATGATAAACACCAAATATTTCATGAAAATGTTTCACATTATGGAAAATCGATTTCAACAATTCACAATGATTTGCAAACGAGGGAGATTTCTGTATTTATAGGTTAGGATCTCAACATATTTCCTCCTTTTGATAGAAAAATCAAGTGTCTTTTCATGCACAATATGCTTGACGATTAAGTCAATCTACAAGTTATTTCATTACATTACCTAAAACTGAAAATAGGTGAGACATCCCACCAATTAGAGGTTAGATTTGACAAAAGGAGGTATGAATTGACCTAAGGGTACAACGTTCCATCAAGAATATCTTGACATTGCTTGAAAAATTAACTTGAGAGGTTAGGAAGTAAAAAATTCCACTTTGTTTTCACAATGTTGCTTGAATGAGGACATTGTGCTTTCCAACAGCTAGTATAATGTGGACAACCTCCCTTTGCTTGGTGCGAAGATTATTCAAACCATGCTTTTAGGCTCCTTGCTTCATTTTGACTAGAAATGTCCCTTGGATTGCTTGGAGACTTAAATGACCACCTCTTTTGCCTCAACATTCCTGCAAATTGACCTCTACATGGTCGAATGGGTAGAAAGGGCAGAGGAAACTCCTTGTTTGGATCCATTTGCCTACTTTTTGTGTGTTTTAAGGCTTGAAATTTATTGCACATTAGTTTCCCTTAGTCTATGATGTGTCCTTGACTTGCTTTTACATCTTGCTTACTCAACACATTTTCCATGTTACCTTTTTTAACCTCATTCCTGCAGCAAGGGAAGTCACCTCGTTTTGAAGGTACCTAAAAGATGCAAATGGGACAAGAAGGGGGCGTTAAGAGTGCCTTGACTTCGGATTTGATTACTCTTGAGTTGGAGGTCGCAAGATATTCTTCCACTGCCTTGGAGGATGTGGGTCACTGCATTAGGGATCTCTAATGCATTACAAACTTTGAGAGTTCCATGAAGAATGTTGGTCATAGCCAAAGAGGTGTGCATACACGTGGATATGATTGATTTGGGGAACCAAGATTGCATTGAGATAATGGGAAAGTGAGGGGAAAAGTACAATAAGTGATCACCTTTATAGGGCTACTCAACAAGGGCTCCCATAAATCATGAGTCATAGTAGAACCACCTCCTGATGTTCGCATATCACCGTAAGAGATAAGAATGTTGCATGATGCTTTGTTTCGCATCCTATTTTTCTCTTTTCCTGACACATCGAATGCTGAATGAAATCCTTTCCTTGTAGTACTAACCTCTCTAGCGACTTGTAGATTAGACTAGCCTCATAAGGTTTCCATAATTAATATGCTCTTCCAGGTTGAGCGATGCTCTCCTTTTAGGAGGGACCATTGTGAGAGAAACCTAGGCCTTATGTGGTGAGGTTTTCTCAAAAAAAATAATAGCACCCCCATTCTTACTTTTAATAAAGAACCCTTTTTCCTATATCCTCTCGCTCTATTTTTTTTGGTTTCCCCCTTGGCTACATCACCACTGAAGGGTATCTCTAGGTCATTTTCTTAGTTAGGGCCTGACTTGAGATGGCTTCTTCTTAGATGGGACCAATGACCGTGCCTCTCCATTGCCTATTAAGGAATTTGGTCTTGGTTGTCGCATCCTATAGACTACAGCTATGGGATCACATCTCTAACCATTGCTCCAATGCTTTCTTCTACTCGTCTATTGCATTCCCCATTTCAACGCTAGTTTTGTCAACTTTTTCATCTTTCCTTCTTTATTTGTGCTCGAGAGTCCTCAATTCTCGCCTCTTTCATTTGCTATCTCAAATAATGTTGCCACCTCTTACTTCTAATTGGCTTCTCGAGCCTCTACGTTAGCCCCTGGACCCTTTGCGTCTCACACACTGACTCTCTCTAGCTTTGCGCGGCTCTTGGCTGCCTCTGCGTCCCTCTCTCGGCTCTACGCTGATCCTCCTGGTACTAACTTTGCCTCTCTGCTATGTATTCACTGCCCTTCAGCTATAACTCTGATAAATCACTCAATTTCCTCATCAAACCCTACCCCAGAAAATTGAGTTCTTGATCTCTCTCAGTGTGTTCTCCAACTGACCCTCAAGCCTCCTCTTATACTTTTCTCATTGGTCCATCAACAGCCGAGATTAAATCTCTAATCAATAGAAAATATTAGATTTGCCTTGATCCATGACTTTTGGGCCATTCTAACCCATTTTTATATTAATACCCATTAATATTTTATTTTTCTTAAGTTTAGACTTAGAAAAGCCATTAAAAATATTAATTATTTTAATATCTCCCAAATCGTTTAGATTCTACCCAAACCATTTCTGGGTCTTCGAGACCTCATGTGTTTTAGCCTATCCACCAATTTTTGTGGCAAGAGCACATCCGATGCTACTCCAAATCAACACTCCCGCTTAGCAAGGATTGTGCTCTAGTAATACTCCACACTAAGCTTCAACCTGATTATCCTGCATCGGTCCATGTGCTGATGCTAGGCTTCCCCGCCAAACATCCTCTGCACTGCTGCATCCTGTACCACTGCCCATGGCTCTGCCACTACCACTGTTGCATTTGTACGGCAGATCACAGATCCCTCTGCATACATGTTGCTGCTGGTCCATCCTCCCAGCACTGCATCCCCTCTCATCATGTTGCATCGTGCTACTGTGCTGCAACTCAGTTACTAAGTAAGTCACTGATCCACCCAACTTCTGACATCCCTGTCAGGCCAAAAACACTCCTGATGTTGAAGATCTCTCTACTACTAACAAGTGCTCCCTCTACTCACCTTTGCGTTGCTGCAACAACTCCCTGCGTCTCGCACCATTGCACACTTCTCTGCGCCATCCTACACTGGTGCAACACTCTCGTGCCCCTCGCATTGTTGCAGCCTGCTAGCCTCACACTGTCCCAGGACTCCTGCACTATAGCGCTCTCTACCACTCCATTTGCATCCATTTCTACCGACATCTGCCAATCCTGCTACTCCTTTTCGGAGCTCCCGTTGCAAGGTATAATCCAAGAGGTTGGGTAGTTCCAGGATCCTACCCCTGATCGCCTGTAGTTCTCCTAACTACAGCTCGATGTCTCCCCACTTCTTCTCAAGTGGCACATGAGCACTCATGGCACAATCGTCATCTGTCTCCACTTCTTTCTCCGCCCTCACTGGCACTCCCTTGGTCTCAGAAGCCTCTCCCTTACTCTTCCTCCTCGGACACTGGTTCGCATAGTGACCCAGATCCCCACAAGGGAAGCATTTGACCTTGGGGAGGTCCTTCTTCTTTCTCTTCTCCTGCTTTCCCGCAGATGCGAGAGCCGCATCTTCTTCTTCCTCCTCCTTGATTCTGACCCCTTTTCCACTACTCCCCGCCTTGGTCACCCGTTTGATCTCTTCTTGATGAAGAGTCACCCACAGTTCCTCCCAATCTGGAAGGCTCGACCTGCCCAGTATGCTCTGGACAAATACCTCCCAATCCTCTGAGACTGTGTTCAATGCGGTCCTCACCATCAGTTCCTGATCCAGCGTGGCCCCTATGGAAGTTAGCTAATCACGGATCTCCTTCAATCCACCAAGGAAGACATCTATCTACTCTCCCTTCTACATCTGGTATGACCGCAACTGATTTTCAAGTAACATCTTCCTCTACACGGAAGTACGCTGGTAGTCTGGTACAATTTCTTTAGGGCCTCCCACATCTCATTTGTCATGTCCTTCTCGGCAAATATGTGGCACAAGTAACATCTTTCTCTACACGGAAGTATACTAGTAGTCTGGTACAATTTCTTTAGGGCCTCCCACATCTCATTTGTCATGTCCTTCTTGGCAATATGTGGCACCACATGATCCTTGACCCCATCAAAGATGATGCAATTTTCCATGGCCATTGCCTCCTCATACTTCTCATTTTCAGCTGGTTCAATTGGGATCGCTATTGTTTTCAAGGCGAAGTGCTTGATGTGATACTTGTCTAGAATGGACAAGATCCTGGCCTTCCAGACTACGAAGTTGGAAAATTCGTCCAATTTATCCTGATCTCTCAACCCACTCACTGCCATCTTATTGCTCTTCTTATGACTCCTCTCAGTTTCTTTAGTTCCCTCCTGGAAGTCCTCGGTTCGACTCCCTCTAAGTCTCGATTTTCTTTATGGAAATCCCTCCTCCTTGGTCTTTCCCTGTTAGGCATTGTTCTGACAACAATACCCCACTAGCTTCGCTCCGCAAATTATCCGCAGCCCCCTATACTTAGCAACATGAAGAACTGAGCCTCTAGGCTCTGCGCAATCTTGACACCAGCAAAATCTACACCTCCTAGCCACAGTGTCAATCCTTCCTGGCTAAGAAAGATGACCGGGCACTATGTTGGTCAGGTATGCTCCTCTTTGCCATTGCGTTGATCCTCCTACTGGCTCGAAGTGATGATGCAGGCACTGTGCGTCACCCCTTCCTTGTTGCTTACTGCTAGGAACAACTTCTGTCACTCGTGTAACTGTTTTCTGCTGCTACTACTCTACCCAGCTGATGCCTTCAATTATCCTGTGATCTTCAACCACACTGTGATACCATGTTGGAATTTCTAAGTTTAACCCGTTAGAAATTCTTCCTGTACTATCTGATTTATTTCTTCCTACTTGTTCAGTTACTTAACAAGTTATTTACTATGTAAATACTGAAAATAAATACAAGTACAATATCAACATCTACAGATCATCAACTGAAAGTAAACAAGCACACAATTGACACCGTTGTTTTACTAATTTCCCCGGAAAACCCAATGCGGGAAAATCGGTGCATCTATTCAGAGGGTTTTATTATTATGTAGTTTCAGAATACAACCTAGGTGCCAGAAACGGCTCACACTACAGAGAATGCCCTCGGCAGTAGTACCTCTCAGTCGGAGACAGATATTCAGGCTAAAACACCAGATGATCAATCCCACAACAACAATACAGCTTTTGCTGCGCTGTGTCACTTTGATAGGGATTGCGTCACCCTATCCGGCTCTACAGCTCTCAGCCTGTCCCACGAAATGTTCCTAGCGCCGCCTCTAGGTCCTGCGTCAGCCTCTCTGGCCTAGCATCAGCCTCTCTGGGTTCTGTGTCAACTTCTCGAGCCTCTGCGTCAGCCCCTGGACCCTCTGCGTCTCACACGCTAACCCTCTTTGGCTCTACGCAGCTCCTGGCTGCCTCTGCATGACCTCTAGCTAACTCTACGTCCCCCTCTCAGCTCTGCGTTGATCCTCCTGGTATTAACTCTACCTCTCTGCTATGTATTCACTGCCCCTCAATTGCAACTCTGATCACTCACTAAATTTCCTCAGCAAACCCTGCCCCAGAAAATCGAGTTCTTGATCTCACTCGGTGTGCTCTCCAACTGACCCTCAAGCCTCCTCTTATACTTTTCTCTAATCAACGGCCGAGATTAAATCTCTAATCAATAGAAAATATTAAATTTGGTTATCCATGACTTTTTGGACCATTCTACCCCAATTTTATATTAATACCCATTAATATTTTATTTTTTCTAAGTTTAGACTTAGGAACTCCATTAAAAATATTAATTATTTTAATATTTCCCAAACCGGTTAGATTCTGCCCAAACCATTTATGGGTCTTGAAGATCTCATATGCTTTAGCCTCTCCAACAATTTTCATCGCTAGAGCACATCAGATGCTACCCAAATCAACACAAAACTTGTTCTTGATTGGGCGCATGCACATTTAACTTATGGGGTTCCACCTCCGGCCATAACCCACAATCATTGATCAACCAACTCAAGAGGGGCATCGATTTATCCTATAAACCTAATGGAAATAAGGCACACTCCTTATTCCACCAAACAACCATCTCTTTTTACTAAATTATGGAATTGTCCTTAATTTTTATTATTCAAAAAACCCTAAGAATCGAAAAATATATACATAAAATAACATATAGATGGCTCAGGGACCAGAGATCAAATGAATCGATGTATAAACTACACCGTGGTTTCACAAAAATAAACCCTAGAAGAGAAACGATAATTCACAAAACCCTAGATCACATGCAAGTATTGTTCAAAAAGGCCTAAGAATAGAAAAATATATACATAAAATAATATATAGATGGCTCAAGGAGCAGAGATCAAATGGCTCAATGTATCAACTACACCGGTGGCTTCACAAAAAGAAACCCTAGATCACGTGCAAGTTTCTTCCAGGTCCCTTATAGGGAGCTAAAACTCTTCTGAAGTGCCATATTATCACATTGAGCTTCCCTTGGGAAGTCCTACCTCATCAACTAGTACCTCAAACACTAGAACATCAGTTAAAGATTATTGTTTATCACTGGGACTCCTCACATCATGAAAATTCCATAAAGCACAATGGACACTAGTTGTTCTGACTGTGGGACATCGTCCCATTAGTATCACTTAGTTTACCTCTTTGACCCATAGTCCTTCCCTCCCTAGGGCATGCTAGATTTTGGTAACACAGCCTACAACATAAAAGTAAATGGCTCGCCACATACAAGGAGAAGATAACAATAGAAAATCAAATGAGGTTGAGAAGTGAATGAAGGTGAGAAGAGGACGAGGAAGGATACGTGGCAAAGGTAGAGATCAACTAGTGGAGGAAAAAGAGATCAAATTTACTAAAGCCAGGACCAAAAAACTTAAGCAAATACGACAGAAGGGACAACAATAGAGATGAATGACTAAATCCAAGAAGTAAGAGGTGGAAACATTATTTGAGATAGCAAATGAAAGAGGCGAGAATTGGAGCACAAATAAAGAAGGAAAGATGAAAAAGTTGACAATCTTAGCGTTGAACTGGGGAATGCAATAGACGAGTGGAAGAAAGCATTGGAGCAATAGTTAGAGATGGGATCAATCTAAATGAGGTTGAGAAGTGAATGAAGGTGAGAAGAGGACAAGGAAGGATAGGTGGCAAAGGTAGAGATCGAGTGGAAGAAAGCATTGGAGCAATAGTTAGAGATGGGATCAATCTAAATGAGGTTGAGAAGTGAATGAAGGTGAGAAGAGGACAAGGAAGGATAGGGGGCAAAGGTAGAGATCAATTAGTGAAGGAAAGAGAGATCAAATTTACTAAAGCCAGGACCAAAAAACTAAAGCAAATATGCAAGAAGGGACAACAATAGAGATGAATCAGCATGTCCGTGCCATCCTGCCATCATCAGCAGCTTGATCATTTTTTGTTGTAAACCCAGTCTGCATGTATAAGTTGTAAATAATCTAAGCAGATCAGAGTCATGTATGTAAAGTTGCCTAGGTGGACCTAACTTTCTAATGATGATCTGCGTCCCGGGAGGTTTTTCGTCTCACCGATCTACGATCGGCAGAGTTTTCCTTCAAACCTGACCCCAAAGCCGGGATGGATTTTGTCATTAGAACTTTAGGAAAATCCTAGTGTGTTAAATCTGCTAGATTATAGTTGTGTCGCAGAACTGGGTGTTTTGTGAGGGTCTGTATTAAATGGGCTTGTCCCTTAAGATGTAATTTTGTAAAAGTCATGATGTAATGAGTCCTGAGGGTCGAGAAATGTTTTAAATCCCCTCGTGAGTCCTAAGTCCTAGGTCCTAGGTGATGTTTCCGAAAGGCTTAGTTCAGTGATCCATTTTAAAATGAATTAAAAAATTAAAAAATGAATAAAAATAATAAAATAATAAAAAATTAAAAAATGAAGCAAAAACCCCAACTAATAAAATAATAATATTTTAAGTTAATAAATCGACGGATGAGATCAAGAGATGTCTTGATCCTCATCAACGGTCGAGATCATTTCTACATGGATCACTCGAACTAGCCGTTAGGATCATTTCCTTTATATAGGGTCTTAGGGGGTCATTTCAAATCATCTGATCTGTGAGTCTGTACTGAAAAGCTCTCTTGTAATCTGATTTTCTGTTTAATAAAAAGACTTTGGGGTCCAAATCGTGTTGGTGTTACTCTCTGGAATTGCTGTGAGATCTTTAATTTTCTGCATATTTCAGTTTTCAGCCATTAATCATAGCTTGTTTTTAGAGTAGTTCGAGCACAGGTATCTTGTTCACCTGCTAGGGTTTGAGCGCTGCTAGGGTTTCTGAGATAATGGCAGGTATCTCCATTATTTTCTGAGATCTAGCAGCACTCTTTCTCTCTGTGCTGATGGTTGCTTGAGATGTGCAGGGAAACTTTTTAGTGAAGGATATTTGTGGGCGTTTGGGGAAGTTCTGGGCTGAACCAGCCGACTCCCACAGGCTTTTCTGTGCAGAGCCCAGCTGATTGTTCCCTGGGTTAATCATTAAGAGTTTCTTTTCTGTTTTACATTGAGAGATTTTCTTTCTGTTCACAGTGAAGTTCAAAATTTCTGATAATCTGAAAAATTTCTGTATTTATGGCTAAATCTGGCTGTTAAGGGGCCAAGTCTGTACATTAATCAATTAGCTGTTCTAGGGTTTCGATTTTTGCTCTATGCAGTTTTCATTAGGGTTTTGTATTTTTGTGCTTTCGCTACAGGGTTTTCATCAGGAGTAAAAAATTTTTTAGATCTTCAGAAGGAAATCAGGGCTGCCCAGATCATAGCACTCCTCTGGTTAAAATCGTGGTCATCTTTCACTGCTTTCTCCCCACCATTGCATGACAGTCTTCAGAAAGTTAACTCAAATCCGCTGAGTTGTGGACATAAATACGCAGCAGTTTTCAAAACCCTGGAGCAACATGACCATCTGCGAGCTGGATTAGCATATGCTTCTACGTAAATCTTAATTACTATTGCTGCCGTCAATCTGCAAGGCCGCAGCCTCTCCATCGACCTACATCACCATCGACTGAGACATTCGCTGGTTTTAAGTGTGCCGATTTCTAAGCACCGTCGACAATGTTTCGAAAAAAAAAGCACCACAAGCAAAGCAAAATCTGTGTATCAACGAAACAACGGTGATCTTAAAACCGATTTCAATCTCTTTCTCGGCCACTGACAGTCGAAACGTGCTCTCAAAGATTTCAATCTACGTGGTCGGGGTTTCCATTTGGTTCGCCGTTAGAGTTCTGGAAAGGTTACGCAAGGGGTTTCATGTGTAAAGACCATCACGCAGAGGGTAAGCATTGTTTCATTTTTTGCCGCCGTCTGCTATCCAAACGCCAGGCAGCATCCAAATCGAAGTCATTCGCTGCAGAAATTCCTCAGGTAAGTATAAACTTGCTGGATTATTGCCGTCGACAGTGTATTTGCCGCCGCAACCGCTAGCAAATCGTTCAGAAAACGCTGGTATATCCTTCTTTTCCACGTAAGGTCCTCAGGTAAATTTATTTTTGTTTATGCGTTTGCGTAGCAGGTGAATCGAACGTTTTATGTTTGTTTATGCGTTTGCGTAGCAGGTGAATCGAACGTTTTATGGTCATATAGACGTATTGCGGCTAGGGTTCTTTGAAATGCTCGATTTCCCAATTTTTAGCTGTAGCTTCATGCGTTTTTTAACTTTTTTGGTTCTTCGATTTTTTTATATAATTTTGTAGGTTAGCGTAGATAGCGTAGGTTTGTATAGTATGTTGTTTCTTATTTATCAGCATTTAGATTCATCTATTTTTAGATTTTAATTTGTTTCATATAGTTAGATTTCATATAATTAAAAAATCATAAAAAATATTTTAGTTTTTAGTTTTTAGTTTTATATAGTTTATTTTTATTTTATGCTTTAGTTTTTAATGTTTTAGATTAATTTTAGTTAGATTTAAATTCTGTTTTATTTTAATTAGATTTATTTCATATTTAGATTTTAACTTTAAATTTTTGTTTAGATTTTAATTTTTAGTAGATTTTTATGATATAAAAAAATAAAAAATAAAAAAGACTTTAGGCTTAGTTTTATTAGTTTAGTTTTAGATTATTTTTAGATTTTATTTTTTTTTTAAGATTTTATTAAAAAAAAAAAAAAAAAAATTGAAAAAATTAAAATTTTGTGGAAAATTATTTTGCCAGTTTCGGTTGCTTTCGCGATATATCTTTCATGCTGAGATCTGAAATTTTCAAGTCGAAACACGAAATATGATGCCTGGTTAACAATTCATGGTTCTCAGGCTTTCATCTCTTCAAAAATTTCCAGTTGCTAGGATATCATTTTTGGTCATGTGATTTAGCTGATGACAAATGATTACTGCTCACGGTTTATGTTTCTATACCATTTAAAAAGTAATCATTTAAACATTAACTCCACAAGGCACTGGTCTATTCCACCAAACAACCATCTCTTTTTACTAAATTCGCAATTGTTCTTAATTTTTATTATTCAAAATGCCCTAAGAATAGAAAAATTTATACATAAAATAATATACAGATGGCTCAGAGAGCAGAGATCAAATGGCTCAATGTATCAAATACACCGGTGTTTTCACAAAAAGAAACCCTAGAAGAGAAACGACAATTCACAAAACCCTAGATCACATGCAAGTTTCTTCTAGGACTCTTATAGGGAGCTAAAACCCTTTTGAAATGCCATATTATCACATTTAGCTTCCCTTGGGAAGTCCTACCTCATCACCTAGTACCTCAAACCCTAGAAGATCAGTTAAAGATGATTGTTTATCTACTAGGACTCCTTAGATCATGAAAAGTCCAAAAGCGCAAGGGACACTAATTGTTGTGATTGTGGGACATCATCCCATTGTTATCACTTAGTTTACCTCTTTGAGCTATAGCCTTTCCCTCCCTAGGGCCTGCTACATTTTTGTAACACAACCTACAACATAAAAGTAAATGGCTTGCCACATACAAGGAGATGATAACAATAGCAAATCTCAATGAGGTTGAGAAGTGAGTGAAGGTGAGAACAGGACAAGAAAGGATAAGTGGCAAAGGTAGAGATCAACTAGTGGAGGAAAGAGAGATCAAATTTACTGAAGCTAGGACCAAAAAACTGAACCAAATACGCAAGAGGGGACAGCAATAGAGATTAACAATTGAAGCCAAGAAGTAAGCGGTGGCAACATTGTTTGGGATAGCAAATGAAAGAGGTAAGAATTGAGAACTCTGGAGCACAAGGAAAGATAAAAAAGTTGACAATCTTAACATTGAACTGGGGAATGCAATAGACGAGTCGAAGAAATCATTGGAGCAATGGTTAGAGATGTGATCTCATAGTTGCAACATTGTTTGGGATAGCAAATGAAAGAGGTAAGAATTGAGAACTCTGGAGCACAAGGAAAGATAAAAAAGTTGACAATCTTAACATTGAACTGGGGAATGCAATAGACGAGTCGAAGAAATCATTGGAGCAATGGTTAGAGATGTGATCTCATAGTTGCAATCTGTAGGAAGCACGGTAATTGGTCCCATCTAAGAAAAAAACCATGTCTAGTGGGGCCCTACCTGAGAAAACGACCTAGGGAGACCCATTAGTGGTGATGTAGCCAAGGAAAGGGGAAAGCAAAAAATAACAGAGAGAGAGGATATACGAAAAAGGGTTAATTATTAAAAGTAAGAATGGGGGTGCTATTATTTTTTTTTAGAAAACCTGACCACATAAGGCCTAGGTTTCTCTCACAATGGTCGCTACCAAAAGCAGAGCATTGCTCAACTTGGAAGAGCATATTAATTATGGAAACCTAATGAGGCCAGTCTAATCCACAAGCCACTAGAGAAAGGTTAGTACTAGAAGGAAAGGATTTCATTCAACATTCGATGGGTCAGGAAAAGAGAAGAATAATATGGGAAAGAAAGCATCATGCAACATTCTTATCTCTTACAGTGATATGCGAACATCAAGAGGTGGATCTACTATGACTCATGATTTATGGGAGCCCTTGTTGAATAGCCCTATAAAGGTGATCACTTATTGTACTTTTCCCCACTTTCCCATTATCTTTGTTCCCCAAATCAACCATATCCATATGTATGCACACCTCTTTGGCTATGACCATCATTCTTCATGGAAGTCTCAAAGTTTGTGATGCATTAGAGATCCCTAATGCAGTGACCCATATAGTACTAGAAGGAAAGGATTTCATTCAACATTTGATGGGTCAGGAAAAGAGAAGAATAATATGCGAAAGAAAGCATCATGCAACATTCTTATCTCTTACAGTGATATGCGAACATCAAGAGGTGGATCTACTATGACTCATGATTTATGGGAGCCCTTGTTGAATAGCCCTATAAAGGTGATCACTTATTGTACTTTTCCCATCACTTTCCCATTATCTTTGTTCACCAAATCAACAATATCCATATGTATGCACAAATCAACAATATCCATATGTATGCACACCTCTTTGGCTATGACCATCATTCTTCATGGAAGTCTCAAAGTTTGTGATGCATTAGGGAGGTGGATCTACTATGACTCATGATTTATGGGAGCCCTTGTTGAATAGCCCTATAAAGGTGATCACTTATTGTACTTTTCCCCTCACTTTCCCATTATCTTTGTTCCCCAAATCAACCATATCCATATGTATGCACACCTCTTTGGCTATGACCATCATTCTTCATGGAAGTCTCAAAGTTTGTGATGCATTAGGGCTCCCTAATGCAGTGACCCACATCCTCCAAGGCAGTGAAAAAATATCTTGTGACCTCCAACTCAAGAGTAATCAAATCCAAGTAAAGGCACTCTTAACACCCTTTTTGATGTCCCATTTGCCTATTTTAGGTGATCACTTATTGTACTTTTCCCCTCACTTTCCCATTATCTTTGTTCCCCAAATCAACCATATCCATATGTATGCACACCTCTTTGGCTATGACCATCATTCTTCATGGAAGTCTCAAAGTTTGTGATGCATTAGAGATCCCTAATGCAGTGACCCACATCCTCCAAGGCAGTGAAAAAATATCTTGTGACCTCCAACTCAAGAGTAATCAAATCCAAGTAAAGGCACTCTTAACACCCTTTTTGATGTCCCATTTGCCTATTTTCAGTGCCTTCAAAACGAGGTGACTTCCCCTGGTGCAGGAATGACGTTAAAAGAGGTAACATGGAAAATGTGTTGAGTAAGCAAGATGTAAAAGCAAGTAAAGGACACATCATAAACTAAGGGCAACTCATGTGCAAGAAAGTTCAAGACTTAAACAACACAAAAAGCAGGCAAATGGATCCAGACAAGGAGTTTCCTCTGCCCTTTCTACCCATTGGACCATGTAGAGGTCAATTTGGAAGAATGTTGATGCAAAACAGAAGGTCATTTAAGTCTCCAAACAATCCAAGGGACATTTCGATTCAAAATCAAACAACGAGCCTAAAAGCATGGTTTGAATCATCTTCGCACCAAGCAGAGGGATGTTGTCCACATTATACTAGACGTTGGAAGGCAGAATGTCCTCATTCAAGCAACATTGTGCAAACAAAGTGGAATTTTTTACTTCCTAACCACTCAAGTTAATTTTTCAAATAATGTCAAGCTATTCTGGATGGAACGTCAATTCATATCTCCTTTTGTCAAATCTATCCTCTAATTGGTGGGATGTCTCACCTATTTTCAATTTTAGGTAATGTAATGAAATAACTTGTAGTTTGACTTAATCGTCAAGCATATTGAGGATGAAAAGTCACTTGTTTTTTCAATCAAAAGGAGGAAAGATGTTGAGATCATAACCTATAAATAGAGAAATCTCCCTCGTTTGCAAATCATTGTGAATTGAGGAAATTGGTTTTACATAATGTGAAACATTTTCATGAAATCCTTGGTGATCTTCATGAATTACATTTCTGGATTGATTTCACATATTTCTTAAGGGGATTTGTGGATAACTAAAGAATACTACAAAAACTAACTAAATCAACCCACTTGAAAGGAAGCTTTGTCACTTGCTAAGGGATGTCTAGGATTTTACTCGCACATCTCTCTTGTTGGTGTAAGGTAGAGTTTGTTTCTTCTTGTTGGGCCATGCCCTAGTGCTCCTCACCAAGGGCTTCAATTTATTTTGCATCATAGTTGAGCTATTTGTTGAAGGATTTTCCCTAAGTATAATCCTTTCTAGTAGGGCTTGGTTTCAAAACTTGTTCTTGATTAGGCGCGAGCTCATTTAACTTTTGGGGTTCCACCTCTGGCCATAATCCACAATCATTGATCAACCAACTCAAGAGGGGCATCGATTTGAACCCATAGCCCTAGTGGAAATAAGGCACACTCCTTATTCCACCAAACAACCATCTCTTTTTACTAAATTCTGCAATTGTTCTTAATTTTTATTATTCAAAAATCCCTAAGAATAGAAAAATATATACATAAAATAATACATAAATGGCTCAGGCAGCAAAGATCAAATGGCTCAATGTATCAACTACACCAGTGGTTTCACAAAAGGAAAGCCTAGAAGAGAAATGATAATTAACAAAACCCTAGATCACGTGCAAATTTCTTCTAGGTCTCTTATAGGGAGCTAAAACCCTTCTAAAGTGTTATATTATCACACTGAGCTTACCTTGGGAAGTCCTACCTCAGCACCTAGTACCTCACACCCTAGAACATCAATTAAAGATGATTGTTTATCTACTGGGACTCCTCACATCATGAAAAGCCCATAAAGAGCAGGGGACACTAGTTGTTGTGACTATGGGACATCGTCCCATTGTTATCACTTGGTTTACCTCTTTGACCCATAGTCTTTCCCTGCCTAGAGCCTGCTAGATTTTGGTAACACAACCTACAACATACCTCACACCCTAGAACATCAATTAAAGATGATTGTTTATCTACTGGGACTCCTCACATCATGAAAAGCCCATAAAGAGCAGGGGACACTAGTTGTTGTGACTATGGGACATCGTCCCATTGTTATCACTTGGTTTACCTCTTTGACCCATAGTCTTTCCCTGCCTAGAGCCTGCTAGATTTTGGTAACACAACCTACAACATAAAAGTAAATGGCTTGCCACATACAAGGAGACGACAATAATAGAAAATCTCAACAAGGTTGAGAAGCGAGGGAAGGTGAAAAGAGGACAAGGAAGGAATGGTGGCAAAGGTAGAGATCAACAAGTGGAGGAAAGAGAGATCAAATTTATTGAAGCCAGGACCAAAAAACTGAACCAAATATGCAAGAGGGGACAACAATAGAGATGAACAACTAAAGCCAAGAAATAAGAGGTAGCAACATTATTTGAGATAGCAAATGAAAGAGGCGATAATTGAGAACTCTGGAGCACAAATAAAGAAAGAAAGATGAAAAAATTGACAATATTAGCTTTGAACAGGGGAATGTAATAGACGAGTGGAAGAAAGCATTGGAGCAATGGTTAGAGATGTGATCCCATAGTTGCAGTCTATGGGATGCAACAACCAAGACCAAATTCCTTAATATGAAATGGAGAGGCACGAGCATTGGTCCCATCTAAGAAGAAGCCATCTCAGGTCGAGCCCTACCTGAGAAAACGACCTAGAGAGAACCATTAGTGGTGATGTAGCTAAGGAAAGGGGAAAGCAAAAAAAACACAGAGAGAGGATATAGGAAAAAGGGTTCATTATTAAAAGTAAGAATGGGGGTGCTATTATTTTTTTGAGAAAACCTCACCACATAAGGCCTAGGTTACTCTCACAATGGTCCCTCCCAAAAGGAGAGCATCGCTCAACTTGGAAGAGCATATTAATTATGGAAACCTTATGAGGCTAGTCTAATCCACAAGCCACTAGAGAAAGGTTAGTACTAGAAGGAAAGGATTTCATTTAGCATTTGATGGGTCAAGAAAAGAGAAGAATAGTATGTGAAAGAAAGCATCATGCAACATTCTTATCTCTTGCGATGATATGTGAACATCATGTTGGCATTATGGCTAAAGTGTTGTCCTTGATGGCAACCCATTCAGGTGATAGATCACAGTACTTCAAGTCAGCAGCAGAGATTGATGATCAGCTATCAAATAGTGAAGAAAATAAGGGGTACGCAGGTACACCTTGCATAAGGTGCGTACACGCAGGTCAGTGTTACATAAAGTGCGTACATACCCGCAGTTATCCCGTTCAGGAGGTGCGTACCCCCAGTGCACACATTTCAAGGCAAAGAAATTCACATGTGGGGTTTTCTTATGTTTTACTCTTGGTATTTAGCCGACGGTTTTGTGTTATTATGGTGTCGGCCCGTGGTATTAATCCATGATTTAAGGAAGAGCTTTCCTATATAAAGCAAAGGAGATCATTTGGCTTGAACATGTTTTTGGTTGAACATCTTATGAGGGCTAGATCTGGTCTAGATCTAAATAAGGCGAATCTACTGATGGACCGAGATCTCTTCGGCGCATGTTCAGATCTGTAGATCTGACTGTCTGGGTTATTTCTGAAGTCTTGAAATCATCTATGCCCGAAGGTACGCAGGTACAATGAGAGAAAAGTGCGTACATACGCAGGAACGAAGCGTTTCAGGTGCGCCGGTACGCAGGCACAGAAAGGTTTCAGGTGCGCCGGTACGCAGGCACAGAAGGGTTTCAGGTGCGCCGGTACGCAGGCACAGAAGGGTTGCAGGTGCGCCGGTACGCAGGCACAGAAGGGTTTCAGGTGCATACATACGCAGGCACAAAAGGGTTGCAGGTGCGGAGGTCCGCAGGCAATTCAATGGACTCAGAGCGAGGTATGCAGGCTAGCAGTTGAGCAGGGTGCATACGTAAGCAGGTGAGCAGTTGAGCAGGGTGCGTACTGTAAGCAGGCAAGCAGTTGAGCAGGGTGAGTACTGTAAGCAAGCAAGCAGTTGAGCAGGGTGCTTACGTAAGCAGGCGAGCAGTTGAGCAGGGTGCTTACTTCTCTTAAAATCTTTGTTTATCATTGTTGTGTTCTGGGTTTGGTCCTATTATTGTTGATCTGGTTACTACAGTTGACTGGGTGATTCTCTTATACTTGATGATCATTTGATGCTTATGGATCCAGTTTGAAAATTTATGAAAAGTGGTCCTTGTAAGAAAAGAAGTAGGGGGTTGTAGCTCCCTTCCAGGAGACACTGGAAAACGAGAGAGAGTTGTAGCTCTCTGCAGGTTGCAGCCCGCGTACTGGTAAAGGACTGCACCAGTACAAAACCATTGTAAAAGGAGTTTCTAATTTGAAAGAAGATAGAGACATATTGCAGCAAGTGGTTTTCACCCACATTGGGTTTCCACCTTACATCTTGTGTTCTTTGGTGTGACTATCTGTTTTCTTTTGTTCATGCTCATTATTTTATGGTACTGACATGCAAAAATAATTCAAAGAACAAATAAAGAAGATTTATTAAAAGAATTAGATAATACTGATTCACCCCCCCTCTCAGTATTATTTCCAACACATCAGGAGGTATATTACTATGACTGATGAATTAAGGGAGGTAGCCTTATAAAGGTGATCACTCATTGTACTTTTCCCTCACTTTCCCATTATCTCAATGCAATCTTTGTCCCCCATATGAACCATATCCATATGTATGCACACCTCTTTGGCTATGACCATGATTCTTCATAGAAGTCTCAAAGTTCGTGATGCATTAGAGATCCCTAATGCAGTGAACCACAAGCCCTATAAAGGTGATCACTCATTGTACTTTTCCCCTCACTTTGCCATTATCTCAATGCAATCTTTGTCCCCCATATGAACCATATCCATATGTATGCACACCTCTTTGGCTATGATCATCATTCTTCATAGAAGTCTCAAAGTTCGTGATGCATTAGAGATCCCTAATGCAGTGAACCACATCCTCCAAGGCAGTGGAGAAATATCTTGCGACCTCCAACTCATGAGTAATCAAATCCAAGTCAAGGAACAGTGAACCACATCCTCCAAGGCAGTGGAGAAATATCTTGCGACCTCCAACTCATGAGTAATCAAATCCAAGTCAAGGAACAGTTAACGCCCCCTTTAATGTCCCATTTCATCTTTTAGGTACCTTCAAAACGAGGTGACTTCCCCTGGTGCAGGAATGAGGTTAAAAGAGGTAACCATTTAATGTCCCATTTGCATCTTTTAGGTACCTTCAAAACGAGGTGACTTCCCCTGGTGCAGGAATGAGGTTAAAAGAGGTAACATGGAAAATGTGTTGAGTAAACAAGATGTTAAATCAAGTCAAGGACTCATCATAGACTAAGGGTAACTAATGTTCAAGAAAGTTCAAGCCTTAGAGGTCAATTTGGAGGAATGTTGAGGCAAAACAGAAGGTGATTTATGGTTTGAATCATCTTTGCACCAAGCAAAGGGAGGTTGTCCACATTATACTAGTCGTTGGAAAGCACAACGTCCTCATTCAAGCAACATTGTGCAAACAAAGTGGAATTTCTTACTTCCTAACCACTCAAGTTAATTTTGCAACCAATGTCAAACTATTTTTGATGGAACATTGTACCCTTAGGTCAATTCAGACCTCCTTTTGTCCAATCTAATTTTTCAAGCAATGTCAAGCTATTGTACCCAAACATTGTACCCTTAGGTCAATTCAGACCTCCTTTTCTCAAATCTAACCTCTAATTGTTGGGATGTCTCACCTATTTTCAGTTTTAGGTAACGTAATGAAATGACTTATAGTTTGACTTAATCGTCAAGCATACTGTGGATGAAAAGTCACTTGTTTTTTAAATCAAAAGGAGAAAAGATGTTGAGATCCTAACCTATAAATAGAGAAATCTCCCTCGTTTGATGAAAAGTCACTTGTTTTTTCAATCAAAAGGAGAAAAGATGTTGAGATCCTAACCTATAAATAGAGAAATCTCCCTCATTTGCAAATCATTGTGAATTGATGAAATCGGTTTTCCATAATGTGAAACATTTTCATGAAATATTTGGTGTTCATCATGAATTATATTTCTTGGTTTGGACTTGTGGATAACTAAAGGATACTACAAAAACTAACTAGATCAACCCATTTGAAAGGAAGCTTGGTCACTTGCTAAGGGATGTCTAGGGTTTTACTTGCAAATCATTGTGAATTGATGAAATAGGTTTTCCATAATGTGAAACATTTTCATGAAATATTTGGTGTTCATCATGAATTATATTTCTTGGTTTGGACTTGTGGATAACTAAAGGATACTACAAAAACTAACTAGATCAACCCATTTGAAAGGAAGCTTGGTCACTTGCTAAGGGATGTCTAGGGTTTTACTTGCACAAATCTCTTCTTGATGTAAGGTAGAGTTTGTTTCCTCTTGTTGGGCCATGCCCTAGTGCTCCTCACTAAGGGATTTAGTTTATTTTGCATCATAGTTGATCTATTTGTTGAAGGATTTTCCCCAAGTATAATCCTTTCTAGTAGGGCTTGGTTTCAAAACTTGTTCTTGATTATGCGCGAACTCATTTAACTTATGGTGTTCCACCTCCAGTCATAATCCACAATCATTGATCAACCAACTCAAGAGGGGCATCGATTTGACCCCATAGACCTAGTGGAAATAAGGAACACTCCTTATTCCACCAAACAACCATCTCTTTTTACTAAATTCTGCAATTGTCCATAATTTTTATTATTCAAAATGCCCTAAGAATAGAAAAATATATACAAAAAATAATATATAGATGGCTCAGGGAGCAAAGATCAAATGGCTCAATGTATCAACTACACTGGTGATTTCACAAAAAGAAACCCTAGAAGAGAAACGATAATTCACAAAACCCTAGAACATGTGCAAGTTTCTTCTAGGTCTCTTATAGGGAGCTAAAACCCTTCTGAAGTGCCATATTATCACATTGAGCTTCCTTTGGGAAGTCTTGCCTCATCACCTAATACCTCAAACCCTAGAAGATCAGTTAAAGATGATTCTTTATCTACTGGGACTCCTCAGATCATGAAAAGTCCATAAAGCGGAGGGGACACTAGTTGTTGCGACTTTGGGACATTGTCCCATTGTTATCACTTAGTTTACCTCTTTGACCCATAGCCTTTCCCTCCCTAGGGCCTGCTAGATTTTGGTAACATAGCCTACAACATAAAAGTAAATGGCTTGTCACATACAAGGAGACGATAACAATAGAAAATCTCAATGAGGTTGAGAAGCGAGTGAAGGTGAAGAGGACAAGGAAGGACAGGGGGCAAAGGTAGAGATCAAGTAGTGAAGGAAATAGAGATCAAATTTACCAAAGCCAGGACCAAAAAACTGAACCAAATGCGCAAGAGGGGACAACAATAGAGATGGACAATTGAAGCCAAGAAGTAAGAGGTGGCAACATTGTTTGAGATAGCAAATGAAAGAGGCGAGAATTGAGAACTATAGAGCAAAAATAAAGAAGCAAAGATGAAAAAGTTGACAATCTTAGTGTTGAACTGGGGAATGCAATAGACGAGTGGAAGAAAGCATTGGAGCAATGGTTAGAGATGTGATCCCATAGTTGCAGTCTATAGGATGCAACAACCAAGACCAAATTCCTTAATACGCAATGGAGAGGCACGGTCATTGGTCCCATCTAAGAAAAAGCCATCTCAAGTTGGGCCCTACCTGAGAAAACGACCTAGAGAGACCCATTAGTGGTGATGTAGCCAAGGAAAGGGGAAAGCATAAAAAACAGAGAGAGAGGATATAGGAAAAAGGGTTCATTATTAAAAGTAAGAATGGGGGTGCTATTATTTTTTTGAGAAAACCTCACCACAGAAGGCCTAGGTTTCTCTCACAATGGTCCCACCCAAAACCAGAGCATCACTCAACTTGGAAGAGCATATTAATTATGGAAACCTTATTAGGCTAGTTTAATCCACAAGCCACTAGCCACTAGAGAAAGGTTAGTACTAAAGAATTTCTTAAGGGGATTTGTGAATAACTAAAGAATACTACAAAAACTAACTAGATCAACCCATTTGAAAGGAATCTTGGTCACTTGCTAAGGGATGTCGAGGGTTTTACTCGCACATCTCTATTGTTAATGTAAGATAGAGTTTGTTTCTTCTTGTTGGGCCATGCCCTAGTGCTCCTCACCAAGGGATTCAGTTTATTTTGCATCATAGTTGATCTATTTGTTGAAGGACTTTCCCTAAGTATAATCCTTTCTAGTATGGCTTGATTTCAAAACTTGTTCTTGATTATGTGCGAGCTCATTTAAATTATGGGATTCCACCTCTAGCCATAATCCACAATCATTGATCAACCAACTCAAGAGGGGCATCGATTTGACCCCATAGACCTAGTGGAAATAAGGAACACTCCTTATTCAACCAAACAACCATCTCTTTTTACTAAATTCTGCAATTGACCTTAATTTTTATTATTCAAAATGCCCAAAGAATAGAAAAATATATACATAAAATAATACAATTTTTATTATTCAAAATGCGTAAAGAATAGAAAAATATATACATAAAATAATACATAGATGGCTCAGGGAGCAGAGATCAAATGGCTTAATGTATCAACTACACCAATGGTTTCACAAAAAGAAACCCTAAAAGAGAAACGATAATTCACAAAACCCTAGATCACGTGCAAGTTTCTTCTAGGTCTCTTATAGGAAGCTAAAACCCTTTCGAAGTGCCATATTATCACATTGAGCTTCCCTTAGGATGTCCTACCTCGACAGCTAGTACCTCAAACCCTAGAACATCAATTAAAGATGATTGTTTATCTACTAGGACTCCTCACATCATGAAAAGTCCATAAAGAGCAGGGGACACTAGTTGTTGTCACTGTGGGACATCATCCCCTTGTTATCACTTAGTTTACCTCTTTGACCCATAGCCTTTCCCTCCCTAGGTCCTGTTAGATTTTGGTAACACAACCTACAACATAAAATTAAATGGTTTGCCACATACAAGGAGACGATAACAATAGCAAATCTCAATGAGGTTGAGAAGCGAGTGAAGGTGAGAATAGGACAAGGAAGGATAGGTGCAAAGTTAGAGATCAACTAGTGGAGGAAAGAGAGATCAAATTTATTGAAGCCAGGACCAAAAAATTGAACCGCAAGAGCGGACAACAATAGAGATGAAAAATTGAAGCCAAGAAGTAAGAGGTGGCAACAATATTTGAGATAGCAAATGAAAGAGGCCAGAATTGAAACTCTAGAGGAAAAATAAAGAAGGAAAGATGAAACAGTTGATAATCTTAGCGTTGAACTAGGGAATTCAATAGACGGGTGGAAGAAAGCATTGGAGCAATGGTTAGAGATGTGATCCCATAGCTGCAGTCTATAGGATGCGACAACCAAGACCAAATTCCTTAATAGGCAACGGAGAGGCACAATCACTGGTCCCATCTAAGAAGAAGCCAACTCAAGTAGGGCCCTACCTGAGAAAACGACCTAGAGAGACCCATTATTGGTGATCTAGCCAAGGAAACGGGAAAGAAAAAAAAAGACAGAGAGGATATAGGAAAAAGGGTTCATTATTAAAAGTAAGAATGGGGGTGCTATTATTCTTTTGGAGAAAACCTCACCACATAAGGCCTAGGTTTCTCTCACAATGGTCCCTCTCAAAAGTAGAGCATCGCTCAACTTGGAAGAGCATATTAATTATGGAAACCTTATGAGGCCAATCTAATCCACAAGCCACTAGAGAAAGGTTAGTACTAGAAGGAAAGTTTCATTCAGAAATCGATGGGTCAAAAAAATTGAAGAATAGCATGCGAAAGAAAGCGTCATGCAACATTCTTATCTCTTACGGTGATATGCGAACATCAGGAGTTGGATCTACTATGACTAATGATTTATGGGAGCCCTTGTTGAGTAGCCCTATAAATTTGATCACTTATTGTACTTTTCCCCTCAGTTTCCCATTATCTCAATGCAATCTTTGTTCCCCAAATTAACCATATCCATATGTATGCACACATCTTTAGCTATGACCATCATTCTTCATGAAGTCTCAAAGTTTGAGATGCATTAAAGATCCCTAATGCAGTGACCCACATCCTCCAAGGCATTGGAAAATTATCTTGTGACCTCCAACTCAAGAGTAATCAAATCCAAGCCAAGGAACTCTTAACACCCCCTTTTAATGTCCCATTTGCATCTTTTAGGTACCCTCAAAACAAGATGACTTCCCCTGGTGCAGGAATGAGGTTAAAAGAGGTAACATGGAAAATGTGTTGAGTAAGCAAGATGTAAAAGCAAGTCAAGGACACATCATAAACTAAGGGCAACTAATCTGCAAGAAAGTTTAAGCCTTAAACCACACAAAAACCAGGCAAATGGATCTAGACAAGGAGTGTCCTCTACCCTTTCTACGCATTGAGGTTAAAAGAGGTAACATGGAAAATGTGTTGAGTAAGCAAGATGTAAAAGCAAGTCAAGGACACATCATAAACTAAGGGCAACTAATCTGCAAGAAAGTTTAAGCCTTAAACCACACAAAAACCAGGCAAATGGATCTAGACAAGGAGTGTCCTCTACCCTTTCTACGCATTGGAAGATATAGAGGTCAATTTGGAGAAATGTTGAGGCAAAACAAAAGGTCATTTATGTCTCCAAGCAATCCAAGGGACATTTCGAGTCAAAATGAAGCAAGGAGCCAAAAAGCATGGTTTGAATCATCTTTGCACCAAGCAAAGAGAGGTTGTCCACATTATATTGGACGTTGGAAAGCACAACGTCCTCATTCAAGAAACATTGTGCAAACAAAGTGGAATTTTTTAATTCCTAACCACTCAAGTTAATTTTTCAAGCAATGTCAAGCTATTCTTGATGGAACATTGTACCCTTAGGTCAACTCAAACCTCCTTTTGTCAAATCTAACCTCTAATTGGTGGGATGTCTCACCCATTTTCAGTTTTAGGTAATGTAATGAAATAACATGTAGTTTGACTATTCATTGTACCCTTAGGTCAACTCAAACCTCCTTTTGTCAAATCTAACCTCTAATTGGTGGGATGTCTCACCCATTTTCAGTTTTAGGTAATGTAATGAAATAACATGTAGTTTGACTATTCATTGTACCCTTAGGTCAACTCAAACCTCCTTTTGTCAAATCTAACCTCTAATTGGTGGGATGTCTCACCCATTTTCAGTTTTAGGTAATGTAACGAAATAACTTGTAGTTTGACTTAATTGTCAAGCACATTGTGGATTAAAAGTCACTTTTTTTTTCAATCAAAAGGAGGAAAGATGTTGAGATTGTAACCTATCTATAAATAGAGAAACCTAACCTCCCTCGTTTGCATATCATTTTGAATTGATGAAATCGATTTTCCATAATGTGAAACCTTTTCATGAAATCTTTGGTATTCATCATGAATTATATTTCTTGGTTTGGATTTGTGGATAACTAAAGAACACTACAAAAACTGACTAGATCAACCCATTTGAAAGGAAGCTTGGTCACTTGCTAAGGGATGTCTAGGGATTGACTCACACATCTCTCTTGTTGATGTAAGGTAGAGTTCGTTTCTTCTTGTTGGGCCATGCCCTAGTGCTCCTCACCAAAGGATTCAGTTTATTTTGCATCATAGTTGATCTATTTGTTGACAGATTTTCCCTAAGTATAATCCTTTCTAGTAGGCTTGGTTTCAAAACTTGTTCTTGATTAGGCACGAGCTCATTTAACTTATGGGGTCCACCTCCAGCCATAATCCACAATCATTGATCAACCAACTCAAGGGGCATCGATTTGACCCCATAGACCTAGTGGAAATAAGGCACACTACTTATTCGACCAAAGAACCATCTCTTTTTACTAAATTCTACAATTTTCCTTAATTTTTATTATTCAAAATGCCCTAAGAATAGAAAAATATATACATAAAATAATATATAGATGGCTCAAGGAGCAGAGATCAAGTGGCTCAATGTATCAAATAGATCGGTTGTTTCACAAAAAGAAACACTAGAAGACAAACGATAATTCACAAAACCCTCACGTGCAAGTTTCTTCTAGGTCTCTTATAGGGAGCTAAAACCCTTTTGAAGTGCCATATTATCACCTTGAGCTTCCCTTGGGAAGTCCTACCTCATCACCGAGTACCTCAAACCCTAGATCATAAGTTAAAGATGATTTTTTATCTACTGGGACTCCTCACATTATGAAAAGTCCATAAAGAGCAGGGGACACTAGTTATTGCGACTGTGGGACATTGTCCCATTGTTATCACTTAGTTTACCACTTTGACCCATAGCCTTTCCCTCCCTAGGGCCTACTAGATTTTGGTAACAAATCATACAACATGAAAGTAAATGGCTTGCCACATACAAGGAGACAATAACAATAGCAAATCTTAATGAGGTTGAGAAGTGAGTGAAGGTGAGAAGAGGACAAGGAAGGAGGGGTGGCAAAAGGTAGAGATCAACTAGCGGAGGAAAGAGAGATCAAATTTACTGACGCTGGGACCAAAAAACTGAACCAAATATGCAAGAGTGGACAACAATAGAGATGAACAATTGAAGCCAAGAAGTAAAAGGTGGCAGCATTATTTGAGATAGAAAATTAAAAAGATGAGAATTGAGAACTCTGGAGCACAAATAAAGAAGGAAAGATGAAAAAGGTTACAATCCTAGTGTCGAAATGGGGAATACAATAGACGAGTGGAAGAAAGCATTGGAGCAATGGTTATAGATGTGATCCCATAGCTGCAGTCTATAAGATGCGACAACCAAGACCAAATTCCTTAATAGGCATTGGAGAGGCACGATCATTGGTCCCATCTAAGAAGAAGCCATCTCAAGTTGGGCACTACCTGAGAAAACGACCTAGAGAGACCCATTAGTGGTGATGTAGCCAAGGAAAGGGGAAAGCAAAAAAAACCTAGCGAGAGGATATAGGAAAAGGGTTGATTATTAAAAGTAAGAATGGGGGTGACCCATTAGTGGTGATGTAGCCAAGGAAAGGGGAAAGCAAAAAAAACAGAGCGAGACGATATAGGAAAAGGGTTCATTATTAAAAGTAAGAATGGGGGTGCTATTATTTTTTTGAGAAAACCTCACCACATAAGGCCTAGGTTAAAACCTCACCACATAAGGACTAGGTTACTCTCACAATGGTCCCTCCCAAAAGCAAAGCATCACTCAACTTGGAAGAGCATATTAATTATGGAAACCTTATGAGGCTAGTCTAATCCACAAGCCACTAGAAAAAGGTTAGTACTAGAAGGAAAGGATTTCATTTAGCATTTGATAGGTCAAGAAAAGAGAAGAATAGTATGTTAAAGAAAGCATCATGCAACATTCTTATTTCTTACGGTGATATGCGAACATCAAGAGGTAGATTACTATGACTGATGATTTAAGGGAGGTAGCCCTATAAAGGTGATCATTTATTGTACTTTTCCCCTCACTTTCTCATTATCTCAATGCAATCTTTGTCCGCATATCAACCATATCCATATGTATGCACCCCTCTTTGGCTATGACCATCATTCTTCATGGAAGTCTCAAAGTTTGTGATGCATTAGAGATCCCTAATGCAGTGACCCACATCCTCCAAGGCAGTGGAAAAATATCTTGCAACCTCCAACTCAAGAGTAATCAAATCCAAGTCAAGGCACAGTTAACGCCCCCTTTAGTGTCCCATTTGCATCTTTTAGGTACCTTCAAAACAAGGTGACTTCCCCTGGTGCAGGAATGAGGTTAAAAGAGGTAACATGGAAAATGTCTTGAGTAAGCAAGATGTAAAAGCAAGTCAAGGACACATCATAGACTAAGGGTAACTAATGTTCAAGAAAGTTCAAGCCTTGGAGGTGAATTTGGAGGAATGTTGAGGCAAAACAGAAGGTGATTTATGTCTCCAAGCAATCCAAGGGACATTTCGAGTCAAAATGAAGCAAGGAGACTAAAAGCATGGTTTGAATTATCTTTGCACCAAGCAAAGGGAGGTTGTCCACATTATACTAGTCGTTGGAAAGCACAACGTCCTCACTCAAGAAACATTGTGCAAACAAAGTGGAATTTTTACTTCCTAACCACTCAATTTAATTTTTCAAGCAATGTCAAGCTATTCTTGATGGAACATTGTACCCTTAGGTCAATTCAAACCTCCTTTTGTCAAATCTAATTTTTCAAGCAATGTCAAGCTATACTTGATGGAACATTGTACCCTTAGGTCAATTCAGACCTCCTTTTGTCAAATCTAACCTCTAATTGCTCGGATGTATCACCTATTTTCAGTTTTAGGTAACGTAATGAAATAACTTGTAGTTTGACTTAATCGTCAAGCATATTGTGGATGAAAAGTCACTTGTTTTTTCAATCAAAAGGAGGAAAGATGTTGAGATCCTAACCTATAAATAGAGAAATCTCCCTCGTTTGCAAATCATTGTGAATTGATGAAATCGGTTTTCCATAATGTGAAACAATTTCATGAAATCTTTGGTGTTCATCATGAATTATATTTCTTGGTTTGGACTTGTGGATAACTAAAGGATACTACAAAAACTAACTAGATCAACCCATTTGAAAGGAAGCTTTGTCACTTGCTAAGGGATGTCTAGGGTTTTACTCGCACATCTCTCTTGTTGATGTAAGGTAGAGTTTGTTTCTTCTTGTTGGGCCATGCCCTAGTGCTCCTCACCAAGGGATTCGGTTTATTTTGCATCATAGTTGATCTATTTGTTGAAGGATTTTCCCTAAGTATAATCCTTTCTAGTAGGGCTTGGTTTCAAAACTTGTTCTTGATTAGGCGCGAGCTCATTTAACTTATGGGGTTCCACCTCCGGCCATAATCCACAATCATTGATCAACCAACTCAAGAGGGGCATCGATTTGACCCCATAGCCCTAGTGGAAATAAGGCACACTCCTTATTCGACCAAAGAACCATCTCTTTTTACTAAATTCTACAATTTTCCTTAATTTTTATTATTCAAAATGCCCTAAGAATAGAAAAATATACACATAAAATAATATATAGATGGCTCAATGTATCAAATACACCGGTGGTTTCACAAAAAGAAACACTAGAAGACAAACAATAATTCACAAAACCCTAGATCACGTGCAAGATTCTTCTAGTTCTCTTATAGGGAGCTAAAACCCTTTTGATGTGCCATATTATCACCTTGAGCTTCGCTTGGGAAGTCCTACCTCATCACCAAGTACCTCAAACCCTAGAAAAATGGTTAAAGATGATTTGTAATATTCCTAATTAGCTATGGCTAATTGGAATATTCGATTTTGTTCAATTTTTGCCTTCTATAGTTATTTGTAAATAAAAAGTTTGGAAGGGGGAACATAACTCACTTTAGAATAAAAAGTCACTTCCTAGGTAGCACAATGTTGTGACTTAAAGGGGAGCCAAGGGGGCCAAAGGGGGACGCAGAAATGGAGCCCACGCAAACACATGGAGAAACTACGCGGGAGGAAGAGAACACGTGGCAAGAGGGGAATCATGCAGGAGGATGTGAGCCTAGGGATTGTGAGAGGCATAGGCTATAAAATAGAGATGAGCCCCCTCATTTTGCATTATTCAGTTATTTGCATTTTGAGCTAGTCGTTTCGACTTCTGAGCACGCTGGCTGTTTAACTAGTCTGCAACACTGTTTAGTGCATTGAGTGTCTCCGTTTGGAGGTCTCACCCTTAGCCCCGGGGGACTTCGAGTGCCTGCTCGAACAAGGTATTTCCTTTGGCATTTCAGCAATAGTTTTATCAGCATTCCAGCAGCAGTTTCAGCAGCGTTTTGGAGGACTGCGCAGCACTGGGAGAGGGACGCAGTTCTTTCTGGCAGTAGTGTTGGATTGGGGTTTTGCAGGAGGATTTACGCTGAGTGATTGAGCATGGGATCAGCCCTTGCATCTTGGAGGATTTTGGCAGAGTTTCAGGGAGAGTTCTGGTGGGGTTTCTTCAGTGATAGCGCAGAGCATTGAGGGACTGCGCAGATCCCCAAGGGGGCGATTTTCGGAGGTCAGCTATTCCAGGAAAGCTTTCTCGGCTTTTCTGGGTTTTTGGAGTAGAGCCCTATTCCAGAGCTTCAGCATTTTCCGAGGAGGGGAGCAGCCCCAAATCATTATTTTTTTTCTAGTAGCAGCAGCAGCACGGCAGTTCTCTAGCAGCATCCACACAAAGAGGCCATTCCTTGTTATTCTGAGAGTATTTCTTCACATGCCTTTGCAAGTCCAGGTGCCATCTATCTGATCACCTCTTGTACTCATTTTATTGCTCAGTATAATAAAATGGCTTAGCGTTTCTCGCTGCATTTCTTGAGTATCTGCTTATATTTCCTGTTTACATTATTATATGCAGTGCCACTGTTATTTTGTCATTTCTGGGTTATTATATCATTTGCACATATTTGTTGGTCTTTTTGCTGGGGTTTGAGGAATATTCCAGGTTAGGGATATTATAATGGTATCAGAGCATAGATCTGGCTCAGCTTATGGAGCTAACAATCTATGACACCAGGGGAAAAACCCTACATTTGTTACAGAGGTAGGAGGTATAGAGACACTGGACGTAGGTTGGAGAATACCTACAGGGAGGGAGATTATGTTCCTGTGGTGGACGCAGAACAGGAAGAGCCTGTGGTAGACGCAGAACAGAGAGAGCCAGTAGTGGACGCAGAACAAATGGCCGACGAGGACAGAAAGAGATTTGCGAATATGCTCCTCAAATCAGTGCAGGATCTGTCGAGGCAAATTGAGGTGATGGGGCAGAGATTCACGGCAGGATAGGCAAGACAGCGTGAGGGCCCACGAGTTTTTCAAATTGGTGAGGGATCAGGTGCATCCCATCACTTGCCAGAGCAGCGTGATACTGCGCAGCAGGTGGCCTCACACGCCCCTACATGCTCTACCATGCCCACTTTCGTAGGAGCAGACACGGGGACCGTAGCCCAACAAGAGGCAGAGCCCGGACATATCGGCGATTATTTTGCAGAGTACCAGGCCTATGGGCAGGAGTTCAAGGAAGCCCTCTCATTTAGAGATTTTGTTCAGCTCCAGCGGGATAGTAGACCTCGCGATCATCACAGAGGGTACCAGCATTACCATGATGGCAATACCCACCGTGCAGCGAGTAGATTCCACTTGCCTACGTTTGATGGCTCATCAAACAGTTCGGCAAAGTCTTGGGTGGAGAAGCTGGACATTTATTTCCAGCTTAACCAAATGTCGGAGGCAGAGGCCATCAAGGTGGCAACATTGCATTTGGATGGCGAGGCCCAGGATTGGTGGTTTCATGGGATGGTTACACTGGGGCACTCCACAGTGACGACCTATGCCGAGTTTACTAGGAGACTGATGGAGTGATTTGATCGGAGGGATCCAGAGCAGCATTTTGTTGAGCTGACGAGGCTCAAGCAGACAGGGAGACCAGAGACCTACATTGCAGATTTCTTGAGGGTCTCTGTGATGGTGCCAGACCTATCCATGGCACGGAGGGTCTATATGTATATTGAGAGGTTAGCAGAGCCACTTCGGGGTTTAGTCCGATCCACTAGACCAGCCACACTCCTAGACGACGCTATCTGCAGGACCCGGGACTTACGGGATGTCTTACCCAGGACCTGGACACATTACCCCAGAGACAGACTTTTCAGTCTAAGGGGAAGGATGTGAGGGTTCCTCCTCCAAAGGGGAATCCAGGACGAGTACATCTTGACGACGATGCCAGGCGGGAGCTGAAGAAGAAGCGGTTGTGCTTCACCTGTCAGGAGCCATGGGCACCGGGACATAGATGTGCTGCTGGCAAAGCACATTTTATTGAGGTCTTCTCCGAGAGCAGTGGAGAAGAGGATGACGAGGAGGATGTGGAGGCAGGAGATAGCCATACCATACAGGGACCTTTGCCACCTCCACCACCAGCAGCAGGTGGTGCATCTTTTGCACCCACCGGAGGGGCCCTTGCAGCATTGTGGGGAGTTCCCAAGTATCTAACGCTACGTGTACGAGGGACAGTACGTGGCCAGCGCGTATCAGTTTTGGTTGACAATGGGGCAACCCACAACTTCATCGATGCACAGATGGTTGAGCGGAGAGGTATTCAGACAGAGAGCTTCGATGGATTTTCAATATTAGTCCCAGGAGATCAGACCATGACGTGTGCTCGTTATGTTCTAGAGCTTTCAGTGACGATGGGCACCTACACATTGACTGACCACTTTTTCGTGGTCAATATCCCGGACACCAACATGATACTGGGTGTTCAGTGGCTTATCACTCTAGCGAAGGTCACTACAGATTGGAAGACCCTAGAGATGGAGTGGGATGATGAGAAGACAGGGAGGCATGAGAAGATACGGAGGCAGCACACATATCCGCCTCACTCTGTGTCGGCTCATCGGATGGAGGCAGCCTTCCAGAAGGGAGACATAGAGTGGGCAATGGAGCTGTGAACATCACAGGCAGGGCAGACGGTACATCCAGAGATCCAGTCCATCCTTGATCTGTATGCCATAGTGTTTGGAGAGATTCCACCAGGACAGCCACCAGATCGGGGGTTTGAGCACACTATCGAGCTTGAGCAGGGCATCCAGGCAGTGATCACCACCCCCTATAGGCACCCCAAGGCCTATCGGGATGAGATTGGGCGAGCTATCCAGGAGTTGCTGGCACTTGGGCACATTCGTCCGAGCGCGAGTCCTTTTGCTTCTTCTGTGGTGTTGGTAAAGAAGAAGGGTAGTACATTGAGGATGTGCATTGACTACAGGGCCCTGAACAAGAAGACCCTGAAGAACAGGTGCCCTATACCAAGGATCGATAAGTTGATGGACGAGTTGAGGGGAGCACGATTCTTCTTAAAGATTGATTTGAGATCTGGGTACCATCAGATTCGCGTGAGGGAGCAGGATATTCCCAAGACCACCTTTAGGTGTCACTATGGGCACTTCGAGTTCTTGGTGATGCCTTTTGGGCTAACCAACGCCCCAGCTACATTTCAGTCCTGCATGAATCACATCTTCCGTAGTCATCTGAGGAAGTTTTTGTTGGTATTCTTCGATAATATTCTCATTTACAGCAAGACTTGGGAGGAGCATCTCCAGCACATAGAGACAGTTTTGCGTATCTTACATGAGCAGCAGTTCTATGCCAAATTCTCCTGGGTTGATGGAGATGTTGTATCTGGGACACATCATAGGGGTGGATGGAGTGAGGGTCCACGAGAAGAAGATTAGGGCCATCAGGGAATGGCCGGAGTCGAGAAACGTGACCGAACTTCGAGGATTCATTGGCATTTGCACTTACTACCGGAAGTTTGTGAAAGGTTTCTCACAGCTTGCTGCACCCCCGACAGATTTGATGAAGGGGGCATTCAGTTGGTCAGATACAGCGCAGCGAGCCTTTGGTAGGCTCAAAGAGGTTATGAGTAGCTGCCCAGTGCTTGTATTGCCAGATTTTACGCAGCCATTTGTCTTGGAGTGTGATGCGTCAGGAGAGGGGATCGGCGCAGCATTGATGTAGGGAGGTCACCCTATAGCCTTTGAGAGCCAGAAGCTCCTTCCGCACAAGAGGTTGTATTCCATATACGACAAGGAGATGCTGGCCATCATGCATGCATTGGCTAAGTACCGGCAGTATTTGGTGGGTAACAGGTTCAGGGTGAGGACTGATCACAACAGCCTAAGTTCTTTTTGGAGCAGAAGCAGCTACCGGAGAGGCAGCAGAAGTGGATCAACAAGATCCAAGCATATGACTTTGACATTGAGTATGTCAAGGGTAAGAACAACGTGGTAGCAGATGCCCTCTCATGTAGACTAGCCACGTTGTCTCTTATGAGCTTGGATACCGATTGGAGGGCTCAACTCTTAGTAGAGTACTCCAAGGACAGGTTTGCATGTGAGGTTCTGGATGGGCAGGTGGCAAATGACAGGTACAGGGTGGTCGATGAGATCATCTATTACAGGGACCAGATCTTCTTGACTGAGGGGTCTCAGCTCAAGAAGAAGATACTCCAGGCATCACATGATTCCCCATTGGCAGGACATCAGGGTTTTACGAAAACCTACAGGGCCATTAGGGAGAGGTTCTCATGGAAGGGCCTCAAGGAGGACGTACTCCAACACATCCGGGAGTGCGATGTTTGCCAGAGGAACAAGGGAGAGATGAGCCATCCCGCAAGATTATTGCAACCTCTTCCCATTCCGGAGGGGAAATGGGAGAGTATTTCGATGGATTTCATCACCGGGTTTCCCATGGTACAGGGAAAGGATTGTATCTTTGTCGTCGTTGATCGGCTGACGAAGTACGCACATTTCTTTGCCATATCGGCACACTATACAACAGCACAGGTGGCCGAGCTGTTCTTCAAGGAGATCTTCAGGCTACATGGCCTTCCTAAGACCATCGTCAGTGACAGAGACAACCGTTTCATGGACGGGTTTTGGCAGGATTTTTTCCAATTGGTGGGGACAGAGTTGACACCAAGTACTAGCTATCACCCACAGACGGATGGGCAAACGAAGATAGTTAACAAGTGGTTGGAGGTCTACTTGCATAACTATGTCAGTGGGCAGCAGTGAGCATGGCTGAAGTGGCTGCATCTAGGGGAGTACTGCTACAATACTTCAAACCACATGTCCATTGGTATGTCACCATTCTATGCCTTATATGGGTATCATCCTTTATCTTTTGTCGACGTGATGTTTGGTGATAGCAGGGCTCCTAGAGCCAAGATTTGGATCCAAGAGAGTCAGGATATCCTCCGAGCTCTCAAGGATAACATGGCTACAGCGCAGAACCAGCAGAAGCTGTATGCTGACAGGGGTCGGGTAGAGAGGCAGTTCGAGGTAGGGGACATGGTCTACCTACGATTACTGCCATACCGATAGTCAACACTGAAGCAGAAGGGGGTTGAGAAGCTCAAGCCCCACTTCTATGGGCCATGCAGGGTGATACGCAGGATTGGACAGGTTGCATATGAGTTGGCGCTGCCCCAAGGTAGCAAGATTCATAACATTTTCATGTATCATGCCTGAAGAAGGCATTGGGGCAGCAGGTGACCGTGACGGATGAGCTACCACCCATGGATGATGAGGCGCATTTAGTATTGCAGCCGAAGGTTATCATTGACACTAGGGAGAAGCAGCTGCGGAGCAGGACGGTCCGGGAATTCTTGGTGAGGTGGAAGAATTTTCTGGATGAGGATGCCACTTGGGAGAGTGAGAAGATCTTACAGCATCCATCACTTTAGTTGCTTGAGGACAAGCAACATTTTGTCGGGGGAGACTGTAATATTCCTAATTAGCTATGGCTAATTGGAATATTCGATTTTTTTCAATTTTTTCCTTCTATAGTTATTTGTAAATAAAAAGTGAGGAAGGGGGAACATAACTCTCTTTAGAATAAAAAGTCACTTCCTAGGTAGCACAATGTTGTGACTTAAAGGGGAGCCAAGGGGGCCAAAGGGGGACGCAGAAATGGAGCCCACACAGACACATGGAGGGACTGTGTAGGAGGAAAAGAACACGTGGCAAGAGGGGAATCATGCAGGAGGAGGTGAGCCTAGGGATTGTGAGAGGAAGAGGCTATAAAATAGAGAGGAGCCCCCTCATTTTGCATTATTAGTTATGTGCATTTTGAGCTAGTCGTTTCGATTTCTGAGCACGCTAGCTGTTTAGCTAGTCTACAGCACTGTTTAGTGCATTGAGTGTCTCCGTTCAGAGATCTCACCCTTAGCCCCAGGGGACTTCGAGTGCCTGCTCGGGCAAGGTATTTCCTTTGGCATTTCAGCAGTAGTTTTATCAGCATTCCAGCAGCAGTTTCAGCAGCGTTTTGGAGGACTGTGCAACACTAGGAGAGGGACGCAGTTCTTTCTAGCAGTAGTGTTGGATTGGGGTTTTTGCAGGAGGATTTATGCTGAGTGATTGAGCAGGGGACCAGCCCTTGCATCTTGGAGGATTTTGGCAGAGTTTCAGGGAGAGTTCTGGTGGGGTTTCTTCAGTGGCAGCGCAGAGCATTGAGGGACTGCGCAGATCCCCAAGGGGGCGATTTTCAGAGGTCGGCTATTCCAGGAAAGCTTTCTGGGTTTTTCTGGGTTTTTGGAGTAGAGCCTGATTCCAGAGTTTCAGCATTTTCCAAGGAGGGGAGCAGCCCCAAATCATTATTTGTTTTCTAGCAGCAGCAGCACGGCAGTTCTCCAGCAGCATCCACACAGAGAGGCCATTCCTTGTTATTCTGAGAGTATTTCTTCACTTGCCTTGTGCAAGTCGAGGTGCCATTTGTGTGATCACCTCTTGTACTCATTTTATTGCTCAGTATAATAAAATGGCTTAGCATTTCTCGCTACATTTCTTGAGTATCTGCTTATATTTCCTGTTTACATTATTAAATGTTGTGCCACTATTATTTTGTCATTTTTGGGTTATTATATCATTTGCACATATTTGTTGGACTTTTTGCTGGGGTTTGAGGAGTATTACGAGTTAGGGATATTACATGATTTTTTATCTACTGGGACTCCTCACATTATGAAAAGTCCATAAAGAGCAGGGGACACTAGTTATTGCGATTGTGGGACATCGTCCCATTGTTATCTCTTAGTTTACCACTTTGACCCATAGCCTTTCCCTCCCTAGGGCCTACTAGATTTTGGTAACAAATCCTACAACATGAAAGTAAATGGCTCGCCACATACAAGGAGACGATGACAATAGCAAATCTCAATGAGGTTGAGAAGAGAGTGAAGGTGAGAAGAAGACAAGGAAGGAGGGGTGGCAAAAGGTAGAGAAGAGAGTGAAGGTGAGAAGAAGACAAGGAAGGAGTGGCAACAAAGGTAGAGATCAACTAGTGGAGGAAAGAGAGATCAAATTTACTGAAGCCAAGACCAAAAAACTGAACCAAATACGCAAGAGGGGACAACAACAGATATGAACAATTGAAGCCAAAAAGTAAAAGGTGGCAGCATTATTTTAGATAGCAAATGAAAGAGGCGAGAATTGAGAACTCTAGAGCACAAATAAAGAAGGAAAGATGAAAAAGTTAACAATCCTAGCATCGAAATGGGGAATGCAATAGACGAGTGGAAAAAAGCATTGGAGCAATGGTTGGAGATGTGATCCCATAGCTGCAATCTATAGGATGCGACAACCAAGACCAAAGTCCCTAATAGGCAAAGGAGAGGCATGGTGATTGGTCCCATCTAAGGAGAAGCCATCTCAAGTCGGGCCCTACCTGAGAAGACGACCTAGAGAGACCCATTAGTGGTGATGTAGCCTAGGAAAGGGGAAAGCAAAAGAAACAGAGAGAGAGGATATAGGAGAAAGGGTTCATTATTAAAAGTAAGAATGGGGGTGACCCATTAGTGGTGATGTAGCTAAGGAAAGGGGAAAGCAAAAAAAACAGAGCGAGAGGATATAGGAAAAGGGTTAATTAAAAGTAAGAAATGGGGTGCTATTATTTTTTTGAGAAAACCTCACCACATAAGGCCTAGGTTTCTCTCACAATGGTCCCTCCGAAAAGGAGAGCATCACTCAACTTGGAAGAGCATATTAAGCATATTAATTATGGTAACCTTATGATGCTAGTCTAATCCACAAGCCACTAGAGAAAGGTTAATACTAGAAGGAAAGGATTTCATTCAGCATTCGATGTGTCAGGAAAAGGGAAGAATAGTATGTGAAAGAAAGCATCATGCAACACTCTTATCTCTTACGGTGATATGCGAACATCGGGAGGTGGATCTACTATGACTAATGATTTATAGGAGCCCTTGTTGAGTAGCCCTATAAAGGTGATCAATTATTGTACTTTTCCCCTCAATTTCCCATTACCTCAATGCAATCTTGGTTCCCCAAATCAACCATATCCATACGTATGCACACCTCTTTGGCTATGACCAACATTCTTCATGTAAGCCTCAAAGTTTGTGATGCATTAGAGATCCCTAATGAAGGGACCCACATCCTCCAAGGCAGTGGAAAAATATCTTGCAACCTCCAACTCAAGAGTAATCAAATTGTAACATAAAAACTATGGCTGAAGCACAAAGGACTGATATCTTGTAGACTTGAATGTAAAAATACACACAAGTATTTAATAATAATTTATTAATATATAAAATTATATAAAATTATATAAGATGATATAAGATGATTTGAATGTTACAAGGAGGCCCTGCTTTTATACCTCAGCAGGTGACCTTTCGTGAATGGGCATGTCTTTTAGACATGCCTTTTCACCTAACTTAATGACTATTTAACCTAATTAATATTTAATTATTTACTATTTATATTTATTTTATTTATTTTATTGTTATGAATAATATTCATAACATAGCCTCTTCCTTCGGAAGCTTTGTCCTCAAAGCTTTAACGGTTGGGGTTTTCTTCACTTAGTGTATGTCGTCTTCAAGGTATATAATCTAGGCATCCTCTTCTCTTATAGCTCATCAGTAATATTTCCTTAGATTTTTTATTATTTTTATTTTTATTTTTTCAAATAATATATATATATATATATATATATATATATATATATATATTTTAATATATATATATATATATATATCTATATATATATATATATTTAACTCTAATTTTTTTAATATAATTTAATTAATTAAAATATATTAAGTAATTAAATTATAATTACATATATATTTGTTATATAATTATGTAAATATAACTTTATATATGTATTATATATTAACTTTTTATATGTTAACCCTCCTCCTTTTTTCTTTTTCTTTTTTTCCACTACACCTCTACCATTAATTATCCACGACTGTTTTGTCTGCATAGGCTAAGTTCTAAGTTCGATCCACGAGGGAATAAATGCCGGAGCGCTGGAAAGACTTGACTTTATATGTTATATATGTAAAAAAATCCACTGCATGTTCGTCCATATATATATATATATATATATATATATATCGAGCCCACCACGTTGTACACGCACCATTCCAAGTCGAAACGATGCGGAACCTGTTGACTTTTCGACTATAACATAGCTTGACAGCAAGGAAGAGGCAGCAACGTTTAAACATGTATTGGTTTGTCGACAACAGTGGAAAATCAAGGTATGACGGAAGGTAGGATGGAGTAGTGGTCTCAGCCTTTTTAATGTGTTACGCGGCACGACGCAGTTGTGGCGGATTTTAGGTTCTACGACTGGGAGGTAAAGTTGCCAGACTGGATGGGGGTGAAGCACAAGTCGTAACAACTGAGGGTTAGTTGAAGGGTGCCGGTGGGCACAACGGAAAGCGGTAGAGGGCTGGGCGACGAGGAAGGAGAATACGGATGACGATATGGCGGCCTGGTCGAAGGTTTTCGATGATGGTGATTTGGCGGTTCGGACGAGAAACGAAGAGTGGGCCGAGGCTTACCTGTTGACCTGCGGCAACACAAAAATAGCTGGTGGTTTTGTCCGATGTCGAGCCCGCTTGGAAATATACAACTTCCTTTGTTTACCACTATTAGGAAATGTCACCCGCTTGGAAATATACAACTTCCTTTGTTTACCACTATTAGGAAATGTCTCCATGGTCTCAAAATATTCTGACCCTTCCTTTACGAGCAACTTTTCAAGGCGCTCCAATAGAAAAATTTTGTCCAAGTTCAGATGCAGAGTGTGGCGTAATGGATCATTGCAAGGTGGAAGAAATGGTAGCAACTGGGGAATGCAATAGATGAGTGGATCTTAGCGTTGAACTGGGGAATGCAATAGATGAGTGGAAGAAAGCATTGGAGCAATGCTTAGAGATGTGATCACATAGCTGTAGTCTATAGGATGCAACAACCAAGACCAAATTCCTTAATAGGCAATGAAGGGGCATGGTCATTGGTCCCATCTAAGAAAAAGCCATCTCAAGTCGGGCCCTACCTGAGAAAACGACCTAAAGTGACCCATTAGTGATGATGTAGCAAAGGAAAGGGGAAAGCATAAAAAACAAAGAGAGAGAGGATATAGGAAAAAGGGTTCATTATTAAAAGTAAGAATGGGGGTGCTATTATTTTTTTGAGAAAACCTCACCACATAAGGCTTAGGTTTCTCTCATAATGGTCCCTCCCAAAACCAGAGCATCGCTCAACATGGAAGAGCATATTAATTATTGAAACCTTATGAGGCTAGTCTAATCCACAAGCCACTAGAGAAAGGTTAGTACTAAAGAATTACTTAAGGAAATTTGTGGATAACTAAAGAATACTACAAAAACTAAAACTAACTAGATCAATCCAATTGAAAGGAAGCTTAGTCACTTGCTAAGGGATGTCTAGGGTTTTACTCGCACATCTCTCTTGTTGATGTAAGATAGAGTTTGTTTCTTGTTGTTGGGCCATGCGCTAATGCTCCTCACCAAGGGATTCAATTTATTTTGCATCATAGTTGATCTATTTGTTGAAGGATTTTCCCTAAGTATAATCCTTTCTAGTAGGGCTTGGTTTCAAAACTAGTTCTTGATTAGTCGCGAGCTCATTTAAATTATGGGGTTCCACCTCTGGCCATAATCCAGAATCATTGATCAACCAACTCAAGAGGGGCATCGATTTGACCCCATAGACCTAGTTGAAATAAGGCACACTCTGTATTCCACCAAACAACCATCTCTTTTTACTAAATTCTGCAATTGTCCTTAATTTTTATTATTCAAAATGCCCTAAGAATAGAAAAATATATAAATAAAATAATATATAGATGGCTCAGGGAGCATAAATGAAATGGCTCAATGCATCAACTACACCGGTGGTTTCACAAAAAGAAACCCTAGAAGAGAAACGATAATTCACAAAACCCTAGATCACGTGCAAGTTTCTTCTAGGTCTCTTATAGGGAGCTAAAACCTTCTGAAGTGCCATATTATCACATTGAGCTTCCCTTCGAAAGTCCTATCTCATCAACTAGTACCTCAAACCCTAGAACATCAATTAAAGATGACTGTTTATCTACTAGGACTCCTCACATCATGAAAAGTCCATAAAGAGCAGGGGACACTAGTTGTTGTCACTATGGGACATCATCCCATTGTTATCACTTAGTTTACCTCTTTGACCCATACCTTTCCCTCCCTAGGGCCTGCTAGATTTTGGTAACACAGCCTACAGCATATAAGTGAATGGCTTGCCACATACAAGGAGATGATAGCAATAGCAAATCTCAATGAGGTTGAGAAGCGAGTGAAGGTGAGAATAGGACAAGGAAGGACAGGTGGTAAAGTTAGAGATCAGGTGACAACAATAGAGATGAACAATTAAAGCCAAGAAGAGGTGGCAACAATATTTGAGATAGCAAATGAAAGAGGCGAGAATTGAAACCCTGGAGGACAAATAAAGAAGGAAAGATGAAACAGTTGACAATCGTAGCGTTGAACTAGGGAATGCAATAGACAGGTGGAAGAAAGTATTGGAGCAACGGTTAGAGATGTGATCCCACGGCTCCAGTTTAAAGGATGCAACAACCAAGACAAAATTCCTTAATAGGCAATGGAGAGGCACCGTCATTGGTCCCATCTAAGAAGAAGCGAACTCAAGTCGGGCCCTACCGAGAAAACGACCTAGAGAGACCCATTATTGGTGGTGTATCAAAGGAGATGGGAAAGAAGAAAAACAGAGAGACAGGATATAGGAAAAAGGGTTCATTATTAAAAGTAAGAATGGGGGTGCTATTATTTTTTTGAGAAAACCTCACCACATAAGGCCTAGGTTTCTCTCACAATGGTCCCTCCCAAAAACAGAGCATCACTCAACTTGGAAGAGCATATTAATTATGGAAACCTTATGAGGCTAGTCTAATCCACAAGCCACTAGAGAAAGGTTAGTACTAGAAGGAAAGTATTTCATTCAAAATTCGATGGGTCAAGAAAATAGAAGAATAGTATGCGAAAGAAAGCATCATGCAACAATCTCATCTCTTACGATGATATGCGAACATCAAGAGGTGGATCTACTATGACTGATGATTTATGGGAGCACTTGTTGAGTAGCCCTATAAAGGTGATCACTTATTGTACTTTTCCCCTCACTTTCCCATTATCTCAATGCAATCTTTGTTCCCCAAATCAACCATATCCATATGTATGCACACCTCTTTGGTGATGACCATCATTCTTCATGGAAGTATTAAAGTTTGTGATGCATTAGAGATCCCTAATGCAATGACCCACATCCTCCAAGCCAGTGGAAAATTATCTTGCGACCTCCAACTCAAGAGTCATCAAATCCAAGTCAAGAGTCATCAAATCCAAGTCAAAGCACTCTTAACGCCCCCTTTAATGCCTCATTTGCAACATTTAGGTACCTTCAAAATGAGATGACTTCCCCTGGTGCAAGAATGAGGTTAAAAGAGGTAACATGGAAAATGTGTTGAGTAAGCAAGATGTAAAAGCAAGTCAAGGACACATCATAAACTAAGGACAACTAATGTGCAAGAATGTTCAAGCCTTCAACCACACAAAAAGCAGGCAAATGGATACAGACGAGGAGTTTCCTCTACCTTTTCTACGCATTGGACCATGTAGAAGTCAATTTGGAGGAATGTTGAGGCAAAACAGAAGGTCATTTATGTCTCCAAGATATCCAAGGGACATTTCGAGTCAAAATGAAGCAAGGAGCCTAAAAGCATGGTTTGAATGATCTTTGCACCAAGCAAAGGGAGGTTGTCCACATTATAGTAGCTATTGGAAAGCACAATGTCCGCATTCAAGCAACATTGTGCAAACAAAGTGGAATTTTTTACTTCCTAACCACTCAAGTTAATTTTTCAAGCATTGTCAAGCTATTCTTGATGGAACATTGTACCCTTAGGTCAATTCAAACCTCCTTTTGCCAAATCTAACCTCCAATTGGTGGGATGTCTCAACCATTTTCAGTTTTAGGTAATGTAATGAAATAACTTGTAGTTTGACTTAATCGTCAAGCATATTGTGGATTAAAAGTCACTTGTTTTTTCAATCCAAAGGAGGAAAGATGTTGAGATCCTAACCTATCTATAAATAGAGAAACCTCCCTCGTTTGCATATCATTTTGAATTGATGAAATTCGTTTTCCATAATGTGAAACATTTTCATGAAATCTTTGGTATTCATCATGAATTATATTTCTTGGTTTGGATTTGTGGATAACTAAACAATACTTCAAAAACTAACTAGATCAACCCATTTGAAAGGAAGCTTGGTCACTTGCTAAGGGATGTCTAGGGTTTTGCTCACACATCTCTCTTGTTAATGTAAGGTAGAGTTTGTTTCTTCTTGTTGGGCCATGCCCTAGTGCTCCTCACCAAGGGATTCAGTTTATTTTGTATCATAGTTGATCTATGTGTTGATGGATTTTCCCTAAGTATAATCCTTTCTAGTAGCGCTTCGTTTCAAAACTTGTTCTTAAATAGGCGCGAGCTCATTTAACTTATGGGGTTCCACCTCCGGCCATAATCCACAATCATTGATCAACCAACTCGAGGGGCATCAATTTGACCCCATAGACCTAGTGGAAACAAGGCACACTCCTTATTCGACCAATCAACCATCTCTTTTTACTAAATTCTGCAATTTTCCTTAATTTTTATTATTCAAAATGCCCTAAAAACAGAAAAATATATACATAAAATAATATATAGATGGCTCAGGGAGCAGAGATCAAGTGACTCAATGTATTAACTACACCAGTGGTTTCACAAAAAGAAACACTAGAAGACAAACGATAATTCACAAAACCCTAAATCACGTGCAAGTTTTTTCTAGGTCTCTTATAGGGAGCTAAAACCCTTCTGAAGTGCCATATTATCACATTGAGCTTCCCTTGGGAAGTCCTACCTCATCACCAAGTACCTCAAACCCTAGAACATCAGTTAAAGATGATTGTTTATCTACAGGGACTCCTCACATTATGAAAAGTCCATAAAGAGCAGGGGACACTAGTTATTGCGACTGTGGGACATTGTCCCATTGTTATCACTTAGTTTACCGCTTTGACCCATAGCCTTTCCCTCCCTACGGCCTACTAGATTTTGGTAACAAATCCTACAACATGAAAGTAAATGGCTTGCCACATATAAGGAGACGATAACAATAGCAAATCTCAATGAGGTTGAGAAGTGAGTGAAGGTGAGAAGAGGACAAGGAAGGAGAGGTGGAAAAACGTAGAGATCAACTAGTGGAGGAAAGAGAGATGAAATTTACTGAAGCCAAAATCAAAAAACTAAACCAAATATGCAAGAGGGGACAACAATAGAGATGAACAATTGAAGCCAAGAAGTAAGAGGTGGCAACATTATTTGAGATAGCAAATGAAAGGTGAGAATTGAAAACTCTGGAGCACAAATAAAGAATGAAATATGAAAAAGTTGACAATCTTAGCGTTGAACTAGCAAATGCAATAGACGAGTGGAAGAAAGCATTGGAGCAATAGTTAGAGACGTGATCCCATAGTTGCAGTCTATAGGATGCGACAACCAAGACCAAATTCCTTAATAGGCAATGGAGAGGTACGGTCATTGGTCCCATCTAAGAAAAAGCCATCTCAAGTCGGGCCCTACCTAAGAAAACGACCTAGAGAGACCCATTAGTGGTGATGTAGCCAAGGAAAGGGGAAAGCAAAAAAAACAGAGCGAGAGGATATAGGAAAAGGGTTCATTATTAAAAGTAAGAATGGAGGTGCTATTATTTTTTTGAGAAAACCTCACCACATAAGGCCTAGGTTTCTCTCACAATGGTCCCTCCAAAAAGGAGAGCATCGCTCAACTTGGAAGAGCATATTAATTATGGAAACCTTATGATGCTAGTCTAATCCACAAGCCACTACAGAAAGGTTAGTACTAGAAGGAAAGGATTTCATTCAGCGTTCGATGTGTCAGGAAAAGAGAAGAATAGTATGCGAAAGAAAGCATCATGCAACATTCTTATCTCTTACGGTGATATGCGAACATCAGGAGGTGGATCTACTATGACTGATGATTTATGGGAGCCCTTGTTGAGTAGCACTATAAAGGTGATCAATTATTGTACTTTTGCCGTCACTTTCCCATTATCTCAATGCAATCTTGGTTCCCCAAATCAACCATATCCATACATATGCACACCTCTTTGGCTTGACCAACATTCTTCATGGAAGTCTCAAAGTTTGTGATGTATTAGAGATCCCTAATGCAGTGACCCACATCCTCCTCCAAGGCAGTGGAAAAATATCTTGCTTCCTCCAACTCAAGAGTAATCAAATCCAAGTAAGGCACTCTTAACGCCCCCTTTAATGTCCCATTTGCATCTTTTAGGTACCTTCAAAACGAGGTGACTTCCCCTGGTATGGGAATGAGGTTAAAAGAGGTAACATGGAAAATGTGTTGAGTAAACAAGATGTAAAAGCAAGTCAAGGACACATCATAGACTATGGGCAACTAATGTGTAAGAAAGTTCAAGCCTTAAAACACACAAAAAGCAGGAAAATGCATCCAAACAAGGAGTTTCCTCTACCCTTTCTACCCATTGGACCATGTAGAGGTCAATTTGGTGGAATGTTGAGGCAAAACAGAAGGTCATTTAAGTCTCCAAGCAATCCATGGGGCATTTCGAGTCAAAATCAAGCAATGAGCCTAAAAGCATGGTTTGAATCATCTTCGCACCAAGCAAATGGAGGTTGTCAACATTATACTAGCCGTTGGAAAGCACAATGTCCTCATTCAAGGAACATTGTTCAAACAAAGTGGAATTTTTACTTCCTTAACCACTCAAGTTAATTTTTCAAGCAATGTCAAGCTATTCTTGATGGAATGTTGTACCCGGGTCAATTCAGACCTCCTTTTGTCAAATCTAACCTCTAATTGGTGCGATGTCTCACATATTTTCAGTTTTAGGTAATGTAATGAAATAACTTGTAGTTTGACTTAATCGTCAACATATTGTGGATGAAAATTCACTTGTTTTTTCAATTAATAAGAGGAAAGATGTTGAGATCCTAACCTATAAATAGAGAAATCTTCCTCATTTGCCAATCATTTTGTATAGTTAAAAAATACCTATAAATAGAGAAATCTTCCTCATTTGCCAATCATTTTGTATAGTTAAAAAATATTTTCCATAATGTGAAACATTTTCTTGAATGCTTTGGTGTTCTGCATGAATTATATTTCTTGGTTGATTTCACATATTTCTTAAGGGGATTTGAGGATAACTAAAGAATACTACAAAAACTAACTAGATCAACCCATCTTAAAGGAAGCTTGGTCACTTGCTAAGGGATGTCTAGGGTTCTACTCGCACATCTCTCTTGTTGTTGTAAGGTAATGGGGATGCTATTATTTTTTTGAGAAAACCTCACCACATAAGGCCTAGGTTTCTCTCACAATGGTCCCTCCCCAAAGCAGAGCATCGCTCAACTTGCAAGAGCATATTAATTGTGAAAACCTTATGAGGCAGTCTAATCCACAAGCCACTAGAGCAAGGTTAGTACTAGAAGGAAAGGATTTCATTCAGCATTCGATTGGTCACGAAAAGAGAAGAATAATATGCAAAAGAAAGCATCATGCAACATTCTTATCCCTTACGGTCATATGCGAACATCAAGAGGTGGATCTACGATGATTGATGATTTATGGGAGCCCTTCTTGACTATCCCTATAAAGAATATTTGTTCCCCAAATCAACCATATCCATATGTATGCACACCTCTATGGCTATGACCATCATTCTTTATGGAGGTCTCAAAGTTTGCGATGCATTAGAGATCCCTAATGCAGTTACCCATGCCCTCCAAGGCAGTGAAAAAATATCTTGTGACCTCCAACTCAAGAGTAATCAAATCCAAGTAAAGGCACTCTTAATGCCCTCTTTAATGTCCCATTTGCATCTTTTAGGTACCTTCAAAACGAGGTGACTTACCCTGGTGCAGAAATGAGGTTAAAAGAGGTAACATGGAAAATGTGTTGAGTAAGCAAGATGTAAAAGCAAGTTAAGGACACATCATAGACTAAGGGAAACTAATGTGCAACAAATTTCAAGCCTTAAAACACACAAAAAGTAGGAAAATGGATCCAAACAAGGAGTTTCCTCTGCCCTTTCTACCCATTGGACCATGTAGAGGTCAATTTGGAGGAATGTTGAGACAAAATAGAAGATCATTTAAGTCTCCAAGCAATCCAAGGGACATTTCGAATCAAAATCAAGCAAGGAGCCTAAAAGCATGGTTTGAATCATCTTCGCACCAAGCAAAGAAAGGTTGTCCACATTATACTAGCCGTTGAAAAGCACAAAGTCCTCCTTCAAGCAACATTGTGCAAACAAAGTGGAATTTTTTACTTCCTAACCACTCAAATTAATTTTTCAAGTAATATCAAGCTATTCTTGATTGAACGTTGAACCCTTAGGTCAATTCAGACCTCCTTTTGTCAAATCTAACCTCTAATTGGTGGGATCTCTCACCTATTTTTAGTTTTAGGTAATGTAATGAAATAACTTGTAGTTTGACTTAATCGTCAAGCATATTGTGGATGAAAAGTCACTTGTCTTTTCAATCAAAAGGAGGAAAGATGTTGAGATCCTAGCCTATAAATACAGAAATCTCCCTCGTTTGTAGATCATTGTGAATTGTTGAAATCGGTTTTCCATAATGTGAAACATTTTCATGAAATCTTTGGTGTTCATCATGAATTATATTTCTTGGTTGACTTAAATATTTCTTAAGGGTATTTGTGATTAACTAAAGAATACTGCAAAAAGTAACTAGATCAACACATTTGAAAGGAAACTCGGTCACTTTCTAAGGGATGTCTAGGTTTTTACTTGCACATCTCTCATGTTGATGTAAAGTAGAGTTTGTTTCTTCTTGTTGAGCCATACACTAGTGCTCCTCACCAAGGGATTCGGTTTATTTTGCATCATAGTTGATCTATTTGGTGAAGGATTTTCCCTAAGTATAATCCTTTCTAATAGGGCTTGGTTTATAAATGTTGGAATTACTAAGTTTAACCCGTTAGAAATTCTTTCTGTACTATCTGATTTATTTCTTCCTACTTGTTCAGTTACTTAACAAGTTATTTGGTGAAGCATTTTCCCTAAGTATAATCCTTTCTAATAGGGCTTGGTTTATAAATGTTGGAATTACTAAGTTTAACCCGTTAGAAATTCTTTCTGTACTATCTGATTTATTTCTTCCTACTTGTTCAGTTACTTAACAAGTTATTTACTATGTAAATACCGAAAATAAATACAAGTACAGTATCAAAATCTACAGATCATCAATTGAAAGCAACAAGCACACAAGTGACAACATTGTTTTTGGATTAATGTCCCCAGAAAAACCCAATGCGGAAAAACCGGTGCAGCTATTCAGAGGGTTTTATTATTATGCAGTTTCAGAATACAACCTGGGTGCTAGAAATGGCTCACCTAAAAAAGAATGCCCTCGACAGTAGTACCTCTCAGTCAAAGACAGATATTCCGACTAAAACATCGGATAAACAATCCCACAGCAAAAATGCAGATTCTGCTGCTCTACTTCACTCTGATAGGGACTGCGTCACCCTATCTGACTCTCTAGCTCTCAGTCTATCCCACGAAATGTTCCCAGCGCTGCCTCTAGGCCCTACGTCAACCTCTCTAGCCCAGTGTCAGCCTCTCTGGGCTCTGTGTCAGCTTTTGGAGCCTTTGCGTCAGCCCCTGGACCCTCTGCATCTCACATGCTGGCCCTCTATAGCTCTACGCGGCTCCTGGCTGCCTCTGCCTGCCCTCTAGTTGTGTCTGCGTCCCTCTCTCAGCTCTGCGCTGATCCTTCTAGTACTAACTCTACCTCTCTGTTATGTATTCACTGCCCCTAAGCTGCAACTCTGATCACTCACTCAATTTCCTCAGCAAACCCTGCCCCAGAAAATCGAGTTCTTGATCTCTCTCAGTGTGTTCTCCAACTGATCCTCAAGCCTCCTCTTATACTTTTCTCATTGGTCCATCAACAACAGAGATTAAATCTCTAATTAACGAAAAAGATCAGATTTGGCTTGATCCATGACTTTTGGACCATTCTAATCCAGTTTTATATTAATACTGATTAATATTTTATTTTTCCTAAGTTTAGACTAAGGAACTCCATTAAAAATATTAATTATTTTAATATCTCCCAAACCGATTAGATTCTGCCCAAACCATTTCTGGGTCATGGAGATCTCATGTGTTTTAGCCTCTCCACCAATTTTCGTGGCTAGAGCACATCCGATGCTACCCCAAATTAACAATCCCTCTTAGCGAGGATTGTGCTCTAGTAATACTCCACACTAAGCATCACCCTGATTATCTGGCATCGATCCCTGTGTCAATGCCTCAACTGACCTATGCGTTGTTGTAACAACTCCCTGCATCTCACACCGTTGCACACCCCTCTGTGCAATCTTGCATTGGTGCAACACTCCCGTGCCTCTCACACTATTACAGCTTGCTAGCCTCGCACTGTCCCAGGACTCCTACACTATAGCGCTCTCTTCCGCTCCATCCGCATCTGTTTCTACCGACATCCGCCAATCCTGCTACTCCTCTTCGGGGCTCCCATATCAAGGTATAATCCAAGAGGTTGGGTACCTCAAGGATTCTGCCCCTCATCGCTTGTAGTCCTCTTGACTACAACTCGATGTCTCCCCACTTCTTATCAAGTAGCACATGAGCACTCGTGGCACAATCGTCCTCTGTCTCCACTTCTTTCTCCACCCTCGTTGGCGCTGCCTTGGTCTCAGAAGCCTCTTCCTTACTCTTCCTCCTCGGACACTAGTTCGCATAGTGACCCAAATCCCCACAATGGAAGCATTTGCCCTTTGAGAGGTCCTTCTTCTTTCTCTTTTCCTACTTTCCTGCAAATGCGAGAGTCGCATCTTCTTCTTCCTCCTCCTTGATTCTAACCCCTTTTCCGCTACTCCCCGCCTTGGTCACCTGTCTGATCTCTACTTGACGAATAGCCGCCCATAATTCCTTCCAATTTGGAAGGCTCGACCTGCCCAGTATGCTCTGGACAAATACCTCCCAATCCTCTGAGACTGCGTTCAATGCGGTCCTCACCATCAGTTCCTCATTCGGTGTGGCCCCTATGGAAGTTAGCTGATCACGGATCTCCTTCAATCCATCGAGGAAGACATCTATCTACTCTCCCTTCTGCATTTGGTATGACCATACCTGATTTTCTAGTAACATCTTCCTCTAAACGGAAGTATGCTGGTACAATTTCTTCAGGGCCTCTGACATCTTATTTGTCGTGTCCTTCTCAGCAATATGTGGCACCACATGATCCTTGACCCCATCAAGGATGATGCACTTTGCCCTGGCCATTGCCTCCTCGTACTTCTCATTTTCAGCTAGGTCAACTGGGATCGCTATCGTTTTCAAGGCGAACGACTTGATGTGATACTTGTCTAGAATGGACAAGATCCTGGCCTTCCAGACTATGAAGTTGGAAGCTCAGTCCAGTCTATCCTGATCTCTCAGCCCATTCATTGCCATCTTGTTGCTCTTCTTCCGACTCCTCTAAGTCTCATTACTTCCCTCCTGGGAGTCCTTGGTTCGACTCCCTATGAGTCTCAATTTCCTTTATGGAAATCCCTCCTCCTTGGTCTTTCCCTGTTAGGTATTGTTCTAACCACAATACCCACCAGCGTCGCTCCGCAAATTATCCGCAGCCCCCTATACTCAGCAACTTGAAGAACTGAGCCTCTAGGCTCTGCGCAATCCTGGCAACGGCAAAATCTGCACCTCCTGGCGACAGTGTCAATCCTTCTTGGCTGAGAAAGATGACCGGGCACTGCGTTGGTCAGGTCTGCTATTCTCTGCCACTGCGTTGATCCTCCTCCTGGCTCGAAGTGATGATGCAGGCACTCTGTGTCACCCCTTCCTTGCTACTTACTGCTAGTAAAAGCTTTTGTCACTCGAGTAACTGTTTTTTGCTGCTACTGCTCTGCTCAGCTGATGCCTTCAATTACCCTGTGATCTGCAACCACGCTCTCATACCATATTGGAATTTCTAAGTTTAACCCATTGGAAATTCTTCCTATACTATCTAATTTATTTCTTCCTACTTGTTCAGTTACTTAAAAAGTTATTTACTATGTAAACACTGAAAATAAATACAAGTACCATATCAACATCTACAGATTATCAACTGAAAGTAATCAAGCACACAAGTGACACCGTTGTTTTTGGACAAATGTCCCTGGAAAAACCCAATGCGGGAAAACCGGTGCAACTATTCAGAGGGTTTTATTATTATGCAGTTTTAGAATACAACCTGGGTGCCAGAAACGGCTCACCCAACACAGAATGCCCTCGGAAGTAGTACCTCTCAGTCGGAGACAGATATTCCAGCTAAAACAACGGATGAACAATCCCACAGCAACAATGCAGCTTCTGCTGCTGTGCGTCACCCTGTCCGTCTCTACAGCTCTCATTCTGTGCCACGAAATGTTCCTAGCGCTACCTCTAGGCCCTGCGTTAGCCTCTCTCGCCAAGCGTCAGCCTCTCTAGGCTTTGCGTCAACTTCTGGAGCCTCTGTGTCAACCCCAAGACCTTCTGTGTCTCACACATTGGCCCTCTCTGGCCCTGCGCAACTCCTGGCTGCCTCTACGTGCCCTCTAGCTGGCTCTGCGTCCCTCTCTCGGCTCTGCGTCGATCCTCCTGGTACTAACTCTGCCTCTCTGCTATGTATTCACTATGTATTCACTACCCCTCAGCTACAACTTTGATCACTCATTCAATTTCCTCAGCAAATCCTGCCCCAGAAAATCGAGTTCTTGATCTCACTCGGTGTGTTCTCCAACCCGCCCTGAAGTCTCCTCTTATACTTTTCTCATTGGTCCATCAACGACCGAGATTAAATCTCTAATTAACAGAAAAGATTAGATTTGACTTGATCCATGACTTTTGGACCATTCTAACCCAGTTTTATATTAATGCCCATTAATATATTATTTTTCTTAAGTTTAGGCTTAGGAACTCCATTAAAAATATTAATTATTTTAATATTTCCCAAACCGGTTAGATTCTGCCCAAACCATTTCTGGGCCTTAAAGATCTCATGTGCTTTAGCCTCTCCACCAATTTTCGTGGCTAGAGCACATCCGATGCTACCCCAACTCAACACAAAACTTGTTCTTGAATAGGCGTGAGCTCATTTAGCTTATGGGGTTCCACCTCCGGCCATAATCCACAATCATTGATCAACCAGCTCAAGAGAGGCATCGATTTTGACCCCATAAACCTAATGGAAATAAGGCATACTCCTTCCACCAAACAACCATCTCTTTTTACTAAACTATGCAATTGTCTTTAATTTTTATTATTCAAAAAGCCCTAAGAATAGAAAAATATATACATAAAATAATATATAGATGGCCTAGGGAGCAGAGATCAAATGGCGCAATGTATAAACTACACTGGTGGTTTCACAAAAAGAAACCCTAGAAGAGAAATGATAATTCACAAAACCCTAAATCACGTGGAAGTATTATTCAAAAAGCCCTAAGAATAGAAAAATATATACATAAAATAATATATTGATGGCTCAGGGAGCAGAGATCAAATGGCTCAATGTATCAGCTACACCAGTGGTTTCACAAAAAGAAACCCTAGAAGAGAAACAATAATTCACAAAACCCTAGATCACGTGCAAGTTTTTTCCAGGTCTCTTACAAGGAGCTAAAACCCTTCTGAAGTGCCGTATTATCACATTGAGCTTCCCTTGGGAAGTCCTACATCATCACCTAGTACCTCAAACACTAGAACATCAGTTAATGATTATTGTTTACCTACTGGGACTCCTCACATGATGAAAATTCCATAGAGCACAGGGGACACTACTTGTTGTGACTGCGAGAAATCATCCCATTGTTATCACTTAGTTACCTCTTTGACCCATAGTTTTTCCCTCCCTAAGGCCTGCTAGATTTTGGTAACACAACCTACAACATAAAAGTAAATGGCTTGCCACATACAAGAAGAAGATAACAATAGCAAATCTAAATGAGGTTGAGAAGCGAACGAAGGTGAGAAGAGGACAAAGAAGAACAGGTGGCATAGGTAGAGATCAACTAGTGGAGGAAAGAGAGATCAAATTTACTGAAGCTAGGACCAAAAAAATGAACCAAATACGCAAGAAGGGACAACAATAGAGATGAACGACTAAAGCCAACAAGTAAGAGGTGGCAAAATTATTTGAAATAGCAAATGAAAGAGGCAAGAATTGAGAACTTTGGAGCACAAATAAAGAAGGAAATATGAAAAATTTGACAATCTTAGCGTTGAACTAGGGAATGCAATAGACGAGAGGAAGAAAGCATTGGAGCAATAGTTAGAGATGTGAACCCATAGTTGCAGTCTATAGGATGTGACAACTAAGACCAAATTCCTTAAAAGGCAATGGAGAGGGACGGTCATTGGTCCCATCTAAGAAGGAGCCATCTCAAGTCGGGCCCTACCTGAGAAAACGACCTAGAGAGACCCATTAGTGGTGATGTAGCCAAGGAAAGGGGAAAGCAAAAAAAAATAGAGAGAGGATATAGGAAAAAGGGTTCATTATTAAAAGTAAGGATGGGGGTGCTATTATTTTTTTGAGAAAACCTCACCACATAAGGCCTAGGTTTCTCTCACAATGGTGCCAACCGAAAGCAGAGCATCGCTCAACTTGGAAGAGCATATTAATTGTGGAATCCTTATGAGGCTAGTCTAATCCACAAGCCACTAGAGAAAGGTTAGTAGTAGAAGGATGGGATTTCATTCTGCATTCGATAGGTCAGGAAAAGAGAAGAATAGTATGCGAAAGAAAGCATCATGCAGCATTCTTATCTCTTACGGTCATATGCGAACATCACGAGGTGGATCTACGATGACTGATGATTTATGGGAGCCCTTGTTGAGTAGCCCTATAAAGGTGATCACTTATTGTACTTTTCCCCTCATTTTCCCATTATCTCAATGGAATCTTTGTTCCCCAAATCAACCATATCCATATGTATGCACACCTCTATGCCTATGACCATCAATCTTCATGAAAGTCTCAAAGCTTGGGGATGCATTAGAGATCCCTAATGCAGTGACCCACATCCTCCAAGGCAGTGGAAAAATATCTTGCAACCTCCAACTCAAGAGTAACCAAATCCAAGTCAAGGCACTCTTAACGCCCCCTTTAATGTCCCATTTGCATCTTTTAGGTACCTTCAAAACGAGATGACTTACCCTGGTGCAGGAATGAGGTTAAAAGAGGCAACATGGAAAATGTGTTGAGTAAGAAGGATATAAAAGCAAGTCAAGGACACATCATAGACTAAGGGCAACTAATTTGCAAGAAAGTTCAAACCCTAAACCACACAAAAAGCAGGCAAATGGATCCAGACAAGGAATTCCCTCTGCCCTTCTACCCATTGGACCATGTAGAGGTCAATTTGGAGGAATGTTGAGGCAAAAAAGAAGGTCATTTATGTCTCCAAGCAATCCAAGGAACATTTCGAGTCAAAATCAAGCAAGGAGCCTAAAATCATGGTTTGAATCATCTTTGCACCAAGCACAGGGGGGTTGTCCACATTATACTAGCCGTTGGAAAGCACAAAGTCCTCATTCAAGCAACATTGTGCAAACAAGGTGGAATTTTTTACTTCCTAATCACTCAAGTTAATTTTTCAAGCATTGTCAAGCTATTCTTTTTGAAACGTTGTACCCTTAAGTCAATTCAAACCTCCTTTTGTCAAATCTAACCTCTAATTGGTGGGATTTCTCACCTATTTTTGGTTTTAGGTAATGTAATGAAATGACTTGTAGTTTGACTTAAACGTCAAGCATATTGGGGATGAAAAGTCACTTGTTTTTTCAATCAAAAGGAGGAAAGATGTTGAGATCCTAATCTATAAATAAAGAAATCTCCCTTAGTTTGCAGATCATTGTGAATTGATGAAATCGGTTTTCCATAATGTAAAACATTTTGATGAAATCTTTGGTGTTCATCATGAATTATATTTCTCGGTTTGGATTTGTGGATAACTAAAGAATACTACAAAAACTAACTAGATCAACCCATTTGAAAGGAAGCTTGGTCACTTGCTAAGGGATATCTAGGGTTTTACTCGCACATCTCTTTTGTTGATGTAAGGTAGAGTTTGTTTCTTCTTGTTGGGCCATGCCCTAGTGGTCCTCACTAAGGGATTCGGTGTATTTTGCATCATAGTTGATATATTTGTTGAAAGATTTTCCCTAAGCATAATCCTTTTTTGTAGGGCTTGGTTTCAAAACTTGTTCTTGATTAGGCGCGAGCTCATTTAACCTATGGGGTTCCACCTCTGGCCATAATCTGGAATCATTGATCAACCAACTCAAGAGGGGCATCGATTTGACCCCATAGACCTAGTGGAAATAAGGCACACTCCTTATTCCACCAAACAACCATCTTTTTTTACTAAATTATGCAATTGTCCTTAATTTTTATTATTCAAAATGCCCTAAGAATAGAAAAATATATACATAAAATAATATACAGATTGCTTAGGGAGTAGAGATCAAATGGCTCAATGTATCAACTACACGGGTGTTTTCACAAAAAGAAACCCTAGAAGAGAAACAATAGTTCACAAAACCCTAGATCACATGCACGTTTCTTCTAGGTCTCTTATAGGGAGCTAAAACCCTTCTTAAGTGCCATATTATCATATTGAACTTCCCTTAGGAAGTCTTGCCTCATCACCTAGTACCTCAAACCCTAGAAGATCAGTTAAAGATGATTGTTTATCTACTGGGACTCCTCAGATCATCAAAAGTCCATAAAGCTCAGGGGACACTAGTTGTTGTGACTGTGGGACATCGTCCCGTTGTTATCACTTAGTTTACCTCTTTGTCCCATAGTCTTTCCCTCCCTACGGCCTGCTAGATTTTGGTAACACAGCCTACAACATAAAAGTAAATGGCTTGCCACATACAAGGAGACAATAACAATAGCAAATCTCAATGAGGTTGAGAAGCGAGTGAAGGTGAGAAGAGGACAAGGAAGGACAGGTCGCAAAGGTAGAGATCAACTAGTGGAGGAAAGAGATACCAAATTTACTGAATCCAGGACCAAAAAACAGAACCAAATACGAAAGAGGGGACAACAATAGAGATGAACAATTGAAGCCAAGAAGTAAGAGGTGGCAACATTGTTTGAGATAGCAAATGAAAGAGGCAAGAATTGAGAACTTTGGAGCACAAATAAAGAAAGAACGATGAAAAAGTTGACAATCTTAGCGTTGAACTGGGTAATGCAATAGACGAGTGGAACAAAGCATTGCAACAATAGCTAGAGATGTGATCCCATAGCTGCAGTCTATAGGATGCAACAACCAAGACCAAATTCCTTAATAGGCAATGGAGAGGTGCGGCCATTGGTCCCATCTAAGAAAAAGCCATCTCAAGTTAGGCCCTACCTTACAAAACGACCTAGAGAGACCCATTAGTGGTATTGTAGCCAAGGAAAGGGGAAATCAAAAAAAAACAAAGAGAGAGAGAGGATATAGGAGAAAGGGTTCATTAGTAAAAGTATGAATGGGGGTGCTATTAATTTTTTGAGAAACCCTCAACATATAAGGCCTAGGTTTCTCTCACAATGGTCCCTCCCAAAAACAAAGCATCACTCAACTTGGTAGAGCATATTAATTATGGAAACCTTATGAGGCTAGTATAATCCACAAGCCACTAGAGAAAGGTTAGTACTAGAAGGAAAGGATTTCATTCAGCATTCGATGGGTAAGGAAAAGAGAAGAATAGTATGGGAAAGAAAGCATCATGCAACATTCTTATCTCTTACGGTGATATGCGAACATCAGGAGGTGGATCTACTATGACTGATGATTTATGGGAGCACTTGTTGAGTAGCCCTATAAAGGTGATCACTTATTGTACTTTTCCCCTCACTTTCCCATTATCTCAATGCAATCTTTGTTCCCCAAATCAACCATATCCATATGTATGCACACCTCTTTGGCTATGACCATCATTCTTCATGGAAGTCTCAAAGTTTGTGATGCATTAGAGATCCCTAATGTAGTGACCCACATCCTCCAAGGCAATGGAAAAATATCTTGTGACCTCCAACTCAAGCGTAATCAAATCCAAGTCAAGGCACTCTTAATGCCCCATTTAATGTCACATTTGCCTCTTTTAGGTCAATTCGGACCTCCTTTTGTCAAATCTAACCTCTAATTGGTGGGATGTCTCACCTATTTTCAGTTTTAGGTAATGTAATGAAATAACTTGTAGTTTGACTTAATCGCCAAGCATATTTTGGATGAAAAATCACTTGTTTTTTCAATCAAAAGGAGGAAATATGTTGAGATCCTAACCTATAAATAGAGATATCTCCCTCCTTTTGATCTGATAATCACCCTATGAGTGACCTCAGTTAAAGATTTCTTAAATGAAAGTATTACAGACTCATATGTTGGTGTGTTTATCTACGTTATTTAAGCAATGAATCGATCAGATTGCAAATACACAGACACTTGAAATGGAAAAGAGCAGAGAAACACAGTAAGCAAATACAAGAATACAATAATTTAATAAGGAGTTCACCCTATCCGCCAGGGCTACATCTCTGGTCCAGCTCTCAGTGGTGGCCTTCTTTTATTGTGTCTTGAAGCAGAGAATTACAATGAAGGAGCTCAATATGAGTCTCCTGAAACAGATTGGCTTGGCAGGGTGATTCTTGGATTCCCCAAGCCACTGGGGTACACAAACTCCTTTCCTTACCAGCCCTTTGACCTCTCTAGTCTGACAGATCCTCTCAGGGATGGCTTGAATCTCTCAAGCTCTCGGGTGCTCGACGTTGCCTTTGGTCAACTCGACCCTCTGCCTTCTTTCTGCTTTTTGCTTCGCTGGTTCTTCTCTTCTCTGTCTTCTGTCTTCGATGTTCCGTCTTTCGGTTCCCGACTCTCTCTCTCTCTGTCTTTTTTGTTCTCTGCTCATGGCTTAAAACCATTCGAGCTCATGGCGGTTCGTTTCCTCTTCTGCCTCTGTCGATTCGGCTCCTTGCAGTTGCGCTTGGAGTTCCCTGTTCTCAGCATCATCATCAAACTCACAGGGATGGCCACTTGTCCTCCTGCGAACTGCACCAACTTGCCTCGTCGATTCGTTTCTTCAATTACATTATGGAATGATTCATTTGCCACTGTAGCGATCAATTCGAACTTCAAATTCTTCTAAATCGCGGCATATTCCCTCGTCAATTCCGTCTTCTCCATCAGGCGCGATCTCAGCCGTTAGATCTAGAGGCCCCAGATCCGACGTTGTTCGCTCGTCCCGCGCGGTTGACTAGCTCAACCGTTAGCGCACGATGAGCGGTAGTTTTCTCTCTCCTCCGCTTTCCATGCATCAGGCGCTGAGTGGAATCACTCCTTTTCCTTCAAAACTGCTTACCGCCCATGGACGCCCCCGATCAATACTGCCGGTTTCGAAGCGGGTCTCGTCGTTAGCCCTTAGCCTTTTATCCCATGGTTTTCCCGGCTCTCATGCGACCAAGCGCTCAGGGCTTCTCCAATTTGAGGTTTTTCGCCCAGTAATCGCGCATCAAAAACTGCCTCTGTTTCCCAATCCGGGTCTCCTAGGGGCTAATTTTGCCTCCTTCGCAATCTCCATGGGCCTCAGTCAACGCGCTTTGACCAAGGTCCTCGTCGTTCCACCTTGGCTGCCATTGCCACTGGTTTAGAGGTGTTCTTGATCGTTGTTTTAAATCCTTTGAAGTCTGTCCTGACCTGGTACAGCCATGGCTCTGTTAATCTTTCTTTATGGATCCAATTCGGATCACCGCCTTCCCACTGAAAAGCTTTTGGACCACCAGAAGTTGGTTTTTCTTTCAAGCATCGACTAAGTGAGGGTACTGCTATCTCACTTACCCAATCTCAATCCACTTTGCACTGCTCGGCTTCGAACCTTTGAGTCCAATTCTAAGGTACTCAACATCTCCTCTGCGCATCGTCCTCACCTTCCTGTCCAGCACTGTGTCTTCCTGCAATTCATTAAGATATTCAGGTAGCAGGTCATCAATAGAAGGCAATTGACTTTGCTCTTCAAGATCCTCAATCATTGATGGTTCAAACAGTCTCAAGCAATCTGCATTTACGACTGAGTAGATGTGCATGTAAGCTGGTAGATCAAGGCGAAAAGCATTTTCACCAATCTTCTCAAGTATCCTAAAAGGTCCATACCTAATAGGCTTTAGCTTTTTACCTTCATCTTGCATCCTGTCCTTGCTGATATGCAGCTATGCTCCATCCGATGCTTGCCATGCCTTCCCTTGTATTTGGCTTGGCTCTTTTTCAGCTTTTCCTGTACTGCCTGGTGGATCTCTTGGATCTGTTCAATGAACCTAGTTGCCTTGTCCACATCACTTTGTCCATCAACTGTGGTATCTTTACCAAAAACAAAATCCAAAGGAGACCTTGGTATGAAACCAAAACAGGTCTAAAAAGGAGATCTCTGTGTAGAAGAGTGTTTTGCTCTGTTGTAAGCATGTTGCACATAACACAAATGTTCATCCCAAAACTTAGGATGTTTGTTGCAATATCCTCTGAGTAACTGGATCACTGTCCTGTTAACTACTTATGTCTGGTCATCGGTTTGTGGATGAAAAGCTATGCTTTTCTTCAGTTGGGTGTCCATCAACTCCCACAGACTTGATCAAAACTTCCCCACAAATCGGGTGTCTCGATCAGATACAATAGAAGTGGGTAATCCAAAATGAACCCATACATGTTCAAAGAATAGTTTTGCAGTTTGTTCAGCTGTAATTTGTTTATTACAAGGTATCAAAATACACATTTTGCTGAACCTATCCACAAACACATACAAATAATCATGACCTTTCCTAGACTTAGGCAGTCCTCCAACAAAGTCCATGGAAACACTTTTCCAAGGGTGAGAAGGAACTGGTAATGGAGTGTACAAGCCTAGTTTTCTATTGTTGGGCTTGCTTTTAGCACACATAGTACACCCTCTTACATATCTAAAATCTGTCTCATTCATTTTCGGCCAATAGCAAATTCTTTGCAGCTGTGCAACTATTTTACTTACCCCAAAGTGACATGATATCAGAGAAGTGTGTGCCTCTCTAATTATCTTTACTCTCTCTGTTTGTGGAATGCAGAGTTTCCCACAGTGATATAAGAGTCGGTCCTTTACATGATAATCCAATTCTTCTACTCTCTTGCCTCGACTCAAAGTTGCATATACATCTTTAAAGTCTATATCTTGAGCATATTGTTCAATGTAGCTTTCATGTAGTACAGAATTATGCTTAAGTATATCTGATGACTAAATGAAACTGTTGTATAAAGCCCATCCATCTGTAGTGTCTTGATTGCTGCAACTTAGTTTGGGAGTGTAGATATTGAAGTGGTTGATGATCAATATGTATTACTGTCTCTTTTCCCATTAAGTAATGTTTCCACTTTTTCACACTCTGAACTAATGCATACAATTCTTTATCATATGTAGGATAGTTAACTACTACAGGATTTAAAAGTCTCACAATGATAACATATGGGTTTACCATGCTGTGTCAACACTGCTCCCATGGCATAGTCACTGGCATCTGTTTGGATCTCAAACGGTCTTTGTGGATCAGGGAGTGCTACTACAGGTGCTGTACTAATATTTTCTTTCAAGGTGTCGAAGGCTTTCTGATGTTTGCCTCCCCACTGAAACACCTTGTTCAATCCTGTCAAAGCATGTAAGGGAGCTGCAATTGAGGAAAAATTAAAAATGAACTTCCTCCAATATTGTGTTGCTCCTAAGAAGCTTCTCACTTTTGCAGCAAACTTGGGTTTAGGCCAATTTACAATGACTGCCACTTTAGAGGGATCTATTTTCAATTCACCACCCCCTACTATATGACCCAAATAATTTAAAGATGTTTTGCCAAAATTCACATTTTGAGAGTTTAACATAAATTTTTTCTCTTTTCAAAACATATAAATTTTTTCTCTTTTCAAAACATTTAATGTCTACTTAACATGCTTTAAGTGTTCTTTCCACGTTTTACTAAAAATCAGAATGTCATCCAGATACACAATAACAAAATCATCAAGAAAAGGCCTGAGTACATCATTCATTAATCTCATGAAAGTAGCAAGGGCATTGGTCAAGCCAAAAGGCATAACCAGCCACTCATACAATCCCTGCTTTGTTTTGAAAGCAGTCTTCCATGCATCTTGCTCTGCAACTCTGACCTGATGGTATCCACTGTGCAAATCTAGCTTGGTGAAATAAACAGCTTCCTTTTGATCTAAAAGATCGTCTATGCGAGGAAGGGGATAACGATTTTTTATTGTTATCTTATTTAGTGCTCGATAGTCAATGCACATTCTCCACGAGCCATCTTTCTTTCTCACCAAAAAGATTGGTGACCCACATGGTGAATCCCTTCTCGAGCAACTCCTGCACCTGCTTCTTGATTTCAGCATTCTCCAAAGCAGACAACCTGTACATTCCAATGTTAGGCAATGGAACATCTTGCTGCAAAATAATATCATGTACTATTTCCTTTTTGGTGGCAGACCTTTAGGTTCCTGAAATAGGACATCATACTCTGAAACAATCTTTGTTATATCAGCTTGCTGCTTAGCATTACAACCCTCAAATACATTGGTTTTATCAGGTTTCTTTTCCTTTACAACCATTAGTAAGAATTGTTTGCATGAATTTATCATTCTTTTCATCTGCCCTGAATTTATGAGAGTATAATTATTCTTGAGCTTGTGAGCTCTCACAAAGTATTTGATTCCATCTTTAACAAGTAGATACTTGTTCTCAGCTCTATAGAAAATAGTTTTTCTATCATACAAGTAAGGACTTCCTAAAACAATTTTGCATATATCCAAAGGAATTATGTCTAACTCAACCTCATCTACAAATGCTAACCCAAAAGAAAACTTGATTTTGCACTGTCTAGTCACTTGTAGTTGTGCTTTATCATTCAACCATCCTAATGGGTATGGTTTGTTGTGAGGTGTAGTTGCTAATCCCAATTTCTTTACAATCACTTCAGAAATCAAATTTACTTGTGAGCCACTATCAAACAAAGTATCAATCTTTTGATGTTTGGAAATAACTCGAATATGGAAAAACTCATGTCTTTTTCTCTCATGTTCTTCACCAATAATAGTTTGAGCAGAATTACTAGTAGATGCTTCAGAATTCTTACCTTTCATACCTGTGGCTGCAATGATTGTTTCATCTCCTGAGTCTGACCCCAAATCTTTTTGAATAACTGCAACAATGTTCTTCTTCTTGCCCTCGGACTTCTTAGGTCTCAGCTCTGGATGTAGAATCCAACATTGCTCATCATCATGCCCATCCTTTTTACAGTGAGTGCATGAAGCTTTGCTTTTCTGTGCAGTGTTAGCCTTCCTTGCTTTCCACTTCTGCCTTCCTTTCTCCTTGCTCTTGCTTGCAGTGGGTTGGGATGGTCCCCCAACTTCTGGATTTTCATTCTTTCCTCTAGCTTCTAAATGTGTAGCTTGTACAGATACTTCATCTATACTAGTGGGATTAAACATGAGGATGGTATGCCTCATGTAGCTGTGTAGACCACTTATGTACTTCAAAAGAGTCTCTGGTGAGTCTAATGAGATCCCTAGAATCAATGCTCTCTTTCTAAATTCTTGAGTGTACCCTTGTACACTTTGCCCTTTCAACTGCCGAAGAGTTTGCCAACTCATCATGGCTTGTTGCATGTAGGCCAATGGATAGAATTACTTCTTGATGGCAGAAACAAAGTCACACCAGACAGAGATAGTCTTACCATGTCTTTTTTTGTCATCTTGGGTTCTGCCTTCCCACCAAACCAAGGCAGTGCCTCCTAGGCATAGGCTTGCCAGCTGAATTTTACTCTTGTCTGAGTCGATGTTTTGCACTCTGCAATACACATCAATTTGTCTAATCCAATTGTCCAACTTTTCAGCATTTAGCTCTCCATCATATATAGGCAAGTCAAATTTAACATCTAGCTTGATCAAAGATGCTTTCTTATTATGCACAGGATTATTAGGAGGTGTGAGAAAGCTTTCCTCTTTCCCTTTTCCTTTTGAGTGGTCATGGGAATGAGACTCATCTTCTTCTTTATCTTGTTTAGAACCTGATGAATCTTCACCCTTATGCTTTCTAAAGTCCCTATACATTTCTTCTACCATAGACTTTATAGCTAGGAAACTCTCTATGAATTGAGGGTCTAGCCCCATAGAACCTTCCTCTGACATTGGCTTTCGAGGATAAACTCTCCCAATTTCAGGATTAGTTTCGACCAACTCTCCTTCTCCTAATTTGAGCTTTGATCTAGTGAGCATTCAACAGCTAAACCAACACAAGCTTGTCTAACCTTACAACCTAGAGCTCTGATACCACTTGATCTGATAATCACCCTATGAGTGACCTCAGTTAAAGATTTATTAAATGAAGGTATTACAAACTCATATGTTGGTGTGTGTATCTATGTTATTTAAGCAACGGATCGATCAGATTGCAAATACACAGACACTTGAAATGGAAAACAGCAGAGAAACACAGTAAGCAAATACAAGAACACAAGAATTTAATAAGGAGTTCACCCTATCCTCCAAGGCTACATCTCTAGTCCACCTCTCAGTGGTGGCCTTCTTTTATTGTGTCTTGAAGCAGAGAATTACAATGAAGGAGCTCAATATGAGTCTCCTGAAACAGATTGGCTTAGCAGGGTGGTTCTTGGATTCCCCAAGCCACTGGAGTACATAGACTCTTTTCCTTGCCAGCTCTTTGACCTCTCTGGTCTGACAAATCCTCTCAGGGATGGCTTGAATCTCTCAAGTTCTCGTGTGCTCGATGCTACCTTTGGTTAGCTCGGCCCTCTGCCTTCTTTCTGCTTTTTGCTTCACTGGTTCTTCTCTTCTCTGTCTTCTGTCTTCGGTGTTCCATCTTTCGGTTCCCGACTCTCTCTCTCTCTGTCTTTTCTGTTCTCTATTCATGGCTTAAAACCATTCGAGCTCATGGCGGTTCGTTTCCTCTTCCGCCTCCGTCGATTCGCCTGCTTGCAGCTGCGCTTGGAGTTCCCTGTTCTTGGCGTCATCATCGGACTCACAGGGATGGCCACTTGCCTCCTGCGAATTGCGCCAGCTTGCCTCGTCGGTTCGTTTCTTCAGTTACATTATGGAATGATTTATTTTCCACCGTGGCGATCAATTCAGACTTCAAATTCTTCTAAATCGTGGCTTATTCCCTTGTCAATTTCGTCTTCTCCATCGGGCGCGATCTCAGACGTTAGATCTGGAGCCCCCAGATACAACATCATTCACTCGTCCAGCGCGGTTAACGAGCTCGACCGTTAGCGCGCGATGAGCGGCGATTTTCTCTCTCCTCCGCTTGCCACGCGTCAGGCGCTGAGTGGAATCGCTCCTTTTCCTTCAAAACTGCTTACCGCCCATGGACGCCCCCGATCAATACCGCCGGTTTCGGAGCAGGTCTCGCCATTAGCTCTTAGCCTTTTATCCCACGGTTTCTCGGCTCTCATGCGACCGAGCGCTCGGGGCTTCTCCAATTTGAGGTTTTTCGCCCAGCGATGCGTGATTAGCGTCGCTAATCACACATCAAAAACTGCCTCTGTTTCCCGATCCAGGTCTCCCAAGGGCTAATTTTTCCTCCCACGCAATCTCCATGGGCCTCGGTCAGCGCGCTTTGACCGAGGTCCTCGTCGTTCCACGTTGGTTGCCATTGCCACTGGTTTAGAGGTGTTCTTGATCGCTGTTTTAAATCCTTTGAAGTTTGTCCCGACCTGGTATAGCCGTGGCTCTGTTAATCTTTCTTTATGGATCCAATTCGGATCACGTTTGGAGATCATTGTGAATTCATGAAATCACTTTCCCATAAGGTGAAACATTTTCATGAAATCTTTGGTGTTCATCATGAATTATATTTCTTGGTTTGTATATGTGTATAACTAAAGAATACCACAAAAAATAACTAGTTCAAACCATTTATGGATCCAATTCGGATCACGGATCACGTTTGGAGATCATTGTGAATTCATGAAATCACTTTCCCATAAGGTGAAACATTTTCATGAAATCTTTGGTGTTCATCATGAATTATATTTCTTGGTTTGTATATGTGTATAACTAAAGAATACCACAAAAAATAACTAGTTCAAACCATTTATGGATCCAATTCGGATCACGTTTGGAGATCATTGTGAATTCATGAAATCACTTTCCCATAAGGTGAAACATTTTCATGAAATCTTTGGTGTTCATCATGAATTATATTTCTTGGTTTGTATATGTGTATAACTAAAGAATACTACAAAAAATAACTAGTTCAAACCATTTGAAAGGAAGCTTAGTAACTTGCTAAGGGATGTCTAGGGTTTTGCTCGCACATCTCTCTTGTTTAAGTAAGGTAGGGTTTGTTTCTTCTCATTGGGCCATGCCCTAGTGCTCCTCACCAAAGTTCGGTCTATTTTGCATCATACTTGATCTATCTGTTGAAGGATTTTCCCTAAGTATAATCCTTTCTAGTAGGGCTTCATTTCAAAACTTGTTCTTGATTAGGCGCGAGCTGATTTAACTTATGGGGTTCCACCTCCAGCCATAATCCACCATCATTGATCAACCAACTCAAGAGGGGCATCGATTTGACCCCATAGACCTAGTGGGAATAAGGCACACTCCTTATTCCACCAAACAACCATCTCCTTTTAATAAATTCTGCAATTGTCCTTAATTTTTATTATTCAAAATGCCCTAAGAATAGAAAAATATATACATAAAATAATATATAGATGGCTCAAGGAGCAGAGATCAAATGGCTCAATGTATCAACTACACCGGTGGTTTCACAAAAGGAAACCCTAGAAGAGAAACGATAATTCACAAAACCCTAGATCACGTGCAAGTTTCTTCTAGGTCTCTTATAGGGAGCTAAAACCCTTCTCTTATAGGGAGCTAAAACCCTTCTAAAGTGCCTTATTATCACATTGAGCTTCCCCTCGAAAGTCCTACCTCATCACCTAGTACCTCAAACCCTAGAAAATTAGTTTATTTATCTACTGGGACTCCTCACATCATGAAAAGTTCATAAAGAACAGGGTACAATAGTTGCTGTGACTGTGGGACATTGTCCCATTGTTATCACTTAGTTTACCTCTTTTACCTCTTTGACCCATAGCCTTTCTCTCCCTAGGGCCTGCTAGATTTGGTAACACAGGCTACAACATAAAAGTAAATGGCTTGCCACATAAAAGGAGACGATAACAATAGCAAATCTCAATGAGGTTGAGAAGCGAGTGATGGTGAGAAGAGGACAAGAACTGACAGGTGGCAAAGGTAGAGATCAACTAGTGGAGGAAAGAGAGATCAAATTTACTGAAGCCGGGAGCCGGGACCAAAACACTGAACCAAATACGCAAGAGGGGACAACAATAGAGATGCACAATTGAAGCCAAGAAGTAAGAGGTGGCAACATTGTTTGGGATAGCAAATGAAAAAGGTGAGAATTGAGAACTCTAGAGCACAAATAAAGAAGGAAAGACGAAAAAGTTGACAATCTTAGCATTGAACTAGGGAATGCAATAGACAACTGGAAGAAAGAATTGGAGCAATGTTAGAGATGTGATCCCATAGATGCAGTCTATAGGATGCAACAACCAAGACCAAATTCTTTAATAAGCAATTGAGAGGCACGATGACTGGTCCCATCTAAGAAGAAGCCATCTCAAGTCGGGCCCTACCTGAGAAAACAACCTAGAGAGACCCATTAGTGGTGATGTAGCCAAGGAGAGGGGAAAGCATAAAAAACAAAGAGAGAGAGGATATAGGAAAAAGGGTTCTTATTAAAAGTACGAACGGGGTGCTATTGTTTTTTTGAGAAAACCTCACCACATAAGGCCTGGGTTTCTCTCACAATGGTCCCTCCCAAAACCAGAGCATCGCTCGACTTGAAAGAGCATATTAATTATGGAAACCTTATGAGGCTAGTCTAATCCACAAGCCACTAGAGAAAGGTTAGTACTAGAAGGAAAGAATTTCATTCAGAATTCGATGGGTCGGGAAAAGAGAAGAATAGTATGTGAAAGAAAGCATCATGCAACATTCCTATCTCTTACGGCGATATGCGAACATCAGGAGATGGATCTACTATGACTCATTATTTATGGGAGCCCTTGTTGAGTAGCCCTATAAAGGTGATCACTTATTGTACTTTTCCCCTCACTTTCCCATTATCTCAATGGAATCTTTGTTCCCCGAATCAACCATATCCATATGTATGCACACCTCTTTGGCTATGACCATCATTCTTCATGGAAGTCTCAAAGTTTGTGATGCATTAGAGATCCCTAATTCAGTGACCCACATCCTACTATGACTCATTATTTATGGGAGCCCTTGTTGAGTAGCCCTATAAAGGTGATCACTTATTGTACTTTTCCCCTCACTTTCCCATTATCTCAATGGAATCTTTGTTCCCCGAATCAACCATATCCATATGTATGCACACCTCTTTGGCTATGACCATCATTCTTCATGGAAGTCTCAAAGTTTGTGATGCATTAGAGATCCCTAATTCAGTGACCCACATCCTCCAAGGCAGTGGAAAAATATCTTGTGACGTCCAACTCAATAGTAATCAAATCCAAGTCAAGGCACTCTTAAAGCCCCCTTTAATGTCCCATTTGCCTCTTTTAGGTACCTTCAAAATGAGGTGACTTCCTCCGGTGCAGGAATGAGGTTAAAAGAGGTAACATGGAAAATGTGTTGAGTAAGCAAGTCAAGGACACATCATAGACTAAGGGCAACTAATGTGCAAGAAATTTCAAGCCTTAAACCACAAAAAAAGAAAGCAAATGGATCCAAACTAGGAGGTTCATCTGCCCTTAGGAGGTTCATCTGCCCTTTCTACCCATTGGACCATGTAAAGGTCAATTTGGAGGAATGTTGAGGCAAAATAAAAGGTCATTTAAGAGCAATCCAAGGTACATTTAGAGTAAAAATCAAGCAACGAGCCTAAAAGCATGGTTTGAATCATAAAAGCATGGTTTGAATCATCTTTGCATTAAGCAGAGGGAGGTTGTCCACATTATACTAGTTGTTGGAAAGCACAATGTCCTTATTCAAGCAACATTGTGCAAACAAAGTGGAATTTTTTACTTCCTAACCACTCAAGTTAATTTTTCAAGCAATGTCATTTAAGAGCAATCCAAGGTACATTTCGAGTCAAAATCAAACAACGAGCCTAAAAGCATGGTTTGAACATGGTTTGAATCATCTTTGCATTAAGCAGAGGGAGGTTGTCCACATTATACTAGTTGTTGGAAAGCACAATGTCCTTATTCAAGCAACATTGTGCAAACAAAGTGGAATTTTTTACTTCCTAACCACTCAAGTTAATTTTTCAAGCAATGTCATTTAAGAGCAATCCAAGGTACATTTCGAGTCAAAATCAAACAACGAGCCTAAAAGCATGGTTTGAATCATCTTTGCATTAAGCAGAGGGAGGTTGTCCACATTTTAAGAGCAATCCAAGGTACATTTCGAGTCAAAATCAAGCAACGAGCCTAAAAGCATGGTTTGAATCATCTTTGCATTAAGCAGAGGGAGGTTGTCCACATTATACTAGTTGTTGGAAAGCACAATGTCCTTATTCAAGGAACATTGTGCAAACAAAGTGGAATTTTTTACTTCCTAACCACTCAAGTTAATTTTACAAGCAATGTCAAGCTATTCTTGATGCAACAAGCAACGAGCCTAAAATCATGGTTTGAATCATCTTTGCATTAAGCAGAGGGAGGTTGTCCACATTATACTAGTTGTTGGAAAGCACAATGTCCTTATTCAAGCAACATTGTGCAAACAAAGTGGAATTTTTTACTTCCTAACCACTCAAGTTAATTTTTCAAGCAATGTCAAGCTATTCTTGATGGAACGTTGTACCCTTAGGTCAATTCAGACCTCCTTTTGTCAAATCTAACCTCTAATTGATGGGATGTCTCACCTATTTTTAGTTTTAGGTAATGTAATGAAATAACTTCTAATTTGTCTTAATCGTCAAGTATATTGTGGATGAAAAGCCACTTGTTTTTTCAATCAAAAGAAGGAAAGATGTTGAGATCATAAACTATAAATAGAGAAATCTCCCTCGTTTGCAGATCATTGTGAATTGTTAAAATCAGTTTTCCATAATCTGAAACGTTTTCATAAAATCTTTGGTGTTCCTCATGAATTATATTTCTTGGTTGATTTCTCATATTGCTTAAGGGGATTTGTGGATAAATAAAGAATACTACAAAAACTAACTAGATCAACCCATTTGAAAGGAAGCTTGGTCACTTGCTAAGGGATGTCTAGGGTTTTACTCACACATCTCTCTTGTTGATGTAAGGTAGAGTTTGTTTCTTCTTGTTGGGTCATGCCCTAGTGCTCCTCAGCAAGGGATTCGGTTTATTTTGCATCATAGTTGATATATCTGTTGATGGATTTTCCCTAAGTATAATCCTTTCTAGTAGGGTTTGTTTTCAAAACTTGTTCATGATTAGGCGCGAGCTCATTTAACTTATGGGGTTCCACCTCCGGCCATAATCCACAATGTACCCACACCTCTTTGCCTATGACCAACAATCTTCATGGAAGTCTCGAAGTTTGTGATGCATTAGAGATCCCTAATGCAATCGCCCACATCCTCCCAAGGCAATGGAAAAATATCTTGTGACCTCCAACTTAAGAGTAATCAAATCCAAGTCAAGGCACTCTTAATGCCCCCTTTAATGTCCCATTTGCATCTTTTAGGTACCTTCAAAACAAGGTGACTTCCCCTAGTGCAAGAATGGGGTTAAAAGAGGTAACATGGAAAATGTGTTGAGTAAGCAAGATGTAAAAGCAAGTCCAAAACACATCATAGACTAAGGGCAACTAATGTGCAAGAAAGTTCGAGCCTTAAACCACACAAAAAGCATCCTCAAGGCAATGGAAAAATATCTTGTGACCTCCAACTTAAGAGTAATCAAATCCAAGTCAAGGCACTCTTAATGCCCCCTTTAATGTCCCATTTGCATCTTTTAGGTACCTTCAAAACAAGGTGACTTCCCCTAGTGCAAGAATGAGGTTAAAAGAGGTAACATGGAAAATGTGTTGAGTAGGCACGATGTAAAAGCAAGTCAAGAACACATCATAGACTAAGGGCAACTAATGTGCAAGAAAGTTCAAGCCTTAAACCACACAAAAAGCAGGGAAATGGACCCAAACAAGGAGTTTCCTCTGCCCTTTCTACCCATCGGACGATGTATAGGTCAATTTGGAAGAATGTTGAGGCAAAACAGAAGGTCATTTATGTCTCCAACCAATCCAACGGACATTTTGAGTCAAAATGAAGCAAGGAGCCTAAAAGCATGGTTTGAATCATCTTTGCACCAAGCAAAGGGAGGTTGTCCACATTATACTAGCCGTTGCAAAGCACAACCTCCTCATTCAAGCAACTTTGTGCAAACAAAGTGGAATTTTTTACTTCCTAACCACTCAAGTTAATTTTTCAAGCAATGTCAAGCTATTCTTGATGGAACATTGTACCCTTAGGTCCATTCAAACCTCCTCTTGTCAAATCTAACCTCTAGTTGGTGGGATGTCTCACCCATTTTCAGTTTTAGGTAATGTAATGAAAAAACTTTTAGTTTGACTTAATTGTCAAGCATATTGCGGATTAAAAGTCACTTGTTTTTTCAATCAAAAGGAGGAAAGATGATGAGATCGTAACCTATCTATAAATAGAGAAATCTCCCCGTTTTGCATATCATTATGAATTGATGTAATCGGTTTTCCATAATGTGAAACATTTTCATGATCTTTGGTATTCATCATGAATTATATTTCTTGGTTTGGATTTGTGGATAACTAAAGAACAGTACAAAAACAACCTAGATCAACCCATTTGAAAGGAAGCTCGGTCACTTGCTAAGGGACGTCTAGGGTTTTACTCACACATCTCTCTTGTTGATGTAAGGTAGAGTTTGTTTCTTCTTGTTGGGTTAGGCCCTAGTGCTCCTTAACAAGGGATTCAGTTTATTTTTCCACATAGTTAATATATTTGTTGACGGATTTTCCCTAAGTATTATCCTTTCTAGTATGGTTTCGTTTCAAAACTTTTTCTTGATTACGCGCGAGCACATTTAAACTTATGGGGTTCCACCTCCGGCCATAATCCACAATTGTTGATCAACCAACTCGAAGGGAATCGATTTGACCCCATAGACCTAGTGGAAATAAGGCACACTCCTTATTCAACCAAACAACCATCTCTTTTTACTAAATTTTGCAATTGCCCTTAATTTTTATTATTCAAAATGCCCTAAGAATAGAAAAATCTATACATAAAATAATATATAGATGGCTTAGGTAGCAAAGATTAACTGGCTCAAAGTATCAACTACACCGGTGGTTTCAAAAAAAGAAACACTAGAAGACAAATGATAAATCACAGAACCCTAGATCACGTGCAAGTTTCTTCTAGGTCTCTTGTAGGGAGCTAAAACCCTTCTGAAGTGCCATATTATCACATTGAGCCTCCCATAGGAAGTCCTACCTCATCACCAAGTACCTCAAACCCTAGAACATCAGTTAAAGACGATTGTTTATCTACTGGGACTCCTCACATTATGAAAAGTCGATAAAGAGCAAGGGACACTAGTTATTGTGACTATGGGACATCGTCCCATTGTTATCACTTAGTTTACCTCTTTGACCCATAGCCTTTCCCTCCCTAGGGTCTACTATATTTTGGAACACAACCTACAACATAAAAGTAAATGACTTGCCACAAACAACGAGACAACGAGACGATAACAATAGCAAATCTCAATGAGGTTGAGAAGCGAGTGAAGGTGAGAAGAGGACAAGGAAGTAGAGGTGGCAAAGGTAGAGATCAACTAGCAAAGGAAAGAGAGATCAAATTTACTGAAGCCAAGACCAAAAAACTGAACCAAATACGCAAGAGGGGACAACTATAGAGATGAACAATTGAAGCGAAGAAGTAAGAGGTGGCAACATGATTTGACATAGCAAATAAAAGAGACGAGAATTGAGAACTTTGGAGCACAAATAAACAAGGAAAGATGAAAAAGTTGATACTCCTAGCGTCGAAATGGGGAATGCAATAAACGTGTAGACGAAAGCATTGGACCAATGGTTAGATATGTGATCCCATAGCTGCAGTCTATATAAACAAGGAAAGATGAAAAAGTTGATAATCCTAGCGTCGAAATGGGGAATGCAATAGACGAGTAGACGAAAGCATTGGACCAATGGTTAGATATGTGATCCCATAGCTGCAGTCTATGGGATGTGACAACCAAGACCAAACTCCCCAGTAGGCAAAGGAGAGGCAAGGTGATTGGTCCCATTAAAGGAGAAGTCATCTCGAGTCGGGCCCTACCCGAGAGAACGACCTAGAGAGACCCATTAGTAGTGATGTACCTAAGGAAAGGGGAAAGCAAAAAAAACAGAGCGAGAGGATATAGGAAAAAGGGTTCATTATTAAAAGTAAAAATGGGGGTGCTATAATTCTTTTGAGAAAACCTCACCACATAAGGACTAGGTTTCTCTCACTATGGTCCCTCCCAAAAGGAGAGCATCGGTCAACTTGGAAGAGCATATTAATTATGGAAACCTTATGAAGCTAGTCTAATCCACAAGCCACTAGAGAGGTTAGTACTACAAGGATGGATTTCATCGGCATTTGATGTGTCAAGAAAAGACAAGAATAGTATGCGAAAGAGAGCATCATGCAACATTCTTATTTCTTACGGTGATAGGCGAACATCAGGAGGTGGTTCTACTATGACTCATGATTTCCTTTTTGAGTAGCCCTATAAAGGTGATCACTTATTGTACTTTTCCCCTCACTTTCCCATTATCTCAATGGGATCTTGATTCCACAAATCAACCATATCCATATGTATGAACACCTCTTTGACTATGACCAATATTCTTCATGGAAGTCTCAAAGTTTGTGATGCATTAGAGATCACTAACGTAGTGACCCACAACCATATCCATATGTATGAACACCTCTTTGACTATGACCAATATTCTTCATGGAAGTCTCAAAGTTTGTGATGCATTAGAGATCACTAATGTAGTGACCCACATCCTCCAAGGCAGTGGAAAAATATCTTGCGACCTCCAACTCAAGAGTAATCAAATCCCAAGGCACTCTTAACGCCCCCTTAATGTCCCATTTGCATCTTTTAGGTACCTTCAAAACGAGAGACTTCCCTTGGTGCAGGAATGAGGTTAAAAGAGGTAACTTGGAAAATGCGCTGAGTAAGCAAGATGTAAAAGCAAGTCAAGGACACATCATAGACTAAGGGCAACTAATATGCAAGAAAGTTCAAGCCTTAGAACACACAAAAAGCAGGAAAATGGATCCAAACAAGGAGTTTCCTCTGCCCTTTCTACCCATTGGACCATGTAGAGGTCAATTTGGAGGAATGTTGAGGCAAAACAGAAGGTCATTTAAGTCTCCAAGCAATCCAAGGGAAATTTCTAGTCAAAATGAAGCAAGGAGCCTAAAAGCATGGTTCAAATCATCTTCGCAACAAGCAAAGGGAGGCTGTCCACGTTATACTAGCCGTTGGAAAGCACAATTTCCTCATTCAAGCAACATTGTGGAAACAATGTGGAATATTTTAATTCCTAACCACTCAAGTTAATTTTTCAAGCAATGTCAAGCTATTCTTGATGGAAAGTTGTACCGTAAGGTCAATTCAGACCTCCTTTTGTCAAATCTAACCTCTAATTGGTGGGATGTCTCACCTATTTCCAATTTTAGGAAATGTAATGAAATAACTTGTAGTTTGACTTTATCGTCAAGCATATTGTGGATGAAAAGACACTTGTTTTTTCAATAAAAAGGAGGAAAGATGTTGAGATCCTAACCTATAAATATAGAAATCTCCCTCTTTTGCATATCATTGTGAATTGTTGAAATCGGTTTTCCATAATGTGAAACATTTTCATGAAACCTTTGGTGTTCATCATGAATTATATTTCTGGGTTGATTTCACATATTTCTTAAGGGGATTTGTGGATAACTAAAGAATACTACATGTTGTAACATGCACCTTTTTGTTTCATTCAAAAAATAACTTGAAAAATATTTTGACAAAAGATAAGGCAAGAGGGAAATGTAATAAATTGTATATCCGAATCAAAACACAAAAGAAACAAAGTGATATATCAGATTCGCAAAAGAAACAAGTATTAAAGGGTTAAAGCTGAACCCGAAATACTATAAGTTGTGTTTTATAAAGTTCGGAGGGTTCGCAATGATATGTATGATTGGTTCCGCTGATAGCGCTAATTGCGATTTGCGATCGCGGGCCAGACCCGAAATATATCTGTTTTATTGTAAAGTCCTGGCAAGTCCACTATATCAAAATCCCTTCATATATATTTTGTTTACACGGTTTTATATGTATTTCTATTATAAAGAATCATAATAGAAAGGCCGGACCCAAAGCGTATATATATTATGATTTATAAGCCCTGGCAGGTCCGCAAGGCATACGAAAAGGAAGATTTCAAGCTACAAGCAGGATTTCGGGCAGAGCAAAAACATTAAATGGTTTTTATTGGAGCTCACCCGATCCCACTTATCATTCGACATGTAGCAGCCTAGTGGAGAGAGAAAACCGCCCATTTCAGCGGATATTCTCCAGGCTTATGTCCCACCAGAAATCTTTATAGACTGTCTGATCCGAAAAGCGCAGATCTACTGTGAGTATATATAGTCGGAAAAGGTATGCCTTGTGTTGACCTCTACTGGTCAACTACCCATGCAGTGCACCCCGTTTTTCTTGACAGAAAGAAGCAGCACCTGATCAGCATGTCCGTGCCATCCTACCATCATCAGCAGCTTGATCATTTTTTGTTGTAAACCCAGTCTGCATATATAAGTTGTAAATAATCTAAGCAGATCAGGGTCATGTATGTAAATTTGCCTAGGTGGACCTAGCTTTCTAATGATGATCTGCGTCCCGGGAGGTTTTTCGTCTCACCGATCTACGATCGGCAGAGTTTTCCTTCAAACCTGACCCCAAAGCCGGGATGGATTTCGTCATTAGAACTTTAGGAGAATCCTAGTGAGTTAATTTGCTAGATTATAGTTTTGTCGCAGAACTGGGTGTTTTGTGAGGGTCTGTATTAAATGGGCTTGTCCCTTGAGATGTAATTTTGTAAAAGTCATGATGTAATGTGTCCTGAGGGTCGAGAAATGTTTTAAATCCCCTCATGAGTCCTAAGTCCTAGGTCCTAGGTGATGTTTCCGAAGGCTTAGTTCAGTGATCCATTTTAAAATGAATTAAAAAATTAAAAAAATGAATAAAAATAATAAAATAAATAAAAATTATAAAATGGAGCAAAAACCCTAACTAATAAAATAATAATATTTTAAGTTAATAAAATCGACGGATGAGATCAAGAGATGTCTTGATCCTCATCAACGGTCGAGATCATTTCTACATGGATCACTCGAACTAGCCGTTAGGATCATTTCCTTTATATAGGGTCTTAGGGAGTCATTTCAGATCATCGGAGCTGTGAGTCTGGACTGAAAAAAGCTCTCTTGTAATCTGATTTCTGGTTAATAAAAGAAGACTTTGGGGTCTAAATCGTGCTGGTGTTACTCTCTGGGATTGCTGTGAGATCTTTAATTTTCCGCATATTTCAGTTTTCAGCCATTAATTATAGCTTGTTTTTAGAGTATTGTGAGCACAGGTATCTTGTTCACTTGCTAGGGTTTGAGTGTTGCTAGGGTTTCTGGGATAATGGCAGGTATCTCCATTATTTCCTGAGATCTAGCAGCATTCTCTCTCTCTTTGCTGATGGTTGCTTGAGATGTGCAGGACAACCTTTCTGAAGGAAATCGTGGGCGTTTGGGGAAGTTCTAGGCTGAACCAGCCGACTCCCACAGGCTTTTCTTTGCAGAGCCCAGCTGATTTTGGCCCTGGGTTAATCATTAAGAGTTTTATTTCCTGTTTTACATGAGAGATTTTCTTCCTGCTTACAGCAAATTTCAAATTTCTGTTTCTTTGAAATATTACTGCTGTTATAGCTAAATCTGGCATTTCAGGGGCCATAATCTGTAAATTATTAAGCTGATCTAGGGTTTTAGTTTTTGCTTTATGCAGATTTAACATTAGGGTTTTGTTTTCTTGTCCAGGGTTTTCAAAAAAAAAAAAAATCTGTCAGAGCGTAGCTGCAAATCAGTTTACATTAAAAGCTGCACGCATGGGTGATATATCTGGCGTATGAAGCATCTAAACTTTGTTACGCCTTTCACTACCTGCAAACCCTCAGGAACTTTCTCTGTTTGCTGTCTAAGTATTCAAAGGAGGGAAAGTGTTTATTTTGCCTACGCAGGTCAGGCATATCATTGTGTCCAGTGTAGAGAGTTCCTCTGCTGTATGTGGGCGTCAGTACTCTGCAAGATCATTCAGACCAACCCGCAGGCACTTGGATAGCAAGCAACCTTCAAATGAAAAAATTTCCCAAGCATTCAGTTAATCATCATCACTTGGTCGCTAAACGCTGCACGCCTCAAGCATTAAGCATTCATGTAAGGTGAATTTTAAGTGAGCACGCAGATATAAGGCGTGAAAGCGCCAGAGGGCAGACGATTTGGACGAAGCCGCATTTCAGTCTCACATCTCAGCCATCGATTGTGCATTTTCCCGCCTGCAATTTCCCTCTGTCCGCCGACACAAAGGAACACGTTTCCCTGGGGTTTATGCTGGTCATCCTGCATTGCGAATAGAGTACTTCTGCCATTAGAACCTGCATGAGACGGATCATCGTATTGCTGTGATCTCAATTTCATCTGCACGCTCAAGTAAATCACCCCGCCATCTGAACACTGGAAGCTGCAATTGTCATCATCCGGGCATCGAAAAATCAATCACCGCAGATCATCACGTCAAAACCAGCAAGAAATTGTCTCAGGTAAGCAAATCTGTTTTGAAGTACTCTAACGTGAAGATCGATCGAGGCATCTGTGTAGTGTTTGTTTCCTTTCAGGCATACGTTCGATTTTCGGCCGGCTAGGGTTCATGGTAATACCGTTCTCTTTCCCGACTTTTTTTTTGGGCTGTAGTATGATGCATTTTCGATTTTTCTTTTCATGTTATAACCCTTAGAGATAGCGTAGTTTAGTTTCTTTTTGTATTTGCTTAGATTTTAATTTCATTTCATTAAGTATAGATTCATAAAAATAAATAAAAAATCTTAAAAATATTTATATTTGGTTTTGTAAATGTTAGATTTTAATTAGATTTTTTTATTTATTTTTTTTGTTTGGTTTTAAAATAAAAAGGAAATAAATATAAAAAGATTTTATTTAGTTTCTAGAATTAGGTTTATTTTTTTATAGTTAGTTTTTTTTTAATGTTTTAGATATAGTTAGTCCTTTAGCATAGTTTTGAATTTAGAATTTTGTTAATTTTTTAATTAGAATTTAATTTATTTCTTAGGATTGTTGTTTTAGGTTTATGAATGTATATATTTGCATGGTTTAATTCATAGATTTTAAGTTTAGATTAATTTTAGGTTAAATTCTTTAAGTTTTGTTTTATTTAGATTTTAAAATAGCTTTAAAGTTTTGTCATGAAAAAATCAAAAAAGAAAATGTTTTTGTTTTAGCCTTAGTTTTGTTTTTTTTAGATTTAGATTAATTTTTTTTTTAAATTTATTTATAAAAAAAAAAAAAAAAAAAAAAAAAAAAAAAAAAATTAAAAAAAATCCGAAAAAATATAAAAATTTTGTGGAAAATTTTCTCCGTCAGATCCAGTCATTTTCGAGATTTATCATCTTTCATGCTGAGATCTAAAATTTTCAAGCCGAGATGCGAAATTGATATCTGGATTAGGATTTTCGTGGTGGTTTAAAGCATTTATCTTTTTTGAATCTTTTCGTTTTTGTCATTCTAAGAGCATTGTGTGTTTAGCTGATGATAGATGATTGTTGTTCATGGTCCATGTTTCTATATCATTTAAAAAGTAATCATTTAAACATTAACTCCACAAGGCACTGGTCTGCTAAATTAACCAAATCCATCGAGCCCTTTTATCATCGTATCTCGTGTCTCCCAACCAACTGGTCGACAGTTGGTCTCATCACCTCACAGGGTCTACCCCCTTAGCCGCGGGAGATAGGCTTAAACGGAGGGATCGGGGATCAGAGTGACAGCCCCCAGTCTGAGCGTTGTCGTGTCAATCCGCGCGACAACACCTTGATAGTTGTGCGGAGCCCGTATTAGTGGAAAAAGCATGTTTTATGGCATATTTTCATTATAAAAGGTATATAATGGAAAAGTGCAAATATGAAGGATTTATGCATAAGTCCAACACTACCATAGTTATGCGGCTTAAGGGTCCGTAAAGTTAAGTTTGCAGTGATATATTGGGCCGATTGCGATTTGTGATGGAAGTCAACGGAGCGCTGAGTGGACGGATTTGACAAGTTTATAAAGCAAAATTAACTCTTTTAAGGTCCCATATTAAACAAAATTTCGTGTTAATTTCGCTGTGTAAAGTGGAAAATCAAGGTTAGAGCCGAATCTGAAGAGGAAGAAAGTTGGGTATGTGGGTATGTTTTCTTTGTGTTTTGGCCAATCAAAAAGCCAATGTAAGGTCAAGATTACACAAGCTAAACGAATTTCATTACGGCTAAACGAATTAAGCATCATTAGGGCATTTACAGAAGTAGATTAACAAAGAAAGATAACAGTTATCGTCTCCTTCTTAATTCAATTATGTTCCTGTTATTTCATGTTCTTTGAGGTGTCTTTTACCCTCTGTAAAATCCTGTAATAGTTTTTACTACATATAGTTAGAGAAGCGGTTAAACAATTTGGGGCAGTTTCAAAGATCAATAATTGTTCCACAATGTATAAAAAGAGCAAAATTTACTAAGAAAGGGTTGGAACTTTGGAGAGCCTGGAGACTAGGCCACTGTATTCCTGATATCATCGTTGGTTAATGAAAGAATCAGAAGTTTCCATGAGTTGTTGAGTATGATTTTGTAATCTTCTCTGTCATGTGTCATGTTATGTTTTCTTCTTTCAAGTATAGTAATGAAGCTGCAGGTCTTTATTTGCTTATGTAGATAAAGTTAAAATTCCTTAAAAGAGCGCTCCTATGCTTGAAGCTTCCACCTTCCTTTCTAAGTTATAGATAATAGTTTCTGTGAAAGACTAGCATATTATCTTTAACTTCTCCAAGAGTCACATATAGTAGTTTCTGTGTTAAGCAGCATATTGTGTATGATTCAGTTCTCATTTTCATAATTCTTCTAAGTTACAGATAGTAGTTTCTGTGAAAAACCAGCATATTATCTTTAACTTCTCCTTCAAGCTTTCTTCACTCATCATTTATATCTAGCAACAAATGGCATTCTGAAATGTTATGGTCATACATGTATTAAGGGTTAAAGACCAAGTTTTCCAGGTCCTTCATTTGAGAACACAACAAACAATAAGTGACAGTAAATAATATTTATTAATGTCTTAAGCACAATTTCTCTACAGCCAGGAAATTGGTTTCTTAAGGTACAACACTACAAAAACTAACTAGATCAACCCATTTGAAAGGATGAAAGGATCTACTATGACTGATGATTTATGGGAGCCCTGGTTGAGTAGCCCTATAAAAGTGATCACTTATTGTACTTTTCCCCTCACTTTCCCATTATCTCAATGCAGTTATTGTTCCCCAAATCAACCATATCCATATGTATGCAAGCCTCTTTGGCTATGACAATCATTCTTCGTGGAAGTCTCAAAGTTTGTGATGCATTAGAGATCCCTAATGCAATGACCCACATCCTCCAAGGATGTGGAAAAAAATCGTGCGACCTCCAACTCAAGAGTAATCAAATCCAAGTCAAGGCACTCTTAACACCCCCTTGATGTCCCATTTGCCTCTATTAGGTACCTTCAACACAAGGTGACTTCCCCTAGTGCAGGAATGAGGTTAAAAGAGGTAACATGGAAAATGTGTTGAGTAAGCAAGATGTAAAAGCAAGTCAAGCACACATCATAGACTAAGGGCAACTAAAGTGCAAGAAAGTTCAAGACTTAAACCACACAAAAAGCAGACAAATGGATCCAGACAAGGAGTTTCCTCTGCCCTTTCTACCCATCGGACCATGTAGAGGTAAATTTGGAGGAATGTTGAGGCAAAACAGAAGGTCATTTGAGTTTCCAAATAATCCAAGGGACATTTCGAGTCAAAATTAAGCAATGAGCCTAGATCCAGACAAGGAGTTTCCTCTGCCCTTTCTACCCATTGGACCATGTAGAGGTAAATTTGGAAGAATGTTGAGGCAAAACAGAAGGTCATTTAAGTTTCCAAATAATCCAAGGGACATTTCGAGTCAAAATTAAGCAATGAGCCTAAAAGCATGGTTTGAATCATCTTTGCACGAAGCAAAGGGAGGTTGTCCACATTATACTAGTCGTTGGAAAGCACAATGTCCTCATTCAAGCAACATTGTGCAAACAAAGTGGAATTTTTTAACTTCCTAACCACTCAAGTTAATTTTTCAAGCAATGTCAAGCTATTCTTTTTGGAACCTTGTACCCTTAAGTCAATTCAGACCTCCTTTTGTCAAATCTAACCTCTAATTGGTGGGATATCTCACCTATTTTCAGTTTTAGGTAATGTAATGAAATGACTTGTAGTTTGACTTAATCGTCAAGCATATTGGGGATGAAAAGTCACTTGTTTTTTCAATCAAATGGAGGAAAGATGTTGAGATCATAACCTATAAATAGAGAAATCTCCCTTGTTTGCAGATCATTATGAATTCTTGAAATCGGTTTTCCATAATGTGAAACATTTTCATGAAATCTTTGGTGTTCATCATGAATTATATTTCTTGGTTGATTTCACATATTTCTTAAAGGGATTTGTGGATAACTAAAGAATACTACAAAAACTAACTAGATCAACCCATTTGAAAGGAAGCTTGGTCACTTGCTTAGGTATGTCTATGTCTAGGGTTTTACACGCATATCTCTCTTGTTGATGTAAGGTAGAGTTTGTTTCTTCTTGTTGGGCCATACCCTAGTGCTCCTCAGCAAGGGAATCGGTTTATTTTGCATCATAATTGATCTATTTGGTGAAGCATTTTCCCTATGTATAATCCTTTCTAGTAGGGATTGGTTTCAAAACTTGTTCTTGATTAGGCGCGAGCTCATTTAACTTAGGGGTTCCACCATCGGCCATAATCCACAATCATTGATCAACCAACTCAAGAGGAGCATCGATTTGACCCCATAAACCTAGTGGAAATAAGGCACACAACTTATTCCACCAAACAACCATCTCTTTTTACTAAATTCTGCAATTGTCCTTAATTTTTATTATTCAAAAAGTCCTAAGAATAGAAAAATATATATATATAATAATATATAGATGGCTCAGGGAGCAGAGATCAAATGGCTCAATGTATCAATTACACGGGTGGTTTCACAAAAAGAAACCCTAGAAGAGAAACGATAATTCCAACCCTCGATCACGTGCAAGTTTCTTCTAGGTATCTTATAGGGAGATAAAACCCTTCTGAAGTGCCATTTATCACATTGAGTTTCCCTTAGGAAGTCCTACCTCATCACCTAGTACCTCAAACCCTAGAACATTAGTTAAAGATTATTGTTTATCTACTGGGACTCCTCACATAATGAAAATTCCATAGAGCGCAGGGACACTAGATGTTGTGACTATGGGACATCGTCCCATTGTTATCACTTAGTTTACCTCTTTGACCCATAGCCTTTCCCTCCCTATGGCCTGCTAGATTTGGTAACACAGCCTACAACATAAAAGTAAATGCCTTGCCACATACAAGGAGACGATAACAATAGCAAATCTCAATGAGGTTGAGAAGCGAGCGAAGGTGAGAAGAGGACAAGGAAGGACAGGTGGCAAAGGTAGAGATAGACTATTGGAGGAAAGAGAGATCAAATTTACTGAAGCCAGGACCAAAAAACTGAACCAAATATGCAAGAGGGGACAACAATAGAGACGAACAATTGAAGCCATGAAGTAAGAGGTGGCAACATTGTTTGAGATAGCAAATGAAAGAGGTGGGAATTGAGAACTTTGGAGCACAAATAAAGAAGGAAAGATGAAAAGTTGACAATCTTAGCGTTGAACTAGGGAATGCAATAGACGAGTGGAAGAAATCATTGGAGCAATGGTTGAGATGTAATCCCATAGCTGCAGTCTATAGGATGCGACAACCAAGACCAAATTCCTTAATAGGCAATGGAGAGACACGGTCATTGGTCCCATCTAAGAAGAATCCATCTCAAGTCAGCCCCTACCTGAGAAAACGACCCCCATTAGTGGTGATGTAGCCAAGGAAAGGGGAAAGCAAAAAAAACACAAAGAGAGGATATAGGAAAAGGGGTTCATTATTAAAAGTAAGAATGGGGGTGCTATTTTTTTTTTTAAGAAAACCTCACCACATAAGGCCTAGTTTTCTCTCACAATGGTCCCTCCCAAAAGCAAAGCATCGCTCAACTTGGAAGAGCATGTAATATTCCTAATTAGCCACAGCTAATTGGAATATTCGATTTTGCTCAATTTTGCCTTCTATAGTTATTTATAAATAAAAAGGTGAGGAAAGGGGGGGACATAACTCACTTTTAGAACAAAGTCACTCCCTAGTAGCACAACGTTGTAACTTAAAGGGGAGCCAAGGGGACCAAAGGAGCACGTAGAGGAGGGGCCCACGCAGACACTTGGAGGGACTGCGCAGATGGAAAGGAGCATGTGGCAAGAGAAGGGGCTACGTTGGAGGAGGTGGGCCTTGGGGTTGAGAGAGGCCAACGCTATACAAGGGAGAGGAGCCTCCTCATTTTGTCATTGGATTATGAACATCTATGCTAGTCACTTCGACTTGGAGCACACTGGATGTTTAGCCTGTCTACAACACTGTTTAGTGCACTGAGTGTCTCCATTCGGAGATCTCACCCTTGGCCCCGGGGGACTTCAAGTGCCTACTCGGGCAAGGTAGTTTTAGGAGTCCTTTTGCTGTAGTATTGATCTTTGGCATTGAGGAGGAGCTGAGCATTGGAGGACTGCGCAGTCTTGAGAGAGAAGGACGCAGTTCTTCTTGAGGAATTTCGGATTGGGGGTTTGCGGAGGATTTGAGCTGGGAGATTGAGCAAGGGATCAACCCTTGCATATTGGAGAATTTTGGCTAAGTTTTAGGCAGAGTTTTGGTGGGTTTTATTCAGTAGCAGCGCATAGCCTTGAGGGATTGCGTGGGTCCTCAAGGGGGCAATTTTCGGGGGTCGGCCATTTCAGAAAATCTTTCTGGGTTTTTTTGGGTTTCTTGAGTAGAGTCTGATTCCAGAGTTCAGCATTTTCTGAGGAGGGGAATAGCGCCAAATCCTCATTTGATTTCCAGTAGCAGCAGCAGCACGGTAATTCTCCAGCAACTTGGACGCAGTTTAGAGAGAGGTCATTCCTCTGCTATTCTGAGTGTATTTCTTCACTTGCCCTGTGCAAGTTGAGGTGCCATCTTTCTGATCACCTCCTGTACTCATTCTATTATTCAGTATAATAAAATGGCTTCGCTTTTCTCTCTACATTTCTTGAGTATCTGCGTATATTTCATGTTTATATTATTATATGTTGCACCATTTTTATTTCCATCACTTTGAGCTTCCCGGTTATTATATCATTTGTAGTTATTTGGTTGGAGTTTACTAGGGTTTGGGGAATATCTCTGAAACGGGATATTACAGTGGTATCAGAGCATAGATTTGGCTCAGCATGTGGAGCTAGCAATCTATGACACCAAGCGAAAAACCCTACATCTGTTACAAAGGTAGGAGATACAGAGACACTGGACGTAGGTTGGAGAACACCTACGGGGAGGGAGATTATGTTCCTGTGGTGGACGCAAAACAGGAGGAGCTTGTGGTAGACGCAAAACAAAAGGATCCTGTGGTGGACACAGAGCAGGAGGATCCGATGGCAGATGAGGACGGGAAGAGATGTGCGGACATGCTCCTCAAATCAGTGCAGGACCTGTCGAGGCAGATCGAGGTAATGGGGCAGAGATTCACAGTAGTGGAGGCTAGACAGCGTGAAAACCCACGGGTTTTCCAGGTTGGTGACGGATCAGGTACATCCCACCATTTTCCAGAGCAAGGAGCCACTCAACGTGACACTACTCAGCGGATGGCCTCACATGCCCCTACACGCTCTACCATGCCCACTTTCCTAGGAGCAGACATGGGGGCTGGAGCCCAACAGGAGGCAGAGCCCGGTCACATGGGCGACTATTTTGCAGAGTACCAGGCCTATGGATAGGAGTTCATGGAAGCTCTCTCATTCAAATACTTTGCTCAGCTCCAGCAGGATAGTAGACCCCGTGATCATCATAGAGGACACCGACATTATTGTTAGGTTATGGTATGTTCTATGCTTATAACAGTTTACTTCTTTTTCTTATTATATTCCACCGATTAGCAATCACATGTACATAAAGTAAAGTCCAGATAGAACATTAAACGATCGACAGAAAACAAGCCAAGACAAGAGACACAAGATGTGGCAGCTAGCCAGGGACAAACCCCACAATGTGTGGGGAAACCCTTTGATCAAATCTTCTTTTATCTTCAATAATTCATCAGAGAGAAATAGTACAATAAATATGATTCATATCAGCAGTAGCAAACCCTATATCAGTAGCATCAGCATTAGCGGCTTCATTATAAAACTAGGGCAGACGATATCTCACAAACCGACCATCGGATTGACTTCATTCCACCACCAAAATTTGTGACTTTCAAAGGAGGTTCAGATGAACCTACAACGCAGTTCAGATGAGGAGATCTTCTAGGCCACGCAAGTCAATCTTTACTTCTGCAGTTGCAGCGTCAGTTTCAGCAGTTTCCGGCTTCAAACTAGGGCAGTCGATATCTTGCAAACCGTTCATTGAATTGACTTCATTCCACCACCAAAAGTTGCGGCTTTCAGAGGAGGTTCAGATGAACCTACAGCGCAGTTCAGATGAGGAGATCTTCTAGCCCAGCAAGTCAATCTTTACTTCTGCAGTTGCAGCGTCAGTTTCAGCAGTTTCCGGCTTCAAACTAGGGCAGTCGATATCTTGCAAACCGTTCATCGAATTGACTTCATTCCACCACCAAAAGTTGCGGCTTTCAGAGGAAGTTCAGATGAACCTATATCGCAGTTCAGATGAGGAGATCTTCTAGGCCACGCAAGTCAATCTTTACTTCTGCAGTTGCAGCTTCACATTCAACAGCTTCCGGCTTCACATGTGTGAGAGAGAGAGACCCATTTCAGCGCAGTAGAGAAGAGACTCATATCTCTGCAGTAGAGAGAGAAATGTGATGAGATGAGTGAGTCCAAATGAGGAAAAGTCCTCTTATATTTATACACAACGTTGGTGGGTGAATAGATGCGACTTTTGGGCTTCTGAGCCTACATGAGTTGTAGGTCGGCTTGATAATAATTCCATAATCAAAATAAATTCATATCTCCATGAATATTTATCGAAATCGGATGATCTTTATATCAATCCTACACCTCTCGACGAGAGGAATCTAATAAAAATATTATCAGCCATGAATAAGATGACCCACATGAAGTCGACGAGAGGAATCTAATAAAAATATTATCAGCCATGAATAAGATGACCCACATGAAGTTTTGCCCTGGTTGCCAATTTTAACACTCCCTCTCAACCATGGAGAACTTCATCTGCAATCTATCTATCGGTCGTTACTATTCATCCATCAAGTGCACTGCCTTGTACAGCCTGACCCTTGCCCTGCTCTGCTCTATTTTGCCTGTTCTGCTTTGTCTTGTTCTGCCCTGCACTGATCTGTACTGTTTTGCTCTGTTCTGCTCTGCTCTTGCATTGTTCTGTTCTGCTCTGCTTTTGTCCGAATTATGAAGAAGAAGAAGTGATCGAGGATGTATCATACTGACTCAAAGTCAGTCTCAGAGTATGTACCACTGGTCCCAGACCAGTCTCAACCAACCCGAAGTCAGCGTCATAGTGAGTACAACTCCACTGGTCCTAGACCAGTATCATCCTCCACTGACTCAAAGTCAGTCTCAGAGTGTGTACCACTGGTCCCAGACCCGTCTCAGCCAACCCGAAGTCAGCTTCATAGTAAGTACCACTCCTACCACTGGTCCCAGACCAGTATCATTGATCCCAGATCAATGGAAGTCATCCTAGAGTAGGGAGTACGGTAGTTACAACGATGCGTTCATCAGTACTACTATGGTCCCTAACTTCATCATTGATCAGATGAGAGGTATATCCCATGAGTCCCAGACTGCATGGGTAGGATGCCTCGACAGGAGAACTAACGATGCGTCCATCGGTACTACTATGGTCCCTAACTTCATTTCCCTGCTCATTGATCAGATGAGAGGTACTTCCAATGAGTCCCAGACTACATGGGTAGGATGCCTCGACAGGAGAACTAATCAATCCTGTCCTCATAGGAGAACACATCAATCCTGCTACAATTGCCATGGAGAACACATCAATCCAGGCCTCACAGGAGAACACATCAATCTTGCTACAATTGCCATGGAGAACACATCAATCCAGGCCTCACAGGAGAACACATCAATCCTGCTACAATTGCCATGGAGAACACATCAATCCAGGCTGCCATGGAGAACACATCAATCCAGGCCTCACAGGAGAACACATCAATCCTGCTACACAGGAGAGCGAATCATCCTGTTCCACAAGAGAGCGAATCATCTTGTCCCACAAGAGAGCGAATCATCTTGTTCCAGTGTGCACCACCAGGGGAGGGTGAGTCACCCTGTGGTCATATGTTGCTCCAGTAGGAACCGCAAGCCCTCAGAGCTCCCAGAGCTCAATGTATGCAACATGCAGGACCCTTGTACAAGGGTTTCTTGCCGACTCCAAGTCGTTTGGGAAAATCACAGATTAGATCTTTCCTCGGGGCTTTGACAAGGTGTATCAACCTGTACATCATCTTAATGTGATGGAGCTTCCTTGCGCATCGACTTACCATATCCCAGATGATGTCTATCTGCTGGAGAAATTTACGAATACGGGATTCCTCAATAATCGAATCCCACCTCTGGTTGTTACAGAGAATCACAGTGGTATCCAATGTAAATCCAAACAGCTCACTGAAGAGCTTTCACAACCAGACTGCCTCACACGAGGTTATGCTAGCAACAATATATCCTGCTTCGGTGGTGCTCAAAGCCACCGACTTTTGTTTCCTGCTCATCCAGGATATCGAAGCAGATCCCAAGGAGAAACAACACCCGGAAGTGCTCTTACGGTCCTCCACATTGCCTGCCCAGTCAGCATCTGTGTATCCAAATAGTCTCACATCTCCGGTAGTGTATCTTAATCCATGAGAGATTGTGTCCTGAAGACATCTCAGAAGATTCCTGGCATCAATCCAGTGAGGCTCAACCAAATATGAGCTCACAATGCTAACTGCAAAACATATGTTCGGACGGAGGTTCACCAAGAACATCAATGCGAATGAGTTTTTGAAACTCAGAGGAATTTCCCAAGTCTGGTCCGACATCACTACCATATAACTTCTAAAAGTTAAGATCCTCGAGGTAGTCACAGGCTTGCAGTCCATAATACCGAATCTTTCTAATATATTTACCACATATTTTCCTTGAGATAGGAAAATTTCCCTTGGCTTCTACCACACTTCAAGTCCTTGGTCCTTCATTTCAAATTCAGAAGCCATCTCCTCTTACATTTGTGAATCAGAGGGTTTGCACTTGTTAGAAAGAGGTCATCCACATACAACACCAGTATGAGAGGCTTGTCATCTTCAACCTTAAAGTAAAGGTTAGGATCAGCTTCACTCCTAGTGAATCCTAGCTTCATCAAGTAGCTATCGATCCTCTCATACCATGCTCGGGGTGCTTGCTTCAGCCCATAGAGAGCCTTCTTCAACCTACATACATGAGATTTTCAATCATAAATCTCAAATCTTTCAGGTTACTCCACATAGACCTCTTCTTTGATAGAACCATGCAAGAACGCGATCTTAACATCCATCTGATGTAGGTTCCATCCTTGTGAAGCCACAAGGGCTATGATCAAGCGGATGGCCGTATATCTGGCAATAGGTGCAAACATCTCATCATAGTCTATACCTTCCTTTTGGGAGAAACCTCGAGCAACAAAACGAGCCTTATACTTTTCTGTTCTTCCATCTGTTGCATGCTTTATCTTGTAAATCCATTTGGAAGTAACAACAGTCTTGTCCTGGGGTCTGGGAACTACTTCCCAAACATCATTCTTTATGATAGACTCATATTCTTCGGTCATAGCATCCTTCCATACTTGATGCTTGACGGCATCTGAGAATGATGAAGGCTCATTTTGTATGATCGTGCTCATGATGGTCAGGTATCCTTGATACCTATTAAGTTTCTTACTTTGATGGAAGGTTCCTTAGGGTGCAGCATGTCCTTCAGCATCATCAAGTAACCCCTTAAGCCATGAAGGCCTCTTCCTAGAAGAGGAAGGCTCACTTGGAGGAGGATCAATCGGATCCATGGGTTCTTCTACATCAGGCATTGATTCATCATCCTTTTCTTTCGGTTCCCTGGTGTCGGCTTCTTGAGAGCTCCTCAAAGTCGGAAGATTGATCACCTTGCTGAGAGCCATATCTTCGTCAAAGGTGACATCATGACTAATTATGACTTCCCCTTGACCGGCAACATAGATTCTATAGCCTTTAGTATTTTCACCATAGCCCACGAAAATTCCCTTCTTTCCAGATGCTCCCAATTTATTTCTTTTCTCTTTCGGCACATGAAAGTATATAGGGCTTCCAAAAATTTTAAAATGAGAAACATCAGGTTTCTTACCAGTGAATTTTTCTTCAGGAGTCTTGGAACCCAATGCTTGATGAGGGCATCGATTTTGTACATATACGGCAGTGTTTACAGCTTCAGCCCATAGAAACTTTGGAAGTCTTTGATCATGTAGCATGGCCCGGACAGCTTCCATCATCGTGTGGTTCTTCCTTCCCACCACACCATTTTGCTCAGGAGTATGTGGTCTAGTAGTCTTCCTCTTAATGCCAACCTCAGGTATGCCTGAGTAAACCAATTGTAATATATCGGAGGTCTTGCTTTGGCTTGAGGGGAATGGTCCCCTTTTGAGCTTTCCTTTGGCACATCCCAGACATACACCTTCTTTCTCTACTTGGAATCTGGGCATCTCTGTTACCATCTGTATTACATCGGCTAGAGCTTTGTAATGAAGATGGGCAAACATCTGATGCCAAAGTTCGGACTAAAGAGTTGTGTCACAAGACATGACACCTAGCGGACTTCCATCGACCTGATATAATGAATCAACACTAAGGCATCTTTAACATTATTTTTCCATATACATACCTTGCCATCGCTGAAGGTTACCTTGTAGCCTCTGTCTTCCATTGCCAAGATGGACACTAGGTTCCTTTTGAGGTCAGGTGCAGTTAATACATCCTAGAATTTCTAGCCTTCTTGAATGCTTGTCCTCTTCCTTGATTCCCAGCTCTCCTCTTACCTTTGTTGTTGAATTTGTCATTCCTTTGATTGCCATCAGAGGGATTTCGAGTTGCATAACTACATACAGTACCATGCTTCTCTAATCATGATTATCATCATGCTGCCCATGTCCATGATTTTATCCATCATAATGCTGCTCAAACCAGTGTGCATCATCATCATGCAATTCTATATGTCCATGATCTCATGTTGCCCTTTATGTCCATTATCTCATTCCTCATGATGATCATGATCTCATACATAGTGACTTGCTTTATCGCAAATGTAACATCTTCATTTTCTTCTAGCCTTAGGTCCAGCCTTTCCTTTTGATTTAGTCCCGGAATTATTTCTTTTCTTTGCATGAGAAGAAAAGGCAGCAGGAGGACCTTTAGGCATGGGCATTTCTTGCACTTCTTCCCTTGTTTCTTCTTGAATGCATCTAGCCATTAATTCCTCGAAACCAGGAACTACATTATAGTTCAAAAGAATAGTCCTGAATACATACCATTCAAATGGCAATCCTCCAAGAGTTGTGAGTGCCATTTCTCTGTCAGTAATAGTTTCCCCAATAGATAGGAGATCGTTCTTGATCTCAGGGATTCTTAAGAAGTATGCTTGCATACTTTCATCTTTACCCTTCTTGATTTCCCTCAGCTTATTTCTAAGAAACAAAACTTGATTTGCATCATTAACTTTAATAAACTCACCAGTCTATCGTAGATTTCCTTGGAGGTGTACAATTCAGAGATGTAGGCCACCAAGTGCTTGTCAATAGAGTCCCGGATGATCTTCTATTGTTTTGATTTCTCCATTTTTTCATTTGTTCCAGGCAGCAGCGGATGCATTTGATGGAGGCTCAACAATATTGCCTCTCACATGATCCAACACTCCTTGATTCTCAAGGGTTAGATCGATAGACATCTTCCATCCGTGATAGTCAGCTTTCTCACGGAGCTTGTCTTCAGCAGGAAAGAGTGTTGAGGACCCCATAGTTCTTTTAGGATAGCCTTGCCAATATTCTCTTCGATGATTGCTCTTGCTCTTGCTCGGGCTTTGTCTTCACCTCAGCTCTAATACCATGTTAAGTTATGGTATGTTCTATGCTTATAACAGTTTACTTCTTTTTCTTATTATATTCCACCGATTAGCAATCACATGTACATAAAGTAAAGTGCAGATAGAACATAAACGATTGACAGAAAACAAGCCAAGACAAGAGACACAATATGTGGCGGCTAGCCAGGGACAAACCCCACAATGTGTGGGGAAACCCTTTGATCAAATCTTCTTTTATCTTCAATAATTCAGCAGAGAGAAATAGTACAATAAATCTGATTCATATCAGCAGTAGCAAACCCTATATCAGTAGCATCAGCATTAGCGGCTTCATTATCAAACTAGGGCAGACGATATCTCACAAACCGATCGTCGGATTGACTTCATTCCACCACCAAAAGTTGCGGCTTTCAGAGGAGGTTCAGATGAACCTACAGCGCAGTTCAGATGAGGAGATCTTCTAGGCCACGCAATTCAATCTTTACTTCTGCAGTTCCAGCGTCAGTTTCAGCAGTTTCCGGCTTCAAACTAGGGCAGTCGATATCTTGCAAACTGTTCATCGGATTGACTTCATTCCACCACCAAAAGTTGTGGCTTTCAGAGGAGGTTCAGATGAACCTACAGCGCAGTTTAGATGAGGAGATCTTCTAGGCCACGCAAGTCAATCTTTACTTCTGCAGTTTCAGCGTCAGTTTCAGCAGTTTCCGGCTTCAAACTAGGGCAGTCGATATCTTGCAAATCGTTCATCAGATTGACTTCATTCCACCACCAAAAGTTGCGGCTTTCAGAGGAGGTTCAGATGAACCTACAGCGCAGTTCAGATGAGGAGATCTTCTAGGCCACGCAACTCAATCTTTACTTCTGCAATTGCAGCTTCAAATTCAACAGCTTCCGGCTTCACATGTGTGAGAGAGAGAGACCCATTTCAGCGCAGTAGAGAAGAGACTCATATCTGCGCAGTAAAGAGAGAGAGATGTGATGAGATGAGTGAGTCCAAATGAGGAAAAGTCCTCTTATATTTATACACAACGTTGGTGGGTGAATAGATGCGACGGCTGGGCTTCTGAACCTACATGAGTTGTAGGTCGGCTTGATAATAATTCCATAATCAAAATAAATTCATATCTCCATGAATACTTATCGGAAACGAATGATCTTTATATCAATCCTACACCTCTCGACGAGAGGAATCTAATAAAAATATTATTAGCCGTGAATAAGATGACCCACATAAAGTTTTGCCCTGGTTGCCAATTTTAACAATTATCATTATTGAGACACCCACCGCACAGCTAGTAGATTTAACTTACCTACATTTGACAGTTCATCAAACAGTTCGGAAAGGTCTTGGGTGGACAAGCTGGACATCTATTTCCAGCTTAACCAGATGTCGGAGGCAGAGGCAATCAAGGTGGCAACATTACATTTGGATGGTGAAGCCCAAGATTGGTGGTTCCATGGGATGGTTACACTCGGACACTCCACAGTGACAACGTATGTCGAGTTCACCAAGAGGTTGATGGAGAGGTTTGACCGGAGGGATCCAGAACAACATTTTGTTGAGCTAACGAGGCTCAAACAGACCGGGAGCCCTGAGACCTACATCGCAAACTTCTTGAGGGTTTCAGTGATGGTGCCAGATCTATTCATGGCACGGAGGATCTACATGTTTGTGGAGGGGTTAGCAGAGCCACTTCGGGGTCCAGTCAGATCCACTAGAACAGCCACACTCCAGGATGCTATTAGCAGGACCCGAGACTTACAGGATGCCTTACCCACGACCTGGACACCTTACCCCCATAGACAAGCTTTCCAGCCTAAGGGCAAGGATGTGAGGATTCTACCTCCAAAGGGGAATCCAGGACGAGCACAGATTGATGATGACGCCAGGAGGGAGTTGAAGAAGAAGCAGTTGTGTTTTACCTATTAGGAGTCGTGGGCACCAGGACACAGGTGTGCCAGGTGTGCTGCTAGCAAGGCACACTTTATTATTGAGGTCTTCTCAGAGAGCAGCGGGGAAGAAGATGAGAAGGATGATGTGGAGGCAGGAGATAGTCATGCCGTCCAAGGTCCTTTGCCACCTCCACCACCACCAGCAAGTGGTGCAGCTTTTGCACCTACCGGAGGGGCCCTTGCAGCATTGCGGGGAGTTCCCAAGTGCAGGGTCCTTTGCCACCTCCACCACCACCAGCAAGTGGTGCAGCTTTTGCACCTACGGAAGGGGCCCTTGCAGCATTGCGGGGAGTTCCCAAGTATTTGACGCTGCACGTATGAGGGACAGTACGTGGCCAGCGAGTATCAATTTTGGTTGACAATGGGGCCACCCACAACTTCATCGATGCACAGATGGTTGAGCGGAGAGGTATATTGACGGAGAGCTTCGATGGATTTTCAGTTCTGGTCCCAAGAGATCAGACCATGGTGTGTGCTTATTATGTTCCAGAGTTATCAGTGACAATGGGCACCTACACACTGACTGACCACTTCTTCGTGGTCAATATTCCGGACATCAACATAGTACTGGGTGTTTAGTGGCTTATCACTCTAAGGAAGATCACGACAGATTGGAAGACCCTAGAGATGGAGTGGATGATGAGAAGACAGGGAAGCATGAGAAGATACGGGGATAGCACACATACCTGCCTCAGACTATTTCGGCTCATCAGATGGATGCAGTCTTTCGGAAGGGAGACCTAGAGTGGGTAGTGGAGCTGCGTGCATCCGAGGCAGGGAGCACAGGGTAGACAGTGCACCTAGAGGTACAGTCCATCCTTAACTGATATGCCACAGTATTTGGGGAGATTCCACTGGGACAGCCACCGGACCAGGGATTTGAGCACACCATCGAGCTTGAGCAGGGAATACAGGCAATGATTACTACCCCTTATAGGCATCCCAAGGCCTATCGGGATGAGATTGAGCGGGCCATTCAGGAGTTGCTGCCTCTTGGGCACATTCGGCTGAGCACGAGTCCTTTTGCTTCTTTTGTGGTGTTGGTGAAGAAGAAGGACGAAACATTCAGAATGTGCATTGACTATAGGGCCCTGAACAAGAAAAAACTGAAGAACAAGTACCCCATACCCAGGATTGATGAGTTGATGGATGAGTTGAGAGGAGCACGGTTCTTCTCAAAGATTGGTTTGAGATCTGGGTACCATCAGATTCGCGTGAGGGAACATGACATTCCCAAGACCACCTTCAGGTGTCACTATGGGCACTTTGAATTTTTAGTGATGCCCTTCGGGCTAACAAATGCCCCCGCTACATTCCAGTCTTGCATGAATCACATCTTCCGCAGTCATTTAAGGAAGTTTGTGTTGGTGTTCTTTGATGATATCCTCATTTACAACAGGACTTGGGAGGAGCATCTCCAGCATATTGAGACAGTATTGGGCATCTTGGAGGAGCAGCAGTTCTATGCCAAGCTCTCCAAGTGTGAGTTTGGGTTAACGGAGATGTTATACTTGGGACACATCATAAGGGTGGACGGAGTGAGGGTCCACGAGGAGAAGATCAGGGTCATCAGAGATTGGCCGGAGAAGAGGAACGTGACAGAACTTCGAGGATTCATTGGCATTTGCACCTACTACCGGAAGTTCGTCAAGAGTTTCTCACAACTTGCTGCACCCCTGACGGATTTGACGAGGAAGGGGACATTCAATTGGTCGGATACAGCGCAACAACGCTTTGATAGGCCCAAGGAGGTTATCAACAGCTGCCCAGTGCTTGCATTGCCGGATTTTTCGCAGCCATTTGTTTTGGAGTGTGATGCGCCGGGAGAGGCGATCAGCGCAATATTGATGCAAGGAGGTCACCTTATAGCCTTTGAGAGCCGGAAGCTCCTTCCACACGAGAGGTTGTATTCTATATACGACAAGGAGATGCTGGCCATCATGCAAGCATTGGCCAAGTACCGGCAGTATTTAGTGGGTAACAGGTTCAGGGTGAGGACTGATCACAACAGCCTCAGGTTCTTTTTAGAGCAAAAGTAGCTATAGGAGAGGCAGCAGAAGTGGATCAGTAAGATCCAAGCATATGACTTTGGGATTGAGTATGTCAAGGGTAAGAACAACGTGGTAGCAGACGCCCTTTCACGTAGACCAGCCACCTTGTCTCTTATGAGCTTGGACGCAGACTAGAGGGCTTGACTCTTAGTTGAGTACTCCAAGGACAGATTTGCATGTGAGGTTCTAGATGTGCAAGTGGGGAATGACAGGTACAGGGTGGTCGATGAGATCATCTACTACGGGGACCAAATCTTCTTGACTGAGGGGTCTCAGCTCAAGAAGAAGATACTTCAGGCATCACATGATTCACCATTGGCCGGCCATCAGGTGTTTACCAAAACCTATGGGGCCATTAGAGAGAGGTTCTCATGGAAGGGCTTCAAGGAGGACGTACTCCAGCATGTCCAGGAGTGCGATGTTTGCCAGAGGAACAAGGGGGAGATGAACCATCTCGCAGAATTATTGCAGCCTCTTTCCATTCCGGAGGAGAAATGGGAGTGAATTTCGATGGACTTCATCACAAGGTTGCCCATGGTACAAGGCAAGGATTGCATCTTTGTCGTCGTTGATCGACTGACAAAGTACTCACACTTTTTCGCCATATCCGCGCACTACACAGCAACACAGGTGGCCGAGTTGTTCTTCAGAGAGATCTTCAGATTACATGGTCTTCCCAAGACCATCGCCAGTGACAGGGACAGCCGTTTCATGGGGGGATTTTGGCAGGAGCTTTTCCGGTTGGTGGGGACGGAGTTAACACCGAGTACCAGTTATCACCTACAAACGGGCGGGCAGACAGAGATAGTTAACAAGTAGCTGGAGGGCTACTTGCGTAACTATGTCAGTGAGCAGCAGCGAGCATGGCTGAAGTGGCTGCATCTGGGGGAGTACTGCTACAACACTACGCATCACATGTCCATTGGTACATCACCATTCTATGCTTTGTATGGATATCATCCTTTATCTTTTGTTGACGTGATGTTTGGTGCTAGCAAGGCTCTGAGAGCCAAGATTTGGATCCAAGAGAGTCAGGATATTCTCCGAGCTCTCAAGGATAATATGGCTACAGCGCAGAACCAGCAGAAGTTGTATGCTGACAGGGGTCGGGTGGAGAGACAGTTTGAGGTAGGGGACTTGGTCTACCTATGATTACAGCCATACCGACAGTCGTCACTGAAGCAGAAGGGGGCTGAGAAGCTCAAGCCCCGCTTTTATGGGCCATACAGGGTGATACGCAAGATTGGACAGGTTGCGTATGAGTTGAAGCTGCCCCAAGGCATCAAGATTCATAACGTCTTTCATGTATATGGCCTAAAGAAGGCATTGGGGTAGCATGTGACAGTTACAGATGAGCTACAACCCACGGATAATGAGGGGCATCTGGTGTTGTAGCCAGAGGCTATTATTGATACCAGGGAGAGGCAGCTACGAAACAGGACATTCCTGGAATTCTTGCTAGGGTGGAAGAATTTACCGGATGAGGATGTCACTTGGGAGAGTGAGAAAATTTTGCAGCATCCATCACTTTAGTTGCTTGAGGACAAGCAACATTTTGCTGGGGGAGACTGTAATATTCCTAATTAGCCATGGCTAATTGGAATATTCGATTTTGCTCAATTTTGCCTTCTATAGCTATTTATAAATAAAATGGTGAGGAAAGGGGGGGACATAACTCACTTTTAGAATAAATTCACTCCCTAGTAGCATAACGTTGTAACTTAAAGGGGAGCAAAGGGGGCCAAAGGACTACGTAGAGGATGGTCCCACGCAAACACTTGGAGGGACTGCACAGATGGAAAGGAGCACGTGGCAAGAGAAGGGGCTACGTTGGAGTAGGTGGGCCTTAGGGTTGAGAGAGGCCAATGCTATAAAGGGGAGAGGAGCCTCCTCATTTTGTCATTGTATTATGAGCATTTGAGCTAGTCACTTCGACTTGGAGCACGCTGCCTGTTTAGCCTGTCTGCGGCGTTGTTTAGTGCACTGAGTGTCTCCGTTCGGAGATCTCACCCTTAACCCTGGGGGACTTCGAGTGCCTACTCGGGCAAGGTAGTTTTAGCAGTCTTTTTGCAGTAGTATTGATCTTTGGCATTGAGGAGGAGCTAAGCATTGGAGGAATCTGCAGTCTTGAAAGAGAGGGACGCAGTTCTTCTGGAGGGAGTTCCGAATTGGGGGTTTGCAGAGGATTTGAGCTAGGAGATTGAGCAAGGGATCAACACTTGCATATTGGAAGATTTTGGCTGAGTTTCAGGCAAGGTTTTGGTGGGTTTTATTCAGTGGCAACGCAAAGCCTTGAGGGATTGTGTGGGTCCTCAAGGGGGCGATTTTCGGGGGTCAGCCATTTCAGAAAAGCTTTCTGGGTTTTTCTGGGTTTCTTGAGTAGAGTCTGATTCCAAAGTTTCAACATTTTCTGAGGAGGGGAACAGCCCCAAATCCTCATTTGATTTCCAGCAGCAGCACGGTAGTTTTCCAGCAACCTGGACGCAGTTCAAAGAGAGGCCATTCCTTTGCTATTCTGAGTGTATTTCTTCACTTGCCCTGTGCATGTCGAGGTGCCATCTTTCTGATCATCTCCTGTACTCATTCTATTACTCAGTATAATAAAATGGCTTAGCATTTCTCTCTGCATTTCTTGAGTATCTGCATATATTTCATGTTTATATTATTATATGTTGCACATCACTTTGAGCTTCCTGGTTATTATATCATTTGTACGTATTTGGTTGGAGTTTACTGGGGTTTGGTGAATATCTCTGAAACGGGATATTACAGAGCATATTAATTATGGAAACCTTATGAGGCTAGTCTAACCCACAAGCCACTAGAGAAAGGTTAGTACTAAACGAAGTTGTCCACACGTCTAGAAGAAAGTTCCCATTTGAAACTTGTTTTGGATATTTTCTACCTTCACCTTTCGATATTGCATATGGGCAGCGAGGAGGAGTGAACGAATACATTACAAGAGATGCTTTGAGGGCTGAAAAAATTATAGAAAGGATCAAGCAGATCCATCTACAGGCACAGGAAACACTGCAGAAGTCGCAGGTGAAGTATAAGAGCAGGCATGATTAGCAGCCAACAGAGAAATCATTCATGGTGGGAGACAAAGTATGGCTACAGCTGAACGAGGAAAGGCTGCAGTGGCCTGGTAAGAAAATCAAGGCTCTAAGGTTTGGCCTCTTTGAGATATGGGAAAAGGTGGATGATAATGCCTATCGACTCAGTTTACCACCATATGTGTGCATTTACTCAGTTGTAAATGTATGCACACCATATCCTAGTTCCCCAAATCAACCATATCCATATGTATACACACCTCTTTGGCTATGACCATCATTCTTCATGGAAGTCTCAAAGTTTGTTATGCATTAGAGATCCCTAATGCAGTGACCCACATCCTCCAAGACAGTGGAAAAATATCTTGCGACCTCCAACTCAAGAGTAATCAAATCCAAGTCAAGGCACTCTTAACGCCCCCTTTAATGTCCCATTTGCATCTTTTAGGTACCTTCAAAACGAGGTGACTTCCCCTGGTGCAGGAATGAGGTTAAAAGAGGTAACATGGAAAATGTGTTGAGTAAGAAAGATGTAAAAGCAAGTCAAGGACACATCATAGACTAAGGGAAACTAATGTGCAAGAAAGGTAAAGCCTTAAACCACACAAAAAGCAGGCAAATGGATCCAGACAAGGAGTTTCCTCTACCCTTTCTACCCATTGGACCATGTAGAGGTCAATTTGGAGGAATGTTGAGGCAAAACAGAAGGTCATTTAAGAGCAATCCAAGGGACATTTCGAGTTGTTAAAATTGACAACCAGGGCAAAACTTCATGTGGGTCATCTTATTCACGGCTGATAATATTTTTATTAGATTCCTCTCGTCGAGAGGTGTAAGATTGATATAAAGATCATCCGATTCCGATAAGTATTCATGGAGATATGAATTTATTTTGATTATGGAATTATTATCAAGCCGACCTACAACTCATGTAGGCTCAGAAGCCCAACATTCGCATCTATTCACCCACCAACGTTTTGTATAAATATAAAAGGACTTTTCCTCATTTGGACTCACTCATCTCATCACATCTCTCTCTCTCTACTGCGCAGATATGAGTCTCTTCTCTACTGCGCTGAAATGGGTCTCTCTCTCTCACACATGTGAAGCCGGAAGCTGTTGAAATCGAAGCTGCAACTGCAGAAGTAAATATTGACTTGCGTGGCTTAGAAGATCTCCTCTTTGGAACTGCGTTGTAGGTTCATCTGAACCTCCTTTGAAAGCCGCAACTTTTGGTGGTGGAATGAAGTCAATCCGACGAACGGTTTGCAAGATATCGACTGCCCTAGTTTGAAGCCGGAAACTGTTGAAACTGAAGCTGCAACTGCAGAAGTAAAGATTGACTTGCATGGCCTAGAAGATCTCCTCATCTGAATTGCGCTGTAGGTTCATCTGAACCTCCTCTGGAAGTCGAAACTTTTGGTGGTGGAATGAAGTCAATCCGACGGTCGGTTTGTGAGATATGGTCTGCCCTAGTTTGATAATGAAGTCGCTAATGCTGATGCTGCTGATCTAGGGTTTGCTACTGCTGATATGAATCAGATTTATTGTACTATTTCTCTCTGCTGAATTATTGAAGATAAAAGAAGATTTGATCAAAGGGTTTCCCCACACATTGTGGGGTTTGTCCCTGGCTAGCCGCCACATCTTGTCTCTCTTGTCTTGGCTTGTTTTCTGTCGACCGTTTAATGTTCTCTCTGCACTTTACTTTATGTACATGTGATTGCTAATCGGTGAAATATAATAAGAAAAAGAAGTAAACTGTTATAAGCCTAGAACATACCATAACTTAACATGGTATCAGAGCTGAGGTGAAGACAAAGCCCGAGCAAGAGCAAGAGCAATCATCGAAGAGAATATTGGCAAGGCTATCCTAAAAGAACTATGGGGTCCTCAACACTCTTTCTTGCTGAAGACAAGCTCCATGAGAAAGCTGACTATCACGGATGGAAGATGTCTATCGATCTAACCCTTGAGAATCAAGGAGTGTTGGATCATGTGAGAGGCAATATTGTTGAGCCTCCATCAAATGCATCCGCTGCTGCCTGGAACAAATGAAAAAATGGAGAAGTCAAAACAATAGAAGATCATTCGGGACTCTATCGACAAGCACTTGGTGGCCTACATCTCTGAACTGGACACCTCCAAGGAAATCTACGATAGACTGGTGAGTTTATATAAAGTTAATGATGCAGATCAAGTTTTGTTTCTTAGAAATAAAATGAGAGAAATCAAGAAGGGTAAAGATGAAAGTATGCAAGCATACTTCTTAAGAATCACCGAGATCAAGAACGATCTCCTATCTATTGGGGAAACTATTACTGACAGAGAAATGGCACTCACAACTCTTGGAGGATTGCCATTTGAATGGTATGTGTTCAGGACTACTCTTTTGAACTCTAATGTAATTCCTGGTTTCGAGGAACTAATGGCTAGATGCATTCAAGAACAAACAAGGGTAGAAGAGCAGGAAATGCCCATGCCTAAAGGTCCTCCTGCTGCCTTTTCTTCTCATGCAAAGAAAAGAAATAATTCCGAGACTAAATCAAAAGGAAAGGTTGGACCTAAGGCTAGAAGAAAATGACGATGTTACATTTGCGATAAAGCAAGTCACTATGTATGAGATCATGAGCATCATGATAAATGAGATCATGGACATAAAGGGCAACATGAGATCATGCACATATAGGATAGCATGATGATGATGCACACTAGTTTGAGCAGCATTATGATGGATAAAATCATGGACATGGGCAGCATGATGATAATCATGATTAGAGAAGCATGGTACAGTATGCAGTGGTGCAACTCGAAATCCCTCTGATGGCAATCAAAGGAATGACAAATTCAACAGCAAAGGTAAGAGGAGAGTTGGGAATCAAGGAAGAGGACAAGCATTCAAGAAGGCTAGAAATTCTAGGATGTATTAAATGCACCTGACCTCAAAAGGAACCTGGCGTCCATCTTGGCAATGGAAGACAGAGGTTTCAAGGTAACCTTCAGCAATGGCAAGGTATGTATATGGAAAAATAATGTTAAAGATGCCTTTACTCTTGGGTTTAGTGTTGATTCATTATATCAGGTCGATGGAAGTCCGCTAGGTGTCATGTCTTGTGACACATCTCTTTAGTCCGAACTTTGGCATCGAAGGTTTGCCCACCTTCATTACAAAGCTCTACCCGATGTAAGACAGATGGTAACAGAGATGCCCGAATTCCAAGTAGAGAAAGAAGGTGTATGTCCGGGATGTGCCTAAGGAAAGCTCAAAAGGGGACCATTCCCCTCAAGCCAAAGCAAGACCTCCGATATATTACAATTGGTTTACTCAGGCACACCTGAGGTTGGCATTAAGAGGGAGACTACTACACCACATACTCCTGAGCAGAATGGTGTGGTGGGAAGGAAGAACCACACGATGATGGAAGTTGTCCAGGCCATGCTACATGATCAAAGACTTCCAAAGTTTCTATGGGCTGAAACTGCAAACACTGTCGTATATGTACAAAATGCCCTCATCAAGCATTGGGTTCCAAGACTCCTGAAGAAAAATTCACCGGTAAGAAACCTGATGTTTCTCATTTTAAAATTTTTGGAAGCCCTATATACTTTCATGTGCCGAAAGAGAAAAGAAATAAATTGGGAGCATCTGGAAAGAAGGGAATTTTCGTGGGCTATGGTGAAAATACTAAAGGCTATAGAATCTATGTAGCCGGTCAAAGGGAAGTCATAGTTAGTCATGATGTCATCTTTGACGAAGATATGGCTCTCAGCAAGGTGATCAATCTTCCGACTTTGAGGAGCTCTCAAGAAGCCGACACCAGGGAACCGGAAGAAAAGGATGATGAATCAATGCCTGATGTAGAAGAACCCATGGATCCGATTGATCCTCCTCCATATGAGCCTTCCTCTTCTAGGAAGAGGCCTTCATGGCTTAAGGGGTTACTTGATGATGCTGAAGGACATGCTGCACCTCGAGGAACCTTTCGTGAAAGTAAGAAACCTAATAGGTATCAAGGATACCTGACCATCATGAGCACGATCATACAAAATGAGCCTTCGTCATTCTCAGATGCCGTCAAGCATCAAGTATGGAAGGATGCTATGACCGAAGAATATGAGTCTATCATAAAGAATGATGTTTGGGAAGTAGTTCCCAGACCCCAGGACAAGACTGTTGTTACTTCCAAATGGCTTTACAAGATAAAGCATGCAGCAGATGGAAGCACGGAAAAGTATAAGGCTTGTTTTGTTGCTCGAGGTTTCTCCCAAAAGGAAGGTATAGACTATGATGAGATATTTGCACCTGTTGCCAGATATACGACCATCCGCTCGATCATAGCCCTTGCCGCTTCACAAGGATGGAACCTACATCAGATGGATGTCAAGACTGCGTTCTTGCATGGCTCGATCAAAGAAGAGGTCTACGTGGAGCAACCCGAAGGATTTGAGATTTATGATTGAAAATCTCATGTATGCAGGTTGAAGAAGGCTCTTTATGGGCTGAAGCAAGCACCCCGAGCATGGTATGAGAGGATCGATAGCTACTTGATGAAGCTAGGATTCACTAGGAGTGAAGCTGATCCTAACCTTTACTTTAAGGTTGAAGATGACAAGCCTCTCATACTGGTGTTGTATGTAGATGACCTCTTTCTAACAGGTGCAAACCCTCTCATTCACAAATGTAAGAGGGAGATGGCTTTTGAATTTGAAATGAAGGACCAAGGACTTGAAGTGTGGCAGAAGCCAAGGGAAATTTTCCTATCTCAAGGAAAATATGTGGTAAATATATTGGAAAGATTCGGTATGATGGACTGCAAGCCTGTGACTACCTCGAGGATCTTAACTTTTAGAAGTTATATGGTAGTGATGTCGGACCAGACTTGGGAAATGCCTCTGAGTTTCAAAAACTCATTCGCATTGATGTTCTTGGTGAACCTCCGTCCGAACATATGTTTTGCAGTTAGCAATGTGAGCTCATATTTGGTTGAGCCTCACTGGATTGATGCCAAGAATCTTCTGAGATGTCTTCAGGACACAATCTCTCATGGATTAAGATACATTGTCGGAGATGTGAGACTACTTGGATATACTGATGTTGATTGGGCAGGCAGTGTGGTGGACCGTAAGAGCACTTTCGGGTACTGTTTCACCTTGGGATCTGCTTCGATATCCTGGATGAGCAAGAAGCAGAAGTCGGTGGCTTTGAGCACCACCGAAGCAGGATATATTGTTGCTAGCATAACCTCGTGTGAGGCAGTCTGGTTGCGAAAGCTCTTCAGTGAGCTGTTTGGATTTACATTGGATACCACTGTGATTCTCTGTAACAACCAGAGGTGGGATTCGATTATTGAGGAATCCCGTATTCGTCAATTGCTCCAGCAGATAGACATCATCTGGGATATGGTACGTCGATGAGCAAGGAAGCTCCATCACATTAAGATGATGTACAGGTTGATACACCTTGTCAAAGCCCCGAGGAAAGATCTAATATGTGATTTTCCCAAACGACTTGGAGTCGGCAAGAAACCTTTGTACAAGGGTCCTGCATGTTGCATACATTGAGCTCTGGGAGCTCTGAGGGCTTGCAGTTCCTACTGGGGCAACATATGACCACAGGGTGACTCACCCTCCCCTGGTGGTGCACACTGGAACAAGATGATTCGCTCTCTTGTGGGACAAGAGATTCGCTCTCTTGTGGAACAGGATGATTCGCTCTCATGTGTAGCAGGATGATTAGTTCTCCTGTGAGGCCTGGATTGATGTGTTCTCCATGGCAGCCTGGATTGTTGTGTTCTCCACGGCGATTGTAGCAGGATTGATGTGTTCTCCTGTGAGGCCTGGATTGATGTGTTCTCCATGGCAATTGTAGCAGGATTGATGTGTTCTCCTGTGAGGCCTGGATTGATGTGTTCTCCATGGCAATTGTAGCAGGATTGATGTGTTCTCCTGTGAGGACAGGATTGATTAGTTCTCCTGTCGAGTCATCCTACCCATGCAGTATGGGACTCATGGGAAGTACCTCTCATCTGATCAATGAGCAGGGAAATGAAGTTAGGGACCATAGTAGTACCGATGGACGCATCGTTGTAACTACCGTACTCCCTACGCTAGGATGACCTCCATTGATCTGGGATCAATGATACTGGTCTGGGACCAGTGGTAGGAGTTGTACCATACTATGACGCTGACTTCGGGTCGGTTGAGACTGGTCTGGGATCAGTGGTACATACTCTGAGACTGACTTTGAGTCAGTGGAGGATGATATTGGTCTAGGACCATTGGAGTTGTACTCACTATGATGCTGACTTTGGGTTGGTTGAGACTGGTCTGGGACCAGTGGTACATACTCTGAGACTAACTTTGAGTCAGTATGATACATCCTCTATCATTTCTTCTTCTTCATAATTCGGACAAAAGCAGAGCAGAACAGAACAATGCAAGAGCAGAGCAGAACAGAGCAAAACAGTACAGATCAGTGCAGGGCAGAACAAGAAAAAGCAGAACAGGCAAAATAGAGCAGAGCAGGGCAAGGGTCAGGCAAGGGTCAGGCTGTACAGGGCAGTGCATTTGATTGATGAATAGTAACGACCGATAGACAGATTGCAGATGAAGTTCTCCATGGTTGAGAGGGAGTGTTAAAATTGACAACCAGGGCAAAACTTATTGTGGGTCATCTTATTCATGGCTGATAATATTTTTATTAGATTCCTCTCGTCGAGAGGTGTAAGATTGATATAAAGATCATCCGATTCCGATAAGTATTCATGGAGATACGAATTTATTTTGATTATGGAATTATTATCAAGCCGACCTACAACTCATGTAGGCTCAGAAGCCCAACAGTCGCATCTATTCACCCACCAACGTTGTGTATAAATATAACAGGACTTTTCCTCATTTGGACTCACTCATCTCATCACATCTCTCTCTCTCTACTACGCAGATATGAGTCTCTTCTCTACTGCGCTAAAATGGGTCTCTCTCTCTCACACATGTGAAGCCGGAAGCTGTTGAATTTGAAGCTGCAACTGCAGAAGTAAAGATTGACTTGCATGGCCTAGAAGATCTCCTCTTTGGAACTGCGTTGTAGGTTCATCTGAACCTCCTTTGAAAGCCGCAACTTTTGGTGGTGGAATGAAGTCAATCCAACGAACGGTTTGCAAGATATCGACTGCCCTAGTTTGAAGCCGGAAACTGCTGAAACTGAAGCTGCAACTGCATAAGTAAAGATTGACTTGCGTGGCCTAGAAGATCTGCTCATCTAAACTGCGCTGTAGGTTCATCTGAACCTCCTCTGGAAGCCGAAACTTTTGGTGGTGGAATGAAGTCAATCCGACGGTCGGTTTGTGAGATATGGTCTGCCCTAGTTTGATAATGAAGCCGCTAATGTTGATGCTGCTGATCTAGGGTTTGCTACTGCTGATATGAATCAGATTTATTGTACTATTTCTCTCTGCTGAATTATTGAAGATAAAAGAAGATTTGATCAAAGGGTTTCCCCACACATTGTGGGGTTTGTCCCTGGCTAGCCGCCACATCTTGTGTCTCTTGTCTTGGCTTGTTTTCTGTAGATCGTTTAATGTTCTATCTGCACTTTACTTTATGTACATGTGATTGCTAATCGATGGAATATAATAAGAAAAAGAAGTAAACTGTTATAAGCATAGAACATACCATAACTCAACACGATTCAAAATCAAGCAACGAGCCTAAAAGCATGGTTTGAATCATCTTTGCACCAAGCAGAGGGAGGCTGTCCACATTATACCAGCCGTTGGAAAGCACAATGTCCTTATTCAAGCAACATTGTGCAAACAAAGTGGAATTTTTTACTTCCTAACCACTCAAGTTAATTTTTCAAGCAATGTCAAGCTATTCATGATGGAACGTTGTACCCTTAGGTCAATTCAGACCTCGTTTTGTCAAATCTAACCTCTAATTGGTGGGATATCTCACCTATTTTTAGTTTTAGGTAATGTAATGAAATAACTTCTAGCTTGTCTTAATTGTCAAGTATATTGTGGATGAAAAGTCACTTGTTTTTCAATCAAAAGAAGGAAAGTTGTTGACATCATAAACTATAAATAGAGAAATCTCCCTCGTTTGCAGATCATTGTGAACTGTTGAAATCAGTATTCCGTAATGTGAAACATTTTCATGAAATCTTTGGTGTTCGTCATGAATTATATTTCTTCGTTGATTTCTCATATTTCTTAAGGGGATTTGTGGATAACTAAAGAATACTACAAAAACTAACTAGATCAACCCATTTGAAAGGAAGCTTGTTCACTTGCTAAGGGATGTCTAGGGTTTTACTCCCACATCTCTCTTGTTGATGTAAGGTAAAGTTTGTTTCTTCTTGTTGGGTCATGCCCTAGTGCTCCTTAGCAAGGGATTCGGTTTATTTTGCATCATAGTTGATATATTTGTTGACGGATTTTCCCTAAGTATAATCCTTTCTAGTAGGGTTTGGTTTCAAAACTTGTTCATGATTAGGCGCAAGCTCATTTAACTTATGCGGTTCCACCTCCGGGCATAATCCACAATGTACCCACACCTCTTTGGCTATGACCAACAATCTTCATGGAAGTCTCAAAGTTTGTGATGCATTAGAGATCCCTAATGCAATGGCCCACATCCTCCAAGGCAATGGAAAAATATCTTGTGACCTCCAACTCAAGAGTAATCAAATCCAAGTCAAGGCACTCTTAATGCCCCCTTTAATGTCCCATTTGCATCTTTTAGGTACCTTCAAAACGAGGTGACCTCCCCTAGTGCAGGAATGAGGTTAAAAGAGGTAACATGGAAAATGTGTTGAGTAAGCGAGATGTAAAAGCAAGTCAAGAACACATCATAGACTAAGGGCAACTAATGTGCAAGAAAGTTCAAGCCTTAAACCACACTAAAAGCAGGGAAATGGACCCAGACAAGGAGTTTCCTCTGCCCTTTCTACCCATCGGACCATGTAGAGGTCAATTTGGAAGAATGTTGAGGCAAAACAGAAGGTCATTTATGTCTCCAACCAATCCAAGGGACATTTCGAGTCAAAATGAAGCAAGGAGCCTAAAAGCATGGTTTGAATCATCTTTGCACCAAGCAAAGGGAGGCTGTCCACATTATACTAGCCGTTGGAAAGCACAACGTCCTCATTCAAGCAACTTTGTGCAAACAAAGTGGAATGTTTTAATTCCTACCCAGTCAAGTTAATTTTTCAAGCAATGTCAAGCTATTCTTGATGGAACATTGTGCCCATTTTTCAAGCAATGTCAAGCTATTCTTGATGGAACATTGTACCCTTAGGTCAATTCAAACCTACTTTTGTCAAATCTAACTTCTAGTTGGTGGGATGTCTCACCAATTTTCAGTTTTAGGTAGTGTAATGAAAAAACTTGTAGTTTGACTTAATTGTCAAGCATATTGTGGATTAAAAGTCATTTGTTTTTTCAATCAAGAGGAAAGATGCTGAGATCGTAACCTATCTATAAATAGAGAAATCTCCCCCATTTGCATATCATTATGAATTGATGAAATCGGTTTTCCAGAATGTGAAACATTTTCATGAAATCTTTGGTATTTATCATGAATTATATTTCTTGGTTTGGATTTGTGGATAACTAAAGAATACTACAAAAACTAACTAGATCAACCCATTTGAATGGAAGCTTGGTCACTTGCTAAGGGATGTCTAGGGTTTTACTCGCACATCTCTCTTTCAGATGTAAGGTAGAGTTTGTTTCTTCTTGTTGGGTTAGGCCCTAGTGCTCCTCACCAAGGGATTCAGTTTATTTTGCCACATAGTTGATATATTTGTTGACGGATTTTCACCAAGTATAATCCTTTCTAGTAGGGCTTTGTTTCAAAACTTGTTCTTGATTAGGCGCAAGCTCATTTAACTTATGGGGTTCCACCATCGGCCATAATCCACAATCATTCATCAACCAACTCAAGATGGGCATCGATTTGACCCCATAGACCTAGTGGAAATAAGGCACGCTCCTTATACCACCAAACAACCATCTCTTTTTACTAAATTCTGCAATTGTCCTTAATTTTTATTATTCAAAAAGCCCTAAGAATAGAAAAATACATACATAAAATAATATATAGATGGCTCAGGGAGCAGAGATCAAATGGCTCAATGTATCAACTACATTGGTGGTTTCACAAAAAGAAACCCTAGAAGAGAAACGATAATTCACAAAACCCTACATCGCGTGAAAGTTTCTTCTAGGTCTCTTATAGGGAGATAAAACCCTTCTGAAGTGCCATATTATCACATTGAGCTTCCCTTAGGAAGTCCTACCTCATCGCCTAGTACCTCAAACCCTAGAACATCAGTTAAAGATTATTGTTTATCTATTGGGACTCTTCACATCATTAAAATTCCATAGAGCGCAGGGGACACTAGTTGTTGTGACTATGGGACATCGTCCCATTGTTATCACTTAGTTTACCTCTTTGACCCATAGCCTTTCCCTCCCTATGGCCTGCTAGATTTTGGTAACACAGCCTACAACATAAAAGTAAATGGCTTGCCACATACAAGGAGACGATAACAATAGCAAGTCTCAATGAGGTTGAGAAGCGAGGGAAGGTGAGAAGAGGACAAGGAAGGACACGTGGCAAAGGTAGAGATAGACTAGTGGAGGAAAGAGAGATCAAATTTACTGAAGCCAGGACCAAAAAACTAAACCAAATACACAAGAGGGGACAACAATAGAGATGAACAATTGAAGCTAAGAAGTAAGAGGTGGCAACATTATTTTAGATAGCAAACGAAAGAGACGAGAATTGAGAACTCTGGAGCACAAATAAACAAGGAAAGATGAAAAAGTGGATAATCCTAGCGTCAAAATGGGGAATGCAATAGACGAGTAGACGAAAGCATTGGAGCAATGGTTAGAGATGTGATCCCATAGCTGCAGTCTATAGGATGCAACAACCAAGACCAAATTCCTTAATAGGCAATGGAGAGGCACGGTCATTGGTCCCATCTAAGAAGAAGCCATCTCAAGTCAGGCCCTACCTGAGAAAACCACCTAGAGAGACCCATTAGTGGTGATGTAGCCAAGGAAAGGGGAAAGCAAAAGAAACAGAGCGAGAGGATATAGGAAAAAGGGTTCATTATTAAAAGTAATAATGGGGGTGCTATAATTTTTTTGAGAAAACCTCAGCACATAAGGACTAGGTTTCTCTCACTATGGTCCCTCCCAAAAGTAGAGCATCGCTCAACTTGGAAGAGCATATTAATTATGGAAACCTTATGAGGCTAGTCTAATCCACAAGCCTCTAGAGAGGTTAGTACTACAAGGAAGGATTTCATTCAGCATTCGATGTGTTAGAAAAAGAGAAGAACAGTATGCGAAAGAAAGCATCATGCAACATTTTATCTCTTACGATGATATGCGAACATCAAGAGCTGGTTCTACTATGACTCATGATTTATGGGAGCCCTTGTTGAGTAGCCCTATAAAGGTGATCACTTATTGTACTTTCCCCTCACTTTCCCATTATCTCAATGCAATCTTGATTCCCCAAATCAACCATATCCATATGTATGCACACCTCTATGACTATGACCAACATTCTTCAAGGAAGTCTCAAAGTTCGTGATGCATTAGAGATCCCTAATGCAGTGACCCACATTCTCCAAGGTAGTGGAAAAATATCTTGTGACCTCCAACTCAAGAGTAATCAAATCCCAAGTCAAGGCACTCTTAAAAGTTAACGCCCCCTTAATGTCCCATTTGCATCTTTTAGGTACCTTCAAAACGAGATGACTTCCCTTGGTGCAAGAAGGAGGTTAAAAGAGGTAACATGGAAAATGTGTTGAGTAAGCAAGTCAAGGACACATCATAGACTAAGGGCAACTAATGTGCAAGAAAGTTCAAGCCTTAAAACACACAAAAAGCAGGCAAATGGATCCAAACAAGGAGTTTCCTCTACCCTTTCTACCCATTGGACCATGTAGAGGTCAATTTGGAGGAATGTTGAAGCAAAACAGAAGGTCATTTAAGTCTCCAAGCAATCCAAGGGAAATTTCTAGTCAAAATAAAGCAAGGAGCCTAAAAGCATGGTTCGAAACATCTTCCCACCAAGCAAAGAGAGGTTGTCCACATTATACTAGCCGTTGGAAAGCACAATTTCCTCATTCAAGCAACATTGGAAACAAAGTGAAATTTTTTACTTCCTAACCACTCAAGTTAATTTTTCAAGCAATGTCAAGCTATTCTTGATGGAAAGTTGTAACGTTGGTCAATTCAGACCTCCTTTTGTCAAATCTAACCTCTAATTTGTGGGATGTCTCACCTATCTCAAGTTTTAGGTAATGTAATGAAATAACTTGTAGTTTGACTTAATCGTCAAGCATATTGTGGATGAAAAGACACTTGTTTTTTGAATCAAAAGGAGGAAAAATGTTGAGATCCTAACCTATAAATATAAAAATCTCCCTCGTTTGCATATCATTGTGAATTGTTGAAATCGGTTTTCCATAATGTGAAACATTTTCATGAAATCTTTGGTGTTCATCATGAATTATGTTTCTTGGTTGATTTCACATATTTCTTAAGGGGATTTGTGGATAACTAAAGAATACTACATGTTGTAACATGTATCTTTTTGTTTCATTCAAAAAATAACTTGAAAAATATTTTGACAAACGATAAGGCAAGAGGGAAATGTAATAAATTGTATATCCGAATCAAAACACAAAAGAAACAAAGTGATATATCAGATTCGTCAAAGAAACAAGTATTAAAGGGTTAAAGCCGAACCTGAAATACTATAAGTTGCGTTTTATAAAGTTCAAAGGGTCCGCAATGATATGTATGATTGGTTCCGCTGATAGCGCTAATTGCGATTTGCGATCGCGGGCCGGACCTAAAATATATATGTTTTATTGTAAAGAACTGGCGAGTCCGCTATATCAAAATCCCTACATATATATTTTGTTTACACAGTTTTATATGTATTTCTATTATAAAGGATCATAATAGAAAGGCCAGACCCAAAGCGTATATATATTATGATTTATAAGCCCCGACAGGTCTGCGAGGAATACGAAAAGGCATATTTCAAGCTACAAGCAGGTTTACGAGTGGAGCAAAAACGTTAAATGGTTTTTATTGGAGCCCACCCGATCCCACTTATCATTCAACATGTAGCAGCCTAGTGGAGAGAGAAAACCGCCCATTTTGGGTGGGTATTCTCCGGGCTTATGTCCCACCAGAAATCTTTATAGACTATCTGAAAAAGGTATGCCTTGATGGTTGTGCAAAGCCCGTATTAAAGCGGAAAAAGCATGTTTTATGGCATAGTTTCATTATAAAAGGTATATAATAGAAAAGGGCAAATATGAAGGATTTATGCATAAGTCCAACACTACCATAGTTATGCGCCTTAAAGGTGCGTAAAATTAAGTTTGCAATGATATATCGAGCCGATTGCGATTTGCGATGGAAGTCAACGGAGCACTGAGTGGACGGATTTGATAGGTTTATAAAGCAAGATTAACTCTTTTAAGTCCCATATTAATCAAAAGTTCGTGTTAATTTCATTGTGTAAAGTGGAAAATCAGGGTTAGAGCCAAATCTGAAGAGGAAAATAGTCGGATATGTTTTCTTTGTGTTTTGGCCAATCAAAAAGCCAATGTAAGCTTAAGATTACACAAGCTAAACGCATTTCATTACGGCTAAACGAATTAAGCATCATTAGGGCATTTACAGAAGCAGATTAACAAAGAAAGCCAGCAGTTATCGTCTCCTTCTGAATTCAATTATGTTCCTGTTATTTCATGTTCTTTGAGGTGTCTTTTACCCTCTGTAAAATCCTGTAATAGTTTTTACTTCATATAGTTAGAGAAGCAGTTAAATAATTTGGGGCAGTTTCAAAGATCAATAATTGTTCCACAATGTATAAAAAGAGGAAATTTTACTAAGAAAGGGTTGGAACTTTGGAGAACCTCGAGACTAGGCCACTGTATTCCTAATATCATCGCTGGTTAATGAAAGAATCAGAAGTTTCCACGAGTTGTTGAGTATGATTTTGTAATCTTCTTTGTCATTGTCATGTTATGTTTTCTTCTTTCAAGTATAGTAATGAAGTTGCAGGTATTTATTTGCTTATGTAGATAAAGTTTAAATTCCTTAAAAGAGCGCTCCTATACCTGAAGTTTCCACCTTCCTTTCTAAGTTATAGATAATAGTTTCTGTGAAAGACCAGCATATTATCTTTAACTTCTCCAAGAGTCACAAATAGTAGTTTCTCTGTTAAGCAACATATTGTGTATGATTCAGTTCTCATTTTCATAATTCTTCTAAGTTAGAGATAGTAGTTTCTGTGAAAACCCAGCATATTTTCTTCAACTTCTCCTTCAAGCATTCTTCACTCATCATTTATATCTAGCAACAAATGGCATTCTAAAATGTTATGGTCATACATATATTAAGGGTTGAAGACCAAGTTTTCCAGGTCCATTGAGAACACAACAAACAATAAGTGACAGCAAATAATATTTATTATTGTCTTAAGCACAATTTCTCTATAGCCAGGAAATTGGTTTTTTAAGGTACAACACTACAAAAACTAACTAGATCAACCCATTTGACAGGATCTACTATGACTGATGATTTATGGGAGCACTGGTTGAGTAGCCCTATAAAGGTGCTCACTTATTGTACTTTTCTCCTCACTTTCCCATTATCTCAATGCAATCATTGTTCCGCAAATCAACCATATCCATATGTATGAAAACCTCTTTGGCTATGACCATCATTCTTCATGGAAGTCTCAAAGTTTGTGATGCGTTAGAGATCCCACATGCAGTGACCCACATCCTGCAAGGATGTGGAAAAAAATTGTGCGACCTCCAACTCAAGAGTAATCAAATCCAAGTGAAGGCACTCTTATCACCCCCTTTGATGTCCCATTTGCCTCTTTTAGGTACCTTCAACACGAGGTGACTTCCCCTAGTGCAGGAATGAGGTTACAAGGGGTAACATGGAAAATGTGTTGAGTAAGCAAGATGTAAAAGTAAGTCAAGGACACATCATAGACTAAGGGCAACTAATGTGCAAGAAAGTTCAAGCCTTAAACCACACAAAAAGCAGGCAAATGGATCCAGACAAGGAGTTTCCTCTGCCCATTCTACCCATTGCACCATGTAGAGGTCAATTTGGAGGAATGTTGAGGCAAAACAGAAGGTCATTTAAGTCTCCAAACAATCCAAGGGACATTTCGAGTCAAAATTAAGCAACGAGCCTAAAAGCATGGTTTGAAACATCATTTCACGAAGCAAAGGGAGGTTGTCCACATTATACTAGTCGTTGGAAAGCACAATGTCCTCATTCAAGCAACATTGTGCAAACAAAGTGGAAATTTTTTACTTCCTAACCACTCAAGTTAATTTTTCAAGTAATGTCAAGGTATTCTTCTTGGAATGTTGTACCCTTAGGTCAATTCAGACCTCCTTTTGTCAAATCTAACCTCTAATTGGTGGGATGTCTCACCTATTTTTCAGTTTTAGGTAATATAATGAAATGACTTGTAGTTTGACTTAATCGTCAAGCATATTGGTGATGAAAATTCACTTGTTTTTTCAATCAAAAGGAGGAAAGATGTTGAGATCATAACCTATAAATAGAGAAATCTCCCTTGTTTGTAGATCATTGTGAATTCTTGAAATCGGTTTTCCATAATGTGAAACATTTTCATGAAATCTTTGGTGTTCATCATGAATTATATTTCTTGGTTGATTTCACATATTTCTTAAGGGGTTTGTGGATATCTAAAGAATACTACAAAAACTAACTAGATCAGCCCATTTGAAAGGAAGCTTGGTCACTTGCTTAGTGATGTCTAGGGTTTTACTCGCATACCTCTCTTGTTGATGTAAGGTAGAGTTTGTTTCTTCATGTTGGGCCATACCCTAGTGCTCCTCACCAAGGGATTCGGTTTATTTTGCATCATAGTTGATCTATTTGGTGAAGGATTTTCCCTAAGTATAATCCTTTCAAGTAGGGATTGGTTTCAAAACTTGTTCTTGATTAGGCGCGAGCTCATTTAACTTAGGGTTTCCACCACCGGCCATAATCCACAATCATTGATCAACCAACTCAAGAGGAGCATCGATTTGACCCCATAGACCTAGTGGAAATAAGGCACACAACTTATTCCACCAAACAACCATCTCTTTTTACTAAATTCTGCAATTGTCCTTAATTTTTATTATTTAAAAGCCCTAATAATAGAAAAATATATACATAAAATAATATATAGATAGCTCAGGGAGCAGAGATCAAATGGCTCAATGCATCAATTACACCGATGGTTTCCCAAAAAGAAACCCTAGAAGAGAAACGATAATTCACAAAACCCTAGATCACATGCAAGTTTCTTCTAGGTCTCTTATAGGGAGCCAAAACCCTTCGAAGTGCCATATTATCACATTGAGCTTCCCTTAGGAAGTCCTACCTCATCACCTAGTACATCAAACACTAGAACATTAGTTAAAGATTATTGTTTATCTACTGGGACTCCTCACATAATGAAAATTTCATAGAGCGTAGGGGACACTAGATGTTGTGACTATGGGACATCATCCCATTGTTATCACTTAGTTTACCTCTTTGACCCATAGCCTTTCCCTCCCTATGGCCTGCTAGATTTTGGTAACACAGCCTACAACATAAAAGTAAATGGCTTGCCACATACAAGGAGGTGATAACAATAGAAAATCTCAATTGTGTTGAGAAGCGAGCGAAGGTGAGAAGAGGACAAGGAAGGACACGTGGCAAAGGTAGAGATAGACTAGTGGAGGAAAGAGAGATCAAATTTACTGAAGCCAGGACCAAAAAACTGAACCAAATATGCAAGAGTGGACAACAATAGAGATGAAAAATTGAAGCCAAGAAGTAAGAGGTGGCAACATTGTTTGAGATAGCAAATGAAAGAGGTGGGAATTGAGAACTCTGGAGCACAAATAAAGAAGGAAAGATGAAAAGTTGACAATCTTAGCATTGAACTAGGGAATGCAATAGATGAGAAGAAGAAATCGTTGGGGCAATGATTAGAGATGTAATCCCATAGCTGCAGTCTATAGGATGCGACAACCAAGACCAAATTCCTTAATAGGCAATGGATAGGCACGGTCATTGATCCCATCTAAGAAGAAGCCATCTCAAGTCGGGCCCTACCAGAGAAAATGACCTAGAGAAACACATTAGTGGTGATGTAGCCAAGGAAAGGGGAAAGCAAAAAAAAACACAGAGAGAGGATATATGAAAAAGGGTTCATTATTAAAAGTAAGAATGGGGTTGCTTTTTTTTTTGAGAAAACCTCACCACATAAGGCCTAGTTTTCTCTCACAATGGTCCCTCCCAAAAGCAGAGCATCGCTCAACTGGGAAGAGCATGTAATATTCCTAGTTAGCCATGGCTAATTGGAATATTCGATTTTTCTCAATTTTGCCTTCTATAGTTATTTATAAATAAAAAGGTGAGGAAAGGGGGGGACATAACTCACTTTTAGAATAAAGTCACTTCCTAGTAGCACAATGTTGTAACTTAAAGGGGAGCCAAGGGGGCCAAAGGACCACATAGAGGAGGGGCCCACGCAGACACTTGGAGGGACTACGCAGATGGAAAGGAGCACGTGGCAAGAGAAGGGGCTACGTTGGAAGAGGTGGGCCTTGGGCTTAAGAGAGGCCAATGCTATAAAGGGGAGAGGAGCCTCCTCATTTTGTCATTTGATTATGAGCATCTGAACTAATCACTTCGACTTGGAGCATGCTGGCTGTTTAGCCTGTCTACAGCACTGTTTAGTGCACTAAGTGTCTCCGTTCGGAGATCTCACCCTTAGCCCCGGGGGACTTTGAGTGCCTACTCAGGCAAGGTAGTTTTAGCAATCTTTTTGCAGTAGTATTCATATTTGGCATTAAGGAGGAGCTGAGCATTGGAGGACTGCGCAGTCTTGAGAGAGAGGGACGCAGTTCTTCTGGAGGGAGTTCTGGATTGGGGGTTTGTGGAGGATTTGAGTTGGGAGATTGAGCAAGGGATTAGCCCTTGCATATTGGAGGATTTTGGCTGAGTTTCAGACAGAGTTTTGGTGGGTTTTATTCAGTGGCAGCGCAGAGCCTTGAGGGACTGCGTGGGTCCTCAAGGGGGCGATTTTCGGAGGTCGGCCATTTCAGAAAAGCTTTCTGGGTTTTTCTGGGTTTCTTGAGTAGAGTCCGATTCTAGAGTTTCAGCATTTTTTGAGGAGGGGAACAACCCCAAATCCTCATTTGATTTCCAATAGCAGCAACAACACTGTAGTTCTCTAGCAACTTGGACGCAGTTCAGAGAGAGGCCATTTCTTTGTTATTCTGAGTGTATTTCTTCACTTGCCCGGTGCAAGTCGAGGTGCCAACTTTCTAATCACCTCCTGTACTCATTCTATTACTCAGTATAATAAAATGGCTTAGCATTTTTCTCTGCATTTCTTGAGTATCTGCTTATATTTCATGTTTATATTATTATATGTTGCACCATTGTTATTTCCATCACTTTGAGCTTCCCGGTTATTATATCATTTGTACCAATCCTCATTTGATTTCCAATAGCAGCAACAACACTGTAGTTCTCCAGCAACTTGGACGCAGTTCAGAGAGAGGCCATTTCTTTGTTATTCTGAGTGTATTTCTTCACTTGCCCGGTGCAAGTCGAGGTGCCAACTTTCTAATCACCTCCTGTACTCATTCTATTACTCAGTATAATAAAATGGCTTAGCATTTTTCTCTGCATTTCTTGAGTATCTGCTTATATTTCATGTTTATATTATTATATGTTGCACCATTGTTATTTCCATCACTTTGAGCTTCCCGGTTATTATATCATTTGTACGTATTTGGTTGGAGTTTACTGGGGTTTGGGGAATATCTCTGAAACGGGATATTACAGTGGTATCAGAGCATAGCTCTGGCTTAGCCTGTGGAGCTAGCAATCTATGACACCAGGGGAAAAAACCCTACATCTGTTACAGAGGTAGGAGATACAGAGACACTGGACGTAGGTTGGAGAACACCTACGGGGAGGGAGACTGTGTTCCTGTGGTGGACGCAGAACAGAAGGAGCCTGTGGTGGACGCAGAACAGAAGGAGCCTGTGGTGGACGCAGAACAGAAGGAGCCTGTGGTGGATGAGGACGGGAAGAGATTTGTGGACATGCTCCTCAAATTAGTGCAGGACTTGTCGAGGCAGATCGAGGTAATGGGGCAGAGATTCACGACAGTGGAGGCTAGACAGCGTGAGAACCCACGGGTTTTCCAGGTTGGTGACGGATCGGGTACATCCCACCATTTTCCAAAGCAGGGTGCCACTCAGCATGACACTACTCAGCAGATGGCCTCACATGCCCCTACATGCTCTACCATGCCCACTTTCCTAGGAGCAGACACGGGGGCTGGAGCCTAGCAGGAAGCAGAGCCCGGTCACATGGGCGACTATTTTTGTTAATTTTTGGTATGTTCTATGCTAGAGCAATTTATTTAAATTTTCATAGTTAGCAATCACATCAGCATTACGATAAACTGCAGATAGAACATAAATATAATATGCAGAAGACAAGCCAAGACAAGAGGACACAAGATATGGCGCAAGCCAGGGACAAACCCCACAATGTGTGGGGAAACCCTTTGATCAAATCTTGTTTTATCTTCAAAGTTCAGCAGAGAAAGAGAGAGAGAGAGAGAGAGAGTACAATTACAACAGAAGTCAACACTTTGACTTGTCTAGATCTAAGAATAGATCATCTTCTATAACAATGAGATCAGTTGAAGACATTCTGCTTCAACTGATCCTCCAAGGTGACTCCTTCACCTATCATCATTCTGCGTCTTGTCCATTTGCTGCACCTGACCGTGTAGCACCATCATGTTGTATCATCATGCTGCTCATGATCACTGTGCTGTCCACACATCATGTTGTCCATGACCTCATACATCATGCTGCCCATGTGTTGTGCTGCTGCATGATTCTATCATGCTGCCCATTCATTATGCAGTGCTGCTTCCAGAAATTATTGAGTTGTTCTCAATCATCATGGATCTGCACCTCAATGACTATAATGCTGCTCTCATTATACAGCATCACATTGCTACCCCAAATCAACAAATCCGGTCTTTTCATTGTAATATACTCCTTGTGGAGATTCATAGATCTTCTTTGCTGTCTGTGCATCATCACGCTGCAACACTATAACACTGTCAGATCTGCACTAATGAAGGCTTACGATCACCCAATCAAGCCTCCAAATTTGCTCCCACAGGCTGCCCAACAATCTGATCCAAAACTGGTCGACTTCCTTGACCCAAAACAAGGCATAAATTGATGTTCCAATCTGTTTTCGCTGCTGCTCCTAATTGTGACTAGTTAGGGCATCCATATGCTGCAACAGCCCTTAACCAAGTCACCAAACAGCCTTCAAAAACTGCGTCCTACCCTTGTATAAGTCCTCTGCATCCACGCTGTTGATTAGGGCTCAATCTAGCCCCAAAACTGTCCCACACAATGCCTTTTTAGTGGGGTTAGGGCCTGCGGCCTACCACAGGTGGCTTCCTGTACCCACGGCCTGTTGTAATAGAGTTTTCAGCCCGCACATAATATTCAAATCAGCCCAGAATTTTGTCTCATTTATTGAGGCCTTTCTGCTAGTTAATTTTCACTCCAAAATAGTCATAGGAGTGACCTAAACGTCCCTTCTTCCTTCACTGGAAATGCCCTTACCTGCACCCAATAAAACAGAGATTTAGGGCCCAATATACTGCAGATTTAGGGCACCTCTGCTTAGCGTGTAAGGGCCTCTTGGGACAGCATATAAGTGCTCTTTAGACCTGCGGATTTAGGCCTTCACATACTGTTAGTTCAGGCCTTTCCAACTGCGGCTTAGATAACCTTTATGACTGCGGCTAGATCTCGTTTAGGGTTTCCTTTGACAGCGTTCAAGCCTCCCTTTACTACATTATGGAAGCCTCCTTGACTGCATAGATTAGGGCTGTTGATTGACCTGCGGCTAGGGCACTTGAGCTCCAATCAGATTGCGATTATGCCTTCTTTGACTGCGGCTAGGGTAAGGCTAGATCAGCCTTTAGAACAACGTATTCTCCTCTAGATCTCTCTGTCCACAAAACCCAAACACGTGGAGAGAGATCACAAGAGATGTGTGTAAAATGTCTTCAAGTTCTCTTCTATTTATACTAAAAACGTAGAGGTTGAATAGACATGACGTTTGGGCTTCTAGAGCCTACATAAGAGCTGGTCAGAGATCACAAGAGATGTGTGTGAAATGTCTTAAGTTCTCTTCTATTTATACTAAAAACGTAGAGGTTGAATAGACATGACGTTTGGGCTTCTAGAGCCTACATAAGAGCTGGTCGGCTTGATAATAATTATATAATCAAAATAAATTCATATCTCCATAAATACTTATCGGAATCAGATGATCTTTAGATCAATCCTACACCTCTCGGCGAGAGGGATCCAATAAAATTATCAGCTGCCATAAATAAGCTGACCCACATGGAGTTTTGCCCTAGTTGCCAATTTAACAATTTTGCAGAGTACCAAGCCTATGGGCAGGAGTTCAGGGACGCTCTCTCATTCAGAGACTTTGTTTAGCTCCAGCAGGATAGTAGACCCCGCGATCACCATAGAGGACACCAGCATTATCATGATGGGGACACCCACCGCATAGCTAGTATATTTCACTTGCCTACGTTTGACAGTTCATCAAAGTTTCAAACAGTTCGGCAAGGTCTTGGGTGGAGAAGTTGGACATCTATTTCCAGCTTAACCAGATGTCGGAGGCAGAGGCCATCAAGGTGGCAAAATTACATTTGGATGGTGAAGCCTAGGACTGTTGGTTCCATGGGATGGTTACACTCGAACATTCCATAGTGACAACGTATGCCGAGTTCACTAGGAGGTTGATGGAGAGGTTTGACCGGAGGGATCCGGAACAATATTTTGTTGAGCTAACAAGGCTCAAACAGACCGGGAGCCCTGAGACCTACATCGCAGACTTCTTGAAGGTTTCATTGATGGTGCCAGATCTATCCATGGCATGGAGGATCTACATGTTTGTGGAGGGGTTAGCAGAGCCACTTCGGGGTCTAGTCAGATCCATTAGACCAGCCACACTCCAGGATGCTATTAGCAGGACCCGGGACTTACAGGATGCCTTACCCAGGACCCGAACACCTTACCCCCAGAGACAAGCTTTCTAGCCTAAGGGCAAGGATGTGAGGATTCCACCTCCAAATGGGAATCTAGGACGAGCACCTGATGATGACACAAGAGGGAGTTGAAGAAGAAGCGGTTGTGTTTTACCTGTCAGGAGCCATGGGCACCAGGGCACAGGTGTGCTGCTGGCAAGGCACACTTTATTGAGGTCTTCTCGGAGAGCAACGGGGAAGAAGATGAGGAGGATGATGTGGAGGCAGGAGATAGTCATGCCGTGCAGGGTCCTTTGCCACCTCCACCACCACCAGCACGTGCTGCAGCTTTTGCACCTACCAGAGGGGCCCTTGCAGCATTGCGGGATCCCAAGTATTTGACACTGCGCGTACGAGGGACAATATGTGGCCAACGAGTATCAGTTTTGGTTGACAGTGGGGCCACCCACAACTTCATCGATGCACAGATGGTTGAGCGAAGAGGTATACCGACGAAGAGCTTCGATGGATTTTCAGTTCTGGTCCCAGGAGATCAGACCATGGTGTGTGCTCATTATGTTCCAGAGTTATCAGTGACAATGGACACCTACACACTGACTGACCACTTCTTCGTGGTCAATATTCCGGACATCAACATAGTACTGGGTGTTTAGTGGCTTATCACTCTAGGGAAGATCACGACAGATTGGAAGACCCTAGAGATGGAGTGGGATGATGAGAAGACAGGGAGGCATGAGAAGATACGGGGACAGCACACATACCCGCCTCAGACTGTTTCGGCTCATCGGATGGAGGCAGTCTTCCGGAAGGGAGACCTAGAGTGGGTAGTGGAGCTGCGTGCATCCGAGGCAAAGGACCACAGGGTAGACAGTGCACCTAGAGGTACAGTCCATCCTTGACCGATATGCCACAGTATTTGGGGAGATTTCACCGGGACAGCCACCAGACCGGGGATTTGAGCACACCATCGAGCTTGAGCAGGGAATACATGCAATGATTACTACCCCTTGTAGGCATCCCAAGGCCTATCGGGATGAGATTGAGCAGGCCATTCAGGAGTTGCTGCCTCTTGGGCACATTCGGCCGAGCACGAGTCCTTTTGCTTCTTTCGTGGTGTTGGTGAAGAAGGAGGACGAAACATTGAGGATGTGCATTGACTACAGGGCCCTGAACAAGAAAACACTGAAGAACAAGTACCCCATACCCAGGATCGATGAGTTGAGAGGAGCACGGTTCTTCTCAAAGATTGATTTGAGATCTGGGTACCATCAGATTCGCATGAGGGAACATGACATTCACAAGACCGCCTTCAGGTGTCACTATGGGCACTTTGAGTTTTTGGTGATCAGGGAAAATTTTAAGAACCCCCCCTAAATTTATATGTATAATAAATGGGCGAATCTCCATGGTATATAGGAAAAATGGAAGGCGATTTTATCAATAATATAATATCTATATATAATTTTTTGGCGAATCTCTCACCAAGGCATGGCGAATATTTTACTCAATTATAAAATCTTGTAAGATATTGGTATTACCATGGGTCAATACCATGGGTTATCATAAACCTGGAGCTTAAAAATTACTATTAGTAATTTATAAAAATTAATAAAATTAATAGTTGATTTTTATTTTATTTATATTTTAACCAAGCTAAAATGTTTAACATACATTAAATTACAACATCCATTTTTACTCTTGATCCACCCGGAGAGGGATCAAATATTTTTTCACTCTATGCTAGTTTGCATATCACGATATTTGATACCTCTCAGGGGTTAGTAGATCCAGATGGATCTATGCTAGTTTAATTCCCTCATTTAAATAGGCTACATTACAGGTGAATACCATGGGTCAATACCATGTGCCATTTTGGTGAATACCATAAGTCAATACCATGTGCCATTTTTATTTTTATTAATACTAATATTAGGGATAATAATGTTTTTTTGCATGGTATTAATAATAATCTAGTCCAATGGTATTTGTCCCATAGTATTTTGCTCATAGGTTTCACCTAAATATAATGCATTTTTTGAGTGTTCATAAATATAAGGTGACTTATGGAGTAAATATAAAAAAATGTTTTATTTGTTTACCATACCTCTCGTTTATTTATATCTTTATTAATTTACCATACCTCTTTTACAAATATGGTATTTGGCCCATAGGATTCACTTAAATAAAACCTCTTTCTTGAGCCTTCATAAATAGAATGAGAGTTATGGACTAGATACAAAAAGAGGTTTTATTTATTTACCATACGTTTATTTATATTTTTATTTATTTACCATACCTTTTGAGTAAGTATAAAAAGACATTTTATTTATTTACCATACCTCCACTTTACTTATATTTTTATTTGTTTGCACCCTTGCACGTATATAAGGTGACTTATGGAGTAAATATAAAAAATGTTTTATTTATTTACCATACCTCTCATTTATTTATATTTTTATTAATTTACCATACCTCTTTTATAAATATGGTACTTGGCCCATATGATTCACTTAAATAAAACCTATTCTTGAACATGGGCGAATGGATTCACTTACATAAAATCTATTCTTGAAAATGGGCGAATGGAAGGTTGTAACTCCTAATTTCAAGGGCTAAATTTACCTTTTTTACCCTCTCCCTTAAAATAAGGTGGGCTATTTGAGGTGATTTGTAAAAGTGTACTATGATACAAAATATTCGCCCACTAAAAATTAAAAACCCCTTAATTTCGCCAAAGGGCGAACATTCGCCCCTAAAATTTTCTATGTTGGTGATGCCCTTCGAGCTAACCAACACCCCCGCTACATTCCAGTCTTGCATGAATCACATCTTCCACAGTGATTTAAGGAAGTTTGTGTTGGTGTTCTTTGATGATATCCTCATTTACAGCAGGACTTGGGAGGAGCATCTCCAGCATATTGAGAGAGTATTGCGCATCTTGGAGGAGCAGCATTTCTATGCCAAGCTCTCCAAGTGTGAGTTTGGGTTGACGGAGATGTTATACTTGGGACACATCATAGGGGTGGACGGAGTGATGTTCCACGAGGAGAAGATCAGGGCCATCAGAGATTGGTCGGAGCCGAGCAACGTGACAGAACTTCGAGGATTCATTGGCATTTGCACCTACTACCGGAAGTTCGTCAAGAGTTTCTCACAGCTTGTTGCACCCCTGATGGATTTAACGAGGAAGGGGACATTCAGTTGGTCAGATACAGCGCAGCAAACCTTTGATAGGCTCAAGGAGGTTATGAGCAGCTGCCTAGTGCTTGCATTACCGGATTTTTCTCAGCCATTTGTTTTGGAGTGTGATGCGTCGGGAGAGGCAATAGGCGCAGTATTGATGCAGGGAGGTCACCCTATAGCCTTTGAAAGCCGGAAGCTCCTTCCACACGAGAGGTTGTATTCTATATACGACAAGGAAATGCTGGCCATCATGCATGCGTTGGCCAAGTTCCGACAGTATTTAGTGGTAACAGGTTCAGGGTGAGGACTAATCACAACAGCCTTAGGTTCTTTTTAGAGCAGAAGCAGCTGCAGGAGAGGCAGCAGAAGTGGATCAGTAAGGTCCAAGCATATGACTTTGACATTGAGTATGTCAAGGGTAAGAACAACGTCGTAGCAGACGCACTTTCACGTAGACTAGCCACGTTGTCTCTTATGAGCTTGGACACAGACTAGAGGGCTCAACTCTTAGTTGAGTACTCCAAGGACAGATTTGAATGTGAGGTTCTAGATGGGCAGGTGGCGGATGACAGGTATAGGGTGGTTGATGAGATCATCTACTACAAGGACCGGATCTTCGTGACTGAGGGGTCTCAGCTCAAGAAGAAGATACTTCAGGCATCACATGATTCACCATTGGCCGGCCATCAGGTGTTTACTAAAACCTACAGGGCCATTAGAGAGAGGTTCTCATGGAAGGGCCTCAAGGAGGACGTACTCCAGCTTGTCCGGGAGTGCGATGTTTGCCAAAGGAACAAGGGGGAGATGAACCATCCCGCAGGATTATTGCAGCCCTTCCCATTCCGAACGGGAGTGTATTTCGATGGACTTCATCACAGGGTTGCCTATGGTACAAGGCAAGGATTGCACTTTGTCATCGCTGATCGACTGACAAAGTACTCACACTTTTTCTCCATATCCATGCACTACACAGCAGCACAGGTGGTCGAGTTGTTCTTCAAAGAGATCTTCAAATTACATGGTCTTCCCAAGACCATCACCAGTGACAGGGACAGCTGTTTCATGGGCGGATTTTGGCAGGAGCTTTTCCGGTTGGTGGGGACGGAGTTGACACTGAGTACCAGTTATCACCCACAGACGGATGGGCAGACAGAGATAGTTAACAAGTGGATGGAGGGCTACTTGCGTAACTATGTCAGTGGGCAGCAGCGAGCATGGCTGAAGTGGCTGCATCTGGGGCAGTACTGCTACAACACTACACATCACATGTCCATTGGTATGTCACCATTCTATGCTTTGTATGGATATCATCCTTTAACTTTTGCTGACGTGATGTTTGGTGCTAGCAAGGCTCCGAGAGTCAGGATATTCTCCGAGCTCTCAAGGATAATATGGCTACAGTGCAGAACCAGCAGAAGTTGTATGCTAACAGGGGTCGGGTGGAGAGACAGTTTGAGGGTCTACCTACGATTACAGCCATACCGACAGTCGTCACTGAAGCAGAAGGGGGCTGAGAAGCTCAAGCCCCACTTTTATGGGCCATACAGGGTGATACGCAGGATTGGACAGGTTGCGTATGAGTTGAAGCTGCCCAAGGCAGCAAGATTCATAACGTCTTTCATGTATATGCCTGAAGAAGGCATTGGGGCAGCATGTGACAGTGACAGATGAGCTACTACCCACGGATGATGAGGGGCATCTGGTGTTGCAGCCAGAGGCTATTATTCATACCAGGGAGAGGCAGCTATGGAACATGACAGTCCAGGAATTCTTGGTGAGGTGGAAGAATTTACCGGATGAGAATGCCACTTGGGAGAGTGAGAAAATTTTGCAGCATCCATCACTTCAGTTGTTGAGGACAAGCAACATTTTGCAAGGGGAGACTGTAATATTCCTAATTAGCCATGGCTAATTGGAATATTCAATTTTGCTCAATTTTGCCCTCTATAGTTATTTATAAATAAAAAGGTGAGGAAAGGGGGGAGACATAACTCACTTTTAGAATAAAGTCACTCCCTAGTAGCACAATGTTGTAACTTAAAGGGGAGCCATGGGGGCCAAAGGACCACATAAAGGAGGGGCCCACGCAGACACTTGGAGGGACTGCGCAGATGGAAAGGAGCAAAGCATGTGGCAAGAGAAGGGACTACGTTGGAGGAGGTGGGCCTTGGGTTTGAGAGAGGCGAACGATATAAAGGGGAGAGAAGCCTCCTCATTTTGTCATTGGATTATGAGCTTCTAAGCTAGTCACTTCGACTTGGATTATGAGCTTCTAATCCAGTCACTTCGACTTGGAGCACGCTGGCTGTTTAGCCTGTCTGCAGCACTGTATAGTGCACAGAGTGTATACATTCGGAGATCTCACCCTGAGCCCCGGGGGACTTCGAGTGCCTACTCGGGTAAGGTAGTTTCAGCAGTCTTTTTGCAGTAGTCTTGATCTTTGGCATTGAGGAAGAGCTGAGCATTGGAGGACTGCGCAGTCTTGAGAGAGAGGGGCGCAGTTCTTCTGGAGGGAGTTCCGGAATGGGGGTTTGCGGAGGATTTGAGCTAGGAGATTGAGCAAGGGATCAACCCTTGCATTTGGAGGATTTTGGCTGAGTTTCAGGCAGAGTTTTGGTGGGTTTTACTCAATGGCAGCACAAAGCCTTGAGAGATTGCGTGGGTCCTCAAGGGGGCGATTTTCGGGGGTCGGCCATTTCAGAAAAGCTTTCTGGGTTTTTCTGGTTTTCTTGAGTAGAGTCGGATTCCAGAGTTTCAACATTTTCTGAGGGGGGTAACAACCCCAAATCCTCATTTGATTTCCAACAGCAACAGCAGCATGGTAGTTCTCCAGCAACTTGGACGCAGTTCAGAGAGAGGCCATTCCTTTGCTATTCTGAGTGTATTTCTTCACTTGCCCTGTGCAAGTTGAGGTGCCACCTTTCTGATCACCTCCTGTACTCATTCTATTACTTAGTACAATAAAATGGCTTAAGCATTTCTCTCTGCATTTCTTGAGTATTTGCTTATATTTCATATTTATATTATTATATGTTGCACCATTGTTATTTCCATCACTTTGAGCTTCCCGGTTATTAAATCATTTGTATGTATTTGGTTGGAGTTTACTGGGGTTTGGGGAATATCTCTGAAACGGGATATTACAGAGCATATTAATCTAAGTTGCACGAAACGGAGAAACGGGTACGAGTTTACGAAACGGGAAGCAATACGAAACGCGACCTCCCCAAATTTTGGAAACGGGGAAACGCGAATATATATATATATATGTGCAATCATAAAGCATAAATGATACATTGTAATTTATTACACTTAAACATTAAGATTTAATTTACATCACATTTACTCATGAATGATCACATAATGAAAATAAAAATATCGGAATATCCAAAAGCAACTTTTATTATATATCCAAATCTCAAAATCAACATTTATTTATATTAATATATGAGGCTGCAAGTACAATAAAGACTATAAGGCTGCAAGAGAGAGATCCAAATCAGGATTTTCTGCATCCACATCCCATTCTTTAGAAGGACCATTGTTGTATTGGGAGTCTCCTCCTACATAGTCGAACGACCTTAGTGCTCTTGATTAAATACATGTTTCATACCCTAGTACCCTACATGATCTTGATTATTGGGAGTTTCCCCTGCATAGAGGGCTTGGTTCTCTTGATTAAATACAAGTTTCATACCCTAGTACATGATAAAATCCAATGGAAACATTGCAATCCCTTCAATCCTGAAAAACAAATAAATCTGTTGGATTTTGAGTGAGATCTAAAATTCTACTTTCTCCATATGAAATCCAATGAGGGCGAAACCACTCTCAAACATCCTGAGTCATTTCATGGTAATGTTAAAAATTTAAGTAAAAGGATGAAAATGAAAAATAAAGGAGAATATCACTTTTACTTTAAGAATTTAACATTACCATGCACTACATATCCCTCAAACTTCCTGATGAACTGCATATCAACACTAGGGAAAAAATTCACTTTTATAACTTTAGACACACATCTAGAAGAAACAAGAAGTCACTAACATACCCTAAAAGTAAATTAAAAAACAAATTAAAACAAAAAAAATTAAAAAAAAACACAAGTTAATGAGGAAACGTGGGTGGTACGGCCCTGAAACGCGTTTCCAGCCGTACTGGCTACGTTTCCGTTTCGTGAAACATGGCAATACGGTTGGAAATGCGTTTCACGACCATACCAAACGCGTTTCCGCATTTCGTACTCGTTTCCGTATTGAAACGGACCTCTATATCACGTTTCCTGCAACATAGATATTAATTATGGAAACCTTATGAGGCTAGTCTAATCCACAAGCCACTAGACAAAGGTTAGTACTACACAGAGTTGTCCACACATCTACAGGAAAGTCCCCATTTGAAACTTGTTTTGGATATTTTCTACCTTCACCTTTCGATATTGCATATGGGCAGCGAGGAGTGAACGAAGACATTACAAGAGATGCTTTGAGCGCTGAGAAAATTATAGAGAAAGGATCAGGCAGATCCATCTTCAGGTACAGGAAACACTGTAGAAGTCGCAGGTGAAGTATAAGGCCACGCATGATTAGCAGAGAACAAAGAAATCATTCATGGTGGGAGACAGAGTATGGCTACAGTTGAACAAGGAAAGGTTGCAGCGGCCTGGTAAGAAAATCAAGGCTCTAAGGTATGGCCTCTTTGAGATATGGGAAAAGGTGGGTGATAATGCCTATCGACTCAGTTTGTGATGCATTAAAGATCCCTCATGCAATGGCCCACATCCTCCAAGGCAATGGAAAAATATCTTGTGACCTCTAACTCAAGAGTAATCAAATCCAAGTCAAGGCACTCTTAATGGCCCCTTTAATGTCCCATTTGCATCTTTTAGGTACCTTCAAAAAGAGGTGACTTCCCCTAATGCAGGAATGATGTTAAAAGAGGTAACATGGAAAATGTGTTGAGTCAGCGAGATGTAAAAGCAAGTCAAGAACACATCATAGACTAAGGGCAACTAATGTGCAAAAAGTTCAAGCCTTAAACCACACAAAAAGCAGGGAAATGGACCCAGAAAAGGAGTTTCCTCTGCCCTTTCTACCCATCGGACCGTGTAGAGGTCAATTTGGAAGAATGTTGAGGCAAAACAGAAGGTCATTTATGTCTCCAACCAATCCAAGGGACATTTCAAGTCAAAATGAAGCAAGGAGCCTAAAAGCATGGTTTGAATCATCTTTGCACTAAGCAAAGGGAGGCTGTCCACATTATACTAGCCGTTGGAAAGCACAACGTCCTCATTCAAGAAACTTTGTGCAAACAAAGTGGAACTTTTTACTTCCTAACCACTCAAGTTAATTTTTCAAGCACTGTCAAGCTACTCTTGATGGAACATTGTACCCATTTTTCAAGCAATGTCAAGCTATTCTTGATGGAACATTGTACCCTTAGGTCAATTCAAGCCTCCTTTTGTCAAATCTAACCTCTAGTTGGTGGGATGTCTCACCAATTTTCAGTTTTAGCTACTGTAATGAAAAAACTTGTAGTTTGACTTGTCAAGCATATTGTGGATTAAAAGTCACTTGTTTTTTCAATCAAGAGAAGGAAAGATGCTGAGATCGTAACCTATCTATATTTATAAATAGAGAAATCTCCCTCGTCTGCATATCATTATGAATTGATGAAATCGGTTTTCCATAATGTGAAACATTTTCATGAAATCTTTGGTATTTATCATGAATTATATTTCTTGGTTTGGATTTGTGGATAACTAAAGAATACTACAAAAACTAACTAGATCAACCCATTTGTCGCTTGCTAAGGGATGTCTAGGGTTTTACTCACACATCTCTCTTGCTGATGTAAGGTGGAGTTTGTTTCTTCTTGTTGGGTTAGTCCCTAGTGCTCCTCACCAAGGGATTCAGTTTATTTTGCCACATAGTTGAAATATTTGTTGACGGATTTTCCCCAAGTATAATCCTCTCTAGTAGGGCTTCGTTTCAAAACTTGTTCTTGATTAGGCGTGAGATCATTTAACTTATGGGGTTCCACCTCCAGCCATAATCCACAATCGTTGATCAACCAACTCGAGGGGCATCGATTTGACCCCACAAACCTAGTTGAAATAATGCACACTCCTCATTCGACCAAAAAATCATCTCTTTTTACTAAATTCTGCAATTGCCCTTAATTTTTATTACTCAAAATGCCCTGAGAATAGAAAAATCTATACATAAAATAATATATAGATAGCTTAGGGAGCAAAGATCAACTGGCTCAATGTATCAACTACACTGGTGGTTTCAAAAAAAGAAACACTAGAAGACAAACGATAAATCACAAAACCCTAGATCACGTGCAAGTTTCTTCTAGGTCTCTTGTAGGGAGCTAAAACCCTTCCCAAGTGCCATATTATGACATTGAGCCTCCCATAGGAAGTCCTACCTCATCACCAAGTACCTCAAACCCTAGAGCATCAGTTAAAGACGATTGTTTTTCCACTGGGACTCCTCACATTATGAAAAGTCCATAAAGAGCAAGGGACACTAGTTATTGTCACTGTGGGACATCGTCCCATTGTTATCACTTAGTTTACCTCTTTGACCCATAGCCTTTCCCTCCCTAGGGCCCACTATATTTTGGTAACACAACCTACAACATAAAAGTAAATGGCTTTCCACAAACAAGGAGACAATAACAATAGTAAATCTCAATGAGGTTGAGAAGCGAGTGAAGGTGAGAAGAGGACAAGGAAGTAGAGATGGCAAAGGTAGAGATCAACTAGCAAAGGAAAGAGCAATCAAATTTACTTAAGCCAGGACCAAAAAACTGAACCAAATACGCAAGAGGGGACAACAATAGAGATGAACAATTAAAGCCAAGAAGTAAGAGGTGGCAACATTATTTGAGATAGCAAATGAAAGAGACGAGAATTAAGAACTCTGGAGCACAAATAAACAAGGAAAGATGAAAAAGTTGATAATCCTAGCGTCGAAATGGGGAATGCAATAGACGTGTAGACGAAAGCATTGGAGCAATGGTTAGAGATCTGATCCCATAGCTGCAAACTATAGGATGCAACAACCAAGACCAAATTCCTTAATAGGCAATGGAGAGGCACGGCCATTGGTCCCATCTAAGAAGAAGCCATCTCAAGTCGGGCCCTGCCTGAGAAAACGACCTAGAGAGACCCATTAGTGGTGATGTAGCCAAGGAAAGGGGAAAGCAAAAAAAATAGAGCGAGAGGATATAGGAAAAAGGGTTCATTATTAAAAGAATGGAGGTGCTATAATTTTTTTGAGAAAACCTCAGCACATAAGGACTAGGTTTCTCTCACTATGGTCCCTCCCAAAAGGAGAGCATCGCTCAACTTGGAAGAGCATACTAATTATGGAAACCTTATGAGGCTATTCTAATCCACAAGCCACTAGAGAGGATAGTACTACAAGGAAGGATTTCATTTAGCATTCGATGTGTCAAAAAAAGAGAAGAATAGTATGCGAAAGAAAGCATCATGCAACATTCTTATCTCTTATGGTGATATGCGAACATTAGGAGGTGGTTCTACTATGACTCATGATTTATGGGAGCCCTTGTTGAGTAGCCCTATAAAGGTGATCACTTATTGTACTTTTCCCCTCACTTTCCCATTATATCAATGCAATCTTGATTACCCAAATCAACCATATCCATATGTATGCACACCTCTTTGACTATGACCAACATTCTTCATGGAAGTCTCAGTTTGTGATGCATTAAAGATCCCTAATGCAGTGACCCACATCCTCCAAGGTAGTGGAAAAATATCTTGCGACCTCCAACTCAAGAGTAATCAAATCCCAAGTCAAGGCACTCTTAACGCCCCCTTAATGTCCCATTTGCATCTTTTAGGTACCTTCAAAACGAGATGACTTCCCCTGGTGCAGGAATGAGGTTAAAAGAGGTAACATGGAAGATGTGTTGAGTAAGCAAGATGTAAAAGCAAGTCAAGGACACATCATAGACTAACGGAAACTAATGTGCAAGAAAGTTCAAGCCTTAAAACACACAAAAAGCAGGCAAATGGATCCAAACAAGGAGTTTCCTCTGCCCTTTCTACCCATTGGACCATGTAGAGGTCAATTTGGATGAATGTTGAGGCAAAACAGAAGGTCATTTAAGTCTCCATGCAATCCAAGGGAAATTTCTAGTCAAAATGAAGCAAGAAGCCTAAAAGCATGGTTCGAATCATCTTCGCACCAAGCAAAGGGAGGCTGTCCACATTATACTAGCCGTTGGAAAGCACAATTTCCTCATTCAAGCAACATTGTGGAAACAAAGTGGAATTTTTTACTTCCTAACCACTCAAGTTAATTTTTCAAGCAATGTCAAGCTATTCTTGATGGAAAGTTGTACCATTAGGTCAATTCAGACCTTTTGTCAAATCTAACCTCTAATTGGTGGGATGTCTCACCTATTCCCAGTTTTAGATAATGTAAAGAAATAACTTGTAGTTTGACTTAATCGTCAAGCATATTGTGGATGAAAAGACACTTGTTTTTTCAATAAAAAGGAGGAAAGATGTTGAGATCCTAACCTATAAATATAGAAATCTCCCTCGTTTGCATATCATTGTGAATTGTTGAAATCGGTTTTCCATAATGTGAAACATTTTCATGAAATCTTTGGTGTTCATCATGAATTATATTTCTTGGTTGATTTCACATATTTCTTATGGGGATTTGTGGATAACTAAAGAATACTACATGTTGTAACATGTATCTTTTTGTTTCATTCAAAAAATATCTTGAAAAATATTTTGACAAAAGATAAGGCAAGAGGGAAATGTAATAAATTGTATATCCGAATCAAAACACAAAAGAAACAAAGTGATATATCAGATTCGCAAAAGAAACAAGTATTAAACGGTTAAAGTCGAACCTGTAATACTATAAGTTGTGTTTTATAAAGTTTGGAGGGTCCGCAATGATATGTATGATTGGTTCCGCTGATAGCGCTAATTGTGATTTGCGATCATGGGCTGGACCTAAAATATATATGTTTTATTGTAAAGTCCTGGCGAGTCCGCTATATCAAAATCCCTTCATAAATATTTTGTTTACACAGTTTTATATGTATTTATATTATAAAGGATCATAATAGAAAGGCCGGACCCATAGCATATATATATTATGATTTATAAGCCCCGACTGGTCCGCGAGGCATATGAAAAGGCAGATTTCAAGCTACAAGCAGGTTTTCGGGCAGAGCAAAAATGTTAAATGGTTTTTATTGGAGCTCACTTGATCCCACTTATCATTCGACATGTAGCAGCCTAGTGGAGAGAGAAAACCACCCATTTCAGGCGAGTATTCTCCGGGCTTATGTCCCACCAGAAATCTTTATAGACTGTCTGATCCAAAAAGCGCAGACCTACGGTGGGTATATATCGTCGGAAAAGGTATGCCTTGATAGTTTTGCAGAGCCCGTATTAAAGCGGAAAAAGCATGTTTTATAGCATATTTTCATTATACAAGGTATATAATGGAAAAGCGCAAATATGAAGAATTTATGCATAAGTCCAACACTACCATAGTTATGCGGCTTAAGGGTGCGTAAAGTTAAGTTTGCAGTGATATATCGGGCCGATTGCAATTTGCGATGGAAGTCAACAGAGCGCTGAGTGGACGGATTTGACAGGTTTATAAAGCAAGATTAACTCTTTTAAGTCCCATATTAATCAAAAGTTCATGTTAATTTCGCTGTGTAAAGTGGAAAATCAAGGTTAGAGCCGAATCTGAAGAGGAAGACAGTCGGGTATGTTTTCTTTGTGTTTTGGCCAATCAAAAAGCCAATGTAAGCTCAAGATTACACAAGCTAAACGCATTTCATTACGGCTAAATGAATTAAGCATCATTAGGGCATTTACAGAAGCAGATTAACAAAGAAAGCCAGCGGTTATCGTTTCCTTCTGAATTCAATTATGTTCCTGTTATTTCATGTTCTTTGAGGTGTCTTTTACACTCTGTAAAATCCTGTAATAGTTTTTACTTCATATAGTTAGAGAAGCAGTTAAATAATTTGGGCAGTTTCAAAGATCAATAATTGTTCCACAATGTATAAAAAGAAGAAAATTTACTAAAAAAGGGTTGGAACTTTGGAGAACCTGGAGACTAGGCCACTGTATTCCTAATATCATCGTTGGTTAAGGAAAGAATCAAAAGTTTCCATGAGTTGTTAAGTATGATTTTGTAATCTTCTCTGTCATTGTCATGTTATGTTTTCTTCTTTCAAGTATAGTAATGAAACTGCAGGTCTTTATTTACTTATGTAGATAAAGTTAAAATTCCTTAAAAGAGCGCTCCTATACTTGAAGTTTCCACCTTCCTTTCTAAGTTATAGATAATAGTTTCTGTGAAAGACCAGCATATTATCTTTAACTTCTCCAAGAGTCACAGATAGTAGTTTCTCCGTTAAGCAGCATATTGTGTATGATTCAGTGCTCATTTTCATAATTCTTCTCAGTTATAGATAGTAGTTTCTGTGAAAAACCAGCATATTATCTTTAACTTCTCCTTCAAGCTTTCTTCACTCATCATTAATAGCTAGCAACAAATGGCATTCTGAAATGTTCTGGTCATACATGTATTAAGGGTTAAAGACCAAGTTTTCCAGGTCCTTCATTGAGAACACAACAAACAATAAGTGACAGTAAATAATAATTATTAATGTCTTAAGCACAATTTCTCTACAGCCAGGAAATTGGTTTCTTAAGGTACAACACTTCAAAAACTAACTAGATCAACCCATTTGAAAGGATCTACTATGACTAATGATTTATGGGAGCCCTGGTTGAGTAGCCCTATAAAGGTGATCACTTATTGTACTTTTCCCCTCACTTTCCCATTATCTCAATGCAATCATTGTTCCCCAAATCAACCATATCCATATGTATGCAAAACACTTTGGCTATGACCATCATTCTTCGTGGAAGTCTCAAAGTTTGTGATGCATTAGAGATCCCTAATGCAATGACCCACATCCTCGAAGGATGTGGAAAAAAATTGTGCGACCGCCAACTCAAGAGTAATCAAATCCAAGTCAAAGCACTCTTAACGCCCCCTTTGATGTCCCATTTGCTTTTAGGTACCTTCAACATGAGGTGACTTCCCCTAGTGCAGGAATGATGTTAAAAGAGGTAACATGGAAAATGTGTTGAGTAAGCAAGATGTAAAATCAAGACAAGGACACATCATAGACTAAGGGCAACTAATGTGCAAGAAAGTTCAAGCCTTAAACCACACAAAATGCAGGCAAATGGATCCAAACAAGGCGTTTCCTCTACCCTTTCTACCCATTGGACCATGTAGAGGTAAATTTGGAGGAATGTTGAGGCAAAACAGAAGGTCATTTAAGTCTCCAAACAATCCAAGGGACATTTCGAGTCAAAATTAAGCAATGAGCCTAAAAGCGTGGTTTGAATCATCTTTGCACGAAGCAAAGGGAGGTTGTCCACATTATACTAGTCGTTGGAGAGCACAATGTCCTCATTCAAGCAACATTGTGCAAACAAAGTGGAATTTTTTTACTTCCTAACCACTCAAGTTAATTTTTCAAGCAATGTACGGCTATTCTTTTTGGAACATTGTACCCTTAAGTCAATTCAGACCCCCTTTTGTCAAATCTAACCTCTAACTGGTGGGATGTCTCACCTATTTTCAGTTTTAGGTGATGTAATGAAATGACTTGTAGTTTGACTTAATCGTCAAGCATATTGGGGATGAAAAGTCACTTGTTTTTTCAATCAAAAGGAGGAAAGATGTTGAGATCATAACCTATAAATAGAGAAATCTCCCTTGTTTGCAGATCATTGTGAATTCTTGAAATCGGTTTTCCATAATGTGAAACATTTTCATGAAATCTTTGGTGTTCATCATGAATTATATTTCTTGGTTGATTTCACATATTTCTTAAAGGGATTTGTGGATAACTAAAGAATAATACAAAAACTAACTAGATCAACCCATTTGAAAGGAAGCTTGGTCACTTGCTTAGGGATGTCTAGGGTTTTACTCACATATCTCTCTTGCTGATGTAAGGTAGAGTTTGTTTCTTCTTGTTGGGCCATACCCTAGTGCTCCACACCAAGGGATTCGATTTATTTTGCATCACAGTTGATCTATTTGGTGAAGGATTTTCCCTAAGTATAATCCTTTCTAGTAGGGATTGGTTTCAAAACTTGTTCTTGATTAGGCACAAGCTCATTTAACTTAGGGGTTCCACCACCGGCCATAATCCACAATCATTGATCAACCAACTCAAGAGGAGCATCGATTTGACCCCATAGACCTAGTGGAAATAAGGCACACAACTTATTCCACCAAACAACCATCTCTTTTTACTAAATTTTGCAATTGTCCTTAATTTTTATTATTCAAAAAGCCATAAGAATAGAAAAATATATACATAAAATAATATATAGATGGCTCAGGGAGCAGAGATCAAATGGCTCAATGTATCAATTACACCGGTGGTTTCACAAAAAGAAACCCTGGAAGAGAAACAATAATTCACAAAACCCTAGATCACATGCAAGTTTCTTCTAGGTCTCTTATAGGGAGCTAAAACCCTTCTGAAGTGCCATATTATCACATTGAGCTTCCCTTAAGAAGTCCTACCTCATCACCTAGTACCTCAAACCATAGAACATTAATCAAAGATTATTGTTTATCTACTGGGACTCCTCACATAATGAAAATTCCATAGAGCGCAAGGAACACTAGATGTTGTGACTATGGGACATCGTTCCATTGTTATCACTTAGTTTACCTCTTTGACCCATAGCCTTTCCCTCCCAATGGCCTGCTAGATTTTGGTAACACAACCTACAACATAAAAGTAAATGGCTTGCCACATACAAGGAGACGATAACAATGGCAAATCTCAATGAGGTTGAGAAGCGAGCGAAGGTGAGAAAGGGACAAGGAAGGACAGGTGGCAAAGGTAGAGATAGACTAGTGGAGGAAAGAGAGATCAAATTTACTGAAGCCAGGACCAAAAAACTGAACCAAATATGCAAGAGGGGACAACAATAGAGATGAACAATTGAAGCCAAGAAGTAAGAGGTGGCAACATTGTTTGAGATAGCAAATGAAAGAGGTGGGAATTGAGAACTCTGGAGCACAAATAAAGAAGGAAACATGAAAAGTTGTCAATCTTAGCGTTGAACTAGGGAATGCAATAGACGAATGGAAGAAATCATTGGAGCAATGGTTAGAGATGTAATCCCATAGCTGCAGTCTATAGGATGCGACAACCAAGACCAAATTCCTTAATAGGCAATGGAGAGGCACGGTCATTGGTCCCATCTAAGAAGAAGCCATCTCAAGTCGGGCCCTACCTAAGAAGACGACCTAGAGAGACCCATTAGTGGTGATGTAGCCAAGGAAAGGGGAAAGCAAAAAAAACAAAGAGAGAGGATATAGGAAAAAGGGTTCATTATTAGAAGTAAGAATGGGGGTGTTGTTACTTTTTTGAAAAAACCTCACCACATAAGGCCTAGTTTTCTCTCACAATGGTCCCTCCCAAAAGCAGAGCATCGCTCAACTGGGAAGAGCATGTAATATTCCTAATTAGCCATGGCTAATTGGAATATTCGATTTTGCTCAATTTTGCCTTCTATAGTTATTTATAAATAAAAAGGTGAGGAAAGGGGGGGACATAACTCACTTTTAGAATAAAGTCACTCCCTAGTAGCACAACCTTGTAACTTAAAGGCCAGCCAATGGGGCCAAAGGACCACGTAGAGGAGGGGCCCATGTAGACACTTGGAGGGACTGCGCTGATGGAAAGGAGCACGTGGCAAGAGAAGGGCCTACGTTGGAGAAGGTGGCCCTTAGGGTTGAGAGAGGCCAACGCTATAAAGGGAAGAGGAACCTCCTCATTTTGTCATTGGATTATGAGCATCTGATCTAGTCACTTTGACTTGGAGCACGCTAGCTATTTAGCCTGTCTACAGCATTGTTTAGTGCACTGAGTGTCTCCGTTTGGAGATCTCACCCTTAGCCCCGGGGGACTTCGAGTGCCTACTCGGGCAAAGTAGTTTTAGCAGTCTTTTTGCAGTAGTATTGATCTTTGGCATTGAGGGGGAGCTGAGCACTGGAGGACTGCGCAGTCTTGAGAGAGAGGGACGCAGTTCTTCTGGAGGGAGTTCCGGATTGGGGGTTTGCGGAGGATTTGAGCTAGGAGATTGAGCAAGGGATCAACCCTTGCATATGTTTGGCTGAGTTTCAGGCGTTTTGGTGGGTTTTATTCAGTGGCAGCTCAAAGCCTTGAGAGATTGCATGGGTCCTCAAAAGGGGCGATTTTCGGGGATCGGCCATTTCAGAAAAGTTTTATGGTTTTTTTTGGGTTTCTTGAGTAGAGTCCGATTCCAAAGTTTCAGCATTTTCTGAGGAGGGGAACAACCCCAAATCCACATTTGATTTCCAGCAGCAGCAGTAGCACGATAGTTCTCCAGCAACTTGGACGCAGTTCAGAGAGAGGCCATTCCTTTGCTATTCTGAGTGTATTTCCTCACTTGCCCTGTGCAAGTCGAGGTGCCATCTTTCTGATCACCTCCTGTACTCATTCTATTACTCAGTACAATAAAATGGCTTAGCATTTCTCTCTGCATTTCTTGAGTATCTTCTTATATATCATGTTTATATTATTATATGTTGCACCATTGTTATTTCCATCACTTTGAGCTTCCCAGTTATTATATCATTTGTACGTATTTGGTTGGAGTTTACTGGGGTTTGGGGAATATCTCTGAAACGAGATATTACAGAGCATATTAATTATGGAAACCTTATGAGGCTAGTCTAATCTACAAGCCACTAGAGAAATGTTAGTACTACACAGAGTTGTCCACACGTCTACAGGAAAGTCCCCATTTGAAACTTGTTTTGGATATTTTCTACCTTCACCTTTCGATATTGCATATGGGCAGCGAGGAGGAGTAAACGAAAACATAATCTACAAGCCACTAGAGAAATGTTAGTACTACACAGAGTTGTCCACACGTCTACAGGAAAGTCCCCATTTGAAACTTGTTTTGGATATTTTCTACCTTCACCTTTCGATATTGCATATGGGCAGCGAGGAGGAGTAAACGAAAACATTACAAGAGATGCTTTGAGGGCTGAAAAAATTATAGAAAAGATCAGGCAGATCCATCTACAGGTATAGGAAACACTGTAGAAGTCGTAAGTGAAGTATAAGGCCAAGCATGATTAGCAGAGAACAGAGAAATCATTCATGGTGGGAGGCAGAGTATGGCTACAGTTGAACAATAAAAGGTTGCAGTGGCCTGGTAAGAAAATCAAGGCTCTAAGGTATGGCCTCTTTGAGATATGGGAAAAGGTGTGTGATAATGCCTATCGACTTAGTTTACCACCATTTGTGCGCATTTACTCAGTTGTAAATGTATGCACACCATATCTTTGTTCCCCAAATCAACCATATCCATATGTATACACACCTCGTTGGCTATGACCATCATTCTTCATGGAAGTCTCAAAGTTTGTGATGCATTAGAGATCCCTAATGTAGTGACCCACATCCTCCATGACAGTGGAAAAATATCTTGCGACCTCCAACTCAAGAGTAATCAAATCCAAGTCAAAGCACTCTTAACGCCCCCTTTAATGTCCCATTTGAATCTTTTAGGTACCTTCAAAACGAGGTGACTTCCCCTGGTGCGGGAATGAGGTTAAAAAAGGTAACATGGAAAATGTGTTGAGTAAGAAAGATGTAAAAGCAAGTCAAGGACACATCATAGACTAAGGGAAACTAATGTGCAAGAAAGGTCAAGCCTTAAACCACACAAAAAACAGGCAAGTGGATCCAGACAAAGAGTTTCCTCTACCCTTTCTACCCATTGGACCATGTAGAGGTCAATTTGCAGGAATGTTGAGGCAAAACAGAAAGTCATTTATGTCTCCAAGCAATCTAAGGGGCATTTCGAGTCAAAATGAAGCAAGGAGCCTAAAAGCATGGTTTGAATCATCTTTGCACCAAGCCAAGCGATGTTGTCCACATTATACTAGCCGTTGGTGTTGAAGTTTCTAAGTATACTGAGATAGAAACCCTCCATGCACTTTATCTGATTTATTCCTACTCACATGTTATTTTCTTTAACAAGTTATTTACAGTGTAAATACTGAAGATAAACACTAGTGCATGCTCAACATATTACAGATCAACAACTAAAAAGAAACAAAAACAAAAACACCATATGACACCATTATTTTTGGACTAATGTCCCCTGAAAAACCCAATGTGTGAAAATCGGTGCAACTATCTAAGGGTTTTCTTATTAAGCAATATCAAAGTACAATCTGGGTGTCGAAACTGGCCTACCCAACATAGAATTTCTTTCGCAGTAATACCTCTGAATTTCTAACAAATCCACTGGCTAAAACCCTGGATAATCCTTCTGGTAGCTACTCAACACCAATTTGCCCAGAAACCCCAGTGTTTGCCCAATCTGGATTGTGTCAGCCTCTCCTAGCCCAACATTGTCCCTGCGTCAACCCATCTAGGCCTGCGTCAGCCCCAGGAGGGCCTACGTCAGCTCTCTGAGCCTCTGTGTTAGCTACGCTGGCCTCTCTTGTGCTATGCACAGCACTTAGCTGCCTCTACAAGGCCCTACATGAGCACTGGCTGCTCTGTTGCTCTCCTGGCGCTATCTCTACCTCTCTATCTCTCTGTACTCAATGGCCCTCAGTTGCTCTCCGATACCTGATTCTATCTCTCTTAGCAAATCCCACTCTAAAGAATGGAATGACTGATCACTCTAGTGTATTCTCCAAGTGACCCTCAAGCCTCCTCTTATATGTTTCTCGTTGACATATCAACGGCCGAGATTAATTCCTTAATCAACGGCTAAGCTTAGATCTGGTCTGATCCATGTCCAAACCCTTTCTGAGTATTCGAGATCTCATGTGCCCCAACCTCTCCACCAAATTTCGTGGCCAGAGCACATCCGATGCTACCCCAAATCCACAGGTGGAAAGCACAACGTCCACTTTCAAGCAACATTGTGCAAACAAATTGGAATTTTTTACTAACTAAGCACTAAAGTTAGTTTTTCAAGCAATGTCAAGATATACTTGATGGAACGTTGTACCCTTAGGTCAATTCAAACCTCCTTTCGTCAAATATAACCTCTAAATGGTGGGATGTCTCACCTATTTTCAGTTTTAGGTAATGCAATAGTTTTTCAAGCAATGTCAAGATATACTTGATGGAACGTTGTACCCTTAGGTCAATTCAAACCTCCTTTCGTCAAATATAACCTCTAAATGGTGGGATGTCTCACCTATTTTCAGTTTTAGGTAATGCAATGAAATAACTTGTAGTTTGACTTAATCATCAAACATATTATGGATGAAAAGTCACTTGTTTATTAATCAAAAGAAGCAAAGATGTTGAGATCCTAACCTATAAATAGAGAAATCTCCCTCGTTTGCAAATCATTGTGAATTGATGAAATCGGTTTTCCATAATGTGAAACATTTTCATGAAATATTTGGTGTTCATTATGAATTATATTTCTTGGTTGATTTCGCATATTTATTAAGGGGATTTGTGAATTACTAAAGAATACTACAAAAACTAACTAGATCAACCCACTTGAAAGGAAGCTTGGTCACTTGCTAAGGGATGTCTAGGGTTTTACTCGCACATCTCTTTTGTTGATGTAAGGTAGAGTTTGTTTCTTCTTGTTGGGCCATGCCCTAGTGCTCCTCACCAAGGCATTCAGTTTATTTTGCATCATAGTTGATCTATTTGTTGAATAATTTTCCCTAAGTATAATCTATTCTAGTAGGGCTTGGTTTCAAAACTTGTTCTTGATTAGACGCGAGCTCATTTAACTTTTGGGGTTCCACCTCCAGCCATAATCCACAATCATTGATCAACCAACTCAAGAAAGTATAATCTATTCTAGTAGGGCTTGGTTTCAAAACTTGTTCTTGATTAGACGCAAGCTCATTTAACTTTTGGGGTTCCACCTCCAGCCATAATCCACAATCATTGATCAACCAACTCAAGAGGGGCATCGATTTGAACCCATAGACCTAGTGGAAATAAGGCACACCCCTTATTCCACCAAACAACCATCTCTTTTCACTAAATTCTGCAATAGTCCTTAATTTTTATTATTCAAAAAGCCCTAAGAATAGAAAAATATATACATATAATAATATATAGATGGCTCAGGCAGCAGAGATCAAATGCCTCAATGTATCAACTACACCAGTGGTTTCACAAAAAGAAAGACTAGAAAAGAAAAGATAATTAACAAAACCCTAGATCATGTGCAAGTTTCTTCTAGGACTCTTATAAGGAGCTAAAACCCTTCTGAAGTGCCATATTATCACATTGAGCTTCCCTTACGAAGTCCTACCTCATCACCTAGTACCTCAAACCCTAGAAAATCAGTTAAAGATGATTGTTTATCTACTAGGACTCCTCAGATTATGAAATGTCCATAAAGCGCAGGGGACACTAATTGTTGTGATTGTGGAACATCGTCCCATTGTTATCACTTATTGTTGTGATTGTGGAACATCGTCCCATTGTTATCACTTAGTTTACCTCTTAGACCCATAGTCTTTCCCTCCCTAGGGCCTGCTAGATTTTGGTAACACAACCTACAACATAAAAGAAAATGGCTTCCCACATACAAGGAGACGACAACAATAGCAAATCTCAACGAGGTTGAGAAGCGAGTGAAGGTGAGAAGAGGGCAAGGAAGGGCAAGAGGCAAAGGTAGAGATCAACAAGTGGAGGAAAGAGAGATCAAATTTGCTCAAGCCAGGACCAAAAAACTGAACCAAATATGCAAGAGGGGACAACAATAGAGATGAACAACTAAAGCCAAGAAGTAAGAGGTGGCAACATTATTTGAGATAGCAAATGAAAGAGGCGAGAATTGAGAACTCTGGAGCACAAATAAAGAAGGAAAGATGAAAAAGTTGACAATATTAGCTTTGAACTAGGGAATGCAATAGATGACGGAAGAAAGCATTGGAGCAATGGTTACATATGTGATCCCATAGCTGCAGTCTATGGGATGCAACAACCAAGACCAAATTCCTTAATAGGCAATGGAGAGGCACGGTCATTGGTCCCTCAACACATAAGGCCTAGGTTACTCTCACAATGGTCCCTCCCAAAAGCAGAGCATCGCTCAACTTGGAAGAGCATATTAATTATCGAAACCTTATGAGGCTAGTCTAATCCACAAGCCACTAGAGAAAGTTAGTACTAGAAGGAAAGGATTTCATTTAGCATTCAATGGGTCAAGAAAAGAAAAGAAGAGCATGCGAAAGAAAGCATCATGCAACATTCTTATCTCTTACAATGATATGCGAACATCCGGAGGTGAATTACTATGACTGATGACTTAAGGGAGCCCTTGTTGAGTAGCCCTATAAAGGTGATCTCTTATTGTACTTTTCCCCTCACTTTCCCATTATCTCAATGCAATCTTTGTTCCCCAAATTAACCATATTCATATGTATGCACACCTCTTTGGCTATGACCATCATTCTTCATGGAAGTCTCAGAGTTTGTGATGCATTAGAGATCCCTAATGCAGTGACCCACATCCTCCAAGGCAGTGGAAAAATATCTTGCGACCTCCAATTGAAGAGTAATCAAATCCAAGTCAAGGCACTCTTAACGCTCCCTTTAATGTCCCATTCACATCTTTTAGGTACCTTCAAAACGAGGTGACTTAAATTTCGAGGAATGTTGAGGCAAAACAGAAGGTCATCTATGTCTCCAAGCAATCCAAGGGACATTTAGAGTCAAAATGAAGCAAGGAGCCTAAAATCATGGTTTGAATCATCTTTGCACCAAGCAAAGGGAGGTTGTCCACATTATACTAGCCGTTGGAAAGCACAATGTCCTTATTCAAGCAACATTGTGCAAACAAAGTGGAATTTTTTACTTCCTAACCACTCAAGTTAATTTTTCAAGCAATCTCAAGCTATTCTTGATGGAACGTTGTACCCTTAGGTCAATTCAAACCTCCTTTTGTCAAATTTAACCTCTAATTGGTGGGATGTCTCACCTATTTTCAGTTTTAGGTAATGTAATGAAATGACTTGTAGTTTGACTTAATCGTCAAGCATAATGTGGATGAAAAGTCACCTGTTTTTTCAATCAAAAGGAGGAAAGGTGTTGAGATCCTAACCTATAAATAGAGAAATCTCCCTCGTTTGCAAATCATTGTGAATTGATGAAATCTGTTTTCCATAATGTGAAACATTTTCATGAAATTTTTGGTGTTCATCATGAATTATATTTCTTGGTTTGGATTTGTGGATAACTAATGGATACTACAAAAACTAACTAGATCAACCCATTTGAAAAGAAGCTTGGTCACTTGCTAAGGGATGTCTAGGGTTTTACTCACACATCTCTCTTGTTGATGTAAGGTAGAGTTTGTTTCTTCTTCTTGGGCCATGCCCTAGTGCTCCTCACTAAGGGATTCAGTTTATTTTGCATCATAGTTGATCTATTTGTTGAAGGATTTTCCCAAGCATAATCCTTTCTAGTAGGGCTTGGTTTCAAAAGTTCTTCTTGAGTAGGCGCGAGCTCATTTAACTTATGGGGTTCCACCTCTAGCCATAATCCACAATCATTGATCAACCAACTCAAGAGGGGCATCGATTTGACCCCATAGACCTAGTGGAAATAAGGAACACTCCTTATTCCACCAAACAACCATCTCTTTTTACTAAATTCTGCAATTGTCCTTAATTTTTATTATTCAAAATGCCCTAAGAATAGAAAAATATATACAAAAAATAATATATAGATGGCTCAAGGAGCAGAGATCAAATGGCTCAATGTATCAACTACACCCGATCAAATGGCTCAATGTATCAACTACACCGGTGTTTTCACAAAAAGAAACCCTAGAAGAGAAACGATAATTCACAAAACCCTAGATCACATGCAAGTTTCTTCTAGCTCTCTTATAGGGAGCTAAAACCCTTCTGAAGTGCCATATTATCACATTGAGCTTCCTTTGGGAAGTCCTGCCTCAACACCTAGTAACTCAAACCCTAGAAGATCAGTTAAAGATGATTGTTTATCTACTGGGACTCCTCGGATCATGAAAATTCCATAAAGCATAGGGGACACTAGTTGTTGTAAATTTGGGACATTGTTCCATTGTTATCACTTAGTTTACCTCTTTGACCCATAGCCTTTCCCTCCCTAGGGCCTGCTCGATTTTGGTAACACAGCCTACAACATAAAAGTAAATGGCTTGCCACACAAGGAGACGATAACAATAACAAATCTCAATGAGGTTGAGAAGCCAGTGAAGGTGAGAAGAGGACAAGGAAGGACAGGTGGCAAAGGTAGAGATCAACTAGTGGAGAAAGGAGAGATCAAATTTACTGAAGCCAAGACCAAAAAACTGAACCAAATGCGCAAGAGGGGACAACAATAGAGATGGACAATTGAAGCCAAGAATTAAGAGGTGGCAGCATTGTTTGAGATAGCGAATGAAAGAGACGAGAATTGAGAACTCTTGAGCAAAAATAAAGAAGCAAAGATGAAAAAGTTGACAATCTTAGCATTGAACTGGGGAATGCAATAGACTAGTGGAAGAAAGCATTGCAGCAATGGTTAGAGATGTGATCCCATAGCTGCAGTCTATAGGATGCAACAAACAAGACCAAATTCCTTAATAGGAAATGGAGAGGCACGGTCATTGGTCCCATTTAAGAAAAAGCCATCTCAAATCGAGCCCTACCTGAGAAAACGACCTAGAGAGACCCATTAGTGGTGATGTAGCCAAGGAAAGGTGAAAACATAAAAAACAAAGAGAGAGAGGATATAGGAAAAAGGGTTCATTATTAAAACTAAGAATGGGGGTGCTATTATTTTATTGAGAAAACATCACCACATAAGGCCTAGGTTTCTCTCACAATGGTCCCTCCCAAAAGCAGAGCATCGCTCCACTTGGAAGAGCATATTAATTATGGAAACCTTATGAGGCTAGTCTAATCCACAAGCCACTAGAGAAGGGTTAGTACAGAAGAATTTCTTAAGGGGATTTGTGGATAACTAAAGAATACTACAAAAACTAACTAAATCAACCAATTTGAAAGGAAGCTTGGTCACTTGCTAAGGGATGTCTAGGGTTTTACTTGCACATCTCTCTTGTTGATGTAAGATAGAGTTTGTTTCTTCTTGTTGGGCCATGCCCTACTGCTCCTCATCAAGGGATTCAGTTTATTTTGCAAGCTCATTTAAATTATCGGGTTCCACCTCTGGCCATAATCCAAAATCATTGATCAACAAACTCAAGAGGGGCATCGATTTGACCCTATAGACCTACTGGAAATAAGGCACACTAATTATTCCACCAAACAACCATTTCTTTTTACTAAATTCTGCAATTGTCCTTAATTTTTATTATTCAAAATGCCCTAAGAATAGAAAAATATATACATAAAATAATATATAGATGCCTTAGGGAGCAGAGATCAAATGGCTCAATGTATCAACTACATCGGTAGTTTCACAAAAAGAAACCCTAGAAGAGAAACATTCACAAAACTATAGGCAAGTTTCTTCTAGGTCTCTTATAAGGAGTTAAAACCCTTTTGAAGTGCCATATTATCACATTGAGCTTCCATTTTGAAGTCCTACCTCATCACCTAGTACCTCAAACCCTAGAACATCAGTTAAAGATGATTGTTTATCTACTAGGACTCTTCACTTCATGAAAAGTCTATAAAGAGCAAGGACACTAGTTGTTGTCACTGTGGGACATCATCCCATTGTTATCACTTAGTTTAGCTCTTTGACCCATAGTCTTTCCCTCCTTAGGGCCTGCTAGATTGTGGTAACACAGCCTACAACATAAAAGTAAATGGCTTGCCACATACAAGGAGACAATAACAATAGCAAATCTCAATGAGGTTGAGAAGCGAGTGAAGGTGAGAATAGGATAAGGAAGGACAGGTGGAAAAGTTAGAGCTCAACTAGTGGAGGAAAGAGAGATCAAATTTACTGAAGCCAGGACCAAAAAACTAAACCAAATACGCAAGAGGGGGCAACAATAGAGATGAACAATTGAAGCCAACTAAGAGGTGGCAACAATATTTGAGATAGCAAATGAAAGAGGCCAGAATTAAAACTCTGGAGGACAAATAAAGAAGGAAAGATGAAACAATTGAAAATCTTAGCGTTGAACTAGGGAATGCAATAGACGGGTGGAAGAAAGCATTGGAGCAATGGTTAGAGATGTGATCCCATAGCTGCAGTCTATAGGATGCGACAACTAAAACCAAATTCCTTAATAGGCAATGGAGAGGCATGATCATTGGTCCCATCTAAGAAGAAGCCAATTCAAGTCGGGCCCTACATGAGAAAACTACCTAGAGAGACCAATTATTGGTGATGTAGCCAAGGAAACGGGAAAGAAAAAAAAACAGAGAGAGAGGATATAGGAAAAAGGGTTTATTAGTTAAAGTAAGAAAGGAGGTGCTATTATTTTTTTGAGAAAACCTCACCACATAAGGCCTAGGTTTCTCTCACAATGGTCCCTCCCAAAAGCAGAGCATCGCTCAAATTGGAAGAGGATATTAATTATGGAAACCTTATGAGGCTAGTCTAATCCACAAGCCAATAGAGAAAGGTTAGTACTAGAAGGAAAGTATTTCGTTCAGAATTCAATGGGTCAAGAAAATAGAAGAATAGCATGCGAAAGAAAGCATCATGCAATATTCTTATCTCTTACGGTGATATGCGAACATCAGGAGGTGGATCTACTATGGCTGATGATTTATTGGAGCCCTTGTGGAGTAGCCCTATAAAGGTGATCACTTATTGTAATTTTCCCCTCACTTTCCCATTATCTCAATGCAATCTTTGTTCCCCAAATCAACCATATCCATATGTATGCACACCTCTTTGGCTATGACCATCATTCTTCATGGAAGTCTCAAAGTTTGTGATGCACTAGAGATCCCTAATGAAGTGACCCAGATCCTCCAAGGATGTGGAAAATTATCTTGCGACCCCCGACTCAAGAGTAATCAAATCCAAGTCAAGGCACTCTTAACGCCCCCCTTAATGTCCCATTTGCATCTTTTAGGTACCTTCAAAACGAGGTGACTTCCCCTAGTGCAAGAATGAGGTTAAAAGAGGTAACATGGAAAATGTGTTGAGTAAGCAAGATGTCAAAGCAAGTCAAGGACACATCATAGACCAAGGACAACTCATGTTCAAGAAAGTTCAAGCCTTAAACCACACAAAAAGCAAGCAAATGGACCCAGACAAGGAGTGTCCTCCACCCTTTCTACCCATTGGATCATGTAAAGGTCAATTTGGAGGAATGTTGAGGCAAAACAGAAGGCCATTTAGGTCTCCAAGCAATCCAAGGGACATTTCGAGTCAAAATGAAGCAAGGAGCCTAAGAGCATAGTTTGAATCATCTTCGCACCAAGACAAGGGAGGTTGTCCACCATAAGCCCCCCCACCCAATAAGTAAATTGAACTTCTCTTTTCTTTATCTCGGGGTGGCTCAATAGGGTACGAAAGCGGGGAATGATAGGTAGCTTTTTTTGTAAGATGTGGGCTGTTGTCTGTGCCTATCCCGCCCGTAAGATGGGTCAGTATAAGAGCTTACATTATATACGTAATTCTACGGGCTCAGCAACTTTTCTCATCAACAGGTGAATCGTAAGTAAGCATCATGCATCGGTTGAAAAACGGAAAAGAAGACGTGCTCCATCGGTTCCAAAACCTAACCTACAAGAAGCCATCGACTCCTGGCATGAAGTATCAGGGGATTGAGTGCATCAACACCTGCGACTAGTGGTTCCCGGCAATGATCAGCAATGTGAGGTGTAGAGACCAAGGGAAGAGTTTCGGGGGTAGAGAACATGGGGCTTTAGATTATACCTTGCATCGGGAGATAGATTATACCTCGATGGGTAGTTATATTGGCTCATATTGGGTACGAAAGATTTTGATTAGCCCTCTCCTTAGATTGAGAGCCCCTGCCGTTCCTTGCCCGGTGCGGGACAAGTAAGAAATTCCTCACCATCGGAATGGTGAGCCCCTACCGGTCCTCTCCTCTCCCTCTTGGGTTTACTTATTGGCCCCCCCAAATAAGTAAAAAAAGAGTCGAGTACCTAAAGGTCCTCTCCTTAACAGTCGAGCCTGCTTACGCATCCTCTCCTCTCCCTTATGGTCGAGCACCTAAAGGTCCTTATCAGTCGAGCACCTAAAGGTTCAATTTACTTATTGGGTGGGGGGGCTATGGTCGAGCCTGCTTACGCATCCTCTCCCTTATGGTCGAGTACCTAAAGGTCCTCTCCTCTCCTTATCAGTCGAGCCCCCTCTCCTCTCCCTTGGGGTCGAGTACCTAAAGGTCCTTATTAGTCGAGTGTGCTAACGCACCCTAAAGGGTCCTCTCCCTATGGTCGAGCCTGCTTACGCATCCTTAACAGTCGAGCCTGCTTACGCATCCTCTCCCTTGGGGTCGAGTACCTAAAGGTCCTTATCAGTCGAGCACCTAAAGGTCCTAACCAGTAAGGTGCATCCTTATCAGTGAAGTGCATCCTTACCAGCGCATCATGGGAGTGGATCCAGTCGGTTCAGAGAAAAGCGCGGGGAGTGGATCCAGTCGGTTGTACCTCACCCTATTCGATCGAGAGAGCGTGAATGCATATATTATATATGTTATTATGCCATGAATGATAGATCGATTTCTTCCCCTCAATTCAAAAGGCTGGTCGATGAACCAAGGTCCCGGAGGGGCTTGCGCTTCCTCTCCCTCTCCCTCTCCTCTCCCTATGGTCGAGTACCTAAAGGTTCAATTTACTTATTGGGTGGGGGGGCTATGGTCGAGCCTGCTTACGCATCCTTAACAGTCGAGTACCTAAAGGAGAGGACCTTTAGGTGCTCGACCATAAGGGAGAGGGAGAGGCTTGACGAAATCACTCGAAGCTGGTCGCTGGACCATCCTCACAACTATAATAAGGAGGGCAACCGGAAGTCTTGCCTCCAACTCCAGGGAGGGGGTGAAGGGCTAATGCTACCTTTCTCATTGGAACCCTGATTGGCTGGTGAAAGGAAAGTTTTCTCTGCTCGGTGGGGTGCTCTGCTAACCGGCCCATCCCTCACCCACGGTCAACAACCGCCAACAAAAAGAGTAGGGGGCGAGCATCCTTATACTAGCCGTTGGAAAGCACAACATCCTCATTCAAGCAACATTGTGCAAACAAAGTGGAATTTTTTACTTCCTAACTACTCAAGTTAATTTTTCAAGCAATGTCAAGCTATTCTTGATGGAACATTGTACCCTTAGGTCAATTCAAACCTCCTTTTGTCAAATCTAACCTCTAATTTGTGGGATGTCTCACCCATTTTCAGTTTTAAGTAATGTAATGAAATAACTTGTAGTTTGACTTAATCGTCAAGCATATTGTGGATTAAAAGTCACTTGTTTTTTCAATCAAAAGGAGGAAAGATGTTGAGATCCTAACATTTCTATAAATAGACAAACCTCCCTTGTTCGCATATCATTTTGAATTGATGAAATCAGTTTTCCATAATGTGAAACATTTTCATGAAATCTTTGGTATTCATCATGAATTATATTTCTTGGTTTGGATTTGTGGATAACTAAAGAATACTACAAAAACTAACTAGATCAACCCATTTGAAAGGAAGCTTGGTCACTTGCTAAGGTATGTCTAGGGTTTTACTAGCACATTTCTCTTGTTGATGTAAGGTAGATTTTGTTTCTTCTTGTTGGGCCATGCCCTAGTGATCCTCACCAAGGGATTCAGTTTATTTTGCATTATAGTTGATCTATTTGTTGACGGATTTTCCCTAAGTATAACCCTTTCTAGTAGGGCTTCGTTTCAAAACTTGTTCTTGATTAGGCGTGAGCTCATTTAACTTATGGGGTTCCACCTCCGGACATAATCCAAAATCATCGATCAACCAACTCGAGGGGCATCGATTTGACCCCATAGACCTAGTGGAAATAAGGCACACGCCTTATTCAACCAAACAACCATCTCTTTTTACTAAATTCTGCAATTGCCCTTAATTTTTATTATTCAAAATGCCCTAAGAATAGAAAAATATATACATAAAATAATATATAGATGGCTCAGGGAGCAGAGATCAAGTGGCTCAATGTATCAACTACACCGGTGGTTTCACAAAAAGAAACACTAGAAGACAAATGATAATTCACAAAACCCTAGATCACGTGCAAGTTTCTTCTAGGTCTCTTATAGGGAGCTAAAACCCTTCTGAAGTGCCATATTATTACATTGAGCTTCCCTTGGGAAGTCCTACCTAATCACCAAGTACCTCAAACACTAGAACATCAGTTAAACATGATTTTTTATCTACTGGGACTCCTCATGTTATGAAAATTTCATAAAGAGCAGGGGACACTAGTTATTGCGACTGTGGGACATCGTCGCATTGTTATCACTTAGTTTACCGCTTTGACCCATAGCCTTTCCCTCCCTAGGGCCTGCTAGATTTTGGTAACAAATCCTACAACATGAAAGTAAATGGCTTGCCACATACAAGGAGACGATAACAATAGCAAATCTCAATGAGGTTAAGAAGCGAGAGAAGGTGAGAAGAGGACAAGGAAGGAGAGGTGGCAAAAGGTAGAGATCAACTAGCGGAGGAAAGACAGATCAAATTTACTGAAGCCAGGAGCAAAAAACTAAACCAAATACGCAAGAGGGGACAACAATAGAGATGAACAATTGAAGCCAAGAAGTAAGAGGTGGCAACATTATTTGAGATAGCAAATGAAAGAGCCCAGAATTGAGAACTCTGAAGCATAAATAAAGAAGCAAAGATGAAAAAGTTGACAATACTAGCGTCGAAATGGGTAACGCAATAGACGAGTGGAAGAAAGCATTGGAGCAATGGTTAGAGATGAGATCCCATAGCTGTAGTCTATAGGATGCGACAACCAAGACCAAATTCCTTAATAGGCAATGGAGAGGCACGATCATAGGTCCCATCTAAGAAGAAGCCATCTCAAGTCGGGCCCTACCTGAGAAAACGACCTAGAGAGACCCATTAGTGGTGATGTAGCCAAGGAAAGGGGAAAGCAAAAAAAACAAAGCGAGAGGATATAGGAAAAGGGTTCATTATTAAAAGTAAGAAATGGTGTGCTATTATTTTTTTGAGAAAACCTCAGCACATAAGGCCTAGGTTTCTCTCACAATGGTCCCTCCAAAAAGGAGAGCATCGCTCAACTTGGAAGAGCATATTAATTATGGAAACATTATGATGCTAGTCTAATCCACAAGCCACTAGAGAAAGGTTAGTACTAGAAGGAAAGGACTTCATTCAGCATTCAATGTGTTAGGAAAAGAGAAGAATAGTATGCGAAAGAAAACATCATGCAACATTCTTATCTCTTATGGTGATATGCGAACATCAGGAGGTGGATCTACTATGACTAATGATTTATGGGAGCCCTGGTTGAGTAGCCCTATAAAGGTGATCAATTATTGTACTTTTCCCCTCACTTTCCCATTATCTCAATGCAATATTGGTTCCCCAACTCAACCATATCCATATGTATGCACACCTCTTTGGCTATGACCAACATTCTTCATGGAAGTCTCAAAGTTTGTGATGCATTAGAGATCCCTAATGAAGTGACCCACATCCTCCAAGGCAATGGAAAAATATCTTGTGACTTCCAACTGAAGAGTAATCAAATCTAAGTAAGGCACTCTTAACACCCCCTTTAATGTCCCATTTGCATCTTTTAGGTACCTTCAAAACGATGTGACTTCCCCTGGTGCAAGAATGAGGTTAAAAGAGGTAACATGGAAAATGTGTTGAGTAAACAAGATGTAAAAGCAAGTCAAGGACACATCATAGACTAAGGGCATCTAATGTATAAGAAAGTTCAAGCCTTAAAACACACAAAAAGTAGGAAAATGCATCCAAACAAGGAGCTTCCTTTGCCCTTTCTACCCATTGGACCATGTAGAGGTCAATTTGGCGGAATGTTGAGGCAAAACAGAAGGTCATTTAAGTCTCCAAGCAATCCATGGGGCATTTCAAGTCCAAATCAAGCAATGAACCTAAAAGCATGGTTTGAATCATCTTTGCACCAAGCAAAGGGAGGTTGTCAACATTATACAAGTCGTTGGAAAGCACAATATCCTCATTCAAGGAGCATTATGCAAACAAAGTGGAATTTTTTACTTCCTAACCACTCAAGTTAATTTTTCAAGCAATGTCAAGCTATTCTTGATGGAATGTTATACCCTTAGGTCAATTCATACCTCCTTTTGTCAAATCTAACCTCTAATTGGTGCGATGTCTCAACTATTTATAGTTTTAGGTAATGTAATGAAATAAATTGTAGTTTGACTTAATCGTCAAGCATATTGTGGTTGAAAATTCGCTAACCTATAAATAGAGAAATCTTCCTCGTTTGCAGATCATTCTGAATTGTTGAAAAATATTTTCCATAATGTAAAACATTTTCATGAAAGCTTTGGTGTTCATCATGAATTATATTTCTTGGTTGATTTCACATATTTCTTAAGGGGATTTGTGGATAACTAAATAATACTACAAAAACTAACTAGATCAACCCATTTTAAAGGAAGCTTGGTCACTTGCTAAGGGATGTCTAGGGTTTTACTCGCACATCTCTCTTGTTGATGTAAGGTAGAGTTTGTTTCTTCTTGTTGGGCCATTCCCTAGTGCTCCTAACCAAGGGATTATTTTGCATCATGGTGAAGGATTTTCCCTAAGTATAATCCTTTCTAGTAGGGCTTGGTTTTAAAACTTGTTCTTGATTGTCCTTATTCCACCAAACAACCATCTCTTTTTACTAAATTCTGCAATTGTCCTTAATTTTTATTATTCAAAAATCCCTAAGAATAGAAAAATATATACATAAAATAATATATAGATGGCTTCGGGAGCAGAGATCAAATGGCTCAATGTATCAACTACCTCGGTGGTTTCATAAAAAGAAACCCTAGAAGAGAAACAATAATTCATAATACCCTAGATCACGTGCAAGTTTATGCTAGGTCTCTTAAAGGGAGCTAAAAATATATACATAAAATAATATACAGATGGTTCAGGGAGCAGAGATCAAATGGTTCAATGTATCAACTACACCAGTGGTTTCACAAAAAGAAACCCTCGAAGAGAAACAATAATTCACAAAACCCTAGATCACGTGCAAGTTTCTGCTAGGTCTCTTATAGGGAGCTAAAACCCTTCTAAATTGCCATATTGTCACATTGATCTTCACATAGGAAGTCCTACCTCATCACCTAATACCTCAAACCCTAGATTATCAGTTAAAGATGATTGTTTATCTACTCGGACTCCTCACATCATGAAAAGTCCATAAAGAGCAAGGGGCACTAATTGTTGTGACAGTGGGACATCGTCCCATTGTTATCACTTAGTTTACCTCTTTGACCCATAGCCTTTCCCTCCCTAGGACCTACTATATTTTGGTAACACAACCTTCAACATAAAAGTAAATGCCTTGCCACATACAAGGAGACGATAACAATTGCAAATCTCAATGAGGTTGAGAAGCGAGTGAAGGTGAGAAGAGGACAAGGAGGGACAAGTGACCTAGGTAGAGATTAACTAGTGGAGGAAAGAGAGATCAAATTTACAGAAGCCAGGACCAAAAAACTGAATCAAATACACAAGAGGGGACAATAATAGAGATGAACAATTAAAGCCAAGAAGTAAGAGGTGGCAACAAAATTTGAGATAGCAAATGAAAGAGGCTAGAATTGAGAACTCTGGAGCACAAATAAAGAAGATATGAAAAAGTTGACAATATTAGCATTAAACTGGGGAATGTAATAGACGAGGGGAAGAAAACATTGGAGCAATGGCTAGAGATGTGATCCCATAGCTGCAGTCTATAGGATGCGACAACCAAGACCAAAGTCCTTAATAGGCAATGGAAAGGCACGGTCATTGGTCCCATCTAAGAAGAAGCCATCTCAAGTCGAGCCCTACCTAAGAAAATGACCTAGAGAGACCCATTAGGGGTGATGTAGTTGAGGAAAGGGAAAACAAAAAAAAATAGAGAGAGAGGATATAGGAAAAAGGGTTCATTATTAAAATTTAGAATGGGGGTGCTATTATTTTTTTGGAGAAAACCTCACCACATAAGGCATAGGTTTTTCTCACAATGGTCCCTCCCAAAAGCAGAGCATCACTCAACTTGCAAGAGAATATTAATTGTGAAAACCTTATGAGGCTAGTCTAATCCACAAGCCACTAGAGAAAGGTTAGTACTAGAAGGAAAGGATTTCATTCAGCAGTCGATGGGTCATGAAAAGAGAAGAATCGTATGTGAAAGAAAGCATCAAGCAACATTCTTATCTCTTACTGTCATATGCGAACATCAGGAGGTGGATCTACGATGAGTGATGATTTATGGGAGCCCTTGTTCAGTAGCCCTATAAAGAGTCTTTGTTTCGCAAATCAACCATATCCATATGTATGCACACCTCTATGGCTATGACCATCATTCTTCATGGAGGTCTCAAAGTTTGTGATGCATTAGAGATCCCTAATGCAGTGACCCACGGCCTCCAACGCGGTGAAAAAAAATCTTGCGACCTCCAACTCAAGAGTAATCAAATCCAAGTAAAAGCACTCTTAACACCCCCTTTAATGTCCCATTTGCATCTTTTAGGTACCTTCAAAACAAGGTTACTTCCCCTGGTGCAAGAATAGGTTAAAAGGGGTAACATGGAAAATGTGTTGAGTAAGCAAGATGTAAAAGCAAGTCAAGGACACATCATAGACTAAGGGCAACTAATGTGCAAGAAATTTCAAGCCTTAAAACACACAAAAAGCAGGCAAATGGATCCAAACAAGTAGTTTCCTCTTCCCTTTCTACCCATTAGACCATGTAGAGGTCAATTTGGAGGAATGTTGAGGCAAAACAGAAGATCATTTAAGTCTCCAAACAATCCAAGGGACATTTCGAGTCAAAATCAAGAAAGGAGCCTAAAAGCATGGTTTGAATCATCTTCGCACCAAGAAAAGGGAGGTTTTCCACATTATACTAGCCGTTGGAAAGCACAATGTCCTCTTTCAAGCATTGTTCAAACAAAGTGGAAATTTTTTACTTCCTAACCACTCAAATTAATTTTTCAAGCAATTTCAAGCTATTCTTGATGGAACGTTGTACCCTTAGGTCAATTCAGACCTCCTTTTGTCAAATCTAACCTCTAAATGGTGGGATGTCTCACCTATTTTCAGTTTTAGGTAATGTAATGAAATAACTTGTAGTTTGACTTAATCGTCAAGCATATTGTGGATGAAAAGTCACTTGTTTTTTCAATCAAAAGGAGGAAAGATGTTGAGATCCTAACCTATAAATACAGAAATCTCCCTCGTTTATAGATCATTGTGAATTGTTGAAATCAATTTTCCATAATGTGAAACATTTTCATGAAATCTTTGGTGTTCATCATGAATTATATTTCTTCGTTGATTCAAATATTTCTTAAGAGGATTTGTGGATAACTAAAGAATACTACAAAAACTAACTAGATCAACGCATTTGAAAGGAAACTTAGTCACTTTCTAAGGGATGTCTAGGTTTTTACACGCACATCTCTCTTGTTGATGTAAGGTAGAGTTTGTTTCTTTTTGTTGGGCCATACCTTAGTGATCCTCACCAAGGGATTCGGTTTATTTTGCATCATAGTTGATCTATTTGTTGAAGGATTTTCCCTAAGTATAATCCTTTCTAGTAGGGCTTGGTTTCAAAATGTTAGAATTTCTAAGTTTAACTTGTTAGAAATTCTTTATGTACTATCTGATTTATTTCTTCTTACTTGTTCAGTTACTTAACAGGTTATTTAGTATTTAAATACTAAAAATAATTACAAGTACAGTATCAACATCTACAGATCATCAACTGAAAGTAAACAAGCACACAAGTGACACCGTTGTTTTTGGACTAATGTCCCCGGAAAAACCCAATGCGGGAAAACCAGTGCAGCTATTTAGAGGGTTTTATTATTATGTAGTTACAAAATACAACCTGGGTGCCAGAAATGGTTCACCCAAAAAAGAATGCCCTCAGCAGTACTACCTCTCAGTTAGAGATAGATATTCCGGCTAAAACACCGAATGAAGAATCCCACAGCAACAATGCAGCTTATGTTGCTTTGTGTCACTCTGATAAGGACTGTGTCACCCTATCCAACTCTCTAGCTCTCATTCTATCCCACGAAATGTTCCCAGCACTGCCTCTAGGCCCTACGTCAGCCTCTCTGGCCCAGTGTCAGCCTCTCTGGGCTTTGCGTCAGCTTTCGGAGCCTTTGCATCAGCCCCTGGACCCTCTGCATCTCACACACTGGCCCTCTCTAGCTCTGCGCGGCTCCTGGCTGCCTCTGCCTGCCCTCTAGATGGCTCTGCGTCCCTCTCTCGGCTCTGTGCTGATCCTCCTAGTACTAACTCTGTTGCTCTGCTATGTATTTACCAGTGTTGAAAATATCGCCGATATTTCGGCGAAAATCGTAAATATCGCGAGATTTTTACCAAAACGAAATTTCGGCTGTAATTTCTCGCGATTTTTTCTAGTTTTGAATTTCTCGCGATATATCCGAAATCTCGGCGATTTTTTTACAAATATCGCGCGACGACCATAAAAATCGCCGGCAGCATTTATAAATTGGGGTTTGGCCGTAAATGATCCATTTCTGTTTCGAGTTTTCGTTAGAGCTGGAGCCTGGAGACGCTGCGAAGTTCGAACGGTGGCTGCGGAGGGTTTTGGCTGCGGAGGGTTCCAGTTTATGTGTTTACAACTTTCCAGGTATGCGTAATACGTATTCCCCAACCGTTAAAACTTAATACTTTGGCTGCGGAGGGTTTAATATCATGTCTGAATATCATGTCTGTCTGAATACCAAAGAAAAATTTTCAACACTGCTGGGAATAGAAGAAAAGGTTAACAACTTAACATTACTCACAGTCCCAAAGAAAAATTTTGGTACTATTATTATCTCCCACAGAAAAATAATTCGTTAAAATTACAGTGTCCGAGAAAAACGTTGGCATCAATTTTTAGTCCCGGACATGAGAAATCAGAGTTGGTTGTCTCGGATGGGAATTCGATACTGTCCAAAGTCCTTAATGATACATAGACAAAATGTATAACTTATGTGTGAATGTTAAATAATAAAAACTTAAAACCATGTGTCTTTGTCACTGCCATATGAGACTATGCCACCACATGTTATCGAACCCAATGCCACAGTATAATGCAGAGTATAGTGACACCATTAAAGATGCAAACCAGAGCCATTGTAAGAACAAGTCATGAGCTGCAGTCAAGCGATCCTTCACATTGTTTATACTGAAATAGAGAGCTTTTGAGATGTGTGTCAAGTTACCACAGAGATTGTCACTGTGTTAATGAGAATCATTGTGTCACCACTGTAATGGAGTGCAAGCCTAATTCTATGTCACTGTCATGTCACAAGTTACAACAACTATCATTACAGTCATCAGGTCACTATGTCAAGAATCAAGATTACTGCTGTCATGCTGCCATTAATTAGTAGCAATTTGGAATTATAGACCTGTAGCATTTGTAGAAAAATTTGGAATTATAGACCTGTAGCATTTGTAGAAAAATTTGGACCTGTGTTAAATTGTTAATTACCAAATTCAGTGAAGACCTTTTAGAGCTCAGACCTGTGAGACAATGTACATTGTAAACATTAACTTAGCCACATCATTGGCTAATTTTTTAAAGATGTTATTTTATTTTGGTCAGAAAATTCAAAAAACAGCAGTCCATCTTTCGATAAGTGTCAATAGCCCGTTCGATTCCCTTGAGAACTTCAGTCTATGGGCCCAGGTCTGCAGTGTTTTATTCACAGAATTGCCCAGAATTTTGATTTTATGCTTGACATTTCTTCTGGGTAGTTCGATGATCGATCTAAGCTTTTCTTCAGAATTTTATAAATTTAAATTTTATATATTAAAAAAACAAGGGTTATATATTGCTTAATAACTTATTAAGTTACTAATTCTAAATTTTTTTTGGTGCTGTAGGTTTCCTTTTGAGTTAGCCGGAGCCCACTACAAAATACAAATATGCCAAAAAACTTGGACCCATTTTGGGAGTATGGGATCCCTGATGGTGGGACAAATCGTGCATATCTTTCATGCAAATTGTGTGGGGACAAGATGACAGGTGGGGTTACACGACTGAAATACCATCTTGCTAGACTCCCTGGACATGATGTTGGCATTTGTAGAGTTTCTAGTCCGGAGCTTATACGAAAAGCTCTTGAGGCAATTGAAGAAAAGGACAGAAAGAAGGAAGAGGCGGAAAGAAACAAAGCTGAACGTGCAGGTAGATCCTTTGGGATATCTTCTCATGATTTTGATGTTCAGGGTAGTGGCCCTACTGGCGCTAGTGGGAGGGGCTCCACAACTGGCACACCATCACATGCTAGTGTGAATGCGAGGTCATCATTTTTTGTTCCACGAACAGGAGCTGGAGCACAACCTGGCATAAAATCGCTTGTCAAAAAAAAGGAGAAGGAAGAAGCAGATAGAGTCATGGGGAGGTGTATTTATTGGAGCGACTTACCTCTCAGCATCACAAAAACCAATCCATTTTGGCAACCAATGTGTGATGCTATTGCTGTTGTGGGCCCAGGGTACAAAAGTGCCACATATGAGGAGTTGCGGGGGCCAATTCTTCAAGCAGAAAAAGAGGACATCAACTCTAGATTGGCGGAGTTGAAACAGACATGGGAAGTCACTGGATGCACAGTGATGTCTGATGGTTGGACAGATAGGAAGGGTAGGACCCTTCTAAATTTCTTGGTACATTGTCCTAAAGGTACCATGTTTATTAAATCGTTGGATGCATCAGAACATATCAAAGATGCAGCAACGATATGTGAGTTGTTAGATGGGTTCATTCAGGAGATTGGTGTGCAGAATGTGGTGCAAGTCGTAACAGACAATGCAGCTAATTATGTGTCTGCCGGCAGAATGCTTATGGAGAGGCATCCCACATTGTTCTGGACTCCATGTGCAGCGCATTGTCTTGATTTGTTGCTTGAGGATATGGGGAAACTCTCCTTCATCAAGGAGGCAGTTCATATGGCTAGGAGCATCCCCAAGTTTATTTATAACCATGCTATTGTTCTTAGCCTTATGAGGAGGTTCACAGGAAACAAGGAGTTGCGGCGTCCTGCCATCACACGTTTTGCCACAACCTTTATTACTCTTCAGTCTTTGCTTCGATGTCAGTACGAGTTGAAGCAAATGTTTGTGTCTAATGATTGGCGTGGTTGTAGATACAGCAGGAGACCTGATGGGAAAGCCATTGAAAAAATGGTGTACTCTGAGACATTTTGGCATGGAGTAGAAGAAGCATGTGCAGTTAGCGAACCTATAGTAAAGGTTCTTAGATTGGTGGATGGAGAGAAGCCTGCAATGCCTTATTTGTATGAGGGCATGGATAGGGCCAAGGAGGCCATTCGTTCCTATTATGCAGACAAGGGTTCTGCTGGCCTTAATAGGCAGATGATGTTATGGGATGTGATCGATAGTCGGTGGACAGGGATGCTTCATCGACCCATTCATGCAGCAGCACTCTTCCTCAACCCTGCATTTGCATACAAATGCAATTTTCGTTTTGATGGCGAGGTGATTGAAGGGCTCCATTCCTGTATTGAGAGGATGGTACCTGATTCTGAGCTTCGTCTCAAAATCAGCCGCGAGATACATAATTATCAGGATTGTGTTGGCCTATTTGGCTTTGATGATGCCATTAAGGAAAGGGCCCTCTTCATGCCACGTAAGTGACAAGTCATCACTCATTAGAAATTATAAATTTGAATTTAATTATGTTTTAACTTTTAAGTTTTTGAATTTTTTATTTCATTATTTTGTTGTAGATCTTTGGTGGCGAAGCTATGGTGCAAGGGTACCAAATTTGCAAAATTTGGCTATACGAATCTTGAGTCAAACATGTAGCTCTTCAGGGTGTGAGCGCAATTGGAGTGTATTTGAGAAAATACACGCCAAAAAGCGCAACAGGTATAACTTTGAACTCAAGCCTTCAGTTGAGCAATTACACTTATTGTAATTTTTAATTTTTAATTTATGACCTTCAAGTGTCAAGACTCAAGAGTCAAGAGTCAAGACTCATTACTTTTTTTGACACTCTTACAGGTTGGAGTTCGCACGCCTCAACAATTTGGTGTATGTGCATTACAACATCCGACTTCGAGTGAGGCAAATAGAATCACCAGTGGATCCAGATGCCATTTCCTTAGACAATATTGATGTATTGTCTCCGTGGAGGGTGGAGTCTCAGGAGCCCATATTGGAGGAGTCACCTTCATGGTTGGAGGAGCCAGTGGCAGATGATCCATTAGAGCAGGGGCAGCAAGAGGAGGACTCGGAGTCAGAGGAGCAGCAGCACTTAGAGGAGGAGCAGGAGGAGCTGGAGGAGGACACTGCGGGAGCATCAGCATCAACACCATCTGCTATAGATATAGGAGAGCATAGCTCCATGCCTATCACTCATTATTTGACATTAGGTGCAGAGGCAGTGTCAGGGCCTTCTACTACTAGGGGCAGGCCTGACAAACAGCCCATCATGTTTTCCCGTAAAAGGGGGAGAGGGCAGTAGATAGATAGCTGCTAGTTTTATTTGTTATGCTACATGTAACTCATGATGATGAGATACTTTTATTATTATATGTGATGTTATTTTGTATTGGTTCTCCACATTTGAGTCCTTGAATGGACAATTATCAGGGATTAGCACGATTTGGTATCGCCTTTGATATATCATTTCTATTTGACATCATATATATCAGTGTTTTCTTCATATTTATGTGCCAATGTGTTTAGTTCATGTTGTTATTGCTTTATATGTTTAGAAATCTGAAAAAAAATGAATATATTATGCATTTTTTATGCTTGCCGATATTTGCCGATATTTTCGCCGATATTTCCGATAAGATATTTTCCGGACCCTCGCCGATATTTTCCCGATACCGATATTATCAACACTGGTATTTACTGCCCCTAAGCTACAACTCTGATCACTCACTCAATTTCCTCAGCAAACCCTGCCCCAAAAAATCGAGTTCTTGATCTCTCTCGGTGTGTTCTCCAACTGACCCTCAAGCCTACTCTTATACTTTTCTCATTGGTCCATCAACAGCCGAGATTAAATCTCTAATTGACGGAAAATATTAGATTTGGCTTGATCGATGACTTTTGGACCATTCTAACCCAGTTTTATATTAATACTCATTAATATTTTATTTTTCCTAAGTTTAGACTTAAGAACTACATTATAAATATTTTTTATTTTAATATCTCCCAAACCAGTTAGATTCTGCCCAAACCATTTTTGGATCTTGGAGATCTCATGTGTTTTAGCCTCTCCACCAATTTTCATGGCTAGAGCACATCCGATGCCACCCCAAATCAACACTCCCTCTTAGCGAGGACTGTGCACTAGTAATACTCCACACTGAGCATCACCCTGATTATCCAGCATCGATCCCTGTGTTGATGCCTCAACTGACCTCTACTAACCTATGCATTGTTGTAACAACTCCCTGCATCTCGCACTGTTGCACACCTCTCTGTGCCATCTTGCACGGGTGCAACACTCTCGTGCCTCTCGCACTATTACAGCCTGCTAGCCTCGCACTGTCCCGGGACTCCTGCACTGTAGCGCTCTCTGCCACTCCATCCGCATCCGTTTCTACCGACATCCACCAGTCCTGCTACTCCTCTTCGGGGCTCCCGTAGCAAGGTATAATCCAAGAGGTTGGGTACCTCAAGGATCCTGCCCCTCATCACCTGTAGTCCTCCTGACTACAGCTCGATGTCTCCCCACTTCTTATCAAGTAGCACATGAGCACTCATGGCACAATCGTCATCTGTCTCCACTTCTTTCTCCGCCCTCGCTGACGCTGCCTTGGTCTCAGAAGCCTCTCCCTTACTCTTCCTCCTCGGACACTGGTTCGCATAGTGACCCAGGTCCCCACAATGGAAGCATTTGACCTTGGAGAGGTCCTTCATCTTTCTCTTCTCCTGCCTTCTCGCAAATGTGAAAGTCGCATCTTCTTCTTCCTCCTCCTTGATTCTCACCCCTTTTCCGCTACTCCCCGCCTTGGTCACCCGTCTAATCTCTTCTTGACGAAGAGCCGCCCACAATTCCTCCCAATCTGGAAGGCTTGACCTGCCCAATATGCTCTGGACAAATACCTCCCAATCCTTTGAGACTGCGTTCAATGCGGTCCTCACCATCAATTCCTAATCCGACGTGGCCCCTATGGAAGTTAGCTGATCATGGATCTCCTTCAATCCATCGAGGAAGACATATATCTACTCTCCCTTCTGCATCTGGTATGACCGTACTTGATTTTCAAGTAACATCTTCCTCTACACGGAAGTATGCTGGTACAATTTCTTCAGGGCCTCCCACATCTCATTTGTCGTGTCCTTCTTGGCAATATGCGGCACCACATGATCCTTGACCCCATCAAGGATGATGCACTTTGCCCTAGCCATTGCCTCCTCGTACTTCTCATTTTCAGTTGGGTCAACCGAGATCGCTATCGTTTTCAAGGCGAAGTGCTTGATGCGATACTTGTCTAGAATGGACAAGATCCTGGCCTTCCAGACTACAAAGTTGGAAGCTCCGTCCAGTCTATCCTGATCTCTCAGCCCATTCACTGCCATCTTGTTGCTCTTCTTCCGACTCCTCTCAGTCTCTTTACTTCTCTCTTGGAAGTCCTTGGTTCGACTCCCTCTGAGTCTCGATTTCCTTTATGGAAATCCCTCCTCCTTGGTCTTTCCCTGTGAGATATTGTTCTGACCACAATACCCCACCAGCTTCGCCAAGCGTTAGCCTCTCTCGCCAAGCGTCAGCCTCTTTGGGCTCTGCATCAACTTCTAGAGCCTTTGCATCAACCCCTGGACCCTCTGCGTCTCACACGCTGGCCCTCTCTGGCCCTGCGCAGCTCCTAGCTGCCTCTGCGTGCCCTCTAGCTGGCTCTACGTCCCTCTCTCGACTCTGCGCCGATCCTCCTGGTACTAACTCTGTCTCTCTGCTATGTATTCACTGCCCCTCAGCTGCAACTCCGATCACTCACTCAATTTCCTCAGCAAACCCTGCCCTAGAAAATCGAGTTCTTGATCTTACTCTGTGTGTTCTCCAACTGACCCTCAAGCCTCCTCTTATACTTTTCTCATTGGTCCATCAACAGCCGAGATTAAATCTCTAATTAACAAAAAAGATTGGATTTGGCTTGATCCATGACTTTTGGACCATTCTAACCCAGTTTTATATTAATACCCATTAATATTTTATTCCACCAAACAACCATCTCTTTTTACTAAATTCTGCAATTGTCCTTAATTTTTATTATTCAAAAAGCCCTAAGAATAGAAAAATATATATATAAAATAATATATAGATGGCTCAGGGAGCAGAGATCAAATGGCTCAATGTATTAACTACACTGGTGGTTTCACAAAAAGAAACCCTAGAAGAGAAATGATAATTGAAAAAACCCTAGATCACGTGCAAGTTTCTTCCAAGTCTCTTACAAGGAGCTAAAACCCTTCTAAAGTGCCATATTATCACATTGAGCTTCCCTTAGGAAGTCCTACCACATCACCTAGTACCTCAAACACTAGAACGTAAGTTAAAGATTACTGTTTATCTACTAGGACTCCTCACATCATGAAAATTCCATAGAGCACAGAGGCACTAGTTGTTGTGACTGTGGGAAATCATCCCATTGTTATCACTTAGTTTACCTCTTTGACCCATAGTTTTTCCCTCCCTAGGGCCTGCTAGATTTTGGTAACACAGCCTACAACATAAAAGAAAATGGCTTGCCACATACAAGGAGAAGATAACAATAGCAAATCTAAATGAGATTGAGAAGCGAATGAAGGTGAGAAGAGGACAAGGAAGGACAGGTGGCAAAGGTCAACTAGTGGAGGAAAGAGAGATCAAATTTAGTGAAACCAGGACCAAAAAACTGAACCAAATATGCAAGAGGGGACAACAACAGAGATGAAACTGAACCAAATATGCAAGAGGGGACAACAATAGAGATGAACGACTAAAGCCAAGAAGTAAGAGGTGGCAACATTATTTGAGATAGCAAATGAAAGATGCGAGAATTGACTATCTTAGCATTGAACTCGAAATGCAATAGACGAGTGAAAGAAAGCATTGGAGCAATAGTTAGAGATGTGATCCCATTGGAGCAATAGTTAGAGATGTGATCCCATAGTTGCAGTCTATCGGATGCGACAACCAAAGACCAAATTCCTTAATAGGCAATGGAGAGGCACGGTCATTGGTCCCATCTAAGAAGGAGCCATCTCAAGTCGGGCCCTACCTGAGAAAACGACCTAGAGAGACCAATTAGGGGTGATGTAGCCAAGGAAAGGGGAAAGAAAAAAAAAATAGAGGATATGGGAAAAAGGGTTCATTATTAAAAGTAAGAATGGGGGTGCTATTATTTTTTTTGAGAAAACCTCACCACATAAGGCCTAGGTTTCTCTCACAATGGTCCCAACCAAAAGCATAGCATCGCTCAACTTGGAAGAGCATATTAATTGTGGAAACCTTATGAGGTTAGTCTAATCCACAAGCCACTAGAGAAAGGTTAGTACTAGAAAGAAAGGATTTCATTCAGCATTCGATGGGTCAGGAAAAGAGAAGAATAGTATGTGAAAGAAAGCATCATGCAACATTCCTATCTCTTACGGTCGTATGCGAACATCACGAGGTGGATCTACGATGACTAATGATTTATGGGAGCCCTTGTTGAGTAGCCCTATAAAGGTTATCACTTATTGTACTTTTCCCCTCACTTTCCCATTATCTCAATGGAATATTTGTTTCCCAAATCAACCATATCCATGTGTATGCACACCTCTATGGCTATAACCATCATTCTTCATGGAAGTCTCAAATTTTGTGATGCATTATAGATCCCTAATGCACTGACCCACATCCTCCAAGGATGTGGAAAAATATCTTGCGACCTCCAACTCAAAAGTAATCAAATCCAAGTCAAGGCACTCTTAACGCCCCCCTTAATGTCCCATTTGCATCTTTTAGGTACCTTCAAAACGAGATGACTTCCCCTGGTGCAGGAATGAGGTTAAAAGAGGTAACATGGAAAATGTGTTAGCAAGAAAGATGTAAAAGCAAGTCAAGGACACATCATAGACTAAGGGCAACTAATTTGCAAGAAATTTCAAGCCTTAAACCACACAAAAAGCAGGCAAATGGATCCAGACAAGGAGTTTCCTCTGCCCTTCTACCCATTGGACCATGTAGAGGTCAATTTGGAGGAATGTTGAGGCAAAACCGAAGGTCATTTATGTCTCCAAGCAATCCAAGGGACATTTCGAGTCAAAATGAAGCAAGGAGCCTAAAAGCACGGTTTGAATCATCTTTGCACCAAGCAAAGGGAGGTTGTCCACATTATATTGGCAGTTGGAAAGCACAACGTCCTCATTCAAGCAACATTGTGCAAACAAAGTGGAATTTTTTACTTCCTAAACACTCAAGTTAATTTTTCAAGTAATGTCAAGCTATTCTTTTTGGAACGTTGTACCCTTAAGTCAATTTAGACCTCCTTTTGTCAAATCTAACCTCTAATTGGTGGGATGTCTCACCTATTTTCAGTTTTAGGTAATGTAATGAAATGACTTGTTGTTTGACTTAATCATCAAGCATATTGGGGATGAAAAGTCACTTGTTTTTTCAATCAAAAGGAGGAAAGATGTTGAGATCCTAATCTATAAATAGAGAAATCTCCCTCAGTTTGCAGATCATTGTGAATTGATGAAATAGGTTTCCATAATGTGAAACATTTTCATGAAAACTTTGGTGTTCATCATGAATTATATTTCTTGGTTTGGATCTGTGGATAACTAAAGAATACTACAAAAACTAACAAGATCAACCCATTTGAAAGGAAGCTTGGTCACTTGCTAAGGGATGTCTAGGGTTTTACTTGGACATCTCTCTTGTTGATGTAAGGTAGAGTTTGTTTCTTCTTGTTGGGCCATGCCCTAGCACTCCTCACCAAGGGATTCGGTTTATTTTGCATCATAGTTGATCTATTTGTTGAAGGAATTTCCCTAAGTATAATCCTTTCAAGTAGGGCTTGGTTTCAGAACTTGTTCTTGATTAGGCACGAGCTCATTTAACTTATGGGGTTCCACCTCCGGCCATAATCCACAATCATTGATCAACCAACTCAAGAGGGGCATCGATTTGACCCCATAGCCCTAGTGGAAATAAGGCACACTCTTTATTCCACCAAACAACCATCTCTTTTTACTAAATTATGCAATTGTCCTTAATTTTTATTATTCAAAATGCCCTAAGAATAGAAAAATATATACATAAAATAATATATAGATGGCTTAGGGAGTACAAATCAAATGGCTTAATGTATCAACTACACTGGTGTTTCACAAAAAGAAACCCTAGAGGAGAAACGATAATTCAAAAAACCCTAGATCACATGCACGTTACTTCTAGGTCTCTTATAGGGGGCTAAAACCCTTTTGAAGTGACATATTATCATATTGAGCTTCCCTTAGGAAGTCCTACCTCATCACCTAGTACCTCAAACCCTACAAGATCAGTTAAAGATGATTGTTTGTCTACTGAGACACCTCAGATCATCAAAAGTCCATAAAGCGCAGGGGACACTAGTAGTTGTGATTGTGGGACATCATCCCGTTATTATCACTTAGTTTACCTCTTTGACCCAAGCCTTTCCCTCCCTAGGGCCTGCTATATTTTGGTAACACAACCTACAAAATAAAAGTAAATGGCTTGCCACATACAAGGAGACGATAACAATAGCAAATCTCAATGAGGTTGAGAAGCGAGTGAAGGTGAGAAGAGGACAAGGAAGGACAAGTCGCAAACGTAGAGATCAACTAGTGGAGGAAAGAGAGATCAAATTTACTGAAGCCAGGACCAAAAAACTGAACCAAATACGAAAGAGGGGACAACAATAGAGATGAACAATTGAAGCCAAGAAGTAAGAGGCGGCAACATTGTTTGAGATAGCAAATGAAAGAGGCAAGAATTGAGAACTTTGGAGCACAAATAAACAAGGAAAGATGAAGAAGTTGACAATCTTAGCGTTGAACTGGGGAATGCAATAGACGAGTGGAAGAAAGCATTGGAGCAATGGTTAGAGATGTGATCCCATAGCTGCAATGTATAGGATGCGACAACCAAGACCAAAAATTCCTTAATAGGCAATGAAGAGGCATGGTCATTGGTCCCATCTAAGAAGAAGCCATCTCAAGTCGGGCCCTCCCTGAGAAAACTACCTAGAGAGACCCATTAGTGGTGATGTAGCCAAGGAAGGGGGAAAGCAAAAAAAACAGAGCGAGAGGATATAGGAAATGGGTTCATTATTAAAAGTAAGAATGGGGCTGCTATTATTTTTTTGAGAAAACCTCACCACATAAGGCCTAGATTTCTCTCACAATCGTCCCTCCGAAAAGGAGAGAATCGCTCAACTTGGATGAGCATATTAATTATGGAAACCTTATGATGCTAGTCTAATCCACAAGCCACCAGAGAAAGGTTAGTAATAGAAGGAAAGGATTTCATTCAGCATTTGATGTGTCAGGAAAAGAGAAGAATAGTATGCGAAAGAAACCATCATGCAACATTCTTATCTCTTACGATGATATGCGAACGTCACAAGGTGCATCTACTATGACTGATGATTTATGGGAGCCCTTGTTGAGTAGCCCTATAAAGGTGATCAATCATTGTACTTTCCCCTCACTTTCCCATTATCTCAATGCAATCTTGGTTCCCCAAATCAACCATATCCATACGTATGCACACCTCTTTGGCTATGACCAACATTCTTCATGGAAGTCTCAAAGTTTGCGATGCATTAGAGATCCCTAATGAAGTGACCCACATCCTCCAAGGCAGTGGAAAAATATCTTGTGCCCTCCAACTCAAGAGTAATCAAATCCAAGTCAAGGCACTCTTAATGCCCCCTTTAATGTCACATTTGCCTCTTTTAGGTCAATTCAGACCTCCTTTTGTCAAATCTAACCTCTAATTGGTGGGATGTCTCACCTATTTTCAGTTTTAGGTAATGTAATGAAATAACTTGTAGTTTGACTTAATCGTCAAGCATATTGTGGATGAAAAGTCACATGTTTTTTCAATCAAAAGGAGGAAAGATGTTGAGAACCTAACCTATAAATAGAGAAATCTCCCTCGTTTGTAGATCATTGTGAATTGATGAAATCGGTTTTCCATAAGGTGAAACATTTTCAAGAAATATTTGGTGTTCATCATGAATTATATTTCTTGGTTTGTATATGTGTATAACAAAAGAATACTACAAAAACTAACTAGATCAACCCATTTGAAAGGAAGCTTGGTAACTTGGTAAGGGAAGTCTAGGGTTTTGCTCGCACATCTCTCTTGTTTATGTAAGGTAGAGTTTGTTTCTTCTTATTGGGCCATGCCCTAGTGCTCCTCACCAAGGGATTCAATTTATTTTGCATCATAGTTGATCTACTTGTTGAAGGATTTTCCTAAGTATAATCCTTTCTAGTAGGGCTCGGTTTCAAAACTTGTTCTTGATTAGGCGCGAGCTCATTTAACTTATGGGGTTCCACCTCCAGCCATAATCCACAATCATTGATCAACCAACTCAAGAGGGGCATCGATTTGACCCCATAGACCTAGTGGGAATAAGACACACTCCTTATTCCACCAAACAACCATCTCCTTTTAATAAATTCTGCAATTGTCCTTAATTTTTATTATTCAAAATGCCCTAAGAATAGAAAAATATATACATAAAATAATATATAGATAGCTCAGGGAGCAGAGATCAAATGGCTCAATGTATCAACTACACTGGTGGTTTCACAAAAAGAAACCCTAGAAGAGAAACGATAATTCACAAAACCCTAGATCACGTGCAAGTTTCTTCTAGGTCTCTTATAGGGAGCTAAAACCCTTCTGAAGTGTGATATTATCACATTGAGTTTCCCTTCGGAAGTCCTACCTCATCACCTAGTACCTCAAACCCTAGAAAATCAGTTTGTTTATCTACTAGGACTTCTCACATCATCAAAAGTTCATAGAGAGCAAGGGACACTAGTTGTTGTGACTGTGGGACATCGTCCCATTGTTATCACTTAGTTCACCTCTTTGACCCATAGCCTTTCTCTCCCTAGGGCCAGCTAGATTTTGGTAACACAAACTACAACATAAAAGTAAATCGCTTGCCACATACAAGGAGACGATAACAATAGCAAATCTCAATGAGGTTGAGAAGCGAGTGAAGGTGGGAAGAGGACAAGGAAGGACAGGTGGCAAAGGTAGAGATCAACTAGTGGAGGAAAGAGAGATCAAATTTATTGAAGCCAGGACCAAAATATTGAACCAAATACGCAAGAGGGGACAACAATAGAGATGCACAATTGAAGCCAAGAAGTAAGAGGTGGCAACATTGTTTGGGATAGCAAATGAAAGAGGTGAGAATTGAGAACTCTAAAGCACAAATAAAGAAGGAAAGATGAAAAAGTTGACAATCTTAGCGTTGAACTAGGGAATGCGATAGATAGTGGAAGAAAGCATTGGAGCAATGGTTAGAGATGTGATCCCATAGCTGCAGTCTATAGGAGGCAACAACCAAAACCAAATTCCTTAATAGGAAATGGAGAGGCACGGTGACTGTTCCCATCTAAGAAGAAGCCATCTCAAGTCGGGCCCTACTTGAGAAAATGACCTAGAGAGACCCATTAGTGGTGATGTATCCAAGGAAAGGGGAAAGCAAAAAAAATGAAGAGAGAGAGGATCTAGGAAACACGGTTCATTATTAAAAGTTAGAATGGGGGTGCTATTATTTTTTTGAGAAAAGCTCATCACATAAGGCCTAGGTTTCTCTCACAATGGTCCCTCCCAAAACAAGAGCATCGCTCAACTTGGAAGAGCATATTAATTATGGAAACCTTATGAGGCTAGTCTAATCCACAAGCCACTAGAGAAAGTTTAGTACTAGAAGAAAAGGATTTCATTCAACATTCAATGGGTCAAGAAAAGAGAAGAATAGTATGCGAAAGAAAGCATCATGCAACATTCTTATCTCTTACCGTGATATGCGAACATCAGGAGGTGGATCTACTATGACTCATGATTTATGGGAGCACTTGTTGAGTAGCCCTATAAAGGTGATCACTTATTGTACTTTTCCCCTCACTTTCCCATTATCTCAATGGAATCTTTGTTCCCCAAATCAAGCATATCCATATGTATGCACACCTCTTTGGCTATGACCATCATTATTCATGGAAGTCTCAAAGTTTGTGATGCATTAGAGATCCCTAATGCAGTGACCCACATCCACCAAGGCAGTGGAAAAATATCTTGTGACCTCCAACTCAAGAGTAATCAAATCCAAGTCAAGGCACTCTTAAATCCCCCATTAATGTCCCATTTGCCTCTTTTAGGTACCTTCAAAATGAGGTGACTTCCTCTGGTGCAGGAATGAGGTTAAAAGAGGTAACATGGAAAATGTGTTGGGTAAGCAAGATGTAAAAGCAAGTCAATGACACATCATAGACTAAGTGCAACTAATGTGCAAGAAAGTTCAAGCCTTAAACCACAAAAGAAGAAAGAAAATGGATCCAGACAAGGGGTTTCCTCTACCCTTTCTACCCATTGGACTATGTAGAGGTCAATTTGGAGGAATGTTGAGGCAAAACAGAAGGTCATTTAAGTCTCCAAGCAATCCAAGGGACATTTCGAGTCAAAACCAAGCAACGAGCCTAAAAGCATGATTTGAATCATCTTTGCACCAAGCAGAGGGAGGTTGTCCACATTATACTAGCCGTTGGAAAGCACAATGTCCTTATTTAAGCAACATTGTGATAACAAAGAGGAATTTTTTACTTCCTAACCACTCAAGTTAATTTTTCAAGCAATTTCAAGCTATTCTTGATGGAAAGTTGTACCCTTAGGTGAATTCAGACCTCCTTTTGTCAAATCTAACCTCTAATTGGTGGGATGTCTCACCTATTTTTAGTTTTAGGTAATGTAATGAAATAACTTGTAGTTTGACTTAATCATCAAGCATATTGTGGATGAAAAGTCACTTGTTTTTTCAATCAAAAGGAGGAAAGATGTTGAGATCATAAATATAAATTGAGAAATCTCCCTCGTTTGCAGATCATTGTGAATTGTTGAAATCGGTTTTCCATAATGTGAAACATTTTCATGAAATCTTTCGTGTTCGTCATGAATTATATTTCTTGGTTGATTTCTCATATTTCTTAAGGGGATTTGTGGATAACTAAAGAATACTACAAAAACTAACTAGATCAACCCATTTGAAAGGAAGCTTGGTCACTTGCTTAGGAATGTCTAGGGTTTTACTCGCACATCTCTCTTGTTGATGTAAGGTAGAGTTTTTTCTTCCTTTTGGGCCATGCCCTAGTGCTCCTCACCAAGGGATTCAGTTTATTTTGCATCATAGTTGATCTATTTGTTGAATGATTTTCCCCAAGTATAATCCTTTCTAATAGGGCTTGGTTTCAAAACTTGTTCTTGATTAGGCGCGAGCTCATTTAACTTATGGGGTTCCGCCTTTCTTAAGGGGATTTGTGGATAACTAAAGAATACTACAAAAAACTAACTAGATCAACCCATTTGAAAGGAAGCTTGGTCACTTGCTTAGGAATGTCTAGGGTTTTACTCACACATCTCTCTTGTTGATGTAAGGTAGAGTTTGTTTCTTCTTGTTGGGCCATGCCCTAGTGCTCCTCACCAAGGGAATCGGTTTATTTTGCATCATAGTTGATCTATTTGTTGAATGATTTTCCCTAAGTATAATCCTTTCTAATAGGGCTTGGTTTCAAAACTTGTTCTTGATTAGGCGCGAGCTCATTTAACTTATGGGGTTCCACCTCCAGCCATAATCCACAATGTACGCACACCTTTTTGGCTGACCATCATTCTTCATGGAAGTCTCGAAGTTTGTGATGCATTAGAGATCCCTAATGCAGTGAAGCACATCCTCCAAGGCAGTGGAAAAATATCTTGTGACCTCCAACTCAAGAGTAATCAAATCCAAGTCAAGGCACTCTTAACGCCCCCTTTAATGTCCCATTTGCAGCTTTTAGGTACCTTCAAAACGAGGCGACTTCCCCTAGTGCAGGAATGAGGCTAAAAGAGGTAACAAAAGAGGTAACATGGAAAATGTGTTGAGTAAGCGAGATGTAAAAGCAAGTCAAGGACACATCATAGACTAAGGGCAACTAATGTGCAAGAAAGTTCAAGCCTTAAACCACACTAAAAGCAGGCAAATGGATCCAGACAAGGAGTTTCCTCTGCCCTTTCTACCCATCGGACCATGTAGAGGTCAATTTGGAAGAATGTTGAGGCAAACAGAAGGTCATTTATGTCTCCAACCAATTCAAGGGACATTTTGAGTCAAAATGAAGCAAGGAGCGTAAAAGCATGTTTTGAATCATCTTTGCACCAAGCAAATGGAGGTTGTCCACATTATACTAGCCGTTGCAAAGCACAACCTCCTCATTCAAGCAACTTCGTGCAAACAAAGTGGAATTTTTTACTTCCTAACCACTCAAGTTAATTTTTCCAGCAATGTAAGCTATTCTTGATGGAACATTGTACCCATTTTTCAAGCAATGTCAAGCTATTCTTGATGGAAGATTGTACCCTTAGGTCAATTCAAACCTCCTTTTGTCAAATCTAACCTCTAGTTGGTGGGATGTCTCACCCATTTTCAGTTTTAGGTAATGTAATGAGATAACTTGTAGTTTGACTTAATCGTCAAGCATATTGTGGAATTAAAGTCACTTGTTTTTTCAATCAAGAGGAGGAAAGATGTTGAGATTGTAACCTATCTATAAATAGAGAAATCTCCCTCGTTTGCATATCATTATGAATTGATGAAATCGGTTTTCCACAATGTGAAATATTTTCATGAAATCTTTGGTATTTATCATGAATTATATTTCTTGGTTTGGATTTGTGGATAACTAAAGAATACTAAAAAACTAGCTAGATCAACCCATTTGAAAGGAAGCTTGGTCACTTGCTAAGGAATGTTTAGGGTTTTACTCGCACATCTCTCTTATTGATGTAAAGTAGAGTTTGTTTCTTCTTGTTGGGTCATGCCCTAGTGCTCCTCACCAAGGGATTCGGTTTATTTTGCATCATAGTTGATATATTTGTTGACTGATTTTCCTAAGTATAGTCCTTTCTAGTAGAGCTTCGTTTCAAAACTTGTTCTTGATTAGGCGCGAGCTCATTTAACTTATGGGGTTCCACCTCCAGCCATAATCCACAATCGTTGATCAACCAACTCGAGGGGCATTTATTTGACCCCATAGACCTAGTGGAAATAAGGCACACTCCTTATTCCACCAAACAACCATCTCTTTTTACTAAATTTTGCAACTGCCCTTAATTTTTATTATTCAAAATGCCCTAGGAATAGAAAAATATATACATAAATTAATATATAGATGGCTTAGGGAGCAGAGATCAACTGGCTCAATGTATCAACTACACCGGTGGTTTCACAAAAAGAAACACTAGAAGACAAACGATAATTCACAAAACCATAGATCACGTGCAAGTTTCTTCTAGGTCTCTTATAGGGAGCTAAAACCCTTCTGAAGTGACATATTACCATATTGAGCTTCCCTTAGGAAGTCTTACCTCATCACCTAGTACCTCAAACCCTATAAGATCAGTTAAAGATGATTGTTTGTCTACTGGGACACCTCAGATCATCAAAAGTCCATAAAGCGCAGGGAACACTAGTTGTTGTGACTGTGGGACATCATCCCGTTATTATCACTTAGTTTACCTCTTTGACCCATAGCCTTTCCCTCCCTAGGGCCTACTATATCTTGGTAACACAGCCTACAACATAAAAGTAAATGGCTTGCCACAAACAAGGAGATGATAACAATAGCCAATCTCAATGAGGTTGAGAAGCGAGTGAAGGTGAGAAGAGGACAAGGAAGTAGAGGTGGGAAAGGTAGAGATCAACTAGCAGAGGAAAGAGATATCAAATTTACTGAAGCCAGGACCAAAAAACTGAACCAAATACGGAAGAGGGGACAATAATAGACATGAAAAATTGAAGCCAAGAAGTAAGAGGTGGCAACATTATTTGAGATAGCAAATGAAAGAAGCAAGAATTGAGAACTCTGGAGCACAAATAAAGAAGGACAGATGAAAAAGTTGACAATCCTAGTGTCGAAATGGGGAATGGAATAGACGAGTAGAAGAAAGCATTGGAGCAATGGTTAGAGATGTGATCCCATAGCTGCAATCTATAGGATGCGACAACTAAGACCAAATTCCTTAATAGGCAATGGAGAGGCACGGTCATTGGTCCCATCTAAGAAGAAGCCATCTCAATTCGGGCCCTACCTAAGAAAACAACCTAGAGAGACCCATTAGTGGTGATGTAGCCAAGGAAAGGGGAAAGCAAAAAAAACAAAGCGAGAGGATATAGGAAAAATATCTTGCAACCTCCAACTCAAGAGTAATCAAATCCCAAGTCAAGGCACTCTTAACGCCCCCTTAATGTCCCATTTGCATCTTTTAGGTACCTTCAAAACAAGGTGACTTCCCTTGGTGCAGGAATAAGGTTAAAAGAGGTAACATGGAAAATGTGTTGAGCAAGAAAGATGTAAAAGCAAGTCGAGGACACATCATAGACTAAGGGCAACTAATGTGCAAGAAATTTCAAGCCTTAAAACACACAAAAAGTAGGCAAATGGATCCAAACAAGGAGTTTCCTCTGCCCTTTCTACCCATTGGACCATGTAGAGGTCAATTTGGAGGAATGTTGAGGCAGAACAGAAGGTCATTTAAGTCTCCAAGCAATCCAAGGGACATTTCTAGTCAAAATGAAGCAAGGAGCCTAAAAGCATGGTTCGAATCATCTTTGCACCAAGAAAAGGGAGGTTTTCCACATTATACTAGCCGTTGGAAAGCACAATTTCCTCATTCAAGCAACATTGTGGAAACAAAGTGGAATTTTTAACTTCCTAACCACTCAATTTAATATTTCAAGCAATGCCAAGCTATTCTTGATGGAACGTTGTACCCTTAGGTCAATTCAGACCTCCTTTTGTCAAATCTAACCTCTAATTGGTGGGATGTCTCACCTATTTTCAGTTTTAGGTAATGTAATGAAATAACTTGTAGTTTGACTTAATCGTCAAGCATATTGTGGATGAAAAGACACTGGTATTTTCAATCAAAAGGAGGAAAGATGTTGAGATCCTAACTTATAAATACAAAAATCTCCCTCGTTTGCAAATCATTGTGAATTGTTGAAATTGGTTTTCCATAATGTGAAACATTTTCATGAAATCTTTGGTGTTCATCATGAATTATATTTCTTGGTTGATTTCACATATTTCTTAAGGGGATTTGTGGATAACTAAAGAATACTACATGTTGAAACATGTATCTTTTTGTTTCATTCAAAAAATCACTTGGAAAATATTTTGAAAAAAGATAAAGCAAGAGGGAAATGTAATAAATTGTATATCTGAATCAAAACACAAAAGAAACAAAGTGATATACGAGATTCGCAAAAGAAACAAGTATTAAAGTGTTAAAGCCGGACCCAAAATACTATAAGTTGTGTTTTATAAAGTTCGACAGGTCCACAATGATATGTATGATTGGTTCCACTGATAGTGCTGATTGCGATTTGCGATCGCGGGCCAGACCCGAAATATATATGTTTTATTGTAAAGTCCTGGCAAGTTGCTATATATCAAAAGCCCTTCATATATATTTTGTTTACGCAGTTTTATATGTATTTCTATTATAAAGGATTATAATAGAAAGGTCAGACCCAAAGCGTATATATATTATGATTTATAAGCCCTGGCGGGTCCGCGAGGCATACGAAAAGGAAAATTTCAAGCTACAAGCAGGTTTTTAGGCAGAGCAAAAATGTTAAATGGTTTTTATTGGAGCTCACCTGATCCCACTTATCATTCGACATGTAGCAGCCAGGTGGAGAGAGAAAACCGCCCATTTCAGGCGGGTATTCTCTGGGCTTATGTCCCACCCGAAATCTTTATAGACCGTCTGATCCGAAAAGTGCAGATCTACGGTGGGTATATATCGTCGGAAAAGGTATGCCTTAATAGTTGTGCGGAGCCCGTATTAAAGTGAAAAAAGCATGTTTTATGGCATATTTTCATTATAAAAGGTATATAATGGAAAAGCGCAAATATGAAGGATTTATGCATAAGTCCAACACTACCATAGTTATGCGACTTAAGGGTGCGTAAAGTTAAGTTTGCAGTGATATATCGGGCCGATTGTGATTTGCGATGGAAGTCAACGGAGCGCTGAGTGGACGGATTTGACAGGTTTATAAAGCAAGATTAACTCTTTTAAGTCCCATATTAATCAAAAGTTCGTGTTAATTTCGTTGTGTAAAGTGGAAAATCAGGGTTAGAGCCGACTCTGAAGAGGAAGACAGACGGGTATGTTTTCTTTGTGTTTTGGCCAATCAAAATGCCAATGTAAGCTCAAGATTACACAAGCTAAACGCATTTCATTATGGCTAAACGAATTAAGCATCATTAGGGCATTTACAAAAGCAGATTAACAAAGCAAGCCAGCAGTTATCGTCTCCTTCTGAATTCAGTTATGTTCTTGTTATTTCATGTACTTTGAGGTGTCTTTTACCCTTTGTAAAATCCTGTAATAGTTTTTACTTCATATATTTAAAGAAGCAGTTAAATAATTTGGGGTAGTTTCAGAGATCAACAACTGTTCCACAATGTATAAAAAGAGGAAAATTTACTAAGCGTTGGAACTTTGGAGAACCCAGAGACTAGGCCACTGTATTCCTGATATCATCGTTGGTTAATGAAAGAATCAGAAGTTTCTATGAGTTGTTGAGTATGAATTTGTAATCTTCTCTGTCATGTGTCATGTTATGTTTTCTTCTTTCAAGTATAGTAATGAAGTTGCAAATGAGTTGTTGAGTATGAATTTGTAATCTTCTCTGTCATGTGTCATGTTATGTTTTCTTCTTTCAAGTATAGTAATGAAGTTGCAAGTCTTTATTTGCTTATGTAGATAAAGTTAAAATTCCTTAAAAGAGCGCTCCTATACTTGAAGTTTCCACCTTCCTTTCTAAGTTATAGATAATAGTTTTTGCGAAAGACAAGCATATTATCTTTAACTTCTCCAAGAGTCACAGATAGTAGTTTCTATGTTAAGCAGCATATTGTGTATGATTCAATTCTCATTTTCATAATTCTTCTAAGTTACATATAGTAGTTTCTGTGAAAAACCAGCATATTATCTTTAACTTCTCCTTCAAGTTTTTTTCACTCATCATTAATATCTAGCAACAAATGGCATTCTGAAATGTTCTGGTCATACATGTATTAAGGGTTAAAGACCAAGTTTTCCAGGTCCTTCATTGAGAACACAACAAACAATAAGTGACAGTAAATAATATTTATTAATGTCTTAAGCACAATTTCTCTACAGCCAGGAAATTGATTTCTTAAGGTACAACACTCAGAAACTAACTAGATCAACCCATTTGAAAGGATCTACTATGACTGATGATTTATGGGAGCCCTTGTTGAGTAGCCCTATAAAGGTGATCACTTATTGTACTTTTCCCCTCACTTTCCCATTATCTCAATGCAATCTTTGTTCCCCAAATCAACCATATCCATATGTATGCAAACCTCTTTGGCTATGACCATCATTCTTCATGGAAGTCTCAAAGTTTGTGATGCATTAGAGATCCCTAATGCACTAACCCACGTCCTCAAGGCAGTGGAAAACCAAAGTTTGTGATGCATTAGAGATCCCTAATGCACTAACCCACGTCCTCAAGGCAGTGGAAAAATATCTTGGGACCTCCAACTCAAGAGTAATCAAATCCAAGTCAAGGCACTCTTAACGCCCCCTTTGATGTCCCATTTGCCTCTTTTAGGTACCTTCAAAGAGAGGAGACTTCTCCTGGTGCAGGAATGAAGTTAAAAGAGGTAACATGGAAAATGTGTTGAGTAAGCAAGATGTAAAAGCAAGTCAAGGACACATCAAAGACTAAGGGCAACTAATGTGCAAGAAATTTCAAGCCTTAAACCACACAAAAAGTAGGCAAATGGATCCAGACAAGGAGTTTCCTCTACCCTTTCTACCCATTGGACCATGTAGAGATCAATTTGAAGGAATGTTGAGGCAAAATAGAAGGTCATTTAAGTCTCCAAACAATCCAAGGGACATTTCGAGTCAAAATCAAGCAACAAGCCTAAAAGCATGGTTTGAATCATCTTTGCACGAAGCAAATGGAGGTTGTCTACATTATACTAGTCGTTGGAAAGCACAATGTCCTCATTCAAGCAACATTGTGCAAACAAAGTGGAATTTTTTACTTCCTAAGCACTCAAGTTAATTTTTCAAGCAATGTCAAGCTATTCTTGATGGAACGTTGTACCCTTAGGTCAATTCGTACCTCCTTTTGTCAAATCTAACCTCTAATTGGTGGGATGTCTCACCTATTTTCAATTTTAAGTAATGTAATGAAATAACTTGTAGTTTGACTTAATCGTGAAGCATATTGTGGATGAAAAGTCACTTGTTTTTTCAAGCAAAAGGAGGAAAGATGTTGAGATCCTAATCTATAAATAGAGAAATCTCCCTCGTTTGCAGATCATTGTGAATTGTTGAGATCGTTTTTCCATAATGTGAAACATTTTCATGAAATCTTTGGTGTTCATCATGAATTATATTTCTTGGTTGATTTCACATATTTCTTAAGGGGATTTGTGGATAACTAAAGAATACTACAAAAACTAACTAGATCAATCCATTTGAAAGGAAGCTTTGTCACTTGCTGAGGGATGTCTAGGGTTTTACTCGCACATCTCTCTTGTTGATGTAAGGTAGAGTTTGTCTCTTCTTGTTGGGCCATGCCCTAGTGCTCCTCACCAAGGGATTCAGTTTATTTTGCATCATAGTTGATCTATTTGTTGAAGGATTTTCCTTAAGTATAATCCTTTCTAGTAGGGATTGGTTTCAAAACTTGTTCTTGATTAGGCGCGAGCTCATTTAACTTATGGGGTTCCACCATCGACCATAATCCACAACCATTGATCAACCAACTCAAGAGGGGCATTGATTTGACCCCATAGACCTAGTGGAAATAAGGCACACTCCTTGTTCCACCAAACAGCCATCTCTTTTTACTGAATTTTGCAATTGTCCTTAATTTTTATTATTCAAAAAACCCTAAGAATAGAAAAATACATACATAAAATAATATATAGATGGCTCAGGGAGCAGAGATCAAATGGCTCAATGTATCAACTACACTGGTGGTTTCACAAAAAGAAACCCTAGAAGAGAAACGATAATTCACAAAACCCTAGATCACGTGCAAGTTTCTTCTAGGTCTCTTATAGGGAGCTAAAACCCTTTTGAAGTGCCATATTATCACATTGAGCTTCCCTTAAGAAGTCCTACCTCATCACCTAGTACCTCAAACCCTAGAACATCAGTTAAAGATTATTGTTTATCTATTGGGACTCCTTGCATCATGAAAATTCCATAGAGCGTTGGGGACACTAGTTGTTGTCAGTTAAAGATTATTGTTTATCTATTGGGACTCCTCACATCATGAAAATTCCATAGAGCGTTGGGGACACTAGTTGTTGTGACTATGGGACATCGTCCCATTGTTATCACTTAGTTTACCTCTTTGACCCATAGCCTTTCCCTCCCTATGGCCTGCTAGATTGTGGTAACACAACCTACAACATAAAATTAAATGGCTTGCCACATACAAGGAGATGATAACAATAGCAAATCTCAATGAGGTTGAGAAGCGAGTGAAGGTGAGAAGAGGACAAGGAAGGACAGGTGGCAAAGGTAGGGATGAACTAGTGGAGGAAAGAGAGATCAAATTTACTGAAGCTAGGACCAAAAAACTGAACCAAATATGCAAGAGGGGACACCAATAGAGATGAACAATTGAAGCCAAGAAGTAAGAGGTGGCAACATTATTTGAGATAGCAAATGAAAGAGGTGAGAATTGAGAACTCTGGAGCACAAATAAAGAAGGAAATATGAAAAAGTTGACAATCTTAGCGTTGAACTAGGGAATGCAATAGACGAGGCGAAGAAATCATTAGAGCAATGGTTAGAGATATGATCCCATAGCTGCAGTCTATAGGATGCGACAACCAAGACCAACTTCCTTAATAGGCAATGGAGAGGCATGGTCATTGGTCCCATCTAAGAAGAAGCCATCTCAAGTCGGGCCGTACCTGAGAAAACGACCTAGAGAGACCCATTAGTGGTGATGTAGCCAAGGAAAGGGGAAAGCAAAAAAACACAGAGAGAGGATATAGGAAAAAGGGTTCATTATTAAAAGTAAGAATGGGAGTGCTATTTTTTTTTTTAGAAAACCTCACCACATAAGGCCTAGGTTTCTTTCACAATGGTCCCTCCCAAAACCAAAGCATCGCTCAACTTGGAAGAGCATATTAATTATGGAAATCTTATGAGGCTAGTCTAATCCACAAGCCACTAGAGAAAGGTTAGTACTACACGGAGTTGTCCACACGTCTACAGGAAAGTCCCCATTTGAAACTTGTTTTGGATATTTTCCACCTTCACCTTTCGATATTGCATATGAGCAGCGAGGAGGAGTGAACGAAGACATTACAGGAGATGCTTTGAGGGCTGAAAAAATTATAGAAAAGATCAGGCAGATCCATCTACAGGTATAGGAAACACTGCGGATGTAGCAGGTGAAGTATAAGGACAGGCATGATTAGCAGAGAACAGAGAAATCATTCATGGTGGGAGACAGAGTATGGCTACAGTTGAACAAGGAAAGGTTGCAGCGGCCTGGTAAGAAATCAAGGCTCTAAGGTATGGCCTCTTTGAGATACGGGAAAAGGTGGGTGATAATGCCTAATCAACTTAATTTACCACCATATATGCACATTTACTCAGTTGTAAATGTAGAGAATTTGAAACTGTATAAACCTTCCATGCTAGATCAGGAAGAGGAACAGGTCCTAAGGTCCTACCTTTTGTAGAGGATTTGGCACCAGATGCTCAAGCAGGGTTGACAGAAGATACAGTTTTGCAAAGAGGTCCAGAACTACAAGACAAGGGCAACAAGACCTTTGGCATGTTGGGTTGAAGGGACAACTCGAGGCAAATCTAAATGGCACAGTAGAGAGGTGGGGAAAAAATTTCCTCACCTCATTCAGTAAAAGCTTTTAGGGACCAAAAGCCTCCCAAAATGGGGAGATGTGATCCGAATTGGATCATTATATTGTTTGTCATCCATTTTGATGCATTTGGAGTGGAAAAAGTGGAGGAATCAACTCACGGGACCGTTTTTACCAGTGGGACCCAGTTTGGCAAAACAGGGTCTAAAACCTTCCAAGAGCATTTTGAGGCATCAAACGACGTTTTTTGGGGGGTAAAACTTTGTCGCTTAAGTGCAACACCTTTTCATGCTACTCTACACACAGAAAGCTTATGTATTATGCGTGTGTGACCTTATTTTGTCATTCTCTACTTTTCTGCTTGATTTACTTTTACATGCATGCACTAATTACAGTTAATTTTATAGATCTAGAAATTAAATAAAACTTTAATAGTGTAGAATCTCATATTTTTAATACAATATTATTAGATCAGTGGTGATGAACTGTCCAGTGGAATATACATAGCAGTTTACGGATCACTTCAAGGCCAAAACTCGATCAAATATCACGTTCTTGGACTTAAGAGTCTCGGAATTAGAAGAACGAAATACTAGAGATGATCTACAAAATGTGTCAACGGCCAAGACCTGAGAGAGACATCGTCGAACTCATGCTAGTTGCAATTTTGGATAGCTAAGTCCTCAGCCTGGTATTTTGTCTGAAACTGTTAACTGGTTGTAGTAGCACTACTCTTGTGATATAACATTAAGTTATGTAAATACATCATGATCTTAGGGGTCTTTTATCGAGTCTATAGTAAGCATGTTTTGAGAATAGGAAGTAAAAGTTGTCACAAGATCGGACTCTCCACTTTGTGGATCAATGAAAACATTGAATATCTGGTTAGCAAAGAATATTGTAAGGGTCCTAGCCCAAATTCCAACATTTTTAATATATAAAGCTCAATACTAGTTCCTTTTAAAAAAAAGAGTGGATTCATTGTTAAAGATCAACCAAATGGGGCCATAAACTGTTGAAACGACATATAAGGGTTCACTCTGCATAGAGCTAATAGAGATCCTCAAGACTAGGGTGAGAGATTTCTAAGGAGGGAACTTCCTCTGATTTTTCGACCAGAAACGACCAAGAACCACTTGGGATTGAGCTGCCTTTAGTGAGGGTCGAGCATGGGCAACATCTTTGTAAGAAAAATTCTAAGAGTAGGAAGGCTTTCCCACAGCTCCCCCCCCACCCAGTTGCTTATCTTCGAAAAGTAGGCGTTGAATGGCAGAGGGAATACCCACCCGAAGCACCAGGGAAATCTTCAAGTCACATACCAAATCTATGGAACAAACCCCAAGGAGCAACGAACGCCTAGAGAAAAGCTTGAAAAAAATCTGAACAAAAAAACCAAGGAACCAGCCAAGGGTCTCCTGGTTGTGCATGAGCAAGGAGAGACGTGGAGATCCCTTGACCTGCCACTACCCAAGCTAGGGCTTACCTGAGCAACAACGGTTCTCTTTTCTAAACGTTGGTGCATAGTTGCCAAACCAGGCCCATAAGTGCTTCTAGATTGCACAAGATCGAGATTATTGTGAGGGCACTTAATAGTGATGGCAAGAGCCACAGCGCAGTAGTCCCTCCCAGTTGCAGATCTAGTCCAGTGGGTTTTTTCGATAGTGACAGTCTGAAACCCTAGCGGCCACCATCATTCATCCCTTGGCCTCAATGAGATGACCAAACTTATGAAAAGCATCTCCCAAAGTCTTGCCAAATGTGCTCCATGACAAGCCTCCAACGAAACAATGATATTTTGGGGCATCCAACATGGCTCAAAATTCTTCAAAACCCTAATAGCAAACAAACTTGCAAAGCACAAAATTAAAACATATATTCATGTTGTAGAATATAACAATAATAATAATCAAATCTTATTAATAATCAAATAAATTATACAAATTAAACCTACTATATTATAAAACTAAGCTAAAAATAAATGTGAGTGAAAGGTCTCATGTTCAATCACCTAGCGAACTATGTGCCATTTGCTTGGGGGTAGGGACACTGCATCTAGGTGGTTATAGTATGAAGCTAACCCAATTGCAAATTCCCTTAGCATAAAATAAATATATAAATATTTTTTGTTAAAAACAATATATAAATATTAAATTTATTTTTTGATTAAAAATAATATTAAATTTAATTTTTGGTTAAAAATAATAATAAATATTAAATTGTGACTAAAATATTAATAAAATAAAATATAAAAATAGTTAATATTTATTCAATTTAGGAGGTGTACAACTCTTTCCGGAACTCGAGCCCTCGTCGAGTGCTTTCTTGGCTTGCTTTGTAAAGCCGAGGAGATTAGAACCTGGGCCAGTGTGGCATTCTAATCTGTTAACCCCATCCTTGGCCCATTGGAGTTTTATAGGATCAAGCTTTGTCAAGCGCTCTCATATTGGGTAGACCTCCCCCGGTATAACGTAGTTGAAGGAGGATGGTGGGCAGATTTGACCGGATTTGATAGGAGGAGAAGAATGATATTCATGAAGGACAAGCTCTGGGAGACAATCATAGACTTAGCCCTCTTTCGCTCTGCTCTACATAGACCTCAATCATAGACTTAGCCCTCTTTCGCTCTGCTCTACATAGTCCTCTGTTTTTAGTTGTACATATTGTTGTTGTTATGGCCTTTGGGCTTTGAATTTGTTATTGTTACCATTGCTAAATGCCAGATTTTGTACATGGATGCACAAAATGTTTTATGTAACCAACCCTATATGTAGAAAGCCTGGTTCGACACAATAGTAAAGTATCAATTGTGACGGACTGTCTGAGGTTTTCTCCCGTTCTTCTCATGGGTGCCTAATATAATATAATGTTTAATAATCTATATATGGCATTACATGATGGAAGGGAATGACTTATGATCTAGAGTCAGACGCGCTACCACTGCGCCACAGATCCATATAAAGTTTTAAATCATTAACTATTTATGAATTTTCCTCTAAATAAGAGTTTGAGACTTAAATCAACAGTATATGTAATTTAAAGGTTGGATTCAATCTCAGTTGAAGACAAAAATTGAGGAGTTTCAAGTGTAGCTGGAATCCCATATTAGTTGAAGCCCTCCTCCCACAGGCAAGCCCAGCCAGATCCATATGAACAGAAGCACATCCTTTAGAGCTAGTGGACACATGGGGAACAGTTACCACAAACCCCCTAACCACCTTCTATTTCTTTTTTATTATACCCCAAGGGGTAGTCTCCTTCCTTCGCTTACCTTCCTTACAGTCTGTATTATTTCATCTTTATTACTGTTTTGAGATCCCCGGAATGGGGTTTGATTACCTACCCTACAACCTTCAGTCCCAGGTACGCGAGTTTAGCCTAGTCGTAGGGGCCTAATGGTTTGATTACCTACCCTACAACCTTCAGCCCCAGGTACGGGCGTTTAGCCTAGTCGTAGGCACCTAATATAATATTCGTTTAATAATCTATATATGGCATTACATGAGGGAAGGGAATGATGTGCCACAATGCCAGGGTTTTATCTCAAGGTAGGAACGAGTATTAACAGCTAGGTGTCTAACGTGATCAAGGCAAAGCTGTGAGGGATGGTGGATGATTGACGCAATGGGCTTTGCGTTGGTCATCAATTTTAGTTTGGATTCGACTCTTGATCTATTTGCTAAAAATAAATTTATTCACATTATTCTATAACAAAAGAAACGTATTCACATTATTCTATAACAAAAGAGAAAATGAAGGAATGAGCCCTAAAAGAGAAAATGAAGGAATTGTAATTCTGAAACAGAGTTACAAAGGGTATCCCATAATTAGTGAGATAATCAAGCAATAATCGCAGCAGTTGTAGAGGGCTTCACTCCCCACTTACCAACAAAGTGCAAGCGAAAAAATCCACCAGAAAATGGTACAACTACTGTGACTAATTCTTTTAGCAGTATGGAATTATCAAAAATTGATATATATCTATACATATAAAAGCATGAGTACCTGAATGTTGTGGCCATCACAAATTGAGAACTAGAACGAGGTAAATATGGAGGAGGAAGTATATCTGAGGCTTGCAAATTCGAATTTCTTCTAAAACAGAGAGGTGTCCTGCAAATTCATTTAACGTAATAGGTATCCCACGATTAGTGAGATTATCAAGCAACAAAGTCCGCAGAAGTTGTAGAGGGCTTCATTCCCCACTTAACCACAAAGTGCAAGCACAAAAGTATGCCAGAAGATGGTAGAAGTCATTACCTGAATGTTGTGGCCATCACAAATTGAGAATAGAACGAGGTAAATGTGGAGGAAGTATATCTGAGGCTTGCAAAATCGAATTTCTTCTAAAACAGACTGGTGTCCTGCAATTACATTTAACGTAATGGGTACCCCATGATTAGTGAGATGATCAAGCAACAACAGAGTCTGCAGAAGTTGTAGAGGGCTTCACTCCCCACTTAACCACAAAGTGCAAGCACAACAATCTGCCAGAAGATGACAGAAGCCATTCGTTTCTGTAAAAATATATATGAAACACTAAAAATATATGAATTAAAATTGCATAAATTCAAACCTATAATCCAAGCCTTATTAAGGATGACAATGGACATGCAAAATGTGAATGAATGCAAACCAAGCCAGTCACCAGAATCGTAAAAGAACCAAAGGAATTCAGTCACGAGAATTGTAAAAGAGCCCGAGGAATTCAATCATCAGAATCGTAAGAGAGCCCAAGGAATTCATTGAGCAAGGAATTTACCTGTCAGTATCGAGAGCCCATAGGTGCAAGTAGAACCTTCAGAATTTCTTGTAACGAATTTGGATTTCAAGGAGATTTCGAATTCCAGCCCTGCGAGTCATTTCTTGTAACGAAGAAATTCTGAAGGAGATTTCGAATTCCAGCCCTGCGAGTCATTTGTTTCTGCAAGACATTGAAAAAAAACAAATCACATTGGTAGAAATTCAAATTTATGTTATGTTACCTGACAGTACCTATATATTATGATGCATATTAGTACATAGCGCTTACCAGCTCAAGCAAAATCTTAACAATCCTACTAGCGTTTAGTTCCCGGACTCTACAGGGTGGCTCAGGACCATGCCTGGAACACATTTGGCTTTAAAGTTTGAATGGGTCGTCTTCTCTCCCGCGCCACTGCTTTTCTTGGCACAGTGCACCTCGTCTCCCTCTGCCACGTCCACCTTCCACGCTGCTTTTCCCACTACCCCGTCCGCCTTCTACGCTGACACCGGTGCTTTTTTTGCCCACTCCCTTGTCCACCTTCTACGCTGACACCGGTGCATTTTATAGCACAGTGCCCAATGACATCCCTTCTAACGCCGTACTATAAGGAGCAACGTTTTCAGGGAAGGGAGGGTTATATGGAAATTTTTGGAAATTGATTTAGGATTTTTGGGGTTTAAAGGGTTTTTAATTTTTGTCATTAAAAAATAATTTAAACATTTTTTATATTCAAAATTAAAAATATATATATGGTCAGATTTTTGTAACAAAATGTTTATCTATGCAAATTATTACCACGGTAAACAACCTAAACCTAATTATAACATGTCACATGTTACATCCATCTAGGATTCTGGGATTCTCAAGTTCCATAAGAGAGACACTTGACCCTGAGTAGAAGTCATATGTTTGTGGATAACATTTTGAATCACAATCACATGTGTTCGTAACTTACAAAAGATAGAAAAAAGGAAACATTTGAACTTGTTATCCAACATTCATAACATTTGAACTTGTTATCCTACACTTATAAATGTTATGAGAACACTCTTGACTTCAAGCATTAGAGATTCAAGACCAAATTGAAACTTTTGAACTTGTTATCCAACATTTATAAATGTTATGTGAACACTTTCGACTTCAAACATTAGAGATTCAAGATCAAATTGTACATGTAGTGTTTGGTGACATGGATCGAAACACGTGAATTTGAATGATGGTTAAGCATTTAATATAAGAAGTAATGTTAATTGATTCAAAATTATGAAGGTTATATTTGGTTTTTTAATCTGTTTCTAAATAAGTTTGAACCAAATGCAAGGTTGATTGGATCATTTGATAATCGAAATTGTCAAAGGCATCATGTAAAGACACAGATTGCAAATGGAGTTGAACCCAAAGATGACCTAATTGTATCAAATTACTCATTAGAGTTGGGAACACATGATGAAACCTTTTCTGAGGGTGAGGTTTTTTCACAACAATTGATGTATGGTGGTATGAATTCTATCCAAAAGCAACAATCTAAACAATGTACTAATTACCAAGAGAGCATGAAAGTTGATGGCATGAATTATTTTAGTCCTCGAGCTAGTGAACAACATTATGTAGGCTTGAGATCTGTTTATAATGAGATATTTGATGTCCCAAGAGAGTCTTTCTATGACGCATGGGATGAAGGAAATTTTATGAAAATAAAGTTATAGATGAAGCTTGGTTTGTCACAAGAGACCTTTTTACACATACTCTTCCTATGGCTCCATTGTTGAAGTTGATGATCACAACACAACTTTGAATGAGGATTTAAGGATTAAAAATGACAGAGTTTTCAATCCAAACCTACCATCTAGTCCCGAGCAAACCGGTAATGCAATATGTACTATATAGTCCAATAACATGAGTTACTTTTTTATTCCTTGAATGTGATAACAATGGGTATCTTGTTGGTGGTATGAATTTGAAACTATTCCAAAGGGAATAGTTTAACTAATTTTTAGTCTGGAAAGTGAAAAAATCTATGTGCAACAATTCTATGCAGAAAAACCATATTTCTATGAACAAAACCACCATTATTTATACCCAAATGACTATAGCATGAGAATTGTTGCTTTGGAAGTTGATTTATGGCCTCGAAGGTTTTGTGATAGCTCTCTTCAAATCTGGATAAACATGGCTAGTATTGGGCAATTTCCCTACTCACCTAAGGTCATTCTCTAGTCACAAGTATCCATTCATTGCTTCAACTTGAGAGATAAACTATCCACTATGAAGATCCTAGCAAAATGGCCCATGCTTTAATGTGTTCTTGTTTAACTTGGCAATTAAACATAGGGGAAAGGGACATTGTACCCTTGAGATGATGAAATGGTTACACTAGATCCTTGATTTTGTCTTTGCAACTCTATTCTTAACATGTTGAGATTTTGGGGTTCTCAAGTGCCCCCAAGGACTCTTGTCCCCGGATTGAAGCTAAAATGTTACCCACAATCTTGTTGGGTAACCATAAGGGGGGCTTAGAGATATTTTAAAATCATGATGAAGACGCTTATTGTAATATCAAATAAGGAGTGAAGTTGAATAAGGTATGGATAGTCATTCATGAACAAACATGATGATGTACTTTAGGACTTACCTAGTGGCCCCAAATTGGAGTAATTATCTTAGTCACATATTTTTCTTTCATATGAGAGTGATATATGTGCAATAATTGTTATCATGGCTTTGATGGAGAAAACTTAACTTTGACTTGGTTGTAACTTATAAGTATGGTTTATATGCTTGACATGGATGTGGCCAAGATCTATCATTGTTTAATATGAAATTTGGACACAACTGAAGGTATTGTTAGTAATTATAAGACAATAGATCGAGTTTCAATATGAGTAAGGTTAAGGCTACTGTCAAGATACAATGTGCATAAAAAAATCACTTTTTCAGTCAAAATTTTATAGTTTAAGGTATGCTACAATCTATGTTTAGAGTTATTGGCATGATTACTTGGTCAAAAAGAAATTTGGTAGTTGCCACTATGATTTTGAGTTGGTATTGCAACTATAGATGTTGTAGCTAGTACAAGATGATGTGGTAGGGTGGAATAGAACCTAACTGAGATATTTTAAGGAAAATTGGTTGAGTGCAAAGAAACAAGAATGAATACCAACATTGATGTGGATCTATAAATTATTCATGCAACTTGGAGATCCAAAGATGTGGTATGTCTCTCAACAAAAGAATGATTGTTTTGCAAATTAAAATTGAAAATGGAAGCTTCTACTCAACAAACTAAATGAAATAAGTGAGGTCAGCTTGAGTATTTATATACCTTGTGTCATGCGGAAAGAGTCAATTTTGCGAACAAAACCGACCTCCCTAGAAGCTAAGGCTTTCTAGTGACAAACAAAACAATCAAGCACTATCTTTCCCTAAATATGCATTTAAAGTAAAAGCAACCAAGTGTTTAAGGCTTACCTCTAGTCCAACGCTTGTTTGTAGCAGCCAAGCCACTTCGATCCAGATGAGATCCTTCTCCTTGAAACCTGCATTCACTAACAAGCAAACGATTACATGGCACCTGAATAACTCATATAATAAAACATATTCATCATAAAGACCAAGGAGTTTATGAAACAAATTATATATAACAACTTGTTGAGAAAAATGAACTTAATTGTATTAATTGGAAACAAAAGAAACCATTACAACCAGTGCCTTGGTGTTGTGCAGGTCCCTCCCAGGGTCCAGCAAGAGTTCTCCTTTACTTTGATCAGCTCACCCACTTCCAAATGAAGCTAAGAAAGGATTGTAATCTCTCCTCTCAAGCTCTAAAAGGGAGTCCTAATTTCAGCAGCATCTACCATTAGGAATGTTCAGCTTTCAACCTCCCCTCCCTCTGGCCCAATGCCTGTATTTATAGTGCTTTGGAGGAAGTTAATCAGGTCCACCATCAATGGGATAAGCCCCTCTTTCAATGGGATAGCTCCCCTCTTCATGGGATAAGTTCCTCTTTCATTGGGATGCATGAACCATCTAGAGGCGCTCAATCCACGTCAAACCATCTTCTAGAATGCTCCAGAATCGACCACAAGTAAGTTTTTTGAAGTAAAACTTGCGCCTTTTGACCTTTACAGGAGTACGCACCCACCCCTTTACAGACAGAACGTACAAGTACGCAGGTATTATGAACTTGAGGTGCGTACACGCAGGTAAGGGTAAGAGAAACTGCGTAACCAGAGTTATATTGACTTTTTAAAGACTTTCTCTCTTTCTTGGAGTTTGACATGAGGAGCAGAGGTATAAGACTTGCCAAGGAGGACAGTATGACAATTGATGGAGCCATACTGACTGCAAATAGTCATGGTGACAAATTTTAGTGTAACAGATTGCCCCCTAAAGTGCGAAGCCTGTAGTAGATTAGGGTTTCATATCATCTAGGAAGGGTGAAGCACTTTATCATTTCAAGCATTATCTTGTGGAGAGCCCAGTCGGAACCTGCAAATATTCAACACAAAATACATATATGAGATCATATCATCACTGAGGTAGGCATTCCCATACTCAGATCAAAAACTTTAACTAACAAACTAACTACTGCTCTGATATAGGAATGATTTCGCAGTACATCATAATCATAGACTCATGTAGACACAGTATGGACGCAACCATCTGTTTATAGTTAGTCTACTATATAATGAATACAAAACTCCTCGCAGCCTGGATGGCGGAAACTAGATCCAGGGTCTTCATTTCTACTTCCTGAAATAGTACGATTCTATCCATGCAAATAAATGAGTTGATGTCGAACATGGTAGAAACCACTTGATTACCAGTCAATGATGTAAACTGTTAACAAGTGTGAGAGAGACCACCAGTGATGTTAATGGTTCTCAAAGTACCCAGTACAATCCATGAGATGTGAATGAATGTGTTGATGTCGAACATGTCACGGAATCCTTCGATCGAAAGTCAATGATGTAAACTGTCGTCAAAGGCGAGAAACCTGCCATTGATGCATGCAGATTTCAAGGTACTGACGATTTCTAGATCATCTTTCTAGATAATGTGCTGATGTCGATAGAAAGTGATCCGTCGTAGGCAAGCCCACAACACGAAATCATAGATCAAGTCGAAGAAATGTAGCTGTAAGGACTGACTCAGGGATGGTCAAGATGGATGACAGATATTTTGCAGATGAATGTTTTATTTGCAGTGACCTCTTGAACACATAACGACACAACAGATGGCTTGGTGACAATTGACCCAAAGTTAATACCCAAAAACTGGCTGAAGACTTTCAATGTGGTTTGATCAACTATTAGGCAAAGGATTTCCCAACCCAGGTGAATGAAAAGTGTCGTGTTCAAGAGTGGTGATAAGGTTTTTTCTGAGACAAAGGATAACAAATAGGCTCATTTTTCTCTCTTTTCCCCCACCATTTCTGGCAAGTACCTCTTTATTTTTTTACAAGCTTGAGGAGGATAACATTTGCTTGATTATAAGCTCATCCTTCGGATGAGTCCAACTTAGTTTAGATTCGAACCCTAAGAAGGAGTGGTCCATTCCTGTTTGTAATCAAACAGGTCCTTTACTGTGAAATTTTAACGAGTCCAATATAGGAGAAACTCGGCGTTTTTCAATTTTAGAGAGTCTGAAAAACTTAAGAAGACTCCAGGGTTGACCTTTTTCGTAAATTTGTGTCTCCCAAGCCCGAAAAAGTATAAAATAATACTTGAGAGAACCGCTTGATCTTTACGACCAAGGAGTACTTTCATGATTAGTGTCTCTGATCTGAAAAGTAAAAAGCGATCAAGGACACGTCGTTTTATTTCCAATATCGAATTTGAAACGACAAAAATCCGGCAATCTTTTCATGTTTTTACGGTCAGAAAAGGGCTATAAGAGGACCGTCTTTTAATTCTGTTTTAACGAGTGTAAAAGAAACGCTCAGCAATCTTTCCATATTTTAGGAGTCAGAAAAGGGCTTAAAGATGACTCTGATGTTTTTGTTTGTAAAAAATGACAATTTTCCCTGAAAATCCTTTATCCTGCACAAAAACCAACACATTACTCATACATGTTGAAGATAGATAAAAATACTTTGAAAAATACCTTTTCATGGTGAAAAATAAACAAATTTACCATTTATTTACCCAAAAAACCTATAAAAAGGGCTTTTACCATTTTACTGTTGAGGAGAGAAAAAGGGCTTTTGGCAAGAAACTTCCCGTGGACATTGCGGAGAATCCGACCGTCGAAACCGAACGCCGTCTCTTCCAGGTAATTTTCAACATCCTCCTCTTCAATTTCATCCGTTTAGAATTCTTTTTTAGGCCCTAGAATTCATTTTTGGAGGCTTTGGGGTTTCAAGAACCGCCTCTCGAGGTACGCAGGTGCCACACTAGGGACCCGCGTACCCCGACATTTTCTCAGTTGGGAAAATGTCGGGAGTACGCACCTTGCCTTCAGGGAACCTGCGTACCCACGCTCTATTCCTAAAGGCGGGCTGCGTACCCCGTGAAACGAGTTTTCAAACCCCAAATTCTTCAAATTGGACCAAAATTTTTTGATTTCATGGAATCTAATGGATGTTTTCTGGTGTGTAGATTGTTCACCATGCTTGATTCGCGCAAGAGAGAGCACGAAGATTTTGATTTGGCCGCCATTAATCATCAACCATTAATTGATGTTTTGAAGGCATGCGGCCTTTATAAATACTGGGCCATACCTGGCATGAGGGCCCAAGTGAGATTTCTAGAGTGGCTGGTAGAAAGATGGAACGTTCAGGACCAGTGTTTTTATATTGGAGGGCACCAGCTCGAGATGGAGCCCACAGATATTTTCTTTCTCACTGGTTTGCCCAAGAGAGGCGAACACTTGACTCTATTCGGGACTAGGCCGGGTGGCCAGTCCATCGCTAGTCTCCGACTAGAGTGGTGTAACACTCAGACTCAGGAGAAGGGGATAGAGATCAAAACTATATCCCGTCCTGAAATTATGGTGATTGCCTTTACAGTTACCAGACTTTGCGGGGCTGCCACTGGATCCCAGATGCGGATGGCGATTGATTGCTATCGAGGTACCATTTTCAACTAGTGTGATGCTGTGTTGGCCAATGTAAAAGGCCAACTGACTAAAGCCAAAAATGGACAGCTAAAGACTTTTGGTTATGGGCCTTTAGTTGTGAGTTTTGGCTTAGAGAGGGTTCCGATGCTGATCCCACAGCAGCTCACTGTTGGTGTTGGGCTTCCTCGAGAGCCCAAATTGATGCGATGGGTTGCGGTTATGGCCCGTCATCCTGATGAGGGAACGGAGGTTGTTCGATTTACTCCGGAGTACTTTCACTGGTTAGAAGACCAAGTCTTTTCTATACAGGATTTTCCTTATGTCGGAGTTGATTTTCGTGGAGATCCAGACATGGTTCTTCCACCGGGAGAACAATGGGATGATACAGGTAACTTCATTTTCCACAAGTTTTTTAAACTATCTATTTTTTTTGTTTGTTTTTATATCGTCTCAAAACTGATAGTAATAATTTTCAAAATGCAGATGTAGGCCCACGTCGTCCAGCCAATCTCCGGCCTTTCGAGAGGAGACTACCAGTTGCAGCGGCACCGGCCCCACAGGACGAGGCCACAGAGACTTTAGCTGAGTTGGAAAGTGACCTAGAGCGTCTTACAACAGATATACCGGAGACTACCATAGATGATATTCCTATCAGGTTTCAGCGCTATGTAGTCGGGGTCCCAGGACCTTTTAGGAGGTTCTTGTGTAGGGTAGCCCGTGCAGTGGTGTCATATAGAGATCATCACCAGTGATTGGATGGTCGTTTTGTAGACACATGTGACATTTTGGTTTTTTGTACTTATCATTTTTGCCGATCATAAGGTGTTTTTCAACCTATGATCGAAGACGATGTATTTTTTGACACACTCCTATCTATATATATCATTATTACTGGCTTATCTTGTAAATCATGTTATGGAATGGTTTTAAATTTACATGTATGATTATTGCAAATGTCTATTTAACATTCGAGAAGTAATTGCATCTGCTAATGTATTTAAAGACCTTGGAATATGTTGATATTCAATGTAATCAAACTCACGTTCCAAGAGACGCACTCTCAAAAATAACCTCAATAACACTGGATTTCTGATGGCATACACTATATTAAGCTATAATACAACGAGTTAAGAATCTAACCTCACTATCAAACTCCGAATCCCAAATGAAATAGATTCAGACAATAACTCAATCACTGCACTGTATTCGGCAATGTTGTTTGTTGTTTGACCGAGGCTCACCCCATGCATAGATACTAACTCGTCAGAGGGCGAATAGATAACCCAAGTTGCGGAAGAGATATTCTGTGTACTACGACAAGTGCCATCAGCGAAACCAATGTATGTTTGGAGAGGCATCGACATCTGCATCATCAAGAGTAAAACCAAGATAAGCTAGAATAATGACGAAAAAAACACACTCTCTAGGCTAAGCACACTCTCTATACTAACAAACACACCAGCTAGAAAGAAAAACTAACCTAACTAAGAATCTCCATACCCATCTTTTAAGCATAATACCTCTTTAGGTAAAGTCCATTTCTGGGTTTACCCAAAGAGTCCCTGTCAAAGTCTACCAGCTCATAGGCCCCTTTTGCTAGCTTTCGCTTGACAATATAGGGCCCGTGCCACATAGGAACGAATTTTCCAGCACCTAATTTATCATTAGATTGATCATATAATAACACTAGGTCTCCTTCTGAAAAATTTCGAGGGGTCACATTTCGATCATACTGAGCTTTCATACGTTTTGCGTGAGTCTCGATCGCCAATGCAGCATCACGTCGATTTTCATCTAATTGAGCTAAGTATAATAAACGCTTTTCCTCTTCGGAAGTAGCTGGAAGTAACTCGATGGCCATTTGCAGTGACGGGATTTCGAATTCAATGGGTAGCACAGCTTCCAAACCATAAACTAGTTGGGAAGGAGTGAACCCTGTTGATGTTTTCACTGAGGTTCGGTACGCCCAAAGCGCTGAAAATAACATGTTGTGCCAATTCGACCAATGAATACCAATGATTCGTCGGATCATGATAACTAAAACTTTGTTGATGGACTCAACCAGACCATTTGCTTGTGGATAATAAGGAGTTGAACTATCGTGACGCAAACCAAGCTGGCCTGTAAGTTCTGTCATCATAACGTTTCGAAAATGGCGCCCATGGTCAGTGATTATCGCTTGTGGGACACCAAACCTAGCAATTATATGATTGAACACGAAAATTGCAATTGTCTTGCCGTCTGCCTCGAATGTAGGCATCGCCTTGGCCCACTTAGTAAAATAATCTACCGCAAGGATGATATACGCATGCCCCCCGGCCAAGTGAGGGTTACATGTAATAAAATCGATACCCCATTTGGCAAAAGGACCAACGGCAATTATAGGGTGGAGAGGAGCAGGTGGAGCGCGCATCTTTCGATCAAACACTTGGCAGTTGTGGCATTTTCGGACCGCAGTAATACAATCTTTAAACAAGGACGGCCAGAAGTAGTCAGCACGCAATATCTTTTGGGCTGTGGCATACCCAGACATATGACCACCACACACTCCAGAGTGACAGTCATTTAGAACCCTTTCAGCCTCTTCGTGAGTTAAGCAACGTCGAAAAATAGAATCCGCCCCACGACGATAAAGAGTATCTCCAATAATTTTGTATTGTTGGGACTGGAATCGAATTTTCCGATGTTCCGACTTTGAAGTTTCGGGCCGAAAGGATTGGGTCTAGAGATAGACGATGATATCCCCATACCACGGATCTAAAGTGCTGATTAGAAACAAAGATTCGTCCACAATGGGCTCCTCTGCCACAGTTTCCGTGTCAGCACGCGAGAAGTCGCACATTAACTCTGCAAAAACTAAATATTTCTTAGACTTAGATTTCTCAAACTCCAAGTCGAACTCCTGCGGGATAACAATCCATTTAGAGTACTTTCCCCCTAGCAATTGTTTGGTCAAAATGTAGATCATAGGGTTGCAATCCGAAATGACTGTAGTTTTACGGAGTAAAATGTAGTGACGAAAACGTTGGACAGCTTGAACGGCTGCCAATGCCAATTTCTCCACATGTGAATATTTTAGCTCAGTGGGATTTAACGTCCGACTAAGGTAATATATCACATGTTCCATTCCGAATTCGTCTTCCTGAACTAAGACCATCCCAATGGTGGAATGAGCGGCGGCGAGGTACAAAAAGTAATCCTGGTTGTAGTTGGGAGGATGCAACAACGGTGCATGGGTCAACGCGTGTTTGAGTGCATCAAAAGATTTCTGAGCTATCTCATCCCAAGAGAAGTGAGCGTTCTGTTTCAACAACCGTGTAAAACCCTTTGTAACCTCGGCGTAGTTAGGAATGAATCGTCGTAAAAAGTTTGCTTTCCCCTGCAAACTTTGGAGTTGGCGAAGACTCGAAGGAGGAGGCAATTTGATGATAGCTTCTACCTTCGAGGGATCGACGCGAATGCCGGCTTTCGAAACTACAAATCCTAACAATCGTCCCACTTCTATACAGAAGACGCATTTGTGTGGGTTCAACGGAATACGATAATGCCTACACCTCATGAAGATTGCTCGTAAATGGACAAGGTGGTCAGCTCGATGTAATGAATGAGCAGGCAAATCATCGAGATACGGTTGCACAATGTGTTTGATGTCATGAAACGCATAAGACATCGCCCTTTGAAAAGTTACTCCGATTTTCTTAGGCCCAAAAGGTAATTTGCAATAAGCAAATGTCCCCCATGGACAAATGAAAGCCGTTTTCGGTTGATCGGCAGGTAGAATATGGATTTGATTGTATCCGGAAAAACCGTCCATAAAGGAAAATATTTCGCTGCTGGCACAATCGTTAATGATTTGATCGATATAGGGTGTTGGGTAGTTGTCCTTTGGACAAGCTCGATTAATGTCCCTATAATCGATGCATATTCTTATTGTTCCCTGTTTCTTGTTAACCAGAACAATATTCGATACCCAATCCGTTAACGGGATCGGATAAATGAAACCTGCTTTCAACAACTTTTCAACTTCTGCTTTAATTGCAGCAGCTTTTCGTGGGTGAATCTGACGCAAACGTTGCCGAACGGGTTTAGCGTCCGGGTAAGTTTTGATCTCATGAACAACAATCGCGGGATCAATTCCTGGCATTTCCTCATAGGACCAAGCAAACTCGTCGCAGAATTCTTGAAATAGGGCCTTGTATATCTGAATTTCGTCATCTGTACACGAGGCACCTATATGAATGTTCTCAACAATTCCAGGCTTAACCGAAACGTCAATGGGAATAGTACGAGAGATATTTCCCAAATTCAGCTCTGAATCAGGATGTTTCATGGGATTCTGAGCTTCCTTGACATATTCAGTTGTAAAAACTGATGAGAAATCATTTTCAAAACGATCATCCTCAGGTAAAAACGAAGATCTATGATGGAGATCTTCCCATGGTAAATCGTCTACACATAGGAATTCAGGAAGTTGCTCGTCAGATGACATAGCTTCGGGAAACGCTATTAACTCCGAGGTTGATGTGAAAAGTGATTCCTCACTAACCACATTCATTTGGTCGATTTTGGTTGAACACGGGTCTGTAAAAGACTGCACGGCTTCATAGGCAATTTCATATGGACTCAACGGCATAGAATTACCAAATGAGTCTATTTCAGATTGAGAAGGAATGATCCAAGGATCGTCATAAAAAATAGTGTCTGATATAATCATATGAATAGTTGCAAATGAAGATAATGCGTTGAGTGGAGGAAAAGGAAAAGTGCCCAGTAAACCGGCATCTTTAACTAATCCTATGCCAACATCCTTATATGGGATAGTCGTTTTACCGACATGTTGAATACTCTCTGAAGAGGATGGGTCGGATGAAAAGTAAGCCAGCTGGTCTATTGTTACGATCTTTCCATTATGTGGGAACTTTATTACTCGGAAGACCGATGAAACGACCGCTGTCATAGCGTAAGTCCAACTTCGACCCAAGAGAAGGTTGTAGTCTAGAGGGGCATCAACCACCTCCACATCTAGACTAACGGTTTTCCCTTCAACCCCTATAGGCAAGTCCTGTAGAATGCCAAAGGGATGAAACCCACGGCCATCAAAGGCCTTAAGAATTGTCGGGGATTGATTTAGTGAAGGAGAACCAAGCGATCTCCAACACTGTATCGACATAATACACGTTGAAGCTCCCTCATCAATTAGAGTCCGATGAATAGGCCTGTTTTTGACTATCACTGGGATCTGGAAAGCCATTTGATGAGGCAAACGCGGTGTACTATTTTCTAGATCAAAGATTATTAGGTTTTGGTCCTAAATATCAATAGCTCCTATAGCCGACAAAAGTAATTTGCGTTGTGCTGGGCATGATTGCAGCACTTCCAAAGCCGACATTGCTGAGGGTGAAACAGCTAAGTCCTCAACAATGTTATAATTCTGGGCTGCTCTCGCATGTGGATTGAAAGCAGACCTTCGAAGTACACCCTTGGCGGGCGGCTTGATTACTAAGTCTGGATTAGGTTTCTCGATCTGTAGTGGATCGGAACCGGGAGCTGAGGTTGATGGATTAGAATGAGAAGATTCCGCTTCTTTGCCATCAACAGGACTTTTACTACTATAATCTTGCGATCGAGTCGCAATCCTTACACGGGACATCATCAATATGGGTTCTTCATTGGCACTCGAGGAAGAACCTATCATTTTGCTATCTTTTGGAAATGGATCCTTCAAGACAGCAGGAATTTGGGAACCTTTGACGATTTTCGCAACCTCTGCTCGATGAGGGCAGTCTCTTGTAAAATGTTCTTCTTCACAAATAAGACAAGGATAACGAGGTTTGCGCTTATCATCGTTAGATTCCGCCTTTTCTGTTTTCTCCTTTGGAGTTTTGTCTGCTTTATTCTTCTTCTTCCCTTTCTTCTTTCCACCGGATTTTGATTTAGCTGTAGATGATTCTACAGCGTGAATATCGGCGGAAACCTCAGCAGAAGAATCTACTGTCGGGGAGTTTGGTAAGGTTATAATAGGAGAAGAATTCTTTGAGGATTTATTCTTGCTTTTAGTGTTCACCATACCAATCATGCCATCTGCGGCATGAGATCTCGAAGGAGCTGCAGCGATTTGATTTGACTTTGGAAGATCTGGGATCTTTTCGTGTAACGTACCTGACTGAGTATAAACTAAGTCAAGGTACTGTGCTTGAGCAATCACTTGCTCCTCAGTAAATACTCCGGCCTTAGCTACGTCTTCAGTAATCTTCGGTAACAATGATTTAACAAACCATTCAGCTAAGATCTGGTCCGAGATAAAAACTTTCACTAACCGCCTTCGACATCTCCATTCATGAATATGATCGGAAATATAAGTGGATGTCGATTGCTTTAATGAAGTTAGTAACTCCGTGCCATTATCATACTTAACCGACAACTGAAAATGAGTTAAAAACGAGGCAGCTAACTGGCTAAAATTATAAAAAGAGGCCCGTGATAACTCAATGTACCACTTGGCCGCAAGACCAATGAGAGTGCGCTGGAAAAGACGTAAGCGGATCGAATCATCCGAGATGGAATTAGGGGCACACCAGAGGTGGTAAGTCATCACATGATTCGACGGGTCCTCTCCAGACTTACCCTCGAACTTGGGAATGTCACTGGGCAACTTATTTGGCATTGGCGGCTAAAACGGAAGATAATTGATTGGATCATTCATTAGGCGCGACAAGTCTGGTAAATCCAAAGTTGAGATAAACGGTAGCTTCCGATTAGGATCCCTAAAACTCTGGGTCACTATACCAGCCCCAGGAGGAGGATATCCAGGATAACTAGGAATAGGAATCGCGTTCGGGATATTGTATCCTCCTGGAAAACCAGGATTAACCAGACCGTACTAGGGTTGTTGTGGTTGTTGATAAGTATACCCAGGATACGGTTGATACTGGTAAACTGGCTGCTGGACAGCAGGACCGAATTGGTATTGTCCCTGGTACGGTTGATAAGTGAATTGTGGTTGACTTGTGACAACCGTACTTAAACCAGGTTGTCCTACAGGCATCTAAACCGTAGTTTGAATCGTGGATCCAGACGATGGTAAAGATGTCTGAGGAGTAGATACAGGGACAGTAGAAACCGGAGCTGTCGATAATCCAGAAGTAAGTGGGGTAGATGGAACAGATGTTGCGGCAGTTGCAGTAGTTGTTTGAGATGGAGTACGAGGCAAAATAGGCCCAGACTGAGAAACTACCGAAGGTACAGAAGTTTGGATATTAGACTGGACTGGTTGCTGGGGTGAACCAGAAACTAAGGGTTGTCCAGTTTGAGATGACAACTGTACATTTGGCTGCAACACCTGTTGAACTTGCGATGGATCCCACACTATGTTCATTCCGGTGTATTGACCCATAACAGGTTGAGGATATTGAGATCCATAACCGGGTTGAGGGTAGGATTGATAAGTGAAAGGTACATTTCCCGTACCTTGAACATAAGATTGACCTTGGGGTGGTTGGAAACCTTGACTCGAGTACTGACCTTGAGGTAGATACCCTTGAGGCATGTACTGATACTGGGGTTGACCTTGAGGTATAAATTGGTACTGGGGTTGACCTTGGGGTACATATTGAGTCTGGGGTTGACCTTGAGGAACGTAATGTACCATAGGCACGTACTGTCCTTGAGGTTGCCCCCTAGATGCAAATTGTGTACCTTGAGGTTGCCCCCTCAGGCGGTAACTCGCCACCTTGAGGTTGAGAACTGGGAATAGAACCTGACATCATAAGAATGTCTTCTACGCTCAACGACTTTGCACCATTGCTTCCAGTGAACATCCTTTGTTCAATGGGTTGAGGAGATGCTCCCGAAAAAGTACCAAAAAGTGACTGATACCCAGCGGGAACAGAAGGACCGTCGTACAAAAAAGATTCAAGCGATTGAGTAAACATGGACGACTGACCTGACATATTTACGAGAGTATAAATACCCCTAGGTGGATAAGGAGCACGAGGTGGTGAAAAACTTGACACTGAGTTGTCCAAAAATTAGTTAAAGAAAGATACCAAGGAGTACTTCTAGGTGGACTGTAAAAAATCGATTCACGCTCCCTTAGATCAATAGTAGGTTGATCTTCAGGAATAGGGATGCCTATTTCTTCTTCCGGAGCAAGTTCTTCAATAGCTATCAAACCAGAAGGAAGATTTTCGGTGATGACTCTTTCTACCCTAGGTGAATTAGGAGCACTAGAAGTTGGAGAGACTAACCCCGATGTTGGAGTAACAGGTTCAGATATCTCGGGTTCTTCGCCTATATCACTAGTAGGTGAAAAGCTACCAGCAAGTTCGGAAACCGAAACAGCTTCAGGATTATAACCTGTTTCTAGAGTTTGGTAATCAGGATGAACAACCAACAAAGACTCTCCTTCTTCAGGTGACCCGACTTTACTGCCACTAGGAGTTACGAGGACTTTCAAACCTTCGTAATGGCCCGGGACTTCTTCAGGAGGTTGGCCCCGAAGTCTACGGGACTTCCTCAACAAATCAGCCACGGTTACAACCTCAGGAGACTGGCCCCGAAGTCTACGGGACTGTCTTGGTAATTCAGCCACAGCGAAAAACTTTTAACTACTGCACACGCAAACAAAGTAAAATATCAAAGAAAACTGCCTAGAGTCTCTAAAGAACCAAACAAATTCGAATCACACGCCTAAAGAATCTAGGGCGTCAAACCACACACAAACAGTAACCTTCCGGACCGAAAACACTAGTTGGCGATGAAATCCAACATTGCAGAATTCAGTACAGAAGTGGCGGGTGGAACAGTTACCCCGGCAACTTGCTTAATGAATAGACTGGACCAAGTTCCTCCACTTTAACCGTCTCGAGTGAAGTGAACCCCCAAAAAAATCCAAGTGAGTCTAGCCGACGTCTGCTCCAGGTACAGTGGGATCTTCCCTCCACCGTCACCTTAGGAAGAATCCTAAAGATAATAGTCACTAAGGTCACCAACAGCAACAAATCTACCTGGGGGAACAGTCTACGATTCGATAGCACGCAAGGGCAGAGTAACAAGCTCAATCCCCTCTCGGCTCCTTGACAATAATCCAAGGTTTACCGACAAGTGACCCCAGGCTCCTCGACAATGGTTAATCCGAGGTTTACCGTTTGTAGTACATGCATATCTGGCATCGTTCCCAATGAAGGAGAATTGATTCCCTCACTGGTTCGGACACGATCTCGTGCTTCTCCTTTAAGAGGAGCTTTCCCAGAGCATAAATGTAACAGTTGGATTTATCCTACCACAAGATAAGCTACTTGTTTGTTTTTACTGTCTTGGAGAGTTAATTACTCTCCTACTCCAAGACACTAGCCTGATCTATATTGATGTATCAGAGCCCTAGTAAATAAAAAGTTATTAAGTTAATTTTACTTTAAGCGTTAATTTTTATGGATTTTATTTAGGACAAAAGGTAGCAGAGATGAAACTGATGATGTGTAGACTCGACTCAAATCCACTAAAAAGATGCACCTAGGATGAAAAAACAATCTTTCCTTTTCAATGAATTCCCTAGCTAAGAGAGTTGGAGAATGCAAAATTTATAAAGGCAACTTTCTTCGCAATGAAAATCAAAGAAACAATCTCTTTATCTTTTCCAAAGCACACAACACATGACCACTAATTATTTCATGAAAACTTCCTTTATCTTTTCAAAGACTTCAAACGCTACTAAAACAAACTTTTCTCAAAAGAGATTTTGTATTTTTTCCCTATTTTAACAAAGCATGTAAAACTACTTAACAAAAATCAATTTTAAGATCTATAAAAATCTAAGAGAAATTTACCTAAAATCAAATCTAAGAGAAATTTACCTAAAAGCAAATCTAATGAGGTAAAAGCCTACAAAATATAATTCCAAGTTGTTTTACTCAGTTACAATTCAACCAAGGACTAATTCATGCAGAATCATAAATCAGTCAAAAACAAAAATAAAATTTTTTTGTTCTTTTTCTGAAGAATGAAATTCACAGCTTAACAAACAAGCCTTCTTGAAATTCCGCAAAGAGGCAACACAACGGTAGGTTTCTCAAACAAAGGTGGATTTTACGAAAGGTCCGACTCCTAAGAAGACTGAAAAGACCAGGGAGATCCAAGGTTTTTACAACTTCGAAAGCCAGAGTCACTACAAGACCAATACAAAAATCAAACCTAGGGCTAGAACTTCTATGAATTTCACTAAAACCCTTGATGCTAATGAAACAAGTCTAGATGAAAACTTTTGACAGGTAACTAGTGGATCTGGGCAGTAATAAACAAACTATAAACAAAATCTAATGGGTAAAAAGAAAAAAATGGAAATTTTCTAAACTTTTGACAGGGTACGCAGGCAACCTGTTTGCACAGGTGCAGCCATGCTCTGTGTACAAAGCAGAAGTGCGTACAGGTACGCACTGTGCTTAACGCAGAGGGTGTGTACTGCTCTCAAAATCAAGAAAAATAAAAACTATCTCAACCCTAAGCTATTCCACCAAAATTCATAGTCAATCAGTCAAAAACTAGAAAGAAATCAGATTTTCTCAAATCAAAGTATCAATCAAAAGAGAAATCAATCAAATCCATGGATTCCCCAGTGGAGTCGCCATTTTTTCATGCGGAAAGAGTCAATTTTGCGGACAAAACTGACCTCCCTATAAGCTAAGGCTTTCTAGTGACAAACAAAACAATCAAGCACTATATTTCCCTAAATATGCATTTAAAATAAAAGCAACCAGGTGTTTAAGGCTTACCTCTAGTCCAACGCTTGTTTGTAGCAGCCAAGCCTCTTCGATCCAGATGAGCTCCTTCTCCTTGAAACCTGCATTCACTAACAAGAAAACGATTACATAGCACCTGAATAACTCATATAATAAAACATATTCATCATAAAGACCAAGGAGTTTGTGAAACAAATTATATATAACAACTTGTTGAGAAAAATGAACTTAATTGTATTAATTGGAAACAAAAGAAACCATTACAACCAGTGCCTTGGTGTTGTGCAGGTCCCTCCCAGGGTCCAGGGATCAGCTCACCCACTTCCAAATGAAGCTAAGAAAGGATTGGAATCTCTCCTCTCAAGCTCTAAAAGGGAGTCCTAATTTCAGCAGCATCTACCCTTAGGAATGTTCAGCTTTCAACCTCCCCTCCCTCTGGCCCAATGCCTGTATTTATAGTGCTTTGGAGGAAGTTAATCAGGTCCACCATCAATGGGATAAGCCCCTCTTTCAATGGGATAGCTCCCCTCTTCATGGGATAAGTTCCTCTTTCATTGGGATGCATGAACCATCTGGAGGCGCTCAATCCACGTCAAACCATCTTCTAGAATGCTCTAGAATCGACCACAAGTAAGTTTTTTGAAGTAAAACTTGCGCCTTTTGACCTTTACAGGAGTACGCACCCACCCCTTTATAGACAGAGCGTACAAGTACGCAGGTATTATGAACTTGAGGTGCATACACGCAGGTAAGGGTAAGAGAAACTGCGTAACCAGAGTTATATTGACTTTTTAAAGACTTTCTCTCTTTCTTGGAGTTTGACATGAGGAGCAGAGGTATAAGACTTGCCAAGGAGGACAGTATGACAATTGATGGAGCCATACTGACTGCAAATAGTCATGGTGACAAATTTTAGTGTAACACCTTGTGGATGGTAAAAATTTTGAATGCTAAGTTGACCTAAGCATGGTATTTGGAAACCCACAATTGACCTCAATAAGACATGAATTTGATTGGATATGCTTTAACCATTATCCCTAAATTTCTAACCCTTGTGTTGATGACAACTATAACCTTAAACATCTAACCTTTATCAATCATAATCTTTATAGCCACATAACATAAATCACCCTTTATACTAAACCCTTAACTCCTTGAAGGTCTAACCCAAAGAAATCCCCCCATACTTCTCCTCATTTTGAGGTCGATACCCAAGGTAAATATTAGAGTCTTTAGGGTGTAAGGTAAAGTCAACAACATAGCTCAAATCCTATACTCATTATTGTCTCAGCATGTCATTTACAACAATAGAACTTCAATGGAGAGGATAACACTCCATTCCACGACCACTTGGGATACAAAGAGAGAGAGAGAGAGAGAGAGCTCAATGAAAACTCAAATTTCCAATGCAAAAGTTATCAAGAGGTCATGGGATCAATTCCTTAGAGTTTTCCTATGTTATTTGTGATTGTAAATTGATAACACCCTTCATTTTAAAATTTCAACTAAAGAAGAGAGAATCCTTTGAAATGTGATATTTATTTATTATTATATTTTAATATTTTTATTGAAAGGGAAAATATATATTTCTATTCCATAGAGAAAAAGGAGATTTTTTAAAGTGATATTGCACATAAAATCTTATCGTAAAGCGGACAAAAAATGGAATTCTCATACAAAAAAATGTCCAAGCCCTATAGGTTTATAGTTGTCCAATATGTACATAAGAACATAGTTTCTAGCTCAATTAAAAAAAAGAAAAGAAGGAAAAAGCCATGGACACACACACATATAGAGAGAGAGGGGTTTGCTTAAACTACAACAATGTTGTTAAAAAATGTAAAAAAAAAAATATTGCAACACAATAAACTATCCCCCATGAAAGTTTGATAAACCAACAAAAAGAGTGTCTGCACCAAAAAATTGAAATATGATCCAAGTGGTATTAAAGCTTGAAAGTCTTCAAATTGAACTATAAACTCTTGGTGACTACTAGTCAATCCAAATGTTATCTTCATAAAACATTCCTCAAATCCAAATATACGTTGTGCCTAAATAACATGAAACTCTGAAAGCTAAATTTCTACAATCAAAACATATATAAATCACACATAAATACTTAAACTTCATAAACTATAATTTCTTTGAAACATTCATGCAACAATATTGAAAGTAAATCTTATAAATATCTTTGAATAGTTGGATTCAGAGTCTTAACCATGGATTTTTGTAATCACCCCTCCCACATTTACCCACCTTCATCGACCTATAGGGGTAGACATGAGTTGAGGGCTACTATGACATGACTCAACCTCCTAAGTACAGGTAAGGAAGCGAAATTGACAAACTGGAACATCTACAAGACACCCAAGAGCTAAACAACCACTCCCAGTGCCCAAATCCTAAGTTGGAATGCCTTTTTACTGAAATGGACTCCCATTCACATGCATGACAAGGCCTCCATGCGGTTGAGGGCCTCCAACCGCATGCATAAGTCTACCAGGTAGCGATTGTGACCTAAAATGTTCAGTTCAGAGCATGTGGTCCCGGATTCTGAGCCTAAATTCCATGTCAGCCTCTAGACCACTGCCCCGAACTCAATGAGACTTTCTAGAATGATAAATGACATCAAGACAAAGCCACTCATACAAAACTTGATCAAAGACTTGACCTAACCAGACCTAACCATGACAGTCATTTCATCAAACATATTGAGAACATGTAATCTACAGGTCATGAATCCATATCTAAACATAGGGGTTTGATACTTATCTGAGAATCATCAAGAAGGTCTAATTCCCTCTCATAATAACTACAATAACACTTATTAACTCATGCATCCAATAACCATTCATCAACCAATCAAAACATGTAGCTAGAACATGTTATGAAACCATGCTTATAACCATCATATAACCAGAAGAATAACCATGATATAATAGCCATCAAAGCCACATAATAACAAGTACCATTACTCATGAAATACAAGAGGAAAAGAGCTCTTATTAACATATGCAAAATCCAACCAAGTCAGGGACTTCCACATACCACCCAACCATAGATTGAGCTGAACCAAATCTTTCTTTTAGCCAATCACCCCTATGCCATATTCCAAGCATGAATGTGGGACTTAAGACAAAAACAACCAGAGCTTCCCAAATATTAAACCACCTCCACCCTAAGGATTTACTACAATCCCGCCAAAATCGGTCAAGGGATCACTAGGCCCAAAACAATACATGAACCACTAGGCTTTACCGCAATCCCGCCAAAATCGGTCAAGGGATTCCTAGGCCCGAAACAATCTTGGATGCCTCTGGATTTCTTCACCAACACCTTGAGGAATTTTCCTGTCTCCACCCTCAGCCTTTACCGCAATGCCGCCAAAACTGGTCAAGGGATTCCTAGGCCCTTGGGAATTTTCCTGAGACCACCTCAACTGACTCCAAAACCACCTAGCAACCCAAAGCTCAACCAAATGACAAAATCCCATCACACCATGGCTATCTGAAAATGGCAGGGCAAGGTTGAAACCATTGTCACACCTGGCAAAACCCATGGAAATGACAACAAGAGAACCAAATGCATGCATGCATGTACCATGCATTCACAAACCAGCTAGGAAATCACACATGCAACCTGTTACTTGCAAGTATTCCCATTGAAACTGCTTGATCCAACTTTTCCTTGCTTGTCCTTTGCTTTCCTTGTCCTTCCTTTGGATTCCTTTGCTTTCTTTCCCAAATGCTATAGTGGTCCAAGAATTCTCTAGGTGTGAGAGAGAGTAGAGAGAGCTCCAAAATTGAACTATAAAAAAGCCATGAATTGGTCCTCATAAGCCCTTTTATTATTAAGGCCTCTATTTTCTTCAATTTCCTCTATGTTCCTCTCATGCAAACCTATGATCTTTCATCTTCCTTTTCTCCTAATTTCCTTTATTTGCATAAATAAAATATCAATTAATGTCTCTTTGCATTTACAAATGCCTTTTCCAATTTCCTTAGCCATAATAAACCAAAATGAACACCCACTAGGATGTTTTTCCCAACATTCAACTTGGAATACATGTCCCATGACCTTGGTCTTATTTTGCCTTTATTAACTTTATTACATGAACTTTTAACCTGGGGTTGTTACAGACCCCTCCCCCTTTAGGGAACACCGTCCTCTGTGTTCTATGACACCTACAACCAGCAAAATCATTGAAAACTAAAGCATATTTCCCATAGAGCTTTATAACTTAGCTCAATGTATTATTTACAATGAACAGTCTGTTGAAAAGCAAAACCAACATGACAAACATGACAACACAACCATACCGCTTATTGGAGCTTTATAACATAGCTCATTGCGATATTAACAATAACAACCATACATAAATATGTACATATACCAAAAATCCTTTGCCTCAATTGGAAAACAATGAAGGATACATAGCTCGCATCTGATCAGTCATCTCCCATGTAGCTTCATCGGGCCCAAAGTGCTTCCACTACACTTTGACTTGTTCGATTGCTTGGTTATGGAGCATGAGTTATTTACGCTGCAAAATGCACTGAGTTTCTAGTTGGAATTATCCTTTTGGATCCACCTACAATACATACCAGTCTTTCACATGATCAACATCTTTCACATACTTCTTAAGCAATGACACATGGAAAACATCATGGACATTCACTGTCATAGGCAGTGCAAGTTTGTAGGCCAATGTTCCAATACTCTCAAGGATCTCAAAAGGCCCACAATACCGAGGTGCCAACTTGTTACATGATCTAATCCTCAAGGATCTCCTCTTGGGATTGATGTGCAAATACATGTGCTCTTCAAACTGAAACTCCTTAAGTGTCTTGTGTTGATCTGCATAACTCTTTTGCCTGTCATGTGCCCTTTAGATTCTTCTTGATAACCTGCATTTCCTATTCCATTTCTACCAACATGTTTGGTCCTATCAGTACCCTGTTAATTAGATCACTCCAACTGATAGGAGTATTACAACTTCACCCATAAAGTGCCTCAAATGGACTCATCCTCGGTGACTCTTGATACCCATTGTTGTAAGAAAACCCAACTAATGGAAGATATTCCTCCCACCTCCACTATTGGTGCATAAATTACATTCTCAACATGTCCTGCAAAATCATGTTGACCCTCTTTGTCTGTCCATCTATTTGCAGATGATAAGTTATACTGAAGGCCAAATCTATACCCAAACCTGCAAATAACTCCTTCCAAAACTTGGAAGTGAACTTCTCATCTCTGTCTGATACAATCTTCTTAGGAATACCATGCAACCTCAATATCTCCCTAATGAAGACCTAAGTTACCTCACTAGCTGAATGAGTAGACTTAACTGCTATGAAGTGAGCTACCTTGGCCAACTTGTCAATCAAAACCATGATGGAATCATGTTGCCTAGATGTCCTTGGAAAACCTATGATGAAATCCATATAAATGACCTCCCATTTCCATTATGGAATCATAATCGATTTTAGTAACCTACATGGATGCTTACACTCTGCTTTTACCTGTTGAAAATCCAAACACATTGTGACGAACTTAGCTACCTCTTTCTTCAAATTCTACCAATAGTAAAACTTCTTCATAGTTGTCAAAGTCTTACGATATCTTGGATGACCTGAATATGGCTTAACATGAAATTCCCTCAAGATAAGGTTCCTGAGCTCACTGTTGTCTGGCACATAGATCTTGTCCCTAAATCTGACCAAACTGTATGTCGTGAGATGATAGTCCACATCCTTTTCACCTGTATCTTGTTGTTGTAACCTGTGCCTAAGATCCTTGTACTTGTCATCCTGTTGTCTTGCGCGTAAGATCTGATCCTGTAAATTTGTCCCATATGAACTCATGGTTGTTATATGATTTACCTATACTCTTCTGCTAAGAGCATATGAAACCTGATTCTTTTTACCCTTGATGTCCTTGATCTCGAAATCAAACTCACTAAGTGTGGCCAACCATATAGCTTGCCTCGCATTCAGATTAGGTTGGTCAAACAAGTATCTCAGTCCACTGTGATCACTCATCAAGATGAACCTCTTGCCAAGAAGATAGTGTATCCACATCTTCATTATATGGATGATCGCTGGCAACTCAAAATCACGCATCACATAGTTTTTCTCGTGCTCATTTAGTTTCCTTAAATCATAGCATACCACCTGTCTCTCCTTCATTAAAACTCCACCAAATCCTCTTTTGCAAGAATATGTACACACCATGAACTCTTTATCTGGATCTTCAATCTTTCGAACTTGAGCATTTGTAAGAAACTGCTTCTACTACTAAAAAATCTATGCACATTCCTTTGTCCATTCAAGTTTTTTTCCTTTCCTCTGTAATGATGAAATAGGATAGGCAATCCATTAGAAGTTCCTGATGAATCTCCTGTAATAACCTGTTAACCCCATGAATGATCTAACATCATCCACATTCCTTGAAATCTCCCAATCCATGATAGCTCTTGTCTTTTCTAGATCCACTGTTATACCTTCCTTGGAAACAACATGTCCCAAGTAATGTACCTATGTCTGAAAATTTCATTTACTAAGCTTGGCATACAAATGATGCTCTATTAGCAATCTTAGTATTTTTTTTTTAAAGTTTTTGACATGCTCTTCCTCATTTTTAGAATATATCAATATATCACCAATGAATATAATCACAAATGTTAAAGAAAGAGTCCATACAGGTTGGTAGAATTTTTATGTTTGTGGAAAAACCCGTGAACAATTTTTGAAACCAACTTTTCGGACTAGTTTAGTGAGTCCATCATCAGGGCAATGTAATTTGTATTTTGAGAAGAGAGAGCGTGAAACCATGGAGCTATTAATAGTTAATTGAAAAGTATTTGATGTCTTCTTTTATTGTCAGCTTTCAATTGACTAACTGATAATTTAATTAATCGAAATCTGGCAAATTTGATTTCAGGTTCGATGAGGGTTTTGCTAAGTTTATTGAAGACATAAATGTTCCGACCACGTTTAAGGGGATGGCAACATTTAGGGAAGTTTGGAGTGAGGTTTTCATCTCTACATTGTTTTAGAAATATGAGATTCGATAGGTTTCTAGCTCTGGAGATTCTCATCTTCTCAAAATTTAGGGCATTATTCATTATGTCCCTTCCATGGTGGGACTTAATGGTGTTAAAGAGAGAGTCCATATAGGTTGGTAGAATTTTTATGTTTGTGGAAAAACTTGTGAACAATTTTTGAAACCAACGTTTCGGACTAGCTTAGTGAGTCCATCATCAGGGCAATGTGATTTGTATTTTGAGAAGAGAGAGCGTGAAATCATGGAGCTATTAATAGTTAATTGAAAAATATTTGATGTCTTCTTTTATTGTCAGCTTTCAATTGACTAACTGATAAATAGGTTTCTAGCTCTGGAGATTCTCATCTTTTCAAAATTTATGGCATTGTTCATTATGTCCCTTCCATGGTGGGACTTAATGGTGTTAAAGAGATGTGATTTGTATTTTGAGAAGAGAGAGCATGAAATCATGGAGCTATTAATAGTTAATTGAAAAATATTTGATGTCTTCTTTTATTTTCGGTTTTCAATTGACTAACTGATAAACAGGTTTCTAGCTCTGGAGATTCTCATCTTCTCAAAGTTTATGGCATTGTTCATTATGTCCCTTCCATGGTGGGACTTAATGGTGTTAAAGAGATGTGATTTGTATTTTGAGAAGAGAGAGCGTGAAATGATGGAGCTATTAATAGTTAATTGAAAAATATTTGATGTCTTCTTTTATTGTTGGCTTTCAATTGACTAACTGATAAATAGGTTTCTAGCTCTCGAGATTCTCATCCTCTCAAAATTTAGGGCATTGTTCATTATGTCCCTTCCATGGTGGGAATTAATGGTGTTAAAGAGATGTGATTTGTATTTTGAGAAGAGAGAGCACGAAATCATCGAGCTATTAATAGTTAATTGAAAAATATTTGATGTCTTCTTTTATTGTCAGCGTTCAATTAACTAACTGATAAATAGGTTTCTAGCTCTGGAGATTCCCATCTTCTCAAAATTTAGGGCATTGTTCATTATGTCCCTTCCATGGTGGGACTTAATGGTGTTAAAGAGATGTGATTTGTATTTTGAGAAGAGAGAACATGAAATCATGGAGCTATTAATAGTTAATTGAAAAATATTTGATGTCTTCTTTTATTGTCGACTTTCAATTGACTAACTGTTAAATAGGTTTCTAGCTCTGAAGATTCTCATCTTCTCAAAATTTAGGGCATTGTTCATTATGTCCCTTCCATGGTGGGACTTAATGGTGTTAAAGAGATGTGATTTTTATTTTGAGAAGAGAGAACGTGAAATCATGGAGCTATTAATAGTTAATTGAAAAATATTTGATGTCTTATATTATTGTCAGCTTTCAATTGACTAACTGATAAATAGGTTTCTAGCTGTGGAGATTCTCATCTTCTCAAAATTTAGGGCATTGTTAATTATGTCCCTTCCATGGTGGGACTTAATGGTGTTAAAGAGATGTGATTTGTATTTTGAGAAGAGAGAGCGTGAAATCATGGAACTATTAATAGTTAATTGAAAAATATTTGATGTCTTCTTTTATTGTCAGCTTTCAATTGACTAAATGATAAATAGATTTCTAGCTCTGGAGATTCTCGTCTTCTCAAAATTTAGGGCATTGTTCATTATGTCCCTTCCATGGTGGGACTTAATGGTGTTAAAGAGATGTGATTTGTATTTTGAGAAGAGAGAGCGTGAAATCATGGAGCTATTAATAGTTAATTGAAAAATATTTGATGTCTTCTTCTATTGTCGGCTTTCAATTGACTAACTGATAAATAGGTTTCTAGCTCTGGAGATTCTCATCTTCTCAAAATTTAGGGCATTGTTCATTATGTCCCTTCCATGGTGGGACTTAATGGTGTTAAAGAGATGTGATTTGTATTTTGAGAAGAGAGAGCGTGAAATCATGGAACTATTAATAGTTAATTGAAAAATATTTGATGTCTTCTTTTATTGTCAGCTTTCAATTGACTAACTGATAAATAGGTTTCTAGCTTTGGAGATTCTTGTCGTCTCAAAATTTAGGGCATTGTTCATTATGTCCCTTCCATGGTGGGACTTAATGGTGTTAAAGAGATGTGATTTGTATTTTGAGAAGAGAGAGCGTGAAATCATGGAGCTATTAATAGTTAATTGAAAAATATTTGATGTCTTCTTTTATTGTCGGCTTTCAATTGACTAACTGATAAATAGGTTTCTAGCTCTGGAGATTCTCATCTTCTCAAAATTTAGGGCATTGTTCATTATGTCCCTTCCATGGTGGGACTTAATGGTGTTAAAGAGATGTGATTTCTATTTTGAGAAGAGAGAGCATGAAATCATGGAGCTATTAATAGTTAATTGAAAAATATTTGATGTCTTCTTTTATTGTCGGCTTTCAATTGACTAACTCATAAATAGGTTTCTAGCTCTGGAGATTCTCATCTTCTCAAAATTTAGGGCATTGTTCATTATGTCCCTTCCATGGTGGGACTTAATGGTGTTAAAAAGAAGGGTGAAAGAGGCAATTGAAATTGAAAAATCCTCCAACAACATGAATAGAGATGACAGACTAAAATTAAGTAGTACCTGAAAACCCTTATTAAATAAAATGAAAAAGCAAACATACAAACATTCATAAAAAATAAAAAATAAAAAATAAAATAAATAATATATATATAACCAACCCTAACTCTCTTTTAAATATAATTTAATAAGACAACTTAAATAAACCTTCGAACTAGTACTTTAAAATTACATACATTACTAGTAAAACATTTAATACATAGCAAAGAACTTAAATATATAACATAGAATCTAAATAAAAAATATAAAAATATAAATTAATTAATTAATTAATCTAAATATATACATAATCAATCACCAATAATAATAATAATAATAATAAATAAATAAATAAATTTAAATATAATCAATCAAAAAACATAAAAAATAAATAAATAAATGAGTAAATATTTAAATAAATAAATAATTATTAATCAGTTAGTCAATTGAAAGTCGACAATAAAAGAAGACATCAAATTTTTTTCAATTAACTATTAATAGCTCCATGATTTCACGCTCTCTCTTCTCAAAATACAAATCACATTGCCCTGATGATGGACTCACTAAGCTAGTCCGAAACGTTGGTTTCAAAAATTGTTCACAGGTTTTTCCACAAACATAAAAATCACAAATGTGTCCAGATAATGACGCAATACAATATTCATCAAACACATGAAAGTAGTTGGAGAATTAGTCAAACCAAAAGGAACCACAACAAACTCATAATGCCCATACCTGGTTCGGAAAGCAGTCTTGTAGATGTCCTCTTCTTTGATGCATACCTGATGATATCCTGATCTCAAATCAATCTTTGAGAACATCGTTCCCTTCAACTAATCAAACAAGTCATTGATCCTCGACAAAGGGTACATGTTATTAATTGTCACCTTGTTCAACTACCTATAATCAATACATAACCTGAGAGTACCATCCTTCTTCTTCACAAACAACACTGGTGCACCCCAAGGAGACACACTTGGCCTAATGTATCCCTTATCAAGCATTTCCTTCAACTACAACTTCAATTCAACCAGCTCTGGAGTGCTCATCATGTAAGGTGTGTTTGATGTTGGTGTTTCCCTTGGTATCAACTTAATAAAAAAGTCTACTTCCCTCAGAGGCGACAACTCTGGAATCTCTGCTAGGAATACATCCTGAAACTACTGTAAAACCGGATACCTCTTCAAGACTTCTACATCCTCAACATCCTTACCTTTATCACTGGAAACAAGCACTGCAAATAACACACCCTTTCCTACAACTACACTTTGCCTGCATAGTTGTGACCATTCTAACTGATGTAGGCTTCTTCTTTCCCTGCAAGATTCTTTGTTCCCCATTTTCATCCAAGCACTCAATAGCCTTTTCATAAAAATCCACCTTAGTCCTGTGAAGGTACAACCAATCCATACCCAGAAGCATATTGTACAAACCCAATGGAAGCACATTTAGATTTGTTGATGTAGGCATACCGTTCAGCTCAAATGCACAAGATCTTACCCAATGATGAACTCTTTTCTTAGTACCTATAGCCAACTGCACCAACCAAGACTCTGCATGCACTTATTTTCTCAAACCACACTTATCCAGGGTCAATCAAAATAGAAAAAACTCGATCATAGAGCTTACCTTCTATCTCAATGATAGATGTCTGATGATCTGCCCACCTGTTATCCAATGTTGCATAGATCCAAGGAATGTTCTGTCCAACATCCCTAATTGTTTGTGCCTCCTAAACACTATAGATATGAGGCCTACCACCCTTATACGATGGACAATCCTTCTTGAGATGCTCCTTGCCGCATATCCAACACTACAAGTGTTTCCTTCTATCACCTTTATTCTTCTTCTCTCCAGGTTGCGACCCATGTCCCTTCTCAATTGCATTGAATTTCTTGTAAGGAACAACATTTTCTTTCTCACCTACATCCTGAGGTCTTGTTCGCTTCGATGGCCATTTACCCTTAGTCTTGTAATTCCCTTTCCAACCCTGCTTGGACTCAGTGTTACGCTTTGATTGCTCATAACAATGCTTCCTCCAATGACCGAGGCTCATCATACTCAATCCGATCCTTAAATGTTATTGGCAATCCACTGATAAATCTCTGAACTTTTTTCTTCTCATCCTTAAGATACAACACATACCTCAACAACTCCAGGAACTTAGTCGTATACTCCTCATTTGTCATCAATCCCATCTTCAACTCATAGAACGCCTTGGATTTTCCGTCACAATATCTCTCTGACAAATACTTCTTCCTGAAGAGTCTCCTAAATTCATGCCAACTCAACTCCTCTATCCTGATATCTCTGACACACTTCACATCTTCCCACCAGATGTATTCTTTCTCTTTGAGACTGAAAATAACTATCACGACCTTCATGTTCTTTGTATAGTCACGCAACTCAAAGAACTTCTTCATTCCAAGTAACCATGCCTATGCATCTTCCAGCTTCTTCAACTCTCTATCAAATGTATCTGGCTTGGCTTTCTTGAACTCATCCGACAAATATCCCTTGTCACTCTTCCTATAATGATGATGACCATGATACCTGTTAGAACTAGAACTAGAGTAGAACCCATTTCCACTACCTCTCCTATCAGGTGTATCTAAGAACCTGCCATCTCTGATTGTGTCATCCCTATCCGAACTGTGCCCACCATGATACCTATTACCATATGCCCCATTAGTCCTGTCTTCTTGTCCATAACCAATATGTGGTTTTCCATGTCTCTATAAGTTTGACAAACTTTGAAGGATAACTGCATTGACCTCTGCTTGTTTTTCATGCGCCCTAGCAAGTATTTCCTGTGACTGAATGATCGTGTCATTATTTGCTTTGCAACTTTTGATCTATGCTTTTAAACTTCTCAAGGTGCATGCTATGTCATGAGAGTACACTTCTCTTGGATGCTCATCTGATCTTTAAGGGGAGTCTTGTAAACTGTAATCCACCATTTTGTTAGTCATCTATGATCCTCTTTTTCCTACAAACATACCATGTCAGATAAACCAAATACAAACATAACCAACATACCTCAATGAAGTTTAGGGGAGGTTATCTAGTATGCAAAATCAATCCAAATTAGCACGATACATGTTATACATAATCATATCAATATACTGACATCATGCATGATAACACCAATTGTATACTATGACCTCATGCACGACAACCATAACCATGACAATGCATGAATAACAACCACATAAACACTGACATGCATGCATGACAAACATGTTCCACCCATCCAGTCCAAGTATTGAACCATGCTTTGATACCACCCCGTAACCACCCCTCCCACATTTACCCACCTTCACCACCCTGCCGAGGTAAACATGAGCTTAGGGCTACTATGACATGAATCAACCTCCTAAGTACAATTAAGGAAGCAAAATCGACAAACTGGAACTTTACTCACCTTCCTCAGGAGCTACAGGACACCCAAAAGCTAAACAACCACTCTCAGTGCCCAAATCTTGAGTTGGAATGCATTTTTACTAAGTTGGCCTCCTAGTTGCATGCATGAAAAGGCCTCCATGTGGTTGAGGTTCTCCAACCTCATGCATAAACCTACTAGGTAGCAATTGTTACCCAAAATGTTTAGTTCAGAGGGTGCGTCCCATATTTTGAGCCTAAATTCCAGGTAAGCCTCCAGACCACTTCCCAGAACTCGGTGAGACTTTCTATAATGATAAATGACATCAAGACAAAGCCACTCATACAAAACTTGATCAAAGACTTGACCTAACCAGGCCTAACCATGACAACCATTTTGTCAAACATATTAAGAACATGTAATCTACAGGTCACGAATGCATATCTAAACACAAGGGTTTGATACTTATCTGAGAATCATCAAGAAGGTCTAATTCCCTCTCATAATAGCTGAAATAACACTTATTAGCTCATGCATCCAATAACCATCCATCAACCAATCAAAACATGAAAAGAGTCGTAGCTAGAACTTGTTATGAAACCATGCTTATAACCATCATATAACCAGAAGAATAACCATGATAGAATAGCCATCAAAGACACATAATAACAAGTACCATTGCTCATGAAATACAAGAGGAACAAAGTTCTTATTAACATATGAAAAAGCCAACTAAGTCAGGGACTTCCATGTACCACCCGACCATAGATTGAGCTGAACCGAATCTTTCTTTCAGTCAATCACCCTTGTGCCATATTCCAAGCATGAATGTGGGACTTAAGACAAAAACAACCAGGTCTTCCCAGAGATTAAACCACCTCCACCCTTAGTTTTTACTGCAATCCCGCCAAAACCGATGAAGGGACCATTAGGCCCAAAACAAGACATAAACCACCAGGATTTACAACAATCTCGCCAAAACTGGTCAAGGGATTCCTAGGCACAAAACAAGCTTGGATGCCTCCAGGTTTCTTCACCAATACCTTGAGGAATTTGTTTGTCTCCACCCTTAGGCTTTACTGTAATCCTGCCAAAACCGATCAAGGGATTCCTAGGCCCTTGGGAATTTTCCTGAGACCACCTCACCCGGCTCCAAAACCATCCGATAATCCAAAGCTAAACTAAATGACAAAACCCCATCATGCCATGGCTATCCAGAAATGGCAATGCAAGGTTGAAACTGTTGTCACACTTGGAAAAACCCATTCCAATGACAACAAGAGAACCAAATACATATATGCATGTACCATGCATTCACAAACTAGCTAGGAAATCACACATGCAACCTGTTACCTACAAGTATTCCCACTGAAACTGCTTGATCCAACTTTTCCTTGCTTGTCCTTTGCTTTCCTTGTCCTTCCTTTGGATTCCTTTGCTTTCTTTCCCAAATGCTATAGTGGTCCAAGAATTCTCTAGGTGTGAGAGAGAATAGAGAGAATAGAGAGAGATCCAAAACTGAACTTTCAAAAAGCCATGAATTGATCCTCAAAAGCCTTTTTATTATTGAGGCCTCTATTTTCTTCAATTTTCCTCTCATGCAAACTTGTGACCTTTCATCCTAATTTCCTTTATTTTCATAAATAAAATACCAATTAATGCCTCTTTGCCTTTACCAATGCCTTTGTCAATTTCTTTAGCCATAACAAGCCAAAATGGACACTCACTAAGATGTTTTGCCCAACATTCAGCTTGGAATACGTGTCCCATGACCTTGGTCTTATTTTGCCTTTATTAACTTTATTACATGAACTTTTAACCCGGGGTTGTTACAATTTCTAGGTGATCAAAATGCCAACTACCAATCCCTTACCCTATTACGAGAGAATATTTTATAAAATAATATTCCCTAAGAACATGTGAAGGATACTATTAGATTGAACTTGGATTCGAAAATCTTAACTTTCGCAAAGAGATGGGATAAGTTTAGATTTTGAAGCAATGCCTTAACTTGATTAAAGAGAAAGAAAAGGTTGATTTTGAAGCAATGCATTTCCTTTCATGCAATACACAATTAGCTTTGAGTCTCCATAATTTTAAAGTTGAGAAATATTTAATTATAAAGCTAGTCTCATATGTAACATTAAAGACCAAAACTCATCCAAATTATTAGATCCATCACCCAAGGTACCTTTGAAACTCACATAATGATAATTCGATGTGAAAAGAATCCCCTCTACTCCATAAATCCCTAGGGTTCCCTCACAAACTCCATAAAAATGAGGGTGAGCATAGTGCATGTATATTTCTAACATACAATGCCTTGTTATTCATGTTTAGCTAATTGTTTTCTTTAGTTTACTTTGGTTCGACTTTAGCACTGTAATTTACATGCAACAATTAAGTTTACTTATTTATTTACATTTTCCTTCTTTTGAGGTAGGATTCATGGCATACCATTGCATGGTTTTCTTTCCCAAATATTGCCCTCGTAGGCATTGCATTTGCATGGGTTTGGCCTTAATTCATTGTTTGGGTTAGTTAACTAATGAGCATTGGCAATACCTCATATAGGTTTGTGCTTTTCTCTTTTTGATCTTTGATTCTTCTCTTCAAACTTTGCATCTTGGGTGGCTTTGTAGCCAAGCTATAGATCTTGGTTCAATGGTCAAATCTCAAATTGTAATAAATCCTAGGATAATCTATAAGGGAATTTCACTAGAAGATGAAATTAGGTTCTAGGGGGGTTTTCATGTGACTCGATTTGTTGGCATGCACATGTCCTTGTGGATTTACATGCACAAATTATGTTGGAAACTAGGTTAATACTGGGGGGGGCTGAATCAGTATTAAGGCCAACTTTAAAAATCATTACCATATTTAACCATTTAACCATTCAACAACATATCATGTAAGAAGCAACATAAATCAATACATGAACTACACAATAACACCATAATCAACATACACGCATGTGACACAAAGATTTTTACATGGAAACTCATAAAGGGAGAAAAACACCAATCTTGTTTTGTTATGATGTAAATCTAAAGCTACCACTTTTGATTACATCAAGTTTGTGAGCACCCACTCATAGGAAGCACCAACTCTCTATTTTGTTTTTCTAGGCCCAACCAGTAGGAAGCACCAACTCCCTAATTCACAAGCACTCACTTATAGGAGGTGTTGACCCCCTAGTTGTTTTACAGTCATCAACCACCATGAAGCACCAACTCCTTATTTGCAAGCACCCACTTGCAGGATGAATTGACGTCCTATTCGTTTCTAAAGCACCCATACAAAGGAAGCATCGACTCCCTAATGTATAGGAACCAACCTACTGGAGCATGCAAACCCCTATTTCATCCATTTTCAAGCTTGGATCCATAGGTGTTATGTTCATTTAATATTGTTATTATTTATGCTTTAGCTCTCTCTCAACCTGATATCAAACAATACAACTCATCATCCTCTCACACTACCTCCACTCTGCATCTCCCCTCACATTTAGATTTGATCACAACATTTTAGATATGCCTTATTACTTTTGTGTATGCAATAGCCTCTCAGATATTCATACAAATAGGCTGACTAAGTTATTCTTTACAACTAATACCTCCTCATCTTGCTACGAGCTCTCTCTTCCCTTGCATAATCTCACAACAACATAAGATATACAACATAACTATTTGTTCCTTGTACTCGGCCTCCACCAGGCTTGCCCTCATTCACTCACTCAACCCACTCATATTTTGGCCTTCCTCTACACTCGTGCAACCACGCATAACCTTAATCAACCTTTGGTTCTGTGGCACACAATCACAGTTCAACAACTTGTGCTTAATCTCAGTCTGAACACACCGAAGAAGATCCTCTTATCATAAATGTTGTTATTGAAGATAAAAACAAGAATAAGAAGAAGGAATCCCATAATTAAGATACTCATAAGATTGAGGGTCATCTCTCTAATGCGTAGGCTATTGATCATCGTTCCGAAGAAAAAGTTGGAGATAAAGAAAATTCTAATGAGGAGCAATCTACAAGTAATTTGTTGTTCTGTTGTAACTGTAGGAGAATGGGTCATCTATATCCTAGATGTTCATATGCATTTTCTGAAGAAAGATATAGATGTACATCTAGTAGTAGTGAAAAAATACCTTGTAACACTCCCTCCCACCCCCTCAGAGCCTCCAAGCTAGATGGGAGGTGTTACTTTTCCCTAACCCAACTTCCATAGTCTCATCATGGAATTGTGGTTACAAAATTTCTCCTTTCCCCAAAGTTAGCAAAATTAACTTTAGGGAAAGGAGAAATTTTGTAACCCCATTTCCATGGTGAGACCGTGGAATTTGGGTTAGTGCAAAGTAACACATCCTATCTAGCTTGGAGGGTCCGACAGGGTGGGAGGGAGCATTACAGAGTGGTATCAGAGCATTAGGTTCAATAATAGACCTCTAGAGATAAGTAGGGACTCTAACACAACATGATAACGTGTTAGGATTTGTCACAGAGTGTGATATTCATATTGATTTATTTTGTGTGATGATTGTAGCATGTGTGGTGTGAGTATTGGTTTTGACATGATTAACGTTCTAACATACATGCTAACTTGAGGTGTGATGTTTCAAATAGATTTACACCAGTAGAATTAGAGTAGTATACCAAGGTGATGGGTAAGAATATGTAATTATGTTTTGGATTGTCTAATAATTGAATGTGTATGATAACACATAAGAAAACACTGAGGATAGTAAAGAACAAGAGACAAGTAGTAGAGTGGTGAAATATAGTACTGACAGGTCCCAACATGGTTAGGAAGAGGAGTCAGTAGAGAAAAGGAGAGAAGAGGGCTATCTTGATTGGATGGATACTCTAAGAAGTCTAAGGTTGGATCTAAGGAGCTACAAGGATAACAATGAGAATATTTTTAGGGCCCAAGAAAAGTAGGAAAAAGTGAATTCATTATACTACAAATCTTGTCAGATCTATAAAGACAAAAACAACATGATCTAGGAGCTAATTACAAGTTTAAGTAGAGCCCATTAGGACTTGGAAGACAAAATTTAAAGGTTGATGGTGCAGATGATAGCAGATTCTAGAGAATACACATGAGGGGAAGTGAAGACATTGTGAGTGGTGTAACTCCTCTAAGTACTCTAGAGAGGAAGATGGACAATTATGAGCAGTTATCTAACTTTGAAACAAAAATACTTTCCCAACAAAGAAGGAGGGGAAAGCATTTTATGATAGAAGGTATCAAGAAGATAAAGCCTCCTACATTTGATGGAGAGGTGAAGAAGGCTAGAGAAGCAGAGGCATGGTTTCTCAGGATGAAAAAGTATTTTAGAGTCCATAATTACTTTGAGAACATGAAATCAAGAGTAGCCATTTTTAGTCTGAAGGGAAATGTTGATATCTGGTGGGAATATCTAAGGAATGTGAAGGATATCAGAGAGAAGGATTTGTCTTGGGAATGGTTTGAGAGATACTTCAAGAATAAGTATATATTTGAAGAGTATTATGATAAAAAGGCCAAAGAGTTCTATGAACTTAAACCCAGGAAGTTAATAGATGATGCATATACTACCAGATTCTTGGAGTTTTTAAGATACGTGCCTTACATCAAAGAGGAGAAGATAATGATTAGAAATATCTTAGTGGGATACCTCAAAAAATTGGTGACAAAATAGAGTTCATTGAAGAAAACACATTAGATGAGTTCATCAGGAAAATGAAGCACTTCTATGAAAAATCAAAGCATAACTTTGAGTTAATAATTGAATTGAAGGTAAGGGGCAACCCTAGCTTTAAAAAAGAAAGGACATAAGTCTACAAGAGGAAACACAAGGTTGGCCACTCATGCTAAGGAAGAGTATTGATTCTAATTGGATAATTATATATTTTTTTTCATCAATCTCGATGCATTCAGAGTGGAAAAGTGGAGAAATCAACTCACTAGACCATTTTTATTGGCAGGACCCACTTTGGCAAAAGAGGGTTTGAAACCTCTTAGGAGCGTTTTGAGGCATAAAACAACGTTTTTTGGGGGTAAAACTTTGTCACTCTAGTATATAACATTTTTACATTATTCTACACACAAATACATTTCCAATGACGCAAGAAGTGCGTCAATTGGAGTTTGTATGCAAAAGTTATGCCAGTCATAAATTGACCTTCCTATTTTCACAACCATAATTTTGGAGGATGTCACGTCAACCCCCATTATTCATGGAAATGGGGCTAAACACATGATTATGATGTAAAAGACTCTATAAGAGTATACATTGTAACTCTAGTTAAGGGTTGAGGTATTTAAGCTTAACCACTAGTAGGCTATCGGGTTGTGTTATAACTGGGCCGCTAGGAGGAAGAGGCATTCCATTCTTTCGAGTGCATTTGTTCAATAGCTGAGAAAAAAATGACAAGAGGGATAGGAGATAGAGCAAGCACAAAGGATTTTTGCACTGTAGAAGTCCATGGGCCACATGCCATACTTCTTTGTATTTGTAGCCATATTTCTAGATAGATAAATAAAGCAGAGTGACCTCACCTTCCAGTTGGGTTTTTCTCCCAAAAGGGTTTCCTAGAGAAAATCTTGTGTCTAATGAGTGTGTGATCTTTTATTTTGTCGTTATCTATTTTTTGTATAAGTTTTATTTGCATGCATACATTATTTACAGTAAAAATCTACAAATCTTGGAATCTAATAAAACTCTAATCGTGTAGAATATCATATTTTAAGTATAATATTATCAGATCTATTGTGACGAATTGTCTAGTGGAATATCCATGGTGGTTTATGGATCATATTGGTATTAGAGCAGGTTTCTTTGGATATTTTGTGGATATTTTTAGGGGATCTAAATTGGTAAGGACGAAAATCATAAAACCCTAATCATGGTCAACGAATCTGTGAATGACCCTTGTGATCCTGCAAAGGTGAGATTTTTGCAGTTGGAACAACAAGTCACAGATAAAAATCTCAATGTAAACCTCCTCACGACAACATTGAGCAATAAGATTGGGATATTTGGAGAAGATGGGGATTCAAATGTAGAGGACAACTTAGAAGGGGGATCAGGATATTGGGAAGTGACGAAGAACCATCCAAAGAAAAAACCCAAGAAAGATCAACCCAATTCGAGTGCTATGAATCAATCACATTACCTATTTAAAATGGAATAAAAGTCGATATTAAGTAGTACCACAGTGAGATTGATGCTAGAAGCTGAATCACTGGTTGCAACAACTGGAAGTTTATTTTAGCATTCATCAAATTGAGGAAGGACAAAAGATCTCATTTGTGCGACTGAAATTAGAGAGCCATGCACTGAATTGGTGGGAGAGACACACAAATATCCTAAGGTTGGAGGGAGAGACTTTAGTGACTAAGTGGGAGGACTTCAAAACCCTCATTAAGTCACAGTTTTACCCTATTGGGTACGTAGAGGACTACTTTAATCGAAAGTTGGGCCAAAGCATGTAGGAGTACACCACAAAGTTAAAAAACATGGCCATAATGTTAGGTATCTCCTCGAAGAACCCATATGTACTCCTTGAGTATATGGGGGGTGTACACTGCCATTTGCAGAAGCAAGTGAGTTGTTCAAGCCTAAATTGGTGGATGAGGCTTGTGTACAAGCGTAGTACCTAGAGAACATAGGTCTGAAGACAGAAAAATCAAGTGCATCAAACCAGAAGGAGCAACCAAATGGTTTTAAGGAGGGGAATAGGAAGAAAAAATGGGGAAAAGATAAAAAGACGATAGCCACAACACATCAGTGCAAAGATCCCAACAACCATTGCAACATTGTCAACCATATAGAGGAGAAGTGTTAGAAGTTGTATCCAGAGTTAAACCCAAAGAGTAAGAATAAAGACAATAAGAAGAAGAATCTCATGGCCATTGATTCGAGCAACCAAGTTGAAAGCAGCTAGGACGTGGATGAGAATATCTTATATACATCAATGTAGAAGAAGGTGAATCCGAGTAGTCTTCAACAACAGGAAGAGAAAGAAATGACCAAACTCTTCCATACAAAGATATAGGTCAAGAAGGCCGAGATTGATGCTTTTTTTGACTCAGGATCGTAGGAAAATCTAATTACAATAGAGTTGGTAAAGAAGTTGGGTTGGAAGTTCATGATCATCTAAATCCATATCCACTAGGATGGATAAATAAGGATGTAGAGTTGAAGGTAACAAAGCAATGTAGAATTAGATTTGCTATCAATGATAATTTTATTGATGAAGTAGAACTAGATGTTGTTCTCCTTGATGTACGTGGAGTCGTGTTTGGGAGTCCCTACATGTACATGCGATATGAAATATTCATGTCGAGATCTTACCAATATCATCTCATCAAGGATGGAAAATCGTTCATCATGAATGTGCACAAATACAAGTCAAAAATCTCGCTAGTAAGTGCCAACCAAGCCAAGAAATTGATCATTCCAAACAAGAAGTATGTTTTATTGTTTTTAAGGGGAAACCAGTCTGAAGATGAGTCAGTAAAAGGAATCCCTAGAGGGGTGTACTAAGAAATAGAAACATCAATTGGAGGAGTTGTTATAGGCATATATGGATGTGTTCCCAGAGCCTAAAGGGTTACCACCTAAGAGGGAATTGGAGCATGGGATATAGTTATTTTCGGACTCCCCATTGCCAAATAGTGGGCTATATAGGTAGTTTATTATAGAAGCAAGTGAGGTGAAGAAACAATTGCAGTAGTTATTGGAACAGGGTGTCATTCAACCAAGTACATCACCATGTGGGTCACCCATCATCATTGTGCCAAAGAAGGATGGTACTTGGTAGATGTGTATAGATTACAGGGCGTTGAATAAAATCATGCTCAAGAATAGGTACCCCCTGCCCAGAATAGATGATCTATTGAATTAGCTGCAACAATGAAAATGCTTCACCATGGACTTGAAGTCTGGGTATCACCAGGTTCGATTCAAAGAAGAAGATATCTGGAAGACCGCCTTCAAAACCACGTAATGTTTGTATGAGTTGTTAGTCATGGAATTTGGCCTATGTAATGCACCAACTACATTTATGAGAATAATGAATGATGTATTATGCCCTTTTATAGATTCATTTGTTATTTTATAATTGGATGATATACTGGTATACAGTGCTACCTTGGAAGAGCACATCTCTCATTTGACACAGGTGTTGGAGACATTAAAGATGCACCAACTACTAGAAAATCTCAATAAGTGTGAGTTTGCACAATAGTCTTTGGTGTATATGGGGTATGTGATAGGTGGAGAAGAGTTGAAGATAGATCCTACAAAGAAGGAGGCCATCATGAAATGGTTGGTGCCAACTAATGTTTCTAAGGTCAAAAGTTCCATTGGGGTAGCACAATACCTGAGGAAGTTCATAGCCTCATTTTCAGTAGTAGTAGCACCACTCCACGCCATAACAATAAGTGGAAAGAGTTTCTAGTGGGGACAGGGTTAGTAGAGGGCTTTTGTGGAGCTAAAGAAGAAGATTAGTCAAGCACCAGTTCTGGAATTACCAAACTTGCAACAACCCTTTGAAGTGGAGACAAATGTGAGTGGGTATGTTATGGGAGTGGTCTTGATGCAAGGAGGAAGGCATGTATGCTACCATTCTAAAGTATTTCATGGGGCAGTTCTTAACTACCCTACCTACAACAAGGAGCTTTATGCCCTAGTGCAAGCTGTGAAGAAGTGGAAGCACACTCTCATGGGAAAGGATATAGTAATCCACACAAATCACCAACCACTACAATACTTATAGGCCCAGAGTAAGCTACAAAAAACCAGACATTACAAGTGGATGGGGTTTCTACAACAATTTTATTTGGTGATCAAGTACAATAAGGGAAACACAAACAAGTTGGTTGACATGCTTTCAAGGACACCCACACGAAAGATCACATCTTTGGTAACTCTTATGCACATGGAGTCATTCACCCATGATGCATATAGAGAGGGATATTTAGAGGATGAGGACTTCAAGGAGGTGTATCACCAGTTGCAGAGTCAAAGTCATGTGGATGGTGGCGACAACACTGTTGACTACCATCTCCAATATGGGTTACTCTGCAGGCTGGATAACTTATGCATTCCTAAAGGTGAGTGATTGTAGTTGATTAGATAGGCTCACACCTCCAAGGTTGCATGACACTTTGGTGTAGGGAAGACCGTTTCCAACTTGTAGAGGTATGTGTATTGGCCCAAGATGCAAGAGCGGGTAGCTAGGTTCATAAGAGGATGCACGCTTTGTTGTACCAACAAGCCTAGCAACAGGAAACAAGGTCTATATCATCGATTACCTATACCCAATCGTCCTTGGGAGATAATTTCCATGGACTTTGTGGGAGGTTTACCAACAAACAGGAAGGGACATGACTATTTGTTTGCGGTAGTTGATAGGTTCAACAAGATGTGTAATTTGATGCCTGGTAAAAATACCATCAGTGGGCAAGAAGGAATGAGCTTGTTCTTTGGACAGGTATGGATGCACTTTGGGATACTAAGGAGCATCATTTTAGATAGGGATACAATATTTCTTAGTTCATTATGGGATAATTTTGGAGAAGATGGACACGAAGTTGAAGAGATATGCAACATTCCATCCATAAACAAATGGATAAACAAAAGTAGTCAACAAGACTTTGGTGCAGCTTCTGAGGGGATACAACCAACAATATTTGAAGACCTGGGATGAAAATATGGTATATATATAACATTATTACAACATAGCAGTCCATACTCCTATAGGAAAGCCCCCATTTGAAACTTGTTTTGGATATTTTCCATGTTCGCCTTTAGATATTGCATATGGGCAACGAGGAGGAGTAAGGGAAGATCTTACAGGAGATGCCTTGAGGGTTGAAAAGTTTGTAGAAAAGATTATGTAGATCCATCTATATGTACAAGAGACACTGCAGAAATTGCATGATAAATATAAGGCTAGGCATGATCAACATAGGACAGAGAAATATTTCAAGGTGGGAGATAGAGTATGGCTACAATTAAACAAGGAGAGGCTACAGGGGCCTGGTAAGAAAATAAAGGCTCTGAGGTATTTTCCTTTGAGATATTGGAAAATGTGGGTGATAATGCCTATTGACTCAATTTACCACCATATATGCACATTTACGTGTTGTAAATGTGCAGAATTTGAAACTCCATGAGCCTTCCATGCTAGATCAGGAAGAGGAACAAATCCTACCTTTTGTGGAGGATTTGACACTAGATGCTCAAGAAGAGTTGACAAAAGACACAATTTTGTAGAAGAGGTCTAGAACTACAAGAAAAAGACAACGTGACCTTTGGCAGATTAGGTTGAAAGGACAACCTCCAGGCAAAGCTAAATGGAACACCATAAAGAATGTGGAGGAAAATTTTCCTCACCTCATTTAGTAGAAGCTTTTGGGGACCAAAAGACTCCAAAAATGGGGAGGTGTGATCCATATTATATCATTATTGTTTGTCATCCATCTTGATGCATTCAAAGTGGAAAAGATGGAGGAATCAGCTCACAGGACAATTTTTATTAGCAGGACCCAATTTGGCAAAACAGGGTCTGAAACCTTCTGGGAGCAATTTGAGACATCAAATGACATTTTTTGGGGGTAAGACTTTACTGCTTAAATGTGCCACCTTTTCATGCTATTCTACACATAAAGACCTTTCCAATGATGTAAGAAGTGTGTCAATTAGAGTCCATATGAAAAAATTATGCCAATCAGAAGTTGACCTTCTCGTTTTCACACCCATTATTTGGGAGTATTCCACTTCAATGCCCATTATTCATGGAAAAGGGGTTATCCACGTGATTATGATGTAAAATACTCTATAAGATTCTATATTGTAACCTTGGTTAAGGGTTGAGGTAGTCAAACTTAATCACTAGTAGGTTATAACCAGGCCACTAGGAGGAAGAGGCATTCCATTCTTTCGAGTGCATTTGTTCCATAGCTAAGCAAAAATAGCCAAGAGGGATAGGATATAGAGCACACACAGATGATTTGTGCATTGTGGTCACCCACATGCCACAATCCATACTTCTTTTTATTTGCAACCTTATTTCTGACATAGAAAGAGAGCAGAGTGGCCTCACCTTCGAGCTTGGTTTTTCTCCTGAAAGGGTTTCCTAGAGAAAATCTTGTGTCTAATGTGTGTGTGATATTTTATTTTTTCATTCTCTATTTTCTGCATAAGTTTTATTTGTATGCATACACTATTTACAGTAAAAATCTACACATCCAGAAATCTAATAAAACTGTAATAGTGTAGAATATGAGATTTTAATTATAATATTATCATATCTGTTGTGACGAATTGTCCAGTGGAATATCCACGGTAGTTTACGGATTAAGTATCAGTAGAAGCATATTGTTGCAACCAAAGATTGGTTCACTAAACCCACTGGAGTTACGACCGATAGGTTCAAAGGAGGTTCCATGTAGTGTTGGACGTGTGGAGAAAACCAATGACAAAGAGGTTGCCCACAGTGCCAATGGGATGGCTAAAGAGCATACAACTTGTAAGAGGCCGAGACAATGAAGGACGTAGCTCAAAGCATGCCAGATTAATGCTACATTGGATGATAGGCAAGTCGATCAATAGGCGTTTATGATCAAGATGGAAGGTATATTTCAAGCCTTATCGGTTTCAGTTCTCATAGATCCAAGCTCCAACCTTAGTTATATTAGTCCCAATATTTCAGAGAAGTGCAAGTTGCTAAACATAGCCCATGATAGATCATGGCTAGTACAATTCGCCATGGGGACCAAGAGATGGTTTGAGCAGGTGGTGGAATCGTGCCTAGCCATAATGGGCTACATGCCCATGAATGTGAGCCTAAATTTACTATCATTGGGTTCATGTGACATCATGGTCAATATGCACTGGTTGGTTGACCATAGATCCAAGGTAGAATGTTTTAACAAGTCAGTTGAATGCCCCTATGACACAAGAGTTGTAACACCTCCCTCCCACACTTACCCAAGCTTACCAGTCCACCGGGTTAAATATGTGATGAAGAGTTACTATGATATGACTCAACCTCCTATATCACCTTAAGGAAGTGGAATCGACAAACCAAAACCTTACTGACCTTCCTCGAGAGCTAAAGGACTCACATGAGCTAAACTACCCCTCCAGGTGCCCAAATCCTGAGTCAGATTGATTTTTCACTAAAAAAACTCCTAGTCACATGCAAAATCATGCATGCATGCGATTGTAGGCCTTCAGTCGCTTCCATAAGCTTGCAAGGGAGAGACTGTTGTCTTTTTCACCTAGTTCTGTGTTTGCTACCGTGAGATTTGAGCCACTTTTTCAAGGCTAGTATCGAAACCATTGCCCAAAACTTGATGAGACTTTCCAAGACAACAAATGAAACAAAGCCTCTAACACAAAACTTGATTAAGGATTTAACCTAACCAAGCATAACCATGACATACATTCCATCAAATACATGATGAACATGAAATATATAGGTCATAAATGCACATTTGAACATAGCGGTCTCATACTTATCTGAGAATTGTCATGAAGGTTTAATGCCCTCTCATATTAGTTGCAATAACATCTGTTAGGTCATGTATTCATCAATGATTCATATATTCATCAAACATGTCAAGATCCATAAACAATATACATCATATAACCAACATATAACCAGCTAATAACCAACATATAGACCAACAATAACGAACATGTAATCCATGGAAAATCAACCATAATATCACCATAATAATCAATACATATGATCATAGATCACAACAGAAATTAGCTCTCATCAACATATGAAAATTCCAACCAAGTCAAGGAATTTCATGTACCACCTAACCATAGACTAGGTTGAACCAAATATTTCTTTCATCTAGTCACCCCCGTGCCATATTCCAAGCATGAATGTGGGATCTCATGAAACAAATCAACCAAAACTAAACCAGGGCTTCCAAAGGCCATATCACCTCAATCCTCATCCAGTGATTCCACCTAAGGTCGAACATCACTAACCATCACCAGATCGGTCTCTATCCAAGCTATTAAGGGCTCCAGAGAGTTTGTTCCAAACTGACTTCCAGGACTAGTAACTCAACCCACAGTTGTCGTCAGGCTCCAGAGCATTTGTCCAATGAAGGCTTCTCAGACTAGAAACTCAACCCAGCCAGGGCTCTAGAGCGTTTTTCCAACCAAGGCTTCCAAGACTAGTAACTCAACCCAAGCTATTATAGGGCTTCCAAAGCGTTTTTCCAACCAAGTGTCCAGGAACTAGTAACACAACCCACATCCATAAGGAACATGAGCACTAATCAGAAAACAAATGGGAAAACCCACAACACCATGGCTATATAGGAAATGGCAAGGTTAGGCAAAAACACTGTCAATCCATGCGATCCTCCATGCCAGTGACAACTCATAACCAAGAAACCACAAGCATGTACCATACATGCCAAAACTAGCAAGGACATCATACATGCAACTCGATACTTGCAAATAAATCTTGATGTAACTATTGATCTCAATGTTCCTTTGCAATTTCTTGCTCTTTCTTTTTCTTCTTGCTCCAAATCCAAAGTATGCCACCATGCTCCAAGAATACTCCAAGAAACTCTAAGTGTGAAAGAGTAGAGAGAGAGAGAGAAGAGAGAGAAAGCTCCAAGCTAGAACTAACAAAAGTATTAACACTGAAAAAATCCTAACTGACAAAAGCCATGAATTGATCCTCAAAAGCCTTCTTATCATTGAGGCCTCTAATTTCTTCATTTTCCTTCTTTTTTCCTTCAATTTCCTCCTCACATGCAACTTGTGACCTTCCACCTTATTTTTCTCCTATTTTCCATTATTTTCATTATTTTCCATTAAGAAAGGACTAATCTATCACGAAGAGTAGATGGCTAAATTTTAAAGGATGGTCATATATAACTCGCATGGGTGACTTAAAGAAGCTCAACTTGGATGTATTCCATAGATGACCATATTTTGGTCATCCTAGTTATAAAAAAATGAAAACAACGATGAGGAAGTCATATTATTGGCCAACCATGAAAATGGAGGTGGCATAATGCATGGGCAAGTACTTAAAATGCCAACAAGTAAAGGTGGAATGCAAACACCCAACGAGATTTCTACAACCAATCCCCATTCCAGAATGGAAGTGGAAAGTCATTTCAATGGACTTCATTACTGGACTTCCAATTACAACTAGACAACATGATGTCATAATGGTGGTGGTGGATAAGTTGAGCAAGGTAGCTCACTTTATAGTTGTTAAATCCAACAATAAGGCAAGTGACATTGCCCATATTTTCATAAAAGAAATTGTGAGATTGCATGATGTACCCAAGCATATTTACTTTGACAGGGGTACTAAGTTCATATCCAAATTTTATAAGGCACTATTTGCAAGTTTTGGGACAAAATTAGCATTTAGTACAACATACCATCCTCAGACAGATGGGTAGACTGAAAGGGTAAGAAAAGTGCTGGAAGACATGATAAGAAAACATGTTATGCATCAGCCTAGGAGGTGGGAAGAATTTCTTCCTCTGGTTGAGTTTGACTGTAATAATGGGTACCAAGAGTCATTAAATATGAGTCCATTTGATGCTCTTTATGGTAGGAAATGCAACACTCCTATCAGTTGGAATGATCTAGTAAACAAGGTTCATATTGGACTTGATATGATGAAGGAGTTGGAGTAGGAACTGATTGCTATTAAACATCAATTGAAGATATCTCAAGACATGCAAAAGAGCTACGCATATCAACAATGTATGCACAAGAAATTTCAAGTGGGAGATCATGTGTATCTCTGTATCAAACCAAGGAAAAGTTCCTTAAGTATTAGGTCTTGTGCCAAGTTGGAACCATGGTTTTATGGGCCATTTTAGATCCTAAAAAGAGTGGGACCAGTAGCCTATAGATTGGAATTAGCTCCCACAGTGAAAGATCATAATGTTTTCCATATATATTTACTTAAAAAGTATGTACATGATGCTAATCATATTGTTGACTGGTCTATGATACATGTGGAATTTGGCAAGAAATCCATCTAGATCCACTATGCAATTAGAACGTGCTCTAGATCGAGTCATAAAGTAGGTCGTGGTGTAGTGGAGGCACTTTGGACTAGATGAGGCCACATGGGAGATGACTAATCAAATGCAGGTGTCATACCCATTTTTTCTTACTAAGTAAGCATCTATAATTGTAATTGTGAACAAAGTTGTGTCTATATAAGGATTGTCGTAAATTGTGTGTGATGGATGTAGAACAACGAGGACGATATTCCTCTAAGGGGGTGGGGTCTGTAATAGTCCCTTTTTCACCCTCTTGTAAATATTATTTCATACAATGTTGTGCAAATTGATGTAAATTAATATGAATTGTAAATTATGATTGGACTAAGAGTGGACACAGATTCAGAGCATGTGGAGGATAAGTTGTGGGAATATTTCTTGGGAAAGAAGATAACTTTTTAACCTGCATTTAATTAGCCACCAACATTTTTTATTGAAGTAATAGTGCAACTGGACAATCATTCAAGACTGCATATGATTTCCTTTCTGACTGAAGGCATGAATGTACAAGAAATTAAGGCCATGTATGGGTGTTTTGAAAAAAAGGATGAGTCATCCCATTTCCATGGCAGGGATGGCTCTGGTCAACACACCATTAAACAACATGCTAGAAAAAAGGATATGTGGGGAAATAACATAGAAAGGAGTGTTTTGAGCAAAAAAGGCATATAAAAAGGAGGTAAGGAATGTTTTGAAGAAAAAAAATAGCAGGTGGAGTAGAGTTCTTTGGATTCCTATGTTCTCATTTAGGTGGAGTCTTAAACAAGGCTCTAAATTCTTGAGTATTGGTTAACATGTGGAGGCCAATATCACTAGATTCCCATGGAGACTATTAGGTGGAATTCATAGTATTCTCTTGATTCCTACAAGAGACAAGTGGAGGCACTGTCGTTTTTGATTCATGAAGTGCATGTGGGTGAAGGTGCTTGGAACTCTAGGATTCCTATAGTGTTGTTTGGGTGGGGCATGTAACGTCTCCTCCCACATTTTCCCACTTTTACAATCTCTCCAAGGTAAACATGAGCTAAGTGTCGCTATGATATGATCCGACCTCCAAGTTCTAGTTGTGGAAGTGGGACCTACTAACCAGAAACATATTTCCATTCCTCAGGGACCACATATCAACCAGGTGTCTAACAACTATCCCTGGTGATCAATCCCTAGTTATGTGCATGTGGTGGCAAGATCTATGCCACTTTTTTGGGGATGGCCTACAAGCCACTACCCAGAAATGCCCATAACTCTCTAAAATCAGGTCTAAGGTGATAACAAGTCTAAACAACCAATACTCAAGCAAGATCTTGACCAAGACGTCCCTAATACATGATACAGATTTCATTAAACAGACAGTAAACATAGAAGCTACAGGTCAGGAATGCACACATGATCATAAACTTTTGAACTTCATCAAAGAATTATCAAGAAGGTCCAATTCCCTCTCAAGGTAGTTGCAACAACACTTGTTAGCCTATACATTCATCAACCATTCAATAACTTATCAATCATGAACAAGATCCATAGCAAGATCACAACATAGAATCCATGACAAACTAACCATAATATCAACATAATAACCAATACAAGTGCTCATCAATCATAATAAGAAAACAACTTATATTAACATATGCAAAATCCAACCAAGTGAGGGACATCCACATACCACCTGACCATAGATTGGTCTAAACCAAATCTCTCTTTCATCCAATCACCCATGTGTCATATTCCAAGCATGAATGTGGGATCATATGGGTTAAACCAAAATAGAACCAATCAGGGCTTCTAGAAGCTAAACCATCTCAACCTCAACCACAATGATTTCACCTAACTGATCTAGAAATCAATAATACCAAAACAAGTTTGGATGCCTTCGACTTCTTTCACCAACTACAGAGGAATTTTCTTGTCTGCACTCATTTGTCAAGAGTTCTAGGAGAAATCCCATCTCCACGCTTGACTCTTGGGAATTTTCCCGAGACCACCTCAATTAGGATCCAAGTCTACCGGCCATCCAAAGCTAAATAAAATAGATAACCCACTACATCATGGCTAACCAGGAAATGGAAAGGCAAGGTTGAAACCACTTTCAATCTAGACAAATCCCATGACAATGATAACAAAATAACAAAAAAACCACATGCATGTACCATGCATCCAAATATCTACAAGGAAATCACACATGCAACATGTTACTTGGAATAAACTCCAGTTGCAGCTGCTAATCCAACCTTCTTCTTTTGTTGTCGTCCAATTCCTTGTTTTTTATTTGCTTTCCTCTCTCAAAGTCCAAGTGAATGTTAGGTTGTTCCAACAATGCTCTAAGTGTGTAAGAGTATGGAAGGAGAGAGCCAAAATCTAAACTGGAAAAAGTTGTGAAATGTTTCCCTTATGCCTTTTTATCATTGATGTCTAGTCTCTTCCTTTCCTTTTTCTACTTTCTTTCATTTTCTCTCTAATTTCCCTTGCATGCATATTTGTGTCTTCTCACCTTCCTTTTCTCCTATTTTCCTTTATTTCCTTAATTAAATTCCATTTATTGCCTCTTTTCCTTTTCCAATTTCCATTGCAATTATTAAACCACAAGTGATGCCCACTATAATGTTTTCCCACCATTCAGCTTGGAATACGTGTCCCATGACCTTGGTCTTATTTTATTTACATGGAAAATAAACCAGGGGTTTTATAAACCCCTCCCCCCTGGGGGAACACCATCCTTGGTGTTCGATGACACTTATGAACGACAAAACATATTGCCCATGGAGCTTTATAACACATCTCGATGCAATATTTACAATAAACAACTGTTGAAAACCATGACCAACATGACAAACATACCATTTATTGGAGTTTTATAACACAACTCGATGAAATGTTTACAATGAACATATGTATATGTATATATATATATATAGCAAAAAACTCATACACCAAACACATCTGCTCAACCAACAAATAAGGATACAAAGCCCACATTTGATCAACCATCTCCCATGTAGCTTCATTGGGCCAAAGTGCTTCCATTGCACTTTAACTTTCTATATTGCTCTATTCTAGAGTATGAGTTGTTTTCGCTACAATATGCATTGTGGCTATAGCTGGAACTCTCCCTCTGGTTCCACCTGCAATACAAACCAATCAATCACATGATCAACATCTTGCATATATCTCTTAAGCAATGAAACATGGAAAACATCATGGAATTTCATTGTTGGTGACAGTGCAAGTCTATAGGCCACTGGTCCAATCCTCTCCAGGATCTCAAAAGGCCCACAATATGGAAGTGCTAGCTTGGCACATGACCCAATCGTCAAGGAGATCCTCTTAGGCTTGATGTGAAAATACACATTCTCCCCAACCTGAAACTCCTTGAATTCTCTATGTTGATATGCATAACTCTTCTGCTTATCCTGCGTTTCCTTCAAATTCCTTCTAATAACCTGCATCTCCTGCTCCATCTCAACCAACATATCTGGTCCAATCAATACCCTTTTCACTAGATCATTCCAGTTGATATGAGTATTATAACTTCGTATATAAAGGGCCTCAAATGGAATCATCCTCAAGGATTCTTGATACCCATTGTTATATGCAAACTCTACCAGTGGAAGATACTCCTTCCACTTCCTCTGTTGATGCATTACATACATCCTCAACATGTCCTCGAGAGTCCTGTTAATCCTCTTTGTATGTCCATTTGTCTGCAGATGATAAGTTGTACTGAAAGAGGTGGAAAAGTATGGAGGATTGTCTGTAGGAGTATGAGACTCTTCTAGGATGAAAGTCTGAAAGATTTGAGCCCTCTTGGGAAGGTCCAGCTTTATGTAAAGTTAAAGTAAGTTTTCAATGGAAAATGGGATTTCATTTGGTCTTGGCTGGACCTGCAGCATTTGATTTATTGACTCTGTAGTAATGGTGAATAAAATCTGTTGGTTGGGAGATATTATGGCTCTTTGACTTGGGATATAGCAAGCTTGGTAGAAATGGATGATTTCTAGGAATGGGTATACCTGTGGGAACAATTATTTGGGAAAATTTGATTCCCATAGGTGAATGTCATCATTCTGGTTAAGGAATTTATCTTTTCTCCAACAGTGGGGTTTTAATAGATGGCTAGAAGTGGACGTGTCTTTAATTTGGAAATCTCTGTCGACCAATGGGAAGTGGTCAATGTCCAGGTGAGGGGTTTGCAGCGGTTTCTCATTTAGAATGCTCTAGGAAGCCATAATTTGGTTTATTTTTATTTGAATTACTCTTTCTATGGCTTTAGGAATAGGGTTAAAAGCTCTGGAAACAGTGGGAAGGGTGAATATAGTGTGTAGGAAAGGGTTTCTTCGGATGCAAAGTGGGTTCCTCTAGTTTGGCAAGGTTTTTTAATTAATTCAGTTAATTAACCTTATATAAATAGCGTGCAGAGCTTAATTACAAGGTCGTTCTGGTTCTTTCAAGAATACGTGGAAAAACGTCGATTAGTGTGCAGACAGGGTTTTGTGGTAGTAGTAGAGGTTTTTGAAGATTGAATTGTCTGTGTGCTACTTCAATTTGGAGTCCGTAGGGTCTTTAGGTTGCAAATTGGTAGAAAACGGTTGAACATAGTTCCCAGGCGTTAGAACTTGTTGACAGAGGTGTTTGCAACGAAAATCCGTGAAAAGAGTGAAAATGGGGCTTTTTTGGTTTTTAACCAACAATGGTTCAATTTGGGTGCGGGATTAACAAATGAACAGTGGGCGGTTTCATTTTACGCGGGGAGGTGGTTTTATGCAATATCGCACCGCTTTTGGGTGGAGGGTAGTATTTTTCGAGAGCACACGATACAATGTGGTGCTGCCATGTAGTGAAACAGTGATCGGCCAAAACCGCAAATCTCGCGTGCTTTTGGGATTTTAAGTGTCAGACGATGGGAGCGCACGATATGGCTATGGGCTGTCAGATCTGGGAGTGTTTGATCGGAGGGCTATCGTGCGGCGGAGTTGCAAGGGTGAAGTTTGGATGTGGTTGGCGGGGCCCGGGGATAAATAATGCAGCGGGTTTAATACATTCAAAGGTTTAGTGAGGGTCGGGAATTATAATGTTGGGAGTTAAATACATAAAGCGGGATTATAGGTTAGGGAATAACTTAGGACAAAGGGGTTTTAGTGGGTTTTTAAGGAAAAAGGAAAATTAATAAGGGGGGTTATTATTTGTGATGTGGTTTTCACACTAGGGAAAAGAGGCTTTGGGAAGGGGAAATGGGATGAAATAAGGGGGAAAGTGAAATAAGTGGAAATTAGTGAATAAGCTTTAGTGAATGTCCTTTGCCTTTGATAATTCTTCCTGCACATAAAACATAGGATTATGCATGATGAAGGTGCATTTGAGCTGGCAACCTTGTGTATTTCCAAAACTTCTTCTGCCTACCCTTTATTTACCCTAGCATTTTCTATTCGTTCATTGGGTGCATTTGAGCTTGTTGACCATTTATTTATTTTTCTTTGATGAGAAAACTATCTAATTATAACCTTATAACTTCCAATGGCTCAGATTAAATTGATGAGTCATTATTATTCTCTACCTAACTACTGATCTGCCAAGATTAAACAATTTGGCTAGATCTTTATTCTCTATCTATCAAAATGAAATTTAAAGCATGAATGAATCAAGATTAAACTATTTGACCATCATGGATTGTGGCATTTTTGACAAGCTGCACACAATATTATTTTGCAAAGTAAAGTAAAAAGGAGTGGCAATTGAATTTGCGCACTTTCATGATCTATTCTTATCTCTTTTTGGGGTTCATATTTTATGTCCTTTTGATCTTTTTCTTTCTTGGTCCTTTGATTATTTTTTTAGGACTCCACCCTCTTTACATTTTTTATTTTTAATATGGGAAAACATTTTGAAAGAGGCAACAATATGTACAATATTACAAGACTAATCATAGTCAATTCAAAATTATGTATCCTATTATTATAGGACCCTAACAAAGACAGCGAAGGAAAAAGGGGTAGGTGGATAGCAAAGATACAAGAATATGAGCTAAGCATAAAGCCTACTAAGCTAATAAAAGGCCAGGGGTTGGCCAAGGTTTTATCCAAATCTAATTGCCAAGCTTTAGCGATAAAACTGATAACATAGGAAGGTAGACCATAGGATCATCAAAATGGGATTAAAACATCCGAGCAAAATATCTACACTAAATACGAGGAATCACCCTGGTATAAGAACATTGTTCATTATCTCTTATTCCTAAGGTGCCTGTTGGGGGTGGATAAATCCAAATAACAAACTCTAAGATTGCAAGCACATAAATATATCATATCCAATGGTCTACTCTACTAGAAGGACTCGATGGGAGCATTGTTGTTATGTTTGGTAGAGGGCGAAACCCATAAAGTGATTGAGGATTTTCATGGAGGAGTTTGTGGAGGTCACTACAACAGGAAGACCACACATAAAATCCTCAAGGTGGGATTCTATTGGCTTACATTGTTTGAAATGTTCATTCCTAGCTCAAGTCATGACAAAAGTGCCAAGTGTTTGCTGAGAGGCAAAAACTTTCTCCTCTCCCCCTGATTTGAGTACTTGTGGAAGAACCTTTTAGAAAGTGGGGACTAGATTTCATAGGATAAATATATTGATTTGTGGTAGCATTGGATGTGATCTAGCAATGAAAATTGGTGGAGAGGCTAAAGCACATGAGATCTCCAAGACCCAGAAATGGTTTGGAGAAATTCCATCCGGTTAGAAAGATATTAAAATAATTAATATTTTTAATGGGTTCCTAAGTCTAAACTTAGGAAAATCAAAATATTAATGGGAATTAATATAAATCTAGGTGAGAATTTTCTAAAAGACATGGTCAAGCCAAATCTAATCTTAGCCATTGATTAGATATTTAATCTCAGTTGTTGAAGACTCAACAGAAAAAGTATAAGAGGAGGCTTGAGAGTCAGTTGGAGATACAACAAGATTGATCAATCAATTTGATTTTTCTGAAGCGGGGTTTGCTGAGAGAAATCGAACAAGTGATATGATTTGCAGCGAGGGGGAGTAAGTGCATAGTAGAGAGGTAGAGATAATGTTGGAGGGCCATCACAGAGATTGAGGAGGCTATGCAGAGCTAGCTAGAGCCACGCAGAGGGCCAAAGAGACTGCGAAGAGGCTAGCAAGGCCTGCGTGGGTGATGCGGAAGGCCAGAGAGCCAACGTAAAGCAGCAAAGGGTTGATGCAGGGGGTTTCAGAGCTACGCAGAGGCCAAGAGGGCTAACACAGAGCCTCAAAGAAGCGTTTGAAGGAATTTCGTGGAGTAGACTTGTTGAATATATGCTTCCGAAGAGAGGTATTACTGTTAGATAGATATCTCTGTTGGATAACGCAGTTTGGCACCCTAGTTGTACCCAAGAAAGTTGCTTGGTAAAAAAACCCTCAGAACTTTGGCACCGGCTTTCCCAAGTCGGGTTTGTCTGGGGACGATTTTCCAAAAATAACGATGTCCCTTGTGTTTTTGTTTGTTATTTTCAGTTGATGATCTGTAGATGGTTGAGACTGCGTTTGTGTTTATTTTTAGTATTTATATGGTTAAATAACTTGTTAAGAAATAAACAAGTAGATGAAATAAACCAGATAATGCAAGAAGAATTTCTGACGTGTTAGACTTAGAAATTCCAACATGGTATCAAAGCATTACAGATAAAAGGAGAGCTGAAGGCACCAGCTAAATCAAAAAATTTGCAGCAGAGACAGTTGTCCCAAGAAACAGAGTTGTTCCTAAGCATAAGGCAGCAGTAAAGTAATGATGCAGAGGTCCTGCGTCATCATATCGAGCTATATAGAAGGTCAGTGCATAGGCATAGATAGGTAGAAGAGGTGTGTTATCCTAAGTTAGGTAGGCTTGACACAATTGGCTATAGCAGCGATTTAGCCTTGCTGGGATTGCGCAAAGATAAGAGGCTCGGTTTCTTCAACTGTTGGGGCCTAGGGAGCTGTGGGTAGATTGTGGATTATGAAGCTGATGGGGTGTTGTTGCCGTCGAAACAGAATAGTACCTAATGGGGCAAAACCAAGGTAGATGGAGCCACTGCCTTGAAGGATTTCTAGCCAAGAAATCCAGATCTGAGTTTTGTAGTTGCAAAGAGGATTGGAGAGGATCCCTTGTGTGTTTTTTTGTTATTTTCAGTTGATGATATCTAGATGGTTCAGAATACATTTATGTTTATTTTCAGTATTTATATGGTTAAATAACTTGTTAAGAAATAAACAAGTAGGTGAAATAAACCAGATAATGCAGGAAGAATTTATGACATGTTTGACTTAGAACTTCCAGGAGGGAAGTCGAGACTCAAATGGAGTCTATGAGAAGAATGGAGATGGAAATGAACAGATTGATGGATCAGGATAGGTTGGATGGTGCATCCAACTTTGTCATCTGAAAGGCCAGGATCCTGTCTGTTCTGGATAGACATCGCATCAAGGGCTTCGCCTTGAGAACCGTGCCTATCCCAGTCGACCAATTGATAATGAAAGGTATGAGGATGTAATGGTGAAGGCAAAGTCCATAATCCTTGATGGGGTCAAGGATCATGTAGTTCAACATATTTCCGAGAAGAATATGGCAAAGGAGATGTGGGACACTTTGGCAACATTGTATCAGGGCACTTCCGTGCAGAGGAAGATGTTACTGGAGAATCAGTTGCAGTCATATCAGATGCAGAAGGGGGAGTATATAAATCTATACCTCAGCAGGTTGCACGAGATTCGAGACCAACTTACTTCAATAGGGGCCACGTCGGATCAAGAGTTCATGGTGAGGACTGCCCTGAATGCAGTCTCCAAGGATTGGGAAACATTTGTCCAAAGCAATTTAGGCAGAGCTGATCTTCTAGGATGGGAAGAGATGTGCGCAACTCTTCGCCAAGAAGAGATCAAACGGTTGACCAAGGTGGGAAGTAGTAGGAAAGGAGGTCGAATCAAGAAATAGGAGGAGGATGATGCGACTCTGGCATCTGCGGGACAACAAGGGAAGAGGAAGAAGAAGGACATCTCCAAGGTGAACTGCTTCCATTGTGGGGAGATGGGTCATTATGCAACCCAGTGTCCTAGGAAGAAGAATAAGGGAGAGGCTTATGACTCCAAGGAAGCTCCAGCGAAGGTGGAGAAATAAGTTGAGATGGATGACGATTGTGCCATGAGTGCTTATGAACCTCTAGAGAAGAGGTGGGGAGACATCGAGCTGTAGTTAGGAGGAGTACAGAAGATGAGGGGCAGGATCCTTGAGGTAATCAAACTCTTGGATCACATGCGGCTATGGGACCCCCAAATGATAGTAGTAAGTTGACGGACGTTGGTAGAAGCAAGATGCGGATGGAGTAAGTGGTAGTGCTAGAGTGCAGAGGCTTGTAGTAGCGCAGTGGCGGTTGCAGCAGTGCGAGAGGCACATAGATGGTTGCAGCAATGCAGAAAGGCACAAAGATGGTTGTAGCAGTGCGAGAGGCACAGAGGTGCTTGCAACAACGTAGAGGTAGTAGAAGGAGCACATGATAGCAATAGAGGTAGCTTCAGCATCAGGGGGCTTCTAGCCTGATAAGGATGTCAATATTTGCATAGATCAATTACTTACATCTTAGTAACTGAGTTGCAGTGTAGTAGTAGTAGTGGCAGTGCTATGGGCATCACGATGCAACATGTTGAGAAAGAGCTGCAGTGCAGATGCAGTGTTGGGAGGAAGGACCAACAACAACACGGATGCAGAGGGAGCTACAGTACAGATGTAGCAGTGGCAGTGGCAAAGCCATGGGTAACAGTACAAGAGACAATAGTGTAGTGGATGTTGGGCAACAGGTAAAGCATTAACACAAGTATCAGTGTTGGATGATCAGTGTGATGTTCAGTGGTGGAGTATCACTAGAGCACATTCCTCGCTAAGAGGGAGTGTTGATTTGTGGTAGCATCGGATGTGCTCTAGCCATGAAAATTGGTAGAGAGGCTAAAGCACATGAGATATCCAAGACTGAGAAATGGTTTGGGGAAATTCCACCCAGTTAAATAGATATTAAAATAATTAATATTTTTAATGGCTATTAATATAAAACTAGGTGAGAATTTTCTAAAAGACATGGATCAAGCCAAATCTAAACTTAGTCATTGATTAGAGATTTAATCTCGGTCATTGAAGACTCAACAGAAAAAGTATAAGAGGAGTTTTGAGGGTCAGTTGGAGATACACCAAGATTGATCAATCAGTTCGATTTTTCTAGAGCGGGGTTTGCTGAGAGAAATCAAACAAGTGATCTGAGTTGTAGCGAGGGGCAGTGAGTGCATAGAAGAGAGGCAGCGATAGTGTTAGAGGGCCAACACAAAGATTAAGGAGGATACGCAGAGCTAGCATGAGCTACATAGAGGGCCATAGAGACTGCGCAGAGGCTAGCAGGGCCAGCGTGGGTGACACAGAAGACCAAAGAGACAACGCAGAGTAGAAGAGGGCTAACGCAGGGGGTTTCTGGTGAGAACCAGTGTTTCAGCAATAATGCTGCAACTCCTGGGCTACCTACTTTACTCTTATCAACCCAGTAGTTCGTAAAAAAATTGGAAGCGACGGTGTTGTATGCATAAGTACTAGTTCTTACTGCAGGCTGTCACTTGGTCAGCTAGCGCAAGATCACTAGGAGCTCAAGCCAAATTCTATGGATTCCAAAAGAAGCTCTATATGTGATGAAAGAAAGGAAAGCTTACACTACAAAGGCTACTCTAATTGCAGAAAGGAAAAAGACTGAAATGTAAAGTAAACCTAGTAAACCCTACTTAACCAACTAATCCTACTTTGGCAGAAAGCACTATGAAAACCATGAAATGAATGCCATTACCTACTCAAGGAAGTAAACAACATCTACTCACACTATACCTAGAAGTAAGTGAGCAAAAAACATCTTTTTGGATTTTTATGTATTTTTATGTGAAATTGACAAGCATGTATTTTATTGTGTGTGAAGGTGGAAGCAAATAGGTGGTGTTGAAGGGCAACTTTAGGCTTTGTGGGGATGTAGGATGGTGTGGATGGGTCCTAGGAGGTCTCTAGTGGCCTTTTGGAGGCTTTTCCCACACCCAGCCTTCAAAATAAAGCCTACGGGAAAATCTACAGGAGGACACAGGGGATCTACATGAGGTCTACAGGAGGATGCCGAGAGCAGTTTTGAAGGTTTTGAGGGTGTGAGAGTAGGTGGAAAAGGTAGGTGAAGGTTAGGATGATGTGTTAGGGTGCCTAGGGTCCACCTAGAATCACTGGGAGAGGGAAAGATGATTGGGAGAGAGGAAGAATTCCTATGGAAAAATGCACAAAACTAAGGCAGATTTGAGGTGAACTTTGGGCGACTTGTAGGGCATGGATCAAAGAGAGAATGTGATGGCTGATAGGCTGACCTGCTATGAGGAGAGATCTGCTGCAAAAGAACTGACAGTCAACCAATAAGATCAAGTAAGCAAGGAGGTGAGTACATCTAAAAAAATAGAATTTTGCATCAAGCTAGTCTAAACTATGATCCATGGAAGTGAATGCTGAGAAATGCTACAAGAAAAGAAAGCATGGAAGAAGACTTATTGCAAATATAGAAATGAGCATGGTGGAAGAGATCTAAAGCAAAGCATTAACCTTCTAACACACTTGCAAACACTAGAAATCCTATGGAGAAGGAAAATCTGTGTTTTTGGGGCAGCAAGAGGGTCTTTGCCTCAATTCATAGTCCCAAAGGGAGGAAAAGAGGCCAAGGCACTATTGCTAGCCTTTTGAATCTTTTTTCTATCACTGCTTAACCTGCTATAGAAGACACAAATGAAAGAAAACTACTAAACCATAAAAAACAACCTATTCTTAACCAAGAAAGAAATTCATCTAACAACAACTAATCCATAAACTGAAACAAAACATATAAATACAAACAAAGAGGAGCTTGGCTGCTTGGATTGGGCCCTAACCCAAGAGCTTTAGCCCTCTAAGGTAACTCAGTGCTAGCTCAAAAAAGATCTTATCTTTATTATCAAAACAGTGATAGGATTACATGAAACTATCCACAAAAGTAAGCTCGAAGTTGAGCAGAGTTTTACAATATCAAAAGTACAACAAAAATCAGACCCTAGTGAGGCCCTAAGCTTCTCTACTTATACAAATGAAGCTCCCAACAGCTTCAGCTTCCTTAAAATCAGGGAGACTTGGCTCCCAAAACTCGAGATAAACATCAATTATCCTCCACTTGCTCGGCTGCCTCCTAGTGCCTTGATTTGGTTGTTTGTACTCCGAGCTGCATGAAGGGGAATTCGAAGTGGGGAGTAATAAATGAGGGTGATTCCCTCCTATAAATCCTCTCCTTTGTCCACTTCGAATTATTGCTGCCAATTTTCCATTGAATCTTTGACTTTGTCTTCCAAATTCAACAAAAATATGCATTAACCACATAATAGACCACATGGCATCATAACTAACTCAACTCACTGCATAAGAATAAATATAATAAAAAAACATGCAATAAGCTAAGAGAATGGTTGATTTAACTATGTTAGGAGGCAAAATGAGCCCATATAATTACCCATTTATGGGGCTCATCATAACCCCCTACTGAAGGTGTTGCTCATCCTCTGAGCAACTTAGTCCATCTCCTCATCTTTTATGGCCCTGGTGGCCTCTCTAGCATCCCAAGATTCTAATGTTTTTTCCTCTTCCTTGTCATAGAAGCCTGCTTTTCTGTCTATCTCTTCCCACTGCCTCTGCTCTTCTTCTTTTGTCCTTCCTTCTAGCATGCCTAACAGTAGTGGTGGACTCAGTTTGAGGCCAATCCAATTGACCTGCAACCTCTACATTGAGTTCTTGTACATTGGCACTCTCCTTAGTGCCTCCTTCATCCTCATTAGGGAATGATATTCCCTGATCTTCAGACTGTGTGGTAAGGTGCTCCATCTCCTCATACATGCATACACACAGTCATCCCCAAGTAACCTTTCCATTTCCTCAAAATGTGCAATGGCCTGTGCTTGATCACTTATATATCTAGGGGCAATTTGAGGATTATTGGCAAGCAGCTGGTGTGTGTTGATGAGAGCCATGGGATCTGATGGCTCAGCTCTAATCATTAATGACTCATTCTGCTCCCTTATCATCAACCTTTTTACTTTTGTTGCCCTTAACTCTTCATGGTTCATCCAGGAAGTCATGGCCATTAGTTGTAGGTCCCCTAGACTAGCATTGGGGTCCACACATTCATGTGTGTGAGGGCCATATTATGAAGGTAAAATTCTGCCATCTTTGCCTTATCTTCTGTTGTGTTTTGATCACACAAGTCCATAAATTTTCTGTAATCTTGAAAAGGAATTGTGCCTCTTTGTGCCAAAGTATTGGTATGAAATTGTAGCCGTTGGTCCTTGAGGTATAATCCATAGGATTTTACTGGTTTTCTACATTGTAGTGCCTCCATGGATAAGCTAGCCATGCATGCCATATGGGTCTCTTTCTCCTTTAGTTGCCTCCTTAGCAATTCATTTTCAGTTTGAAGTTGGTTTCTTGCAATTGCTTCTCTATGTCTGACAACACTTACCTCTCTGCCCATTTCTCTAAGTCTGTGCTCCATATGGCCAACATCCTCAGCTCCCTTGGATTTGTCTATTTGCATCCACCTATGTGTTCTTATTCTTTCCTTCTCTAGTTCAAAGAATAATGGAATTGCAAATGTTTGTGGAATTATCCTTCCTCCTTCAAGAAGATGGTAATAGGAGGCAAGGCTAGGCTGGGGATTAGGTTCTTGTGGCTCTGTAGCTTCCTCCTTCCCTTTTGGCTGCTCTTCTATTCTTTTCTCCAGTTGTTGGGTCTCCTGTAGCTTTGATAGTGTCTCCTATAGAACTGTTTGTGCCTCTTGTTGGACTGTTTTTGGGTCTTGTAGTTGCACTTTTTCCTTCCAGGTTGAAGATCTAGGAGTCCCTCTTTCATATGTGATAGGGGTTTTAGAGGGAGATTCTTCCCCTTTGACAGTGGGTGAATCTTCAATTGTAATGGGCATTGTTGAAGATGGCTGGGGTTTCCCTGTTTTGATCCTTGTGCTTTTCCTGGCCTTGAAATACATGGAGGCCTGCCTTTTTCTCTTTTCTTTTGGCTTAATTGGTGTGCTCAGGGCTGTGAGGACAGTTGTTGCCTTCATTTCCAGGTTCTTAGGGGACCCTTCTCTTTGTTTTGCCTCTGCTACCTCTTTTTCTCCTCCTTCTGCCTCCTTTTCTATCTCTGTTTGCTCAGTTTCTTACTCTTCTGTTTCTTCCCCCTTCTCCTCTTCTATCTTAGTTTCTTCCTCATCCTTTTCTTATCCTGTTGAGTCATCAATTGCTTCCCCTTCTCCCCCTTTCTCCTCTTCTTCCTCACTGTCAGAAGAACTGATATCATAGGTGAGGGCCTTTATGTCATCTTCTGTTTTCATGTTCCTAAAGACTTCCCATGTTATAGGGAGTGTGAATGTATGGAGGGATTCTTCCACTAAAATTTTGATTAACCCTTGGTGAGCCAGCGGATCTGGACTCCTTGCCTTAAACTTAATTCTGGAGTCTATGAGGGACTGCAGGAGGAAATAGGGGATGCTGAGTTTCTGGGGTGTTGGAGTGTCCATGCCATGTCTCAGCTCATGAAGGATTCTAAAATGGTAACCATAGACTATGTTGTACCTCCCTTCAGAGGAAATGTATTTGATGATTTGATAACTAAACTCATCCCGAGGGTATGGTATGCTAGCCCTTCTAATGCCATTTTTATCTTCTACAGGATATTCAATGTTTTGGAAGAAGTTTTTCTTGGCAGCCTGTCCAATTGGTTTTTCATCTTTGCTCCAAGGTAATCCAAGAGGAGGGTAGTAACTCTACTGATAAATTCAGGGGTTATCTCCATGGAAATATCTCTAAAAGTGATAGTGGCATGTGTTCTTGAGTGAGGGACTAAAGAGAGGGAAAATTCTTGGGAAATTTCCTCATCAAACCCTCAGAATTTCTCAAAAAAGTTCATCCAATTTGCCCTTGTGAATATGGCCACTACTTGGGGATGTTCATGGAGCTTGGTGGAATTAGTGGGCTCCTTCCTCATGAATCCTCCTATCATTGTGCTTATACCCCTTTTGAACACCAAATGTAGAGATGGAGACAATAATTTTGAAGAAACAGGAAAACAGAGGAAAACTATGTTTGTTTTAAAAAACAGGCAAATATAATATATATATATATATATATATATATATATATATATATATATATATATATATTGTAATTCCTCTTCTTCTATGGACTCAATTCCTCGTTAAAATGATATCATTTCTTGCATATGCTGATAATCGAGGTGGGCATGCATGGAACCTACCTCCTCAAGCCAGAAATCGAGCAAAAAACCCATGTTTTCTTCTTAAAAACAGCTCACTACCCCTCCTGTAGAACTGCCTATAGGTGCTCCTGTAGAACCTGTAAGTGCTCCTGTAGACAATGCTGAGAGCAGGAGGATGGGTGAGATCGATGGAAAATGATGGTTTTGAGGTTGTGGGGTGACAAGGAGTTTGTTGCAGCTAATTTTATGAGGAGAGAATGAGGGAAAAGGTGGTGAGAGTGCTCGAGGAGGAGTACTTATTACTTCTTTTAGATATTTCCGGTGATGGGGGTGAGCTGGAAAAAATGTACATTGGCCATATTTGAACCATTGGTACCCACCTGCCTTGTCATCATGGTTCCTTCCTGCAATCACCTCTCATTATTGCATTGGAGTTTACATACCCTCCACTACCTGTCCTTGGTATCTTTCTCTGAGTTGACTATGTGCACGTGTGGGTGACATCTTCAGATGAGTACAGTCCGCTAGATGAAGGTGGCCAAGTTAACTAGTCACCTTTTCCTCGTTCAACCTCAACCATCTCATTACTCATGCATATCTTTCAATTACACAAATGCAAACAGAGGAGCGGGTTAGTCACTTACCTGTGAGTCGAATGTATGTGCTGCGAGGTATTTTGGCTCCTTCTACTGCTGCATGCCTGTGTTTCCCTTGCTGCATGCTCTCTGCTTTCTGATGTGTGGTTGTTTGTCTTGTGCAGGTATCCTTTGGCTGGATCTAAGCTTCAGATGTCTCCTTCAATCCTCATGGTTGCACTTCTTTTGTTGTTGTGGCTTGATTTTAATGGGATCAGCTGCTACAGGAGCTCCTGTAGCTGCTTCTCCCCTTGAAATTTCAGCTTATTTCTGTGCTGGGGGCTGTGAGGATGATGCCAAAGATGCTGATGGAGATGGAGAGGTAATAGGTAAGCTGCAGGTGAGATGTGAGGTGTTGCTTCCTTTCTTATTTTTGTTTTTTTCTCTTTTTACTAAAAACTATTTTTTCTGTGTTTTTCTAGGACAGGAAGAAATAAATGATGATGATGATGTGATGCAAGTGTGGAATGGATGGTAAGGCAGGTTGATAGTTGGAGGAGGTTTTATATGTTCTTCATGGAGCTTCCCAGCCCCTCAAACTGCTTTTTGGAACCATTTCTGGCTCTTTGTAATTCCTACAGGAGCCTCCTGTAGAACACACAGTTTCCGGAAAAAACACAGTGGGGTGGAAGAAAGGTCAGAAATGATGGAGAAGAGTGTGGAGGAGATGAAATAGGTGCTGGTGTGAATTTCAGGGCTCTAAGGCATATCCTCTTGCTCTCTATGGTCCTCCTGCGAACCTGCAACGCACATTTAAATTTAGTTTCCTTTTTCTTTTTTCTCTTTTTTCTTTTTTTTGAAAATAACTAGGGTGCCTCAAGGAGGTTTTCACCCTAATTCCCTACCCTGGGCGCCTCCAAGGGAGGTTTTCACCCAGGGATCTTATTTTTTTATTTTTATTTTTTGACATCACTGGGCCGCCTCAAGAGAGGTTTTCAACCTAATGATGGAACTTCAAGCGCCTCATGGAGGTTTTCACTTGAGTCCTTATTTTTTCTTTTTTCTTTTCCTTTAGTGAGTCGGTGGAGTGGAGGCTAAGACATGCTCCACTACCATCACTGTCTTATTCAAATCTTCAATGAACTCTCGCTTGGAGAGGGGCTTCTTGTAAATTTTCAACCGATGTCCATTGACAAGCATGGGAATGGCTTCATCATCAATGGTTTTGATCAAGACTAAACCATTGTCATTGCATTTTTCCATAGTGTAGGGTTCCAGCCATCTTGTCCTCAACTTGCCTTTGAAGTCTTTATACCTTGAATCATAGAGCAGTGCCCAATCTCCTTCTTGGAATTGCTTCTCCTTGATATTTTAATCATGCCATATCTTCATCTGAAGCTGAACTACCTCTGTGTGGAGAAGGGCCTGCAATCTTTGTTCATCCAATCCATTGAGCTGGAGTAACCTTTCCTTCTATGCATGGTTGAGGTCTAGGTCCAGCTGAGTTGTCATCCTTAGTGTATTGAATTCAAATTCCATTGACCTTCTTCCCATAGACCAGTTCATAGGGTGTGAACCCTGTAGTGGTATTCCATGTTGTGTTGTAGGCCTAGGTGGCCTCAACTAATTTGTCCACCCAGTCTTTTCTACTGTTGCTCACTACCTTGGTCAGAATTCCTTCCAAAGCTCTGTTAGTGACTTTCACCTGCCCATTGGCTTGTGGATGGTAAGGGGTGGAAGTCTTGTGCTTGATTTTATGATGTGTGAGCAGGTCTTCAATCAAATTGGAAGTGAACTGACTACCTTGATCTGTGACCAATTCTCTTGGATACCCGAACTTGTAGAATACATTTTCTCTCAAAAACTCAGCTACTTTTTCCTCTATTGTTGCTTTGATTGCTTTTGTTTCTGCCCACTTTGTAGGTAATCGATGCAAACAATGATGTATTGTTTTTGTCTTGAAGGAGGGCTGAAAGGACCCATAAAGTCCATGCTCCACTTCTCAAATGGCTCAAAGGTCACTTGAGGTTGCATGGTCATCTCATCCTTTGGAGTAGGTTTCCCCATCCTTTGACACCGATCACATTGGCTGGTGTATCTCCTCACATCTTGATGAAGAGTGGACCAATAGTAGCCTGCTTGCAATATTTTGAAGGCAGTTCTCTTTGCTGCAAAATGACCTCCACAAGGCCTGTCATGACAGGTCAGGAGAATGTCAAAGACTTCCTCCTCCCTGACACATCTTATCAAGATCTGATTTGGGCCAAGTTTGAAGAGATTACCCCAATCCAGGTGAAAGGGGCGCTTTTCCTTACTACCTTTCTTTTCTCTTTCGAGGATAGGTGTGGTGAAAACTGTGCTGAAACCAAGTAGTTTGCTATATCAGCAAACCATGGAGAGAGTACTAAAATAGCAAACAGATGTTCATCTGACATTTGTTCATCCACCATTCCTTCTTCACCTGTAGGCAAATTTACTTTAGACAAAAAGTCAACAACAACATTTTCTTTACCAGGCTTATCAACAATGGTTAGATCAATCTGTTGCAGTAAAAGAAACCATCTAATAATGCGAGCATTTACATCTGGTTTGTTCATCAAATATCTAATTGCAGTATGATCAGTGTGCACGTAGGTTTGATATCCTGTAATATAATGTTTGAATTTGTTTAAGAAATGCACAACAGCTAGGAGTTCCTTCTCGGTCATAATGTAATTTAACTCTGCCTTTGACAAATTTTTGCTTATAAAGTATATGGCATAAGGCAACTTTTCATCAATTTGTCCTAAGGTTGCTCCTATTGCTTTGTTCGAGGCATCTGTGTGAATGTGAAAGGGTAGGGCCCAGTTTGGGCCTCTGAGAATTGGGGCAGTTACTAACTTGCTCTTCAAGGTATCTAGGGCTTCTTGACAGTTTTCGGACCATATGAACTCAACATATTTGCCTAAAAGGCCAAACAAAGGAGAGGCTAGCTTACTGAAATCTTTAATGAATCTTCGATAATATCCAGCTAAGCCTAGGAAACTTCTGACATCTCTCACCTTTTGAGGAGGTGGGACCCTTTGGATGATGGCAATCTTGTTGGGGTCCACCTGTAGTCCTTGTTGAGATATTGCATGACCTAACACGGTCCCTTTATTCATCAAAAATTTGCATTTTTCCGGACTGAGGGATAGGTTCATCTCAATACACTTGTCTAGAATTTTTTCTAGGTTAGATAAAGCTTCCTGAAAGTCAGAACCATAAGGAGTAAAAGCATCCATATATATTTCCACTGCATCATGAACCAGTTCGGAAAATATACTCAATACTGCTCTTTGGAAAGTGGCTGGAGCGTTGCACAAACCAAAAGGAAGGACCCGGTATGCAAAGTTACCCCAAAGACAAGTGAAAGTGGTCTTATCTTGGTCTTCCGGGCTGATTTGAATTTGATTGTACCCGTTGAACCCATCTAGGAAGGAGAAAAACTTTTTCCCTGCCAGACCATCTAACACTTGATCTATGAACGGTAAAGGAAAATGGCCCTTTTTAGTGGCTTTGTTCAATTCTCGATAGTCGACACAGATTCTCCACTTTCCATTTTTCTTTGGCACTAACACCAAAGGAGAGACCCATTCACTGTCAGATATGGGGTAGATGAATCCTGCATCAAGCAAATTTTGCAATTCTTCCTTAACAATGTCTTTAAGTGTTGGATTCATCCTCCTTTGAGGCTACCAGACTGGTTTGCAATCTTCCTTAATGTATATATGATGAGTACATACTGAAGGGTGCACTCCCTTCATCTCCTTATAACTCCAAACGAAGGCATCTAAATGCTTTCTCAATAAGCTGCAGAGCTCCTTCTCCTGGGAAGTGGATAGGGATGGATTGATTTTCTAGGTTCTTTCTGGGCCGAACTCTGTATTCTTAACATGAAGAGAGGTCGGGTCGGCCACACAAATATCAGTTGAGGGGTTGTTTTGGGTTTCTCTCACTATGTCCTCTAATGGTAAGACATTGGGGGGTGGATTCTGAATCAAATTTTCAATCATATCATCCTCATCTTGCAGTTTCCCCCCATGGCGGTTTCTAATGCACAAAGTGGTACGGAATAGATCTCATCCTCATCCTCCTCGTCCAACCAGAGAGGTAGATCATGTTCTAGCAAGGGTTGGGCAGGAGGGTATAGGATTAACTACTTGGACATATGCCCGTTCTTTATGGTCATGTCCCCAGCTCAACAGCTGATGTAATCATCGACAATAGCCAACCAGGGCCTTCCCAACATGAGAGGATACCCAGTGAGCTTTGCCTTTGGTTGGAGAACTAAGAAATCAACAGGGTACTCCCAAGAATCAATGGAGACCATCACATCTTCCACAATCCCTTTAGGGGTTACAATGGAGTTGTCAGCTAGCTGCAATACTGTCGTGGTCTTCCTCAAGGAGCCCTCGAGGTTAAGTTTGAGCATTGTGTCCTTTGTCATCACATTAATGGTGGCTCCCAAATCAATCAAGGTATGTGGGATCATGGTACCATTGATGTGGACATCAACTATTGGGCTTCCATGGTCCAGATATTTCAGACAGATTACCTTCCCCAAAATCAAGTCGAAAAATTGTCCTATGACATTGATGGTTGGGGCATCTCTTTGTGTCTTCTTGGATGCCTAAAGCACTTCTCTTTGATCAACCTATTGTAGATAGGCACATCTTTTATGCTTGGAGAAGTGGTGTCTTCACACATAACTGTTTCAATTCTCCCAGAAGTTCAGTTTCTTCTAGGGTAGGTTGTGTTGTCCCAGATAGTCTCTCAGGAAAGGGTGGAATTGCTTTAGGTTCATTTTCCTCTTTATCTTCCTCAACCTCCCTGGGTGGAGGTTAGCTATCTGGGTGGAGGTTAGCTATCTGGGAGAACCTTCCCAGATCGCAAGTTAATCTCCTAAATCTCTACAGCATAAGTTGGGCATGATGGTTCCCCACTATATACTTGCTGAGCATGTCTGTTGTTCAGGTTCGGGTTCGGCTGGGCAGGCATTTGGGGTTGCCTTGGTGGAGCAGAAGGTAATGGTTGTGGTTGAGCAGGTGGTGGAGGCAAAAGAGCAGGAGGAGAGTTGTACTAGGGCCTCCACCCCTGATGAGATGCATTCCATTGAGGTTGCGGTTGAACATAGGATTGAAATGAATAAGCGGCTAGTTGGGCATGATATTGAGATGGGAAGGACCAAGGAGGAGGCGTGGACCAGGAAGGATGAGCAGGAGGGCCCCAAGAAGGTATGGAAGTGACTTGGTTGGGGTTGTAGTATGCCTAAGATGTCCCTTGCATCCCCTGCTGGTATGGTCTAGGTCCATGTGGTCTCCTTTGGTTCATGAAATAGAGTGGTTCAGTGGCTCCTTCGGCCCCTTGGTATACCGCTTTAAGTTTGGGAAAGGAAGGGCACTTATCTGTAGAATGATCTTCTTCATAGACTGAACAAACCTCTATAGAGTTCAATGGACATTCGTTCCTAGGATGCCTCCTGGTGCATCTAGGACAAAAGATGGCCAAAGCCCTCTCTGCTTCCTCTTGTTTTCTTTTGATATGCAAGGTATCCATTTGCATGGCAAGAGTCTGCAGCATCTCACTTTTGAAGTCTTCCAACATGTTTCCAATTTCACCTTTAATGGAAGAATTGGAAGAGGAGGTACTAGCTATGGGTTGACTCCTCCTACCTCTATTTCTGACTGCTCTAGAATGGTTTCTAAAAACAGGCTTTATGTCCTCATAAGATAGTTGGTAGGTGTCTCCTCCAGCCAGCAGATGAAGGGTGTCTAGAAGGTCTTCCAGAATTCCCCTAAGTAGGACAAACTTCAGAGATTCAGGTTCAACTATACACTTGGCCCTTTTGTAGTTGATTTGGAACCTCTCTTCATAATCTTCCAAGGATTCATCACTTCCCATGGTCATTCGGAAGATTTCTTCTTTGGTATCTTTTGACCTACAGTAGTCTTGATACTTGTCATTAAAGACATGGTGCATCTGAGCCCAAGTTGTGATGCTATTTCCAGGTAACCCCATGACCCAGAGCAATGTTGCATCCTTGAGAGTAGAAAGGAATAGCTTCAACTTTTGCTTGTCTTCTGCATAGTCATAGGTTCGACAGATGACAACAAACTCAAACAAGAAGGTGTCAGGATCTTTTGTAGTCAAACCATGGAATTGAGGTAGGGTTGAAGGGCTTATATTATTCATTTTGGTGTCCCCATTGGTCTCCCTAATGGGAAAGGTACCCTCTATTCTCTCTCCATTCCCCCTAGCATTTATGTTTTCAGCTGTGTGGAGAGATCTGCTACAAAAGAACTGATAGTCAACCAATAAGATCAAGCAAGCAAGGAAGTGAGTACATCTAAAAAAACAGAATTTTGCATCAAGCTAGTCTAAACTATGATCCATGGAAGTGAATGCTGAGCAATGCTACAAGAAAAGAAAGCATGGAAGAAGAATTATTGCAAATACATAAATGAGCATGGTGGAAGAGATCTAAAGCAAAGCATTAACCTTCTAACACACTTGCAAACACTAGAAATCCTATGGAGAAGGAAAATCTGTGTTTTTGGGGCAGCAAGAGGGTCTTTGCCTCAATTCATAGTCCCAAAGGGAGGAAAAGAGGCCAAGGCACTATTGCTAGCCTTTTGAATCTTCTTTCTATCACTGCTTAACCTGCTATAGAAAACACAAATGAAAGCAAACTACTAAACCATAAAAAACAACCTATTCTTAACCAAGAAAGAAATTCATCTAACAAAAACTAATCCATAAACTGAAACAAAGCATATAAATACAAAAAAAAGTGGAGCTTGGCTGCTTGGATTGGGCCCTAACCCAAGAGGTTCAACCCTCTAAGGTAAGTCAATGCTAGCTCAAAAAGGATCTCATCTTTATTATCAAAACAGTGATAGGATTACATGAAACTGACCACAATAGTAAGATTGAAGTTGAGCAAAGTTTTACAATAGCAAAAGTATAACAAAGATCCAACCCTAGTGAGGCCCTAGGCCTCTCTACTTATACAACTGAAGCTCTCAACAACTTCCTTAAAATATGGGAGGCTTGGCTCCCAAAATTTGAGATAAACATTAGTTATCCTCTACTTGCTCGGCTGCCTCCTAGTGCCTTGATTTGGCTGTTTGTACTCCAAGCTGCATGAGGGGGAATTCGAAGTGGGGAGTAATAAATGAGGGGGATTCCCACCTATAAATCCTCTCCTTTTTCCACTTCGAATTATTTCTGCCAATTATCCATTGAATCTTTGACTTTGTCTTCAAAATTCAACAAAAATCTGCATTAACCACATATCAGACCACATGGCATCGTAACTAACTCAACTCACTCCATAAGCATAAATATAATAAAAAAACATGCAATAAGCTAAGATAATGGTTGATTTAACTATGTTAGGAGGAAAAATGAGCCCATATAATTACCCATTTATGGGGCTCATCAGTTTCAGAGCTACACAGAGGCCAGGAGGGTTGACGCAGAGCCTCAAAGAAGCGTTGGAAGGAATTTTGTGGAGCAAACTTGCTGAATATCTGCTTCCGAAGAGATGTATTACTACCAGATAGATATTTCTTTTGGGTGAACTAGTTTGACACCCTAGTTGTAATCAAGAAAGCTGCTTAATAATAAAACCCTCAGAACAGTTGCGCCAGTTTTCCCAAGTTGGGTTTTTCTGGGGATGATTGTCCAAAAATAACGGTGTCCCTTGTGTATTTGTCTGTTATTTTCAGTTGATGATATGTAGATGGTTGAGACTATATTTGTGTTTATTTTCAGTATTTATATGGTTAAATATCTTGTTAACAAATAAACAATTACGTGAAATAAACCAGATAATGCAGGAATAATTTATGACATGTTAGACTTAGAAATTCCAAAAAATAAACCCACCATCCAGTGGCCAACACAAGTGGATATTGACGACCACAGAATATTTCACCAAGTGGATAGAGGCCATCCCAATCAGAAATGCTACAGAATCAGTGGTAATCAAGTTTATGGAGGAGAACATATTATCTCGCTTTGGTTGTCCTCTCAAAATTATCACCGATAATGCTCAGGTCTTCAAATCTGCCAAATTCATCAGCTTCTACCATAAATTCAACATCATCATCGGGCACTCCACTACCTAATATCCTCAAGGTAATGGCTTGGCTGAGTCCTCAAACAAAACTATGGTGAGGGTGTTGAAGAAGACCATCACCGAGAATCAGAGGAACTGGAACTCCTAACTAAAGCTTGCCTTATCGGCTAACAGAGTAACTCATAAATGATCCACAGGAAATCACCTTTAGAGATGGTTTATGGTAAGGTTGCATTCTTCCCGATCCAATTAGTGATGCCAATGGCGAAGTTACTACAGAAAGATAAGGAAGAGTCAAGTGCCTTGACACGAAAGATAAATCAGTTGGTCGAGATTCATGAAAACAGAGAACAGGTGGGGACCAAATTGTAAAATTATTACCAAAAGATGAAATCCATGTTTGACAAGAATGCAAAGGATCGACATCTTCAACTAGGAGATTTAGTTCTCCGAAGGGACGTCTGATGAGAAGACAAAGGCAAACATGGAAAATTCGATCCGCTCTGGTTTGACCCTTTCAAGATTGTAGAAGAGAGAGGAAATAACACATACATGCTTGAAAATCTGGACAGTGAATCGTTGGAACTATCGGTAAATGGTCTGTTACCCAAAACTCTATTTCCAAAACTAGAGGTATTTGTCTTGCACTCATTATAAATACCGGTGTGTGTATTGTAATTGTTATATGAAATTTCCAATTTATGTTGAAAATTCCACTTTCACAAAATTATTATTTGTTTAGAAAATACTCCATTCCCAAAGGATAAGTTTACAATTTGTAGGTTCTCAGCACCTTACTAGCAAGGCATTGTCCCATGGTGGAGCTAATGTTGTCACCTTCTGAAAACAGAGTTCCAGTTGTATAAGGAGTACCAAAGAACATATAAGTTTGCATCCATCTTCCAAGCCAAAGAATCTCTCAAAGCTAAATCAGATCCTCTCCACTGGATAGTGTTCGGAATAAGCTTTCTAACAGTAGGTGGAAATCCAAAAACAAATTCTTGGATTAGAATTTAGAGTTGTTTGAAGACATTATTTCAAAGCCAGAAAACAAAGGAAAAATGCCTAAGGGTCAAGCTCATCACAATCGCAGTTTCCTAGCAACAACAGTAGGGGAGGACACATCAAAACTGTGACGGAGCGATCGCTGATATTGGTGATCGCAAAAGTTAGAGCTCTAATATCAGCAATCGATGATCGGTGGGTCCAATGGGCCATTCTTAAGGAATTGCAGGGAAATACACCGATAGTGTTAAAGCAACAGGGGAGGGCCGAAACCAATTTACAAAGGAAATCAATTGCAAAACCAGAGGCAGGCGCACCTTTTCTCTCTCCTCTAGGGAGGCCACGTGGCTTAATATCATTGGTCCAAATGAATACACATGGCAACTGATGTTAGCATGATGTGGCAATACGGAGGACACATGGCATGCAAATTTGACATTTTCAAGGGTCCTATGGGGGCATATTTAGGTGACACGTGTCACCACTCAGGAGGTGCCACGTGGCACTGATGACATCATCAATTTCCCAGGGTCCCCCCCTCGGCCCCCCCCTCCCCTACCATGTTTCCCTTTATCAGTGAAGGGGTGGGGTGGGGGGGGGGTCCGAAAAAGAAGTTCCCCCACCGAGCCCCACTGCTACGTGTCCCTCTCATATCATTTTGCACCCCCCCACTTACCACTTACCACTCATGCCCCCCTCCGAAAACCACTCATCCTCACACTCTCTCCCGCCAAAGGCCCTAGCACCCAGGGACTAAGCACTCGATAACAACCCTCAGTCGTATGAGAAGAAATGTAGGCAGAGGATAAACCAAAGGGGGCCAAGGAGCATCGAAGATCATCGTTCTGCAGCGCCTTCCAGAGTAAAAGTCTCGCTGTCGTAAAGACCCGATAGTATGGTACAGGGATTTGAAGGCGGATGGGTCGGCAACTGTGGCATTTAATAAGGAAGATGAAGCATTCAAACCTGACATGGGCTGATCCAAAAAGGCCCTCTATGACACAGAACTAGGGTCAATGCTGACAAAAGTAAACAAGGACTTGGTAGCTTAGGAAGAATTAACTATCCATCATGGTGCCCCCATACAATGGGAAGATGAAGTACTGCCCAGAGGTCCTTTACTTCAGTATTGCGGCATGAAACTGATAGTGCCCACTCCCAGCTTTGAAGGATGAATGGTTCAAGCAGTAAAGGCAGAAATGATGGGATTCGGCGGAGAAACACAGTAGGCCATACCTCAAGTAAAATACAACACGGATCAGAAGCGATCACAATGATGGGCATGAAGATATTTTGTTAACAATGTTCATCTGATTTGTTATCTTATAATGTGTCACCCTTTAATGAGGAAATTAGTATTTTGTAATGATTTTGGGCCACAGAGCCATCCCTGGCTGAGACAGTTAGTCGACCTGACAATTGAGACTCGACCGAAGATATTTTGATGTAATAAATGTTCAATGCTCCCCCTCTCTAGATAAATAGGGGGAAGCAACACTTCACAAAGGTTCATAAATCCTAAAGAAAACACTATATGTTATTTTTCATACTGTGTGACTTTATAATACAGATTTTTCAGAATATCAAGGAAATGGTGGTGATTCCCCCTTTAAGTATTACAGTATGTTATCCCTCTGTGAAAACCCATTATGTTCATGTTTCTTCTTTGAATTCATGCAATCATAACTGCTAGAAATATTCATACTTCCTCATAGATTCATTTATATTGACTTATTAGTGCATGTGCTAGTATGGATTATTGAAATTATCTCTTTAAATTTGCGCTACATGAATCATAGCATTTAGTTCCTCTTTTGTCCATTATTTCTACCCGTAACTCAAATAAGTATAGAAATCCTTAATGCTTTAAGCTCTATGTGTTAAAGGTAGAATTCTTGATGCTTTAAGCTTTATGTGATGAGTTACTCCTTCTCCTTATCCTCTCTCATTACTTTGCAAAATCTTATTAAACTGTAAGTCCTTGAACTACTCGACCTCCACTATTTATGCATATATTTTTGTGATTTGTACATGTGAAGAAGTACCAGAAATTCATGGCTTACTCTTTTAGATGAATGAACCAATCCATTCCATTAAATATATACATATATAAAATATAGGTGATGTCTCCAATTTCTTGAGAATCAGAGGAGACACACAGAACCTAGATGTGCCCAGGCACTGGTCTTATAAGCAATCTGAGGTTGTCTCTGGGAGCGGCAACATGTTCAATGAACTTTCTTGCTTTGTCTATATCGCTATGACCTTCAACAGCAAAATCTTTGCCAAAAATAAAATCCAAAGGAGATTTAGGCAAGTATCCCATGCATGCCTCAAATGGCGAAGTTTGAGTGGAAGAGTGCTTGGCTCGGATGTAATCATGCTTAATATAGTACAAATTTTCATCCCACAACTTATGATGCTTACTACAATACCCACAAAGAAGATGTATCACTATTTTGTTCACCACTTCTGTTTAACCATCTGTTTGTAGATGAAAAGTTGTACTCTTTTTCAATTTGGTGTCCATGAATCCCCACAAGTTTGACCAAAAATTCCCAACTAACAATGGATGTGGGCAATACAAAATGCACCCAAACATTCTAGAAGAATAACTGAGCAGTTTGTTCGATTGTAACTTGCTTTTTACATGGCATCAAAATACACATTTTGCTAAACCTATCCACAACTACATACAAATAATCATGACCTCTTTTTGACAATGGAAGACCTCCTACAAAATCCATAGAAACACTCTCCCACGGTCATGAAGGAACCAGAAGTGGTGTGTACAATCCTAACTTCCTATTACTAGGCTTACTGATTGCACATAATGAACATCCTTTAATAAAACAAGACACACTTTCAAGCATACGAGGCCAATAACAATACCTCTATAGATGTGACACCGTCTTACTTACACCGAAATGACAAGCAATAAGAGAAGTGTGTGCCTCTCTTATGATGTTAACTCTTTCTCCCTGTGGAATACAAAACTTGCCAAGATGGTACAACAAGTTATCATGCAAATGATAATCCAATTCCTCTACTTGGTTACCTTGACTCAAGCTTGCATTAACATCTTGAAAGTCATTATCTAATGTGTATTGCTCAATATAACTTTCATGTAAAACATAATTATGCTTGAGTAAAGTAGTTGCACTAAAAATAGGTCGAGAAAGCATATCAGCAACTTTATTGTAGATACCTTTCTTATACTTGATTACCAAGTGGAATTGTTGAAGAAAACCCATCCATCGGAAGTGTCGTGATTGCTGCAACAATGATTGAGATTGCAAGTATTGCAATGGTTAATGATTAGTGTGAATGAAGGTTTCCTTACCCATCAAGTAGTGCTTCCATTTTTTCACGCTTTCCACCAAAGCATACAATTCCTTGTCATATGTAGGATAGTTAATCACTACACCATTAAAAGTTTCCGAATGAAAACAGATAGGCTTACCTTGTTGCATGAATCTCAAACGGTTGTCTCAAGTTTGGAAGTGCGAGTACTGGAGTTGTATTGATATTTTCCTTCAACGTATCAAAGGCCTTTTATTGTTTGATTCCCCATTGAAAAACTTATTTCACACTTGTCAACGCATTCAAAGGAGCGGCTATAAGGGAAAAATTAACTATGAATTTCCTCCAATATTGGGCTGCCCCAAAAAAACTTCTTACCTTAGTGATTTTCTTGGGCCTTGGCCAATTCACAATGACATCAACCTTGGAGGGATCTATTTTCAAGTCACCTCCTCCAACAATATGACCCAAGTAAACTAAAGAAGTTTTTCCAAACTCGCACTTTGACATCTTCAGATACAACTTTTCTTTTTTCAAGACATCAAGTACTTTTCTTACATGCATGACATGTTCATCACGAGATTTAATGAAAATCAAGATGTCAGCTAAGTAGACTATGACAAACTCATCAAGAAATTGCCTCAACACATCATTCATCACACGCATGAATGTAGTAGGAGCATTACATAAACCAAACGACATAACTAGCCATTCAAACAAACCTTGTTTTGTTTTGAATGTTGTCTTCCAAATGTCTCCTTCAGCTATTCAAATTTGATGGTAGCCACTTCTTAAGTCGAGCTTAGTAAAATACTTTGCATCTTCCAATTGATCAAGTAAATCATCTATTCTAGGAAGTGGGTAACGGTTCTTTACCATAATTTTGTTTAATGTGCGAAATTCCACACACATACGCCATGTTCCATCCTTCTCTGACACCAAGACTATAGGTGAACCACATGGTGAGGAAGATGGTCTGATGATCCCTTTATTCAACAACTCTTGAATTTTCTTCTTATTTTCTACGGTTTCCATCACTGACATCCTGTACATGACAATGCCAATGTTAGGAAGAGGACAATCTTGTTGCAATTGTATCTCGTGTTGGATTCCTTTCTTGGGAGGTAATCCCTTTGGTTCATGAAACATCTCGTCATATTTGTTAACTACGTCAACCAATTCATATTTCAAATTCGAATCAGAACCTTTAAAAGCTTCATTATCAACATCATTCATGGGTTTGAGCATGAGAAGCACAAAATTCTTGCTCGAATTCACTAGTCTTTTCATTTTCCCTGCATTAATAAGCAAAAGATTTGTTTTCTTGCCGTGAGCTCTCACAATATATTCTACTCCATCTATGAATAAATTATATTTGTTTTCATGTCTATGGAATATAGCTTTTCTGTCATAAAGGTACAAGCTTCCCAGAACTATGCCACAAATATCTAACGGCACAACGTCAAGCTTCCACTTCATCTATGAAATTTGCAGTAATGGTGAATTTCAGTTTACACTTTCTAGTAACATGCAATTGCGCATTCCCGGATGCGGGTGTTAATTCCAGAAGTTAATATGATTAGACGGAGTGGCGGTGGATGGGGAGGCCACATGGCCCCCTGCAACTTTTCCCATGCCACCCTGAATGGCATTCATGGCACCTCGCAGGAGCCATTTAATGCCTGCACTAGTCGAGGCAGAGCCATTGCCCACATAACAATGGAGCCGAAGAATTTTCCTGTTATTCTGCCCCTGATTCATTGTGTCTGTCCTCCGCAAGCAGGAGAGTCGAATGAGCGCACCAGCACTGGCCGCAGATGTTGGTTGTTGAGCTGTATTGATCTGGGTAATGGCTTCCACCATTCCCACACCAACCTCTGCAATTTTGCTCACAACCTCCATCCCTTTGTAATTTCCTCACATAGCTCCTCTGTCAATTCCTCCACTGTTCCTGCTGACACTCTCCCTGTTCCAATATCCACCATGGTCCGCCATCATATGCGCAGTTGATGTGGGGGCACTTGAAGCGAAAGTTCTCATTCCCCTGCTCTGCCTAGCCCTGATTCTGCTTCCCCTGCCTCCTCTGCCGATAATCCCCACCCGCACAATTTCGCAGGGTGGTACCCAGATACGCGAAGTGGTAGAGGCAGAGCCTGGCTCCATAGCTCAGGTCGTGAAGCTGCAGCTGTTCGCACTGCAACCTTTCCCCTGCCTCCACATCCTGCTCCTCACACCACATAGTTTCGCTTTCGTAGTTCTTTGAATTGCCCTGTTATCGTAGCAATTGTCTCAATTACCATCACGGAAGAGATTGAGCAGCATGTTCCCCTGGATAATCCTATGGAGGAGGCGAACAAAGCTAGCCCAAGTAGCAGGAACCGGGGCAACAATGGTGAACTAGAAGCTGATGAAGGTCGAACCAGAAGGCATGGCAAAGCTATTGCTGGCAGTCAGCATGTTGAGACGGGCATACACAGTTACACGCAGGCTTCTGATAGCCGTCAGGGTGACACGTCAGGCCCGCGTGTTGAGGCATGCAGCATGGAGGAAGGCCATTAGGCGTTGGGACATGGCGAGTCGGACAACCCGGATGACTAGGCGTGTCCAATTGTGGAGGAGCCTGCTCCGGAAGACTGAAAGCCATGTGTCGTGCAGGCCAGGTGGAAGTTTTGTCATATTCTTGGTTTAGTTTATGTTTAGTCTTATATGTCTTCAGGATAAACTTTTGGTCTAGTTACCTTGTCTTAGTAATGCTCTGTTTAAATTTGCTACCCCTGTGTGGGTTATTTTTGGACTGGTATCCCCTCTGTTGGGGCAGTCAAAGAAAATTATTATGGATGTGTGCTAATTGAGGCTTGGTTCCTCTGTGGCCAAGCATCACTGTAATTCCCCTTTTTCTATCATATTAATAGATTAACCTTACTTAGAAAAGAAAAAAAACATGCAATTACACGTTGTCACACACCCATCCAAGTGGGTATGGTTTAGGATGTGGAACGTTTTCCAAGTTTAAACTTTTGACAATGTTTTTCAAAGATAAGATTGCTTGAGATCCATTATCGAAAAGCATATCAATCTTGTTGTGTTTTGATATCACCCTTACGTGAAACAATTTCTATTCTCCTTTTTCATTTGGAGTTTCATTTTGTGAGTTTGAATAACTAGTGCTAGCAATGTATTCTTTTCTTTTAATCCCATGGTTGTGATTTTAGTTTCATCGCCTGAATCGGATCCCAAATCCTGTTGAGTGGTTACAATTGTTTTTTGTTTTCCCTTGTTGTTGTTTCTCTTTAGTCTCATTTCAGGATGAAGCTTCCAACAATGAGCTTCATCATGACCCTCTGTGGAACAATGTTTTCATGTAACTTTCTCTCCTTATTTTTTGATAGACGCATTTTTCTTTGCCTTCCCTTTAAAAGCCTTTTCCTTTCCTTTACTCTTAAATGGATTTTTACTACCTTCTTTTCGAGTGTTTTCCCCTCTTGCCTCAAGATGAGTTGCTTGCACACACACATCATCTAGATTATTGGGATTAAACATTAAGATAGTATGCCTAAGGTAACTGTGTAAACCCCCTATGTACTTCAAAAATGTGTCCTATTATTACAAATCTACACCTAACATCAAAGACCTTTTTCTGAATTCTTGGGTGTAATCTTGCACATTTTAACCTTTAAGTTGTCTAAAGTTCTGCCAATTCATGATGGCTTTTTGCATATAAGCTAGAGGGTAGAATTGTCTTTTGATTGCAGCAATGAAATTATTCCAAGAAATTGAGATCTTACCATGTTTTTTAATCTCCTCTTGGGTCTTTGATTCCCACCATACTAGCGATGTACCCTCCATTCTCAAGGAAGCTAATTGAATCTTTATGTCACCCTCTTGAAGGTTTTGAATCCTGCAATAGACCTCCAACTGACGAATCCAATTATCAATCTTCTTTGCATTCACTTCACCATTATACATAGGCATCTTGAATTTAGCATCAAGTTTTTAAAAAGGTGATTTACCAGTTCCTTTTGAAGTATGACGATGAGTATGAATAAGGGTTGTGTTAGTTTAAGAGGGTGAAGATGATTGTGAAGAAGAAGATGAAGAAGATGAAGAAGATGGTGGAGATGGTGGAGGTTTGTCTCCGTTTCTATTACCTCCTTTTCCATTACCTTCTCTTGAAGAGCCTTCTCCTTGTAACCTGGTATTCCTCTCTTCATAGAGGACCTTTACCATCTTTGTCATATCGAAGAAAACATTTCTGAAGGTCTTCTCATCTTCTGTCATGTTCGTAGGTTCTCCTTCATGAGACATGATCTCTAAAGTCTCAACTATAACTCGAGGTTTAACTGGTGTTGTAGATTGTGGCAACCTTTCTCTCCTTCCCCTTGACCCAACTTCAGGGCTTCCAACCAACTTTCCTTCTCCTCTTTTGAGTTTTAACCTTGTAAGCATGACATAAACTTGCAAATAGTTAAATCCTTCATTCACAAAGCAAACCTAGTGCTCTAATACGAAATTTGATCTAATTTATAATATTAGATTGCAGTGCTAAGATCCTCCTTAGATTATAAACAAAATGCTTTCATTGTACTTAAGGATTCATGAATTTTTACAAGTGCAATGATGAGTTTTTATGTTAATTTTGTGAGAAATTTAACATAAATAATAGAATGAACAACAACATAACAAATGTAAAAAACATCATCAAAAACACATTACAACTGGACATGATAAAGGATTTCATCCCTCTTGGGCTACATCTCCTTGGTCCATCTTCTAATGGCTTAGGCCTCTCTATTATGCTCAAAAGTGTAAAAAAATGTGTTTACAATGCTCAAATGCTTCTGAAACCTGCTCCAATTAGTCCAGAATGTCCAAAAATGGCCATCTAGCCTCTTTTTGCATCCAATTTGGTGGAAAATTGAAGAAGTTATGACTTCTCCTTGTTTTCCCAATATTCGCTCCACAAATTGCCCCATTTCTGGCATGATCCTACAAATTAGCCCCCAAAAGCTCTAACTGAGCGAAAAATTCGCCACCTAGTGGTCCATAATTTGTCGGCACCGACTGTCCCATCGCAAATCGTAATCGACGGTCTTGTGGTCTGTGAATGTAGCAAGGCGATGTGCGATTGCAATATGGCGGACCCAACAGAACTATTAAATGTAACCGATAGTCTCATCACATCCGAGATCCTTTCGCAAATCGCAATCGGCAGAGAACTGATAGGTAACATAATGCGAGACTCTGCCTTCTGTGGTGTGTGATTGGGATTATCGCATCGCAAATCGGGTACGATGGGGGCTGATTTTTGCAATGCCTTCCCTGTTGCGAAGTGCGATTGCAATTTATCACATCGCAACCCTGACCTTGCTTGGGGTTGATTCTTTAACAAGACCCGCCTGCAAAATTCAATTTACGAAATGCAGGGGCCAATGGCATCCTGCCACTTAGTTCTTTCCCATTCACTGAAGGTCCTTGCCACATCATCTTTTCCTGCCATTTATCCAAGTTGAACCTGAACTTTGACTTACTCTAACTTAATCATATGAGCTCGGATTCAAGTGTCGTTCACACTATTGGAATCAAAATGACGACATCTTCAATATGAAGCTAATTTTATCAAGAGTCTGACACTTTGAGTTTTGAGCCTAATTTTGAGCACCTGATAACCTCTCATGTAGGCCCAACAGTAAGGGAGGAATGAGTTTGAGCCATATCCTGTTGAGTGTGGAGCATGATTATTTAGAGGTCTTTGTTTTAGCCATATGTATACCCCAGGAAGTTTGTACACCCCTCCACATGGGGGGATGCGGGGGGGACTTGTCCCCCCGCAAGGGTCCTCCCCCGGCTGGGGAGTCCGGGGGCCAGCGGTCCCCCGGCTAGGGTTCAGAGGCAGCGCTCCCAAAGCTAAAAACAATTTTAAAATTGCCTTGTAAAAGTATAGTAATTTCTAGTCAATTTGGGCCATTCATTAGGCGGATGATCTGACGGTAGAATTTATGTTTAGTTTTGGGTTTTTTGCCCTAGAAGGCAAACCCTCTCTTTGTATGAGGGCATTGTATTGAGTCTGTGTAATATATTTGTATTCTCCGAGTGAGAAGCAGAGAGGTGAGACTGTGAGAGAAAACAAAGGATATTACAGCGGATCTGCTGTAGGTTGTGTCTCTTCATTTTGCTAGATAATAGAAAGGAAGGACTGGCTGCTCGGGGTGGACGTAGCCCAAACTGGGTGAACCATGTATATCTGTGTCTCTCTTGTTTTATGCATTTTCTATTTTTATATTTCTGCAATATTTTATGTGTTCCATTGCTCCGTAATATATAATTTTCTAACAACTAGTATCAAAGCTGAAGGTCTATTTGGCTGATAAACTCGCAGGAAAGAAGGGTTCCTCGTTCAAGTGGGAGCAATGGTGGAAGATGGTAAGTTTAGGGTCGAGAAATTTAATAGCCAAAACTTCTTGTTGTGGAAGATGCCGATGGAACATTATCTGTATCAGAAAGATCTATACCTACCATTGGGCGGAAAAACAAAGATGCCGACAGGTATGACAAATGAAGAATGGAACCTTCTCGATAGAAAGGCACTCGGAACAGTACGGTTGTGCCTCGTAGCATCGGTTGCCTTCAACATTTCAAAGGAAACAACAACAGAGGGTTTGATTAAGGCGTTGGAGAAACTATATGAAAAACCCTCGGCCTCAAACAAGGTATTTATTATGAAACGGTTATTTAATATGAAGATGTCGGAAGGTGGATCTGTTGCAGACCATTTAAATGATTTTAATACTGTTACAAGTCAGTTATGTTCTGTAGGGGTAAACTTTGATGATGAAGTTAGAGCTCTGTTATTCTTGTGCTCATTACCAGAAAGTTGGAATGGTTTAGTAATGGCCATTAGTAACTCTGTTTCTGGATCTAGTACTTTAAAGTTTGATGATGTTGTCGGTGCTATCCTTAGTGAGGAAATGCTACAGAAAAGCTCTGATGAGACATCGGGTAATGCTTTGAGTGCAGAGTCTAGGGGAAGAAAAATGGAAAGAGGAAAGAGCTCAGGATATCGCAATCAATCAAGGAAAGGCAGATCCAAGTCCAGATCGGGGATAGTGTGTTGGAAATGCGGAAAGAAAGGACACCTAAAGAAAGACTGTAGATATCGGAAGGGAAAAGAAAGAGATGCACAACAAGAAAACAATCATGAAGCAAATGTGACAGGGGAGGTGTTACAAGATGCTTTGATTCTTTCTTTTGAAAATATTACTGATTCCTGGGTGGTAGATTCAGGGGCCTCATTCCATGCCACACCTGATAAGAAATACTTTCATGACTATGTTCAAGGAGATTTTGTACAAGTCCGTTTAGGTGATGATAAAGCCTGTAAAATTGTTGGAATGGTAAGGTTCTTGTAAAACAACAGAATGGAAACCAATGGCTACTAAAGGAGGTAAGGCATGTTCCAGTTCTAAAGAAAATCTGATTTCAACAGGGCAGTGAGGCGGTGAAGGTTATGTGACAACTTTCACAGATAAAGCTTGGAAGGTCACCAAAGGAGCCCTGGTAATAGCAAAAGGTAAAAAGGTTGGTACATTGTATTTATGCAATGGTATTTCTAACTCTGTTAATGCTTTAACTTCCAAAGGAGTAGATGCAACATTATGGCATCAGAGGCTCGGACACATGAGTGAAAAGGGGATGAAGATTCTTCACTCAAGGAATTTGTTGTCGGGTTTGAAGAATGTTGATTTGGACTTCTGTGAGAATTGCATTTATGGAAAATAGAAGAGAGTCAGATTTCTCAGAGTTGGGAAAGAAAATAAAAGCGAAAAATTAGAGCTTGTTCATACAGATGTATGGGGACCTGCTCACGTATCGTCTCTCGGTGGCTTTCGTTATTATGTTACTTTTATTGATGATGCAACTAGAAAAATGTGGATTTATTGTATTAAGAATAAATCTGATGTATTTGATACTTTCAAGAAATGGAAAGCTTTGGTTGAGATTGAGACAGGAAAGAAATTGAAGTGTCTTAGATCAGACAATGGAGGTGAATATTGCAGCAAAGAGTTTGATAGGTACTGTTCAGAGCATGGAATTCATAGAGAGAAGACAGTTCCAAGAACACCACAAGAAAATGGTGTGTCAGAAAGGATGAACAGAACAATCATGGAGCGTGCAAGGCGCGTGAGATTGCATGCAGGATTGCCTTTACAGTTTTGGGCAGATGCTGTAGATACTGTTGTTTATATAATAAACAGAGGGCCTTCAAGTTCCTTGGATGGTGGTGTTCCAGAGGAAGCATGGACAGGTAAAAAGGTAAACTACTCTTTTTTAAAGCCTTTTGGTTGTGAGGCCTTTGTCCATATTGATAAAGAAAATAGAACAAAGCTTGAGGCAAAGTCAAAGAAATGTACCTTTATTGGATATGGTGCTAATGATTTTGGTTATTGCTTATATTGTTACGAAAATCAAAAAATCATTAGGAGCAAAGATGTAATGTTCAATGAAAAGGTATTGTATAAGAATCAGTTGCAGGAAAAGAAACAAGAAAAAGAAAACAAGGAATATGCAGTTCTTGATGAAATCACTGAAAAAGTAAAGGTGCGTGAAAATAATAATAATCAACAACCACAACAACAACAACCACCACAACAGCAACAGGCACCCCAAACACCTGAAAATGGTGTTAGAAGATCTACCAGGATAAGTAGACCCCCTGAACGATACTCTCCTTCATTATATTATTTATTGTTGACTGATTATGGGGAACCCAAATGTTATGAAGAAGCAACGCAGGTTGAAAGGAGGAAGTAGTGGGAGGTCGCCAAGAGATGGACTCCTTAATGCATAACCAGACTTGGGACTTAGTCAGGTTGCCTGCAGGAAAAACTACATTGAAGAATAAATGGGTTTACAAGCTGAAGGAAGAAGATGGAGGAAAACAGAGGTACAAAGCTAGACTTGTGGTGAAGGGGTTTTCACAGAAGAAAGGTATTGATTTTGATGAAATATTTTCTCTTGTTGTTTAAATGAATTCAATCAAAACTATTTTAAGTCTAGTAGTAGTTGAAGATTTGCATCTTGAGCAGTTAGATGTAAAGACGACCTTTATCCATGGGGATTTGGAGGAAGAGGTATATATGCAGCAACCACAAGGATATGAGGTGAAAGGGAAGGAGAAACTAGTGTGCAGGTTGAAGAAGAGCTTGTATGGCTTAAAACAGGCTCCAAGGCAATGGTATCTAAAATTTGACAAGTTTATGTTTGAACAAGGTTATACTAGATGTCACTCTGATCATTGTGTTTATCTGAAAAAGCAAAATGATGGCAACTATATTATATTGTTATTGTATGTAGATGACATGCTTGTTGCAGGGTCTAACATGCAGGAAATAAATGTACTCAAAAGAAAATTGGCAAATTCATTTGCAATGAAGGATTTGGGAGCTGCAAAACAAATACTTGGTATGAGAATCACTAGAGATAGGAAAAGTCGCAAATTAACATTGTCTCAGAATGAGTACATACGAAAGGCGTTGAAAAGATTTAATATGCACAATGCAAAACCAGTTAGTACACCTTTTGGTAGCCATTTCAAACTTAGTAAGGAAATGTGACCAAAGACCCAAGAAGACATGGATTATATGTCTAAAGTTCCATATGCATTAGCAGTTGGAAGCTTAATGTATGCAATGGTCTGCACAAGGCCTGATATTGCACATGCAGTGGGAGTTGTAAGTAGGTACATGAACAATCCAGGAAAGGAACATTGGATGGCAGTGAAATGGATTCTCAGATATTTGAAAGGTACCACAAATCAAGCATTATGCTTTGGTGGTTCAAACATTTCTCTACAGGGATATGTTGATGCAAATTTGGCAGGTGATAGAGATAACTGGAGGAGCACTACAGGATATATATTTACTATTGGTGGAACAGCTGTCAGTTGGGTTTCAAAAATCCAAAGTGTTGTTTCACTTTCAACAACAGAAGCAGAGTATGTTGTTGCTACAAAGGCTAGTAAAGAATGATTTGGTTACAAAGGTTTATGGGTGAATTGGGTGAGGAGCATGATATGGGCACATTATGCAGTGATAGCCAAAGTGTCATTCATCTTGCAAAGAACTCAACATTTAATTCCAAGACTAAACACATACAACTCAAATACCATTTCATACGATCAGTGTTGGAAGATGGAGAGTTGAAGCTGGAAAAGGTACACACTAGCTAGAATCCTGCAGATATGCTAACAAAAGTTGTAACCAGGGAGAAACTGAGAATATGCTTAGTTTCAATTGGTCTTCAAGGATGACGATGAAGATGAGAAACAACCAAGTCCAAAGAGGAGTCATTATCCAACAAATGAAGCAGCGGTGGAGTTGCTACAATCATTCTCCAAGTGGGAGATTGTTGAGTATGGAGCATGATTGTTTAGAGGTCTTTGTTTCAGCCGGATGTATACCCCAGGAAGTTTGTACACCCCTCCACGCGGGGGGGACTTGTCCCCCCCCCCCTCCCCATGGGGGTCCGGGGGGGGGGGGGGGGGTCGATCCCCCTCGGTTGGGGGATCCGGGGGACAGCGGTACCTCGGTGGGGGTTTGGGGGAAGCGTCCCCAAAGCTAAAAACAGATGTAAAATTGCCTTGTAAAAGTATAGTAATTTCTAGTCAATCTGGGCCGTTCATTAGGCAGATGATCTGACAGTAGAACTTATGTTTAGTTTAGGGTTTTTTGCCCTAGAAGGCAACCCCTCTCTTTATATGAGGGCATTGTATTGAGTCTATGTAATATATGTGTATTCTACGAGCAAGAAGCAGAGAGGTGAGACTGTGAGAGAAAACATAGGATATTACAACGGATCTGCAGTAGGTTTTGTCTCTTCATTTTGCTGGATAATAGAAAGGAAGGACTGGCTGTTCAGGGTGGACGTAGCCCAAACTGGGTGAACCACGTATATTTGTGTCTCTCTTGTTTTATGTGTTTTCTGTGTTTATATTTCTGCAATATTTTATGTGTTCCGTTGCTACGTAATATATAATTTTCTAACATATCCAATTGATATTTAACCTTTGCATAATCCTTTTATAGAGTGGGATTCTCTCCAGAGCATTCCTTAGTCTTTCAAGAGAGTGATACTCCTTGATTTGAAAACTGTGAGGTAGAGCATGCCATCTCCTTTGGCAAGCCTACAAACTTTCAGTCCCCAACAACCTAAAGGTATCCTCGAAGTGGAGGATATATTTTTCATGAGTTTCCATGTATCGAGGGGCCAATTTGGGATCAGTGGAGATGATGTTGTGGTTACTGATGACAACCCTGGGGCTCACTAACTCTGCTATAATGTATAAAGGCTCCTTCTCTTCTTTGGTCATCACCCTCTTTACTTCTTCAACTCTTGCTTCTTCATGGGTCAACCAAGAGGCTAGTTCTATTAGTTGAATGTCCCCCAATCTTGAGTTGGGGTCCCAAAATTTCATGTCTGTGAGGATCATGTTATGCATATAAAACTCAACCATTTTGGCTTTGTCCTCAGTACTTACCTTTTGACAAAAATCAATGAACTTTTTGTAGGCTTGGAGAGGTAGAGAGCCATATTGTGCTAATGTTTTTATCTGGAATTTTAGCCACTGCTTCTTGAGGAAGATGACACAGGACTTGGATGGTTGTCCTAAATTGTATGGCTTCCATGGAAAAACTTGCTACGGTGGCAAGTTTTACCTTTATTCTCCTGTAGTTGCTCCCTTAGCTTCTTGTTTTCTGAATGTAGATGCCCCTTCATGACTGACTCTCTTAGCCTTAAGTGATTCAATTCCTTGCTCATTTAATGAAAATTTTCCTCCATAAGGCCCACATATTATACCTTTATGGATCTTGCAATTTGCATCCATCTATGAGTTCTGCCTCTTTCCCTTTCCAACTCAAGGAAGAGTGGTATTGCAAACTTCTCGGGTATAATCCTACCTCCCTCAAAAAAATTGTAGTAGGATCTAAGGTTAGGTTGTGGATCAAGCTCCTGGAGTTCTTAGAGACCCTCTTCTTCCCCTTTTGATGTGGTTGCCCCTTCCTGTAGCATTTCTTGTTGCTCCTGTAGTAGTACCTGTTGCTCCTGTAGTAGCCCTATTTTTGCCTATAGCTCCTTTGTTTTCTCTTGTAGCAGGGTAGCTTATGCTTTGAGACTCTTAGATGTGACTACTCTAGTGTTAGGCCTCCCTATGGGTGGAAAAGGTTGTTTACCCTTGGCTTATAGGGAGGTAACCTCGTCAATTCTTCCTTCAAGAGGTCCCAATTCTTCTCTTTGGCTGGTTGACTCATAAATGGTGATAAGGACTGTTGAACAAGGTTGAGGTTTCCCTTGCTTTATTATTGTTGGACACCTAATCCTAAAGGGTTAGTGTGGAAGCCGAATGGACAAAGCAGTCCAAGAGACCTTGGGATCTGAAACCCAAGAGTCATATGTTGTACTATAAATGTATATCTGATGTTAATAAAAATATGCACTCACTGATTTATCTTTCCTATTGTTTTCCGATCCATGTGTGTCTAACATGGTATCGGAGCCACTTGTGTTTCTGTGGCCTGTTATGTGCATGGAAGTCCTGGCCCTTTGTCTGCATAAACGCATCTGTCCACAATATTCTCTGCGCATATGCCTGACATAGCGCTGCCACTGCTGAGTCTATCGCCCTCTGTCCTGAGCGCCTCTGACATTATCTGCGCATCAGTTTTTTTCCTGAGCGTTCTCCTACTGTCCCTCTGAGCATGAATCTTTGAATGTCTCTCTGCCATTACCTGCGCTTCACTGCGATTACCTGGGCTCTGCTCCATACGTTTATTGTAATTATTGGTTTGCTGTAATTATGTTGGGTTTGGTGTAATCATGAATGGTCCATGAAAAGCGCATGCGTTGGCTCCGTTGATTGTTGGAGGAAAAATCGCTGTCTCGTTGGCTCTCGTTCACTCAACTGAGTTCGCAGACCTCGCATTAACTCCATTGTTGTGTACACATTCAATTTTCAATTTCTCTTTTATTGCATTCCCAAGCTTTGAATCAGCTACTGCTAATGTTTCCCCCTCGCATTGGTCATGGAGAAACTTGCGTAACCCCTTGCTGGGTTTGCTATCAACAATTAATGTAGCGGCACTCAAAAGCTTCCGCTGTATTTTCAAATTTGCTAAAAGCTTTCAGCTTGACATCCCAAGCGGTAGAAAATCAGCAAGCTCATTGAGATAAACATCCAAAGTGAAGATTAACCCCCTAAAAGGAGAAAAAGATGATGAAGAAATCGCCTGAGCATGAGATAGAATTTGTCTAGTCGCAGATGGTCAATTCCACTCCATTCGCGTACCGAGGTTAAGAGAAATACCTGGAAGTAGTGCCGAGCGAGGGCAAGGTCGAGTGTTTGAATCAGAGAAGCGTTGGTCGTGCTCATTGTAGTTTTTGGTCATCTCTAGGCAATACAGAACCCGACCCTTGGTGTCCAGAGAGCTGACCTTCACGGGATTTTGAGGCCTTCGTTGTTGACAATCACAAAGCGTTCGACGTAATCGAAGGTGCTGTTCTTGGCGCAGTTCAGGCCTAGACACTTTCAGATCCTACCTCTGCTTGTCTAATTGATTATTTTAAGAGGGCTCATTTATATTCCCCACGGGCTGTAACACTATCTATTTATGCTCAACGCTCCCTCTGACCATCACTTCTATCGGCACTCTATCAAGGATTGTTCACCTTTTCTCGTGTGCATGCTCTAAATCTCTGGAACTGTTACAAGCTGGAGTATCGTTGAGAGTTCAACAAAGATTCTGATGGGGGAGATGTTTGAAACCGGGACATTGGAAGTCTACGCTCAAACTTGTTCATCGCTCTCCTAAACGAGTTCATTCTGACTTCATTTCCTCGAAAGAATTCAAGACAGGTTATGTGTGTTGGAATGGAGCGTTGAATAAATCGTGTTTAAGCCTTCTCTGTAGAGATTGAACACCATTAAAATATTTGTGTGGTGATTCTTTATGGTGCACTTGTGTGTAAGCTGGTGTGGAATCGAAGCCGTGTCGCTCACTCCCTCTGTTTTTTGTCTCTTGAATTCTCTCTCTATTAAGATCAAAGCAAGGCAGTTTGAGCAGTGATCGCATATAAATTAATGAACTGTTCAAAAATTACAGCGGGCCTAAAACAGCCCTTATAGATATACAAGACTGCAAGTCGATGCAAGTCGAATCTGATCCTCGACATCGACATTAAGCAAGCCGAATCCCACTCTCAGATCCCCCTGCTTTTTCAAGATCTCCGCATAAGAAAAGCTAAATTTTTGACTTTGTTGCAGAACCCATCTGGTGGATCCTTGCCTGCACATCGGTTTATGAAGGTTGGTCACTGCTATTATTTCATTGTTTGACAAAAAAAAATATCTTCTTCAACATGAAGCTTGTTGATGAGGGCGCGGTACAGGGAGAGCTGCACCGATACTCGTATGTCAATATTAGTAGTAAATAGGGCACCGATACTCGTATGAACCTTTAGCTATAGCCCAAACAAGGATGAAGCCAATTTACTAAAGCCTTTAATGAGCCTTTTATAATACCCAACCAATCCAAGGAAGCTCCTGACATATATTTTATTTTGAGGGATAGAGACCCTTTTAATGATGGAAATTTTGTTAGGGTAAACATGTATCCCTTCCTTGGATATGGAACGGCCAAGGACAATCCCTGCATTCATCAAAAATTCATATTTTTCGAGACTTAATGAGAGATTCATCTCAATGCATTTCTTCAAGACTTTGCACATGTTAGAAAGAGCTTCCTAGAAGTCACAACCATAAGGAGTGAAGTCATGATCTATGTATATCTTGACTGTGTCATGAACAAGGTCAGCAAAGATGCTCAAAACTGCCCGCTAGAAAGTAGCAGGTGCATTACACAAATAAAATGGAAGGACCCTATAGGGGAAGGTACCCCAAGGACATGTGAATGTAGTCTTGTCTTGGTTCTCAAGGTTGATCTGTATCTAGTTGTACCCACTAAACCCATCTAGAAAGGAAAAGAATCTCTTTCCTGCAAGGCCATCCAAGACTTGGTCAATAAAAGGAAAATGGAAGTGGTCCTTCTTTGTAGCATTGTTAAGTTGTCGATAATCAACATAGATCCTCCACTTCCCATTTTTCTTGGGGACTACAATGAGGGGGGACACCCACTCACTCTCTGAAATGGAGTATATGAACCCTGCATCTAGTGGATTTTGTAATTTCTCTTTCACAATGTCCTTAAGAGTTGGATTCATCCTTATTTGAGGTTAGTACATAGGATTGCATCCCTCTTTGATGTAGATATGATGAGTACAAACCGAGGGATGCACACTTTTCATCTCCTTATAGTCCCAAGCAAAGGCATCCAGGTGTTGCCTCAAAACACTGCATAATTGTTCTTCCTACTCAAATGAGAGGGAGGGGTTGATGTTTAGAGTTATGGATGGGCTAATATCTACAACCTTGGCATGTTCTTAATTAGGGTCAACAAAGCACAAATCAATCTCAGGGTTACTCTTAGATTCCTTTGTCAATTCCTCGACTGGCATGGCAATCGGAGGTTGATTATGTAAGATATGGTCAATAAGGTCATCTTCATCAAGTTGCCTCCCCCCTATAATAATGTTTGGTGTGTACATTGGGTAGAGGGATGCCTGGTAAAATAATTCTTCTTCCTCATCCTCTAACCACAAGGGAAAGTCATACTCACTAGAAGGTTGAGCAGGGGGTACAAAACCAATTGTTTTGATAGATGCCCATTCTTGATGGTCATGTTCCCAAACCTCTAGCTAATGTAGACATCAACAATGCCCAACCAAGGCCTTCCTAGGATAATATGATATCCATTAAACTTGGTTTTGTGCTGGAGGACAAGGAAATCAGTGGGGTAATCCCAGGAGTCAATGGATACCATTACATCCTCAATAACTCTCTCAGGAGCCACTGTGGATCTATCTGTAAGCTGCAGTACTATAGTGGTGTTCCTCAAGGCCCCTTATAGATTGAGCTCGAGCATGGTTTCCTTGGTCATCACATTAATTACATAACCCAAATTCAATCAAGGTATTAGGGACCATAATGCCATAAATGTGTACATCTAATGTTGGGCTACCAGGGTCCAAGTACTTCGAGGAGATTACCCTCCCAAGCATCACATCATACAATTGCCTAACAACATTGATAGTGGGTATATCTCTTCTTCTACTCCCAACCATTTTGAAATACTCTTCCTTGATAATCTTGTTGTAAATGGTGACATCTTTGATGGCCTGGAGAAGGGGTATTTTTACACACAAGTTCTTCAATTCTCCCAGAAGTTTTGCCTCTTCTGGGGTGTGTTGTTTAGGTTGGATCAACTTCTTAGGGTAAGGAGGTGAATTGGCTTGAGGGGCACTTTCTTTCTTCTCTTCTTCAAGCTCTTCAGGTAGAGAAGGTGGGTGAACATCTCAAAGTACCTTCCCAATTTCTTGGATTTCCACAACATAAGAAGGATAGGTTGTCTCCCCACTATACACCTGTTGTGCCTGCTTATTGTTCGGGTTTAGATTAGGTTAAGCATGAAGTTGAGGTTGCTTAGGTGGGTTATGGTGAGAGAGTTGTGGTTAAGGCATTAAAGCAAGAGGTTGGGTTATTTGAGGCCTCCACCTTTGTGAGGAGTTGCCCCATTGAGGAGGTTGAGGTGGATATGGATGGAAAGGAGGATTGATAATTTGAGGAGGATATTGAGGAGTATAGGGCCAAGGAGAAGGTATGGGCTCTGATGAATGAGTGGAAGGGTACCAAGGTTGGAAGTGTGCATTTTGATTTGGATTGTAAGGAGGATAATGTGCACCTTGCATGCCTTTTTTATATGGCTGAGGGCCTTGAGGGCTCCTTTGGTTAATGAAGCAGAGTTGTTCCAAGCCTACACCCTCTACCCATTGATATATAACTTTCAGGCCTGGAAAAGAAGGAAATTTGCCTGTTGCATGTTTTCCTCACAAAAAAAGCATACTTTTATGACATTCATTAGGCCCTCATTCCTAGGATGTATCTTAGTGCATATAGGGAAAAAGATAGCTAGTGTTATTTTTGCTTCCTCTTGCTTCCTTTTGACCTACATAGTATCCATCTATAAGCCAAGGGTATGTAACATTTCACTCTTAAAATATTCCAACATACTTCCTATCTCAAGTTTAATGGTTGATGTAGAGGGAGATGAACTAACCAATCGTTGATTTCTCACTACTATCTTGATGTCATCATAAGGAATTTGATAGATGTATCCTACAGATAGCATGTTGAGGGTCTCCATTACATCCTCCATGGTCCCTTAAAGAAGAATCAAATTGAGTGACTCGAGGTCAAGGGTACAATCAGCTCTCTTATAATTCAGTTGGAACCTTTCCTCGTAGTCATTTAAAGATTGATCTAACCCTCGTGTCATCCTAAAGATTTCCTCCTTTGTTTCTTTGGAGCTACAGTAATATTTGTACTTCTCATTCAAGGCTTGCTGCATTTGGGCCTAGGTAGTGATGTTGCCTCTAGGCAAACCCATAAACCAAAGCAAGGCTGCATCTTTGAGGGTAGATGGAAACAACTTCAAGTTCTGCTCATCGGAGGTACAGTCATAGGTCCTACAGACAACAACAAATTCAAACATGAAGGTGCCAGGGTCTTCAGAGGTTAGGTCATGGAAAAGTGGAAGGGCAGCAAGACTTATATTCTTCATTATGGCATCCCCATTGGTTTCTCTGATAAGAAAAAACTCATTTTATATGTTTTCAGCCATGGTGTGGGTAGGCAAGGTGGGCTCTTCTTCTCCTGTGGGTTCCTAAAAAAATTCAGGGTCCTCACCTAGAGGGTTTTCTAACTCCCTTGCAGACAAAGAGGGAAGTTCAGAGTCACTTAAGAAGAATGAAGGTTGGTTGCTTGAAGGGGTGGGGGTTTTTGGTGGGAATTTACCTTGACTATCCCTACTCCTACGAGGCATAAAAGAAATAAATCTATTTATTTATTTCTTTATTTCAACTTTCAAACCAATAGTACTCATGCAAAATAGAAAGGAAAAAACACAAGCAACTTCTAAGTAGAAACAACACCTGCTTGGACGCCTCCTCGACAATGGTGCCAAAATGTGATGAGCCCTAGTATTGCATCAAGGATGCTGCAACTCCCAAGGCTTCTCAACTTAAATTATCAACCCCAGGTTCATACAAACTTAGAGTTGACAATGTTATATGCACAATAGGTTAAGTTCTACTCATGTCACCCTCAGTCATTAGATTAGATCAAGGCACACAAAGACCACTCCTCCAACTAACTACAAAAAGAATTTATATGAAAGCATGTCATGGTTGCAAGGGAATAAACATGATTCTAATCGCAAAAAATACCATTCATTAAATGTGAATACTTATTGCAATTGCTTGAAAGGAACAAACTATACTAGTTGCAGAAACAAACTATGATATTCTAATTGCACACTTAATCAAATCATTGTCTACTTACATGAAATAAACTATGTTATTCTATTTGAACACTTAATAAAATCAATGTCTAATTGCATGAATCATCAATCTAATTGCAACTTGGTTGAGAAAAATGAATTCAACCCACAATACATAACTGTGAAACAAAACAAAAAACAAAAAAAAATGCTAAGTCTAATCTACTTGTTGTTGTGTGTTTGCAGTGGAGGAAGGACATAGTTGGAGTGGTCTTGGAGTATCCTTAATCATGAAATCAAAGGTTGGGGCCATTATTCAACTTCAAAATTCAAGAGTCAAGGTCCTAGGGAAAATTTGGTTGGATTTATGCAATGTTACAGAGCTACTACAGGAAGTGCTACAGGAAGCCCTGTTTTACTACAGGAGTGAGTTTGAGAGATTTTTGAGGTCAAGGATGGTGTCCTGAAGGTGAAGGAAGGTGGATGAAGGTGAATGAAGGATGTGTGAGGCATTTTTCCAAGCCTACCACCCCTTGGAGGCCTATCTTGCACAAAATTTCATGCCCACGGTGTCCTTCATTAACCTTGGAAGGATAATCTCGGTGATGGAGTTTGAGAATAGTGTGAAATGTCCAGGATCAGGAGGGTGGAAATTGATAAGTGGATGTGTATTAGCGGGAAAACCCCTTCAAGTCACTTGGAAGCCCATGTAGACCAACAATCATAACATGCATCTATTGATCAATATATTATAGCGAGATAAATCAAGGTGGAAAAGGTGAGTTGAATTTTATCTCTTCAAGATCTACTCTATCCTACAAGAACTAATCTCTAAGCTACAAGAAATAATCATGCAAAATAATCTCAATCCAAAATTTAGTAATTTGTAAGAAATCATAAACACATGTTTTGGCTTGTGTTGTAGAGTCTTCAACTGCACTTCCCACAAGGGAGGTGGTAGTCCAACCTACAACTGCACTTTTGAAATATAATCCATACTTAAACAAATAAAAGAAAATAAAAAGACTTGAACAAAGAACAAGAAAATAATACAGGAGAGGGATTAAAGCATCTAGGTTGGGCTCAATCCCAAGTGTTTCAGCCCTCTAAAGCAAACTCAAATGTAGGCCAACAGTAAGATTTCCATTAATAGAAAATAAGAGTCACATACATCATATCAAGATGAAAATAATAGTGTCAAGCTCTTGGTTCTCAATAGATATTCCTATCTCCAACAAAAGTTTGAATCCTAATGAGCCCTTAGGCTTGTTTATTAATACAGAAAGTGGCTGAGTGGCAGGTCCCTTGGAAGGAGGATTGCTTCCCTCCAAAATCTCGAAATTGGTGGATCTGGTTCCCTTGGATCTTCTCATGCACTTTAGTTCCTCGGCTGCCAGTGCACTTCAAGCTGTTGGTGAGCAATATTTGGTCTCAAGTAAATATCTCCAAAAATGCTTTTTTTTCTTGCATAATATCCACATTAGGCCACGAAATATGACAAGCGCCCTTTAACCTTCCTACTAAGCACATTATGGCTAATAAAGTAAATTAATGTGAGAGAAAAATTTTAAGGATTGGAGGATAGCACAATGAGCCTCAAAATATACCTATTGATGGGACCCATCATTTCTCTTATACAATTTTGCAACTAGGTCTTTGAATATTGGTCTTGGAATAATCTACAAAGGATAGTAACTATATTCTTGGAATGTCATTGCAGAGATCCAGTCCCTTGTAACATAGGTGCCCCAGTCATTTGATCTTCAAGCTAGAGTATAATCCATAGAGATGAATAGATTCAGTCTTCAATAGAGATGTCCATTATGGTCACAAGATGTTTATATTTCTGTCTTCTATATGCCATGTCACATAGATATATTTTTTATTCCTTTAGATGTGTGATCATAGTTCTTCCACATAATTTCAGTCCCTTCATAGAAGAAGTGATTAGGACTTTACACTAGTATTACATATACAAACTCATATTTTTACTTGAATCAAACTCAGACTAGATCATACTCAGTCTTCTACTCTAGGTCAAACAACAAAGAACTAATTCAAATGATAATATTTCGGTAAATCCACAGAGAATCTTGGGCTTCTTTATACTATTGACAACAAAGAGAGGATTTACTTTATCCCATAACTTCGATTAAACCCATAAATTAGAACCACATATTTGTAATGTTTAGATTTAATTGTGATTTTGGTCCAAGAAATAAATTTTCTTCGCATAAGTTTGGAGATGAATCATCTTGGTCATCTATAGAGAATCATGTGCTAGTATTTGGTTCAAAAAATGTATCTTATAACTTCAACGAAGCACAACAAATTAGGGTTTTGTTTTGAATAGAATTTTGACCTAATCCTTATATCACATACTTCTAGTTATTTTACTTGGACTTGAAGCTATTACTCTTTTCTTCCATAGTGTTGACAAATTTAGACTTGCTGCAGATTTTATAGAGAATGTATTCGGTCTATATAGGGTTTATGACTCAAAGATATATTCATAACTCAAACTTATGCTACTTTATTCACAAAGATACTATGCTTGGACTTGATCTTGTTTTATAGAGACAATAAGGCTTTGACTGGTCATTTCCATAAACTTGGACCTATCTAGTATGCTCAGACTTCTATTGAGGCAACAAATTCGAGCTTATAGATTTGTAGTCAACAACCTTAAATTTGTAGTCATATACAAACTTGAACCTCAAACTTTTGGTCTATTAATTGAGAGAATAGTTCAGACTTCTCCACAGAGACGGGTAAGCCTAGTCTTATTCAACTTATTTAGTCTTATGTTCTTGTATCATAGAGATCAACTTGAGTATCAAAGAGGTATAGTTTTGGTTTCCCATAGAGATTCGAATTTGGACTTCAACTTAGAGAAAGATAATTCATAGTGCTTTCTTGATACTTGGCTTTTAGCCTTTTGCAATGTTATCTTCCAGAATTCTACTACTTACTTTTTACTTCATAAATGTTAATAGTAGAAATCCTTGTGTATCTTGAGAGGGGGATAAATTTTGTAAAGTTATCTTTAAGAATGTTGATGTTTATGAGCAATATTGTTGGGTGAGGACTTGATGATGATTCCAAGAGCCTTCAATGATGTCTTTAAGAGAGTTATTAAGAGGCTTTTTCAAACCTTCCATTTCGAGAGATGACTTTTGAAATATTGCCTTCAAATAAGCCAACTAGAAGTGATCTTCAAATTTTCTTTCCTTTACCTTAGCTCTAATACCATGTCGAGAAATCAATAGAATTGCAGATTAGGATAGATTTCTCTTACTTTGATAATTACTTGTGAATGTTTGTTGACTTCTTATTAAAATTTATGTTCTCTTTTTCATCAAGCAATTACCAAAAATACAAAACATGAATATCACAAGAGAACGAAAATAAGGAGTTAGGCTCCAAGCCAGGGCAAAAACCCAACAAGGGGGGAAATCCAAGAAAAATCTCTTCCTATAGAATCAAATCAAAGTGATATATCTAAGACCCAAGACCAAGACTTCCACAAAGATCCCAAGTCAACTCTCCTTCAATTCCCCTCAACAAGTCAATGTCAACAAAATTCAACATTAGTCAAACATCTAAAATCTGGCCATCTCCTGAAATTTTGGGCCTACAATTTCACGGAAACTAGGATAGAAAGCTCGCATGTGTGAACAAAAATTAGGGCAAAAACAAAAATTTTCTTTCTCCTTAGACTTGACTCTTTCTCCCTTTTGACCATCTCTCTAAAAATCTTCTTTTCTTGGCATATAAATTGAAGTGGTGAGTGAGTGCTCCAATGAGGTCGAACTGCTCTCTATATATACACATCCAGGAAGTCGAATAGGTGCCTTTCTAGGCTGACTTGTCCAAGAGAACTGACTTGGTTTGTGGATAAAAAATTGACTCCTTTTGAATCAAAATAAATATTTTTTTCATAGAAATGGTCCAAATGGGAATTTGACTCAATAATTTTTCTTTAACCATGACATTTTTTTTTGACTCAAGTAACCCTATACGCATGAAGAATAGGATTTGACTAATTAAAATAATAATTATTTTATTTTTATTTTTATTTTTATTTTTGCTTTTACATGAAATACATATAAGTACAATGATAATTATGAAGATCAAACCTAGTTACATTTTCAATATTCTTAACATGTATCTTTATGTGGAAGAGTTTGGTCATTTCGTTCTCTTCTTGTTGTTGAAGGCTACTCAGATTCACCTCCTTTTGCACTAATGTACAGACAATATGATCATCTACATATGAGCTGCTTTCAACTTGGTTGCTCGAATTGGTGGCCACGAGATTATTCTTCTTATTATTTCACTTTATTCTTTGAGTTAAGCTTTGGATGTAACTTTCAGTACTTCTCGTTTGCATAGCCATCAATGTTGTTGTGGTTGTTGGGATATTTGTGTAGAAATTTTGAATAATATAACACTTATTCACAAAGATTATCCTCATTATACACTATTTGCGGAATGCATGCATAATACATAACCTCCTCTATTATTTATCATCAATTTGCAGTATTCAGAAACAATCGCATGCGCACATTGAAGCATCAATCGCACATATCAACACAGTATATCACGGGGAAAGCATACAGCTGAAAACCCCAAACTATATGTATATTATATTGATTGAGAACATGTAACAATACATAGTACAATACTCCTCGCAAGTACTCAGTACTATCTCCACATGTTACACACAAACTAGCTCAGATCTGAATCAATCATAGGTTCAAATCTCGTTCGCTTCTTGCCTGCCTCCACTGCGCAATCCTGCATGAGAATAGATGAAAATGGCTGACCAAAAATCGTATTTCCTTTGGCTAAACCACGCAATCCTCATTGGCAATACTCAATCCATTGATTGTGAAAATCTCATGCACAACTATAGTCACAACTGACAGCTGTCTTGCCCTTTCACTCACCTCTAACACTTGTCTCCACTGAACTGTCCATGCACTGAGCTAATTGATGTATTCTTCAGTTGATTTATGAGTTAATAATTAGTGAATTAATTAATAATTAATTCACATCACTCATCACTAGTGTATTCTGCAGTTAGACTAAATACAACTAGTTCAACTAAGTCAAACTGAACACAACTCCATCAACTCCACCAAACTCAATCACTTGAGTTCTAACTGAAGTCCATCATGCAATAGCTCAACTGAACCATAAGAAAAGTGTATTTCCTTTTGACAGTTGCATGTGCCACATCCGTAGCTCGAACTGAAGTGCTCCAAGAGGATAAGATAATGTTTATAGTCCAAATATTATTAAGAGCTAATAATATTCGACTGTTCTATTTTTAGCCTGGGAATCTAAAAATAGACTCCGTCCATATGTCTAAAAATAGAAGTCCATCTATTTTTACCAACATGACCAATCATCCACAAATAGCATCCTGTAACTCATAGACCATGATCCATATGTCTAAAAAATAGACATAGTCTAAAATAGACTTTGCACCAAAAATAGCTTGCGGGCCCACTTAGTGAAGGCGACTTCTTTTCACTAAGCTCCATCATCTTGTTGCATTTTCAACACCCCCTCTCAACAAGATATGGATTATCTGCAACCCTTATCCTGAAACTCTGGAATGTTCTGCATGCAACACATTTTCCTGGTCCACTTGCTCCAACAACACTTGGAACAAAAACACTCCCAACTGACCACTCTATTGGGCTAGGAACATACTCTGATGCTGAAGCTCTACTTGCTGCTGACAAGTGCTCCCTCTCTGAAATCTACGCTACTGCAACATCTCCATGCATCTCGCACCATTGCACACCTCTCTATGCCACCTAGCACTGTGCAAAACACTTGTGCCTCTCGCATTGCTGCAGCCTGCTAGCTATGCGCTGTCCTGGGATTCCTTGCACTGTCGCTCTCTCTGCCACTCCATCTGCATCTGTCTCTACCCAATCAATCATTTCCTGCTACTCCACATCGGGGCTCCCATAGCAAGGTCTCATCTAAGAGGTTGGGTACCTCAAGGATCCTGCCCCTCCTCCTTGGGACGATCACTTTATATCGCCCCGCCTCCTACCCGAAGGTATGGCTGCATGTGATCCCTCAACCCACCTGGCTCGAAGTTTTCCCCTACTGGAGGTATCTACATGAGTAGATGTCTCTACTCGATCTCCTCTCAGCTTCCCTTGTTGTGGCTGCTCCACAACCTCCTGAAGCTGCTGCACCAATCGTGGCTCCTCCACAATCATCTGAGACTTCTTCTGGCTCTGCATGTTGAGAGGTAATATGCGCTCCCTCTCAACCACCAAGTCTCCACCAATTGCCTCGCTGCTCAAGGCTTTACATGCATCTTGAACCTTAAGAGCATACAGGTTCTTGACCCATGAACCAATCTGCTTCACCTGTCTAGTGATGATGTGTCCAAGGAAAACCTTTCCCTTACTGAAGACTACATCATAGCCTCTGTCTTCCAGCATCGCGATCGACACCAAGTTTCTCTCCAGTCCTGGTATATACTTGACATCGGTCAAGGTAAGGCGAGCTCCATGCTCCCTCTGAAAAATAATCGTGCCTACACCTGAGACACTATACTTCTCATCATTACCCATCGCTATGAGTATCTGGAGATCATTCTTCTCCAAAGTACTAAACAAACTCTTGTCACCGGTCATGTGGAAAGAAGCTCCACTGTCAAGAAACCAACCACTTCCCACCATGGATGAAACCATGCACGTGAAGAGTGTGAAATCCAACTCAAACTATGAAGCAAGTGCCTCACCTTCAGATCCTTCCTCGGATCCCTTCTTGGATTTCCTCCGTGGACAATTTGCAGCAAAATGGCCCACCTCATGACAACAAAAGCATCACACTTTCGATTTGTCAACCTTCTTCCCATCATTGGAAGAACTGGATTCGGAAATAGAACCCTTCTCCTTCACCTTCTTTGCTTTGGCAACCAAAGCGCAATTTTCTTCATCAGATGCCTTTGATGAAGATCCGTCCCTGGTATTCCGCCCAATCTCCTCTTGCACAAGATCCGACCAAAGTCTCTCCCATCCTGGAAATTTCTCCCAACCATTAACAGAGTCCTGATAGGAATGCCAACTCTTTGGAAGACCAAGGAGAGTCAAGCTCACCAAGTCCTCATCATCGACAGTCACCCCCACACTTCCCAGCTCATCCCGACATTGGGTGAACTTCGTGAGATACTTGGGCATATTGTCTCCATTCTCACACTTAATGTTTCTGAGTTTATCCTTGAGCGCCAACTTCCTCTGGTCGCTCTTGCTTTGGAATAAATCTGTCAATGCTTTCCACATCAAGTATGGAGAAGCCTTTCCATGTAGGTTGGATACAATGTGATCCTTCACGCCCTCCAATAGAATCCTTCGACACTTTGCTATCTTCTTTTGCCAAACCTCAACGTAAGCAGCATTAGTAGGCTTTGGGATCTCAGCCTCTATGAACTCCTTCACCCCATTGTCATCTAACACCGCCTCCATCTTGTCTTTCCATGGAATATAATTCGAGCTACCTTCAAGGGCATACTCGAATCGCAATCCGTTGAAAGACATTTCAACTTTGACACCAAGAAAACACTACTGCAAATTCGAATTCCACCAACTCAAAACTCAACCGCTTCTGATCTAAAAATTCGTGAGAACAAAGTATTTCTCGTACAGAGATTGACTGTATGGGCTTTTACCGGATATCTCACCTTCCAAAAGAAGGATGAATCCAAAGGCTACCTGGCCCGATTACAGACTCTGCCTGAAGAAATAAAATGTAATCACTTTCTGAATAATAGATCTGATGATCAACTCTGGTCTGATACCATGTAGAAATTTTGAATAATATAACACTTATTCACATATATTATCCTGATTATACACTATTTGTGGAATGCATGCATAATACATAACCTCCTCTACTATTTATCATCAATTTGCAGTATTCAGAAACAATCGCATGCGCACATTGAAGCATCAATCACACATATCAACACAGTATATCACGGGGAAAGCATACAGTTGAAAACCCCCAACTATCTGTATATTATATTGATTAAGAACATGCAACAATACATAGTACAATACTCCTCGCAAGTACTCAGTACTATCTCCACCTGTTACACACAAACTAGCTCAGATCTGAATCAATCATAGGTTCAAATCTCCTACGCTGCTTGCATGCCTCCACTGCGCAATCCTGCATGAGAATAGATGAGAATGGCTGACCAAAACTCGTATTTCCCTTGGCTGAACCACACAATCCTCATTGGCAATACTCAATCCATTGATTGTGCAAATCTCATGCACAACTATAGTCACAACTGACAGCTATCTTGCCCTTTCACTCACCTCTAACACTTGTCTCCACTGAACTATCCATGCACTGAGTTAACTGATGTATTCTTTAGTTGATTTATGAGTTAATAATTAGTGAATTAATTAATAATTAATTCACATCACTCATCACTAGTGTATTCTGCAGTTAGACTAAATACAACTAGTTCAACTAAGTCAAACTGAATACAACTCCTCAATCAACTCCACCAAACTCAATCACTTGAGTTCTAACTGAAGTCCATCATGCAATAGCTCAACTGACCCATAAGAAAAGCGTATTTCCTTCTGACAGTTGCATGTGCCACATCCGTAGCTCGAACTGAAGTGCTCCAAGAGGATAAGATAATGTTTATAGTCCAAATATTATTAAGAGCTAATAATATTCGACTGTTCTATTTTTAGCCTGGCAGTCTAAAAATAGACTCCGCCCATATGTCTAAAAATAGAAGTCCATCTATTTTTACCAACATGACCAATCATCCACAAATAGCATCCTGCAACTCATAGACCATGATCCATATGTCTAAAAAATAGACATAGTCTAAAAATAGACTTTGCGCCAAAAATAGCCTGCGGGCCCACTTAGTGAAGGCGACTTATTTTCACTAAGCTCCATCATTTTGTTTCATTTTCAACAATTTTCACTGGTGTGTTGTGGTTGCCATGTTATTATGTCTTCCCCCTTTCCACTTCTTCTTACCCTCCTTAAAAGCCTCCCATTGCTTAGTCTTCTTCGATCCACTTGATTTCCCTTTCCTTAGGACTAAGTTCATCAGTTACTGTGCCTATACACAAGCCTTTCCAATCGATCTGGGTTTGAATAGCATTAGTTTCTTTCACAGATGGTTATGTAGGCCCACCAACTACTTGAGGAGTACATCTAGGTTCTTTTGGGGAGATGCCCAACATTATGGCCATCTTTCTAAACTCCATGGTGTACTCATGTATTCTCTACCCTGACTTCTTCCTGAAGTAATGCCACTAGATCCATTGGTCCTACAATTCCATAACAACTGGCTCAGAAAACTCTCACGCGTGAACACAAATTAGGGTAGAAACAAAAAAAATATTTCTCCTTATACTTCACTCTTTCTCTCTAAAATTGTTTTTTCTTGACACATAAATTGAAGTGGTTAGTGAGTGCCTCAATGAGGTCGAACTGCTCTCTATAGATACACATCCAGGAGGTCGAATAGGTGCCTTTCTAAACCGACTTGTCTAGGAGAACCGACTTGGTCTGTGGATAACATATTGACTCCTTTTGAATCAAAACAATTTTTTTCATACAAATCGTCCAAATGGGACTTTGACTCAGTAATTTTTCTTTGACTCATGACATTTTTATTTTGACTCTAATAACCCTACAAGCATGAAGAACATGCTTTGACTAATTAAAAAAATAAAAATAAAAAATCTTCTTTTTCTTTTACATGAAATACATATAAGTACAATGATAATTATGAAGGTTGAACCTAGTTACATTTTCAACATTCTTAACATGTATCTCTATGTGGAATATTTTGGTCATTTCGTTCTCTTCCTGTTATTGAAGGCTACTTAGATTCACATCCTTTTGCACTGATGTACAAACAATATGCTCATCCACATATGAGCTGCTTTCAACCTAGTTGCTCGAATTGGTGGCCACGAGGTTATTCTTCTTATTGTTTTTCACTTTATTCTTTGGGTTACTCTTTGGATGTAACTTTCAATACTTCTCGTTTGCATGGCCATCAATGTTGTTGTGGTTGTTGGGATATTTGCATTGGTGTGTTGTGGTTGGAATCTTTTTATCTTTTCTCCATTTCCACTTCTTCTTCCCTTCCTTAGAAGCGTCAAGTTGCTCAGTCTTCTTCGATCCACTTGATTTCCCTTTCTTCAAGACTATGTTTGTCAGGCACTATGCTTGTACACGAGCCTTGTCAATCGATTTGGGCTTGAATAATATTACTTTCTTTCATGAATGATTGTGTAGACCCACCAACTACTTGAGGAGTACATATAGGCTCTTTTGGGGAGATGCCCAACATTATGGCCATGTTTTTGAACTCCATGGTGTACTCTTGTATGCTCTACCCTAAATTCTACCTGAAGTAGTGCCACTAGATCCATTGGTCCTCTACATACCCAATAAGGTAAAATTGTGACTTTATGAGGTGTTTGAATTCCTCCCACTTAGTCACTGGAGGATCTCCCTCCAACCTCAAGGTCTCAGTGTGTCTTTCTCACTAAGTCAGGGATTGACCCTTTAATTTCAACCATGCAAATTAAATATTTTGTTCTTCCTCAATATGATGGACATTGGAATACACTTCTAATTGTTGCAACCAATGATCTAGCTTTAGGGAATTGGTCTCACATTAGTACGACTTGATATTGACCTTCACTTTTGTTTTGAACAGGGACTATGAATGATTCACGTCACTCAAAATGAGTTGATATTTTTTGGGTCATTTCTTCAGTTGGTTCTTTATTTCTTCCCAACCTCCTGATCTATCCTTTGCATTAGAACCCTGATATTCTCCAAAGATCCCAATATTTTTGCTCATGGACGGCATGAGGATATTTACATTATGATTTATATCTGCGACTTGCACTTCCTGTAGCAAAAACCTCTCCTCGGCATGATTAAGAGGGTTATTCACATATTCGTTGGCCATGACTAAGGTTTTACGACTTTTGTCTTAACCAATCTAAATCCACTACAAATATTCACAATATACCCAAAGGATATTTCTTTGATACCAATATGATCTGTAAATTGTCGTGGCTATTCCATTAGACAGTTTGTCGCAATGTATTTGATAAAACTATATTTAAAATGATGAAATCTACAATATTAGGTTTTTGCTTCTCTTTATATTCCTTGATTTGTAGATTATTAATTGTGTGTGCATGTAAATTAAAATTATGCAGAAAACAAAGATCAATAAAAGAAAAACTCACAATCCATGATCTAACACAAGATATGACTTGGGAAACCATTTCAAGAGAAAACCTAGCTGGAATGTGTGGCTGCTCTACTCTCTTTCTTTGAATATAAAATGGCTACGAGTATAAAGAAGTATGGCATGTGACCCAATTGTCTACTACATGGAACAAATCCTCTTTGTGTGCTCTATATCATATCCCTCTCAGGTACTTTTAGTCATCTATGGAACAAATTCACTCGAAAAGAAACGAACCCCCCCTTTCCTCCTTGTTATGAAACCAACTCACAAAAAGATAGAAAAGATATATCAATGCCTTAGAAATAAGCCTCTTCGAGGGGGAAACCTCCTTTACATTACACAAATGAACAATTCTTAGATGATACAAATGACAAGACCTCCTTTCTATATATAGGAGTCTAAGGGGTCATAATATAATCAGAGTGAAATAACAATAATAATGTAAGGGCACAATAATAACAATAGTGGGCTTCTATGGGGTACAATAATAACAATATGGGGACTACATGGGCACATCAATATAATAAGGGGGTTGTACTAACAACAATAAGGGGTTGTACTAGTAGTATAGGGACCTAACATGCCCCTCTCCTTCAAAAAGTGTTGTCCTCAATGCTTGAGTAGCTCTTGATGCTTCTGTATAAATTCTTGTCCTCCCATGTGGAATCTTTAGCGGGTAAGTTCTTCCACTTGATGAGATACTCTGAAATTGATCTATTTTGTAGCTATCGATTTCTCGATTCTGTGACTGCTTCAGGTTCCAATATGATTTTACCTTCCTTGTCAAGTTCTCGAAATACTGTTTGAACTTGGATCTTCTGCAACTTTTGAATGAGTTCCCACTCCTTTGGGCATATGGACATCTGTAAGGCTTGATGTTTGGAGGAGCGCTTCCTAGAATCAAATGAATAGCATGATCATGATCACGAATAGGTGGGAAGCCTTTGGGAGCCTCAAATACCTTGGAATGATTGTCCAAAACGTTATGGATATCTGGAGAAATACATGATTTCGATGTGGGATCCTCTAGTGAACATAATTGTGCAATTACGCCCCATTTTTCTTTATTTAGAAGATTTTTCATGCTGTTAGAGTAGATTACCTTTCCAAGTTTCCCTTCGATGCCCCTCAATTCAACTTCCTTTCCTTCCCAAAAAATTTGAAGAAAAGTTCTTGAAAATTAAAAGCTATCGTACCCAAAGATTGTAGCCATTGGCCTCCTAGTAAAACATCAGCACCACCCATTGGAATGGAAAGCATGGGGCTATTCAATACATATTCTCCCATGGACAGCTTGATATTATGGCACTTTCTAGAGCAATTTATGGTTCCTCCACTTGCAACCATCACTTGACACTTTGGTGCTGGATACAGGAAGCAAATCAATTCCTTGGCTATCTTACAATGAATCAAATTATGGGTACTGCCCGAATCAATCGACACTATTACACGATTACCTTTTTATTTTTGATATGTCCTTCTAACTTGATAGTTTGAGGAGTGGTAATTTCTTCCAATGCATTACAAGATATGGTCGGATTCATTTCTTCATGCTTGATGTGATCTTTCAATTCTTGAACATTTTTCTTCTTGATATGTCCTTCTATATTGATAGTTTGAGGAGTGGTAATTCCAGCCAATCCATTACAAGATATGGTCGGATTCATTTCTTCTTTCTCGATGTGATCTTTCACTTCTTCAACCTTTTTCTTATTGATATGTCCTTCTATCTTGAGAGTTTGAGGAGTGGTAATTATTTCCACTCTTTACAAGATATGGTCGGATTCATTTCTTCTTTCTCTGGGGTTGGTTCCTGGTGTATATCCTCTTCTTTTGATGTTTCTTGATCCTTTTCTTCCTCTTATTCATAATCTATGTAAAATAATTTCTTCTCAGCACACTTATGACCTTTAGTGCATTTGCTATCACAATTGTAACAAAGCCCTTTTTCTCTTTTTTCTTCCAATTGTTGTGGTGTAAACCTTGTAGGTTGTGGAACGTTAACAGAAAAGATTTCCATAATTATAGTCGTGAGTGGTGGGATTCCTTGTTTCCATAATTTCGCTTTCAAGTTTTCTTGCCCTCCTAAATGCCTTCTCCAATGAATTAGGTTTCCAAAAATGAACCTCATGTTGAATGCTATCCTTTAAAGTACCTATCAAGACATCAACCCTTTGCTTATCTGGAATATAATTTACCCTTATATTCAATTTTTGAAAGTCCTCAATGTGCTCTTCCATTGAACCCTTTTGTTTGAGATTTATCAATTGGCTAAAGAACATGTTTCTCTTTGTATCCTCATAATGTGATATCATTTTCTTCGTGAAAATTGACCATGTAACCAGTGGTTTACAATAACAAATCCCTTTATACCATAAAAATTGGTTCGATTCTAAATAATTAGATGCAATACTTACCTTTTGTAACAGTGGTACACCATGTAGATCAAAATATTTTTCCATCTGTAGTATCCAATTTACTGGATCCTTACCATCAAACTTCCTCATCTCATTTTTTCTTGATTTTAGAAGCTCAATCTTGAAATGACTATAGCTCTATAATTTCATATCTTTAAGTTCTAAAATTTTAGCATGTAATATCCCTTTGAGTCCTCTTTCTAACTCCACAAGTATGGTCGCAATTGGATTCTCGATGAAATCTTTATTCCTAATCTCCCATGATGACCTAATTATATACTAGTTCAGTAGAGCGAACTTGTAAGACGTGTCGCGGGTCACTATTTCAACCTTAGGTTCTAAAAATGATATCCAAAAAAACTACAGTCTGTCTGCTTTTTGCAACTTCTTACGCAAATTCAATCTGATGCTCAGAGTGAAAGTTATGACGATTTTCCCAAGGTGGCCTATTTGGAATGTAATTCAGAGGTCTAAAAAACCCTAACTTCCTCAGATTATATCTCCAAAAATATAGCGAGACAGGATCTGAAATTCTGAGCCAAGATTCAGAATAATTTCTTCTCAAATGGGGTTTTTTTTTAGCATCTGAAACTTCGTAGCGAAATAGTTATAGTGACCATTCACGATGGCTTGTTTTAGATGAAAATCTGGAGCTTGCAAAAACCATAACTTCCTCAGATTATATCTCCGAAAATGTAGTGAGACAAAATTTGAAATTTAGACTGGAGATTCAGCGCGATTTCTTCTCAAATGGGTTTTTTTTAGCTTCTGAAACATCGCAAAAAAAAGTTATAGTGAAAATTCCACGATGGCTTGTTTGGAGCAGCGAAACCCTAGAATCCAAAGCTCTGATACCAAATGTTATGAAACTAGCTCAAAAAAAGATAGAAAAGATAGATCAACGCCTTAGAAATAAGCCTCTTCAAGGGGAAACCTCCTTTACATTACACAAATGAACAATTCTTAGATGATACAAATGACAATACCTCCTTTCTATATATAGGAGTCTAAGGGGTCATAATATAATCAGAGTCGACATAACAATAATAATGTAAGGGCACAATAATAACAATAGTGGGCTTCTACGGGGTAAAATAATAACAATATGGGGACTACATGGGCACAACAATATAATAAGGGGGTTGTACTTGTTAGTGTCAGTCTTTGCAGCCTTCCTTCAGCGATCAAATATGCTCTTTCAAAGTGATTTTGAAGTGTCAAGGTCAAATTTTGTCATTTCAAAGAGTTTTCAAGCAAAATTTGGTCACTAAGCATTAGGTCTAGGGTTTGCTTTCACTCTGTTTAAAGTTGCCCAAATGTCAGTCCATGTCATCATTCAGCTGAGTTTATCATCATTCATAGGGTTGTCATTATCATGTCAGTGTCAAATGAGTCATTTTACACTTTGTTCATGCTTCATGTTGCGTCCAGGCAAGGTCATTTCCCTCTCCTAGGGTTTTGAAGGCAATTTCTCTTGGATGGTCAAATCACCGGCAAAAATTGTTTCCAGATGTTCATACACCTTCCCCTACCCTTCACCTACCTTATCAAACACTTCCCAACACTCAGATCCCCCAAATTCCTCATTTTTGCACAAACCCTAGTTTCTAGCTACAACCTGGCAATTTTCTAGGTTTGGCCTGTGTTTTGTCCTTTTCGACCCCTTCCCCTCACTCAATCTCTGAGATTCCACTTTCCCCTGCTTCCTAACATCCCTCCCCACTCCCAAAAATTTTCCCAAGAATTTAGAAGCCCTCTATCCCCTTCATTTCGCTCCATTTCGACAAAATCCCTTGTTTCACACATCGGGACAAGTTTCACTCAAAAGCTGTTTCTGAGCAATCAAAGATGAATTTTGCAAAACTGAGAGAGGTTTTTGTCCACAACATGCCAAGGAAGAAAAACCTCTTTCACTTTTTACACAGGTGTCATGGTTTGAGAGAAATGTCAAAAATACCGGCGAGAACGAAGGTGCTCCAAGGACGGTTGGCCAAAGCACAAAAACGAAGGAAAACGCCCGATCCACTCCAAACTTTGGCCAAAGCCTCTTTGACTGAGCATGGTACTTGATTGGGGACTCCCAGCCCAAATTTCAAGAAATTTGGAGAAAATTTTGTCATTTGTGAATTTTTTGTGCAATTTACAGGTTTAGGCCATTGGAATGGTCTCACCCCGGGTGAGACCATTTTGGAGGACTGCTCGGAATTTTGAAAACTTGACATTTTTGGAAAGGGCATGCAAAGAGAAAAATTACCAATACTTGGGAGAAGCCTAATTTTGAGATTTGAGCCTCCAAAAGCTCAAAATACATCAAAAAAATGACTTTCTGCCCACTTTTTGAGTTGCAGAAAGTGACCTTGGGAGAATTGATTTTTGAGGGGTCAAATCAACTCCAAATCCAGAAATTCCACTTGGGATGGAAAGTAGACAGATCAAGATTTCCAATGAGCCATCTTGCACCTGATTTGGACCAGTGGAACCCACTCAAAAACAGCTGTGAAGGTGCGCGACTAGAACTTCCAGGGGTGCGACCAGAACTTCCAGATTTGCCAGAATTCACATTTTTGGTCAAAAAACACTGTTTTGACTATGGTTGACTATTTTTACTTGTAGATGATGGATAAATGTAATATTTTCATGGCACTTTGGTAGATTTTATCTTTCTTTACCCTTCTAGAAGCTTCCATGATGTAAAAAGTGAAAAATTAATGCATGGATGAGTTAGCTAAGTAATAGAGGTAAGTTGTTTGGCTGCCTATTTTCTAGTTCTTAGTTTAGAATTAGTTCAAACTGCTCCTAGGAAGCTGAGCTCGACCCCTAGAGGTGGGGAAAGGAGTTAGATGGTCTAGATGGTTTATATTATGCTCTCTCCTTCTCATTTTCATGGTTGGACTCTTGTGTAAGGAAGCTTTATTGTATATTGTGCATCTATTTCTGCAATTGAAGGCAAGGAAAGCCAGGGTTTTACAGACATCTTTGAGGATTCTTGTGGATCTGATTGTTGATGGTGTGTTCTCTACATGTTCTTGTAAGTTTGTTTATGTGTTTCACATCTCTCTTATGCTTCTAAATTGGACAGATGAAGTGGTAAAGTTTGAACTCATGTTTTGACATGCTCAGCTTTTTAGTTTGTTCAATTTTAATGTTTTCTACTATCTAGAGAGGATTCGAATTGTGTGTTTGCCCTCTTTAGCTTCTCCTCTATCATCTCTGATCATCCATCTCAGATTAAGACATCAGCACTCATTCCTACCTTGCCCCTTAGATCCCCCTGTGAAAACTGTGCTCAATCCCCGCACTTTGAATTGCACTTCCACCAATTGCCACAAAACCCCCACAAATCATCAAATCAAACCCCTTATCAATTTACTAGCCTAAAATCTTTATTCTTAGTTGGTCAGCCTAATCCTATTGAAAGATCTATCAAATCTGACCCGAGAGAGCCTTCTCATACCTCGTAGGGCTAGCTACGAGGTGAAATGGTTTGATGTAGCCTTGAGAGTTTGTCTATCTCAGCCTAGGTGAATTCCAAGTGCTAACAGTACTAATAACAATAAGGGGTTAGACTAGTAGTATAGGGACTTAACACTCCTAATGGCTCGGTTATAGCACGACCCGATAGCCTACTAGTGTTTAGGTTTGACTACCTAAACTCTTAACCAAAGTTACAATATGGTCTCTTCTAGAGTTTTCTTCATCATAATCACATGGATGGCTCCTTTTCCATGAATAATGGGGGCTAACATGGCATCCTTTCGAATTATTGTGGTGAAAACAGGAAGTTCAACTTTTGAGTGACGTAACTCTTGCATATAGACTATGATTGAGGCGATTCTTGCACCATTGGAAAGGTATTTGTGTTTAGAATATGAAGGAAAGGTGCATGGTAAAACATCAAAATTCTACCCCCCAAAAATGTCATTTGATGGTTAAAAATTCTCCCGAAAGGTTTCAGACCCATATTTTCCAAACTGGATCATGTCGGTAAAAATGGTCCTGTGAGCTAATTCCTCCACTTTTTCCACTCTAATTATCCAATCCATACCAAAAAACAATCACATAGGTTGTACATACCCACACACAATGGAAGCGGTACGTGGAGGACATAGAAATAATCAAATTATTATAAGTAGAAGAGATTTCTCGAGACCTTTAATGGCCTTCTTTTATTAGACTTTAATCTTATCTCATAATTTTATTTTTATCAACAAAAGCAACAAAAAAATTGTTTTCAATTAATTTTTATATGTATTTAAACAAAGCCCTTCTCATAGAAAAGGCTTCACTTTTTTTTAGAAAATGCCTTGTGCATTGTTGTGACTTCATCTTTGAAGAATTAAGAGCCATTGGTGACTTTGGATCTTTTATTGTTGAAAAATTTGTGGTACTATTATTTATGCATTCATTTTTAGCATTTTTGGAGACAGGGCACGACTGTTTACTCTTTCAACTTATTTAAATTATTTATGAGTAGATGTATTGCTTACACTATTGTTAATGACTAGATCTTTTTGTGGTAATTTTATTATTGATCTAGTAAATAATATTATATGAATGATGTATTGAATATTACTTCATTTAATTGTTGATGTGGATGATTTATTCTTTACAATTTCTTTCAAAGACTATTTAAATTTGATAAGTTGTTTCTTTTTTTAAACATTCACTATTCATAATACATACTTTGTTCAAACTATGTTCTCGTGGTAGGATGATATTAGAATATATTAATAAATTTTGTTTCTACATTTAGATAGGATTACATTTAGAATTTAGGAAAGCTTTCACCAAGTCTCTTATCAATGAACAATCACCTTTAGTGGAAATTAGGCCCACATATCGATGATTATGACCATCCCAAACAAAAACAGGTCTATTTTGGGATATTGATCATGTATTTTCTTCTATTGCTGACTAGGACAACTTCTAGGCATCAACAAGTGGTTAAGGAATACGAACATCCAGGGAAAATCTTGGGAGCATTAAACTCCAACTTTCTTTCTCTCATATCATAAAAGCAAGTTGAGGCAACATTTGATGATTTTATACCCATATTTTGTTGCCAGGTTGTCTACAATATTATATATAAAGTTATAGCCTATCACATTAAATCCATCTTCAAAAAGTTCATCCCCAATGAAACATTTGGGTTCTTACATGGCAAACAAATTTATGGTGTGATCTTTATTGCACAAGGGACCCTTCACTCCACCAAATCATAATGTTACCCAATCAAATATGGTAACACTATTCACTTCCATGTCTGTGGGCCTTGCTTGATGTGACCCTCTTTTGCTTGAACTTTTACTTTTGGAAGAAGTAACAATAGGGGACCTTTCTAGGCTAACATGAGGGGGTGGTTCTTCTCCATCATCTCCACCTAAACATTGTTCATTAATCTCTCCTTAGATTGTAATTATTTAATGTCTTTTGTGGGCTAAGGAGGAACTCTAATGGTTTTGTGGAGTTGAAGAGGTTGTGCATTAGTGTGGTTTTTCCCTCTTTTCTCGATTCTTTCCTTAGAGTTGGTACTCACTTCACTAAATAGATAATATTTTGGTACTGTTCTTTCCTTCTCATTTGGTGTTCCAGCTTGATTCTCTTGACTTCCTTCAGTGATCTTCATGAACAAATTTCCATATCATACAATTGCCAAATTCCTTGAAAATATGCCCTCAGGATCAAATCCTTGGGTGGATTAAGATTCAATTAAATTTAAAGGATTTAATGTTTAAGATAATTCTCCCACATGTGCATAATTATTCACAATAACACTTTCAACAACAAATAGGAAATAAATTATTTCTTCTTTTCCTATCAAACATAATTGACAAGGAATGGTACTATCTACAAACTTCTGCAACAAAATACTTACCAAAACAAACATTGGAAGAAATAGTGGTTTGTTGTCATAACCATAAAGCCTAATGTATGTATGAGTTTCCTCTTTGATTTTCACTTATTTTCCACAAAGGATTTGTCAAGCTTATGCAGATATCCTTTGGGGCTTATTTCGTATGAGCATGTGTCTGAATTCTCTGACAACTTGGTCTTAGATAAGGTGAAATAGTGATGGAGCCTTGTGTCTCCATAGAAAAGGGTGCCATAATGCATTGGTTCCACTTAAAAATTTATATTCCTCTTGTGGAGTACGCCATTGAATAAATTGCAAAAAAAATGGCCATTACCAAGTGGGTTATCATAAATAATCTTTGGGTCTTTTGAAAATTAACCAATTGGAATAAAATCACATGGAGAGACAACCTCCACCTAGTCAAAGATAAAATCCTTTTAAAAGAAGTATAGCATATACAAAATTGACTAGGCACCTAAGAAATTGATTCACACCCCATGACCTAGGTGAACAAAGATGAGGAGCCTTTATAGGCTCTCCTAATAATGGGATAGCAATATAAGACTAGCTGGCTTGAACATGTGTCAATTAGAGAATAAAGTCCTAGATGATATTCATCATGCCACCCTGAGAATCTATGAATGCATCAACCTCAGGTAATATGAGTTGCATGTTTGGCTTTGGCAATAAATGAGAGGTAACTGATCTTAATTTTGGATGATATTTTTTCAATAAATTTTATCTACAATTTATAATTTACACATTTTTTTAGGTCCCATCAAATGGTGACGTTTCTTAACATCTTAGCATTAAATCGATTTATGCATTATTTTCTACACTTCTTTTTATAAATTTCATGAGATTATTGATAATTTTAACACAGAAATTAAGATTGGTGCTATTATATATTTATAGTAAAAACATGATCTATATCTAAATAGAACATGTTTATGATTTTTTTTGCTTTGAAACATTATCAACGACTTTATCATAAATTATCTTTTTAAGTAAGCCATTTATGAAGCCCATTTTAATACATAATAAATAGTCTTAACACAAAATGTGATATATTTTTCATGACTTTTAAGGGAACCATAATAAAAATTTCCTAAATAATTTCAATAAGAAGCTAAAGATTAATGTGTCCATAACTACAATTGCAAGCTAGAAAGCCCGATCCCATTGAAATTTTGAAAGTTGAGGAATCCATAAAAAGATAAGCTTTATGCACACGTTGACACAAACTAAAAACCAAGATTTAAAGTGACAAATTAGCATATAAAAGCCATAAACACATGGGTAGATGTAAGCACCCCCCCATGAAGGTTGTGATATTAAAAGATGGAGTTGGACCCTTGTACATAGCTCAAAAAATGGAGGTATTCTCATTGATTGCTTATGGTTGGGTAGAAAATTCCTTGTGTGTGTAATCAATTGCATTAATCATCTTTAATAAGCAATAACCAGTTCATTGTATTTTATGTTGGAAATACTTAAGGGGGGGGGGGGGCTCTGAATCAATATTTCTTTCAATTGCTATACTATACCAGTTAGATTTTTCACATGTAATAATCACGATTAATACCAAAATATTAATCGTGATTACACACACACACACACATATTGTAACACCCTCATCCCACATCTACCTAAGTAACTGTCCAACAGGGGTAAATATGCGACAAGAGGCCACTATAATGGGATTTGACCTCCTAAGTCACCCTAAGGAAGTGGAATCGACTAAAACACACCACACAGACCTTCCACATCAGCAACATAACTCCCATGAGCCATCCCAACCACTCAAGTAACCAACCTCGAAGTTCAACTAAAGTTTTAAACCATTAAACCCCTCGATGCTCACTTGATATGGGGAAAGGTTCATCTGGGAGGCTCCAGACACTCCCACAACATGCGTATGCATGTGTCTGGGGACTTTTCTCCTCAGACCTGTGCCTGCGACTTTGGGATTTTTGTCATTTTTCAAGTCCAGAGCCCAGTTCACTACCCAGAACTCAATGACACATTCAGAAATGAATTTACACAATAGAACAATGATACATTTGTAGAAACATTGACAAGGACTATATTGGACCCCTATTAGCCATGACAAGAATTTCGTAAAACATGTCACAAATATGTAATCTATAGGTTTAAACAATAGATATGAGCATAGGGGTCTCATACCTATCTGAAAATCGCTAAGAAGCATTGTTCCCTTATATCATTAGTTGCATTATCATTTATTAGGTCATAGATACATTGTTCATTCATTTACAAATCAAAACATGAGGAGAGCCATACATCATCATTGTCATAATACATGCTTATAACCAGCATAATAACAACAAAAATATCAAGGATGCATCAGCCATAGAATCCACATATAAACCAATACATTTACACATAAGATACTAAGGAAAGAACCTCTTATTAATGAATGCAAAAGCCAACCCGGTATGGGACTACCACGTTCCACCCGACCATAGATTGGCTAAGCCAAATCTCTCTTTAGCCAATCACCCTTGTGCCATATTCCAAGCATGAATGTGGGACTCAAACCAAAAGAACCAACCAGGACGTCCCGAGGCTAAAACACCTCACCGTCATCAATAAAAACGAGGCTTTACTACAATCCACACTTGATCACTAGGCTAACGCAATAAACATGTAATAACAGGCTTTACCATGATCTCCACCAAATCACTAAGCGAAAAAAAAAAGCCATGGATCCATTGGATTTCTCCACCTACACCATGAGGAATTTTCTTGTCTCTTAGTCCCTCATGCTTTACCGCAATCCACATCGGATTAGCAGTCCATAACCGAGACACCAATCTCTAAGCTTTGCCGCAATCCACATCGGATCACTAGGCCCTAACCGTGACTCCACTCTTCAGGATTTACCGTACATCCCATCCCGGGATTACTAGGCATGATGGAGAGCACCCACCTCTAGGCTTTACCGTATATCCCATAATTCATCTCTTGAGGATTCCTAGGCCCACCGAGGCACACAATACTTGGATTTACCGCAACCCACAATCTGATTCAGGGGCCACTATGTCGGTGGCTTTACAACAATCCACAGTCTGGTTCAAGGATCATTAGGCCATGTGTTCTTTCTTTCGAAGATCCACTTCACTCAACTTCAAATCCATCCAACAATCCAATTCAACCAAAACATGAGAACCCCATCACACCATGGCTATCTAGAAATGGCAAGGCTAGGTTGAAAACACTGACACACCTAGAAAAACCCATGCCATGACAACAAAGAACCACATGCAATACCATGCATGCCAAATCTAGCAAGGAAAACACACATGCAAATTGATACATGCAAAGAATATTGTTGTAGTTGCTTGATCCTACTCTTCCTTGCTTGCTCCTTCCTTCCTCTTGCCTCCTTTGCCTTTCTTGATCCAATGCTAAAGTGCTCCAAGAAAACTCTAAGTGTCCAAGAGTGATAGCGAGAGAGAGAGAATAATGAGAGAGCTCCAAAACTGAATTGACAAAGGGTCACATTAACCAAGCTTGAGCAAAAGCTTGAGCCAAAATCTTTCCAACTTATCCTAATAAGCCTTTTTTATCAATGAGGCCTCTATTTTCTTCATTTTCCATTATTTTCCTTCATTTTCCTGCTCACATGCAACCTGCAACCTTTCACCTTCATTTTCTCCTAATTTCCATTATTTTCATAAATAAAATGCCAATTAATGCCATTTTGCCTTTCCAAAGACTTTGCCATTGCCTTTGCCAATTTCCTTTAGCCATAATAACTGAAATGAACATCCACTAGGAGGTTTTGCCCAACATTCAGCTTGGAATATGTGTTCGATGACCATGGTCTTATATTTTTTACTATGGTTGTTATATATATATATATATATATATATATATATATATATATATATATATATATATATATAGAGAGAGAGAGAGAGAGAGAGAGAGAGAGAGAGAGAGAGAGAGAGAGAGAGAGAGAGAGAGAGAGAGAGAGTTGTATATGCATATGTATTATTGAGAATAATAATGACTCCAATCCTTCTAGGCTCCAACCAAATTACTTCCAAAATACATTCTTCAAGGTGTCTCAAAGTTTCTCCAAGGTCTCTTCAATAACTGCTCCAAGGATGACTTCAAGATTGCTCCAAAAGGTCTCCAAGTTTTCTTCAACAAATGTCTTCAAGTAGACTCAACAAATGTCTTCAAGTCTACTCAACAAATGTCTTCCAAGGTCTCCAATAGTTGCTCCAAAAATTCTTCAAGAAGTACTACAAAGATTGATCTAGGGTCACTCCAAGGGCTACTCCACAAATATTTCCAAAGTCACTTCAAGGTCTCATGATCAAGGTTTCTCAAAGATTTTATCAAAAGATACTCAAGGAACTTCCTTCAAGGAATGCATCGGGGTCTCATCCAAGGTTTTCTCAATAAGCTACAAGAGTTCCCCCAAAAAAAGGATTCTTCAAAAGGCTGATCCAAATTTGCTCAACAAGGTTGGTCCAAAAACTAATTAAAGGATTTCAGAGATATCTCCAAAAAGTTTCTTTAAGACGATTCAAATAAGGCTTCAAGAATGCTACAAGAAGGTTGTTTTAAATATCTTCAATAACAACTCAAAAATATGCTCTTAGTTTGCTTCAAAAAGGGGCTTTAATGACCTCAAGGGGCAGCTCCAAAATGTCTCCAATGGCTTCTCAAGGTTGCACCTAGAAACAACCTTAATGATACTTCAACAAGCCAACTACAAGTCTTCTCCAAACAAATTGAGAAGTAGGCTGAAACCACAAGTCAATATCTGTTCCCAAAATAGGCCGAATATAGTCCCTTCCACAAGCCAAATTTTGCTCTTGTCTCGGGTCTAAAATTGTCCACAAGAAGTTCAAGTCTGCTGCTACCACAAAATTGAAATATCTTGTCTCCAAGAGGCCGAATTCAGGGATATAAGGAGGTCAGAAACAAAGCCATAAAGAGATTCAAAATCTGTTTCCAATATTATATCCAAAACACCTTAATAACCCTTAGCCAAAAACATAACCATAAACTTAAGATTTTTTCTCTTCAAATCATTCTTAGGTTCATGATATATGAACCTTCTTCGCACCTCCTTAGGCCGAGTTCTTCTGCTAATGTTCTTTCTTCGATGTGTGCTTGAATGAGAGAGAGGTGTCCCTTGTTTATACTAGTCATACCACACCGAATAAGGCTGAGTTGTCATTCACATTTTCGGATGGGGCTGACTTGTAATTTAATCTTGAAGTCAACTTATCAAGGTAATGTCATTCAAGAATCCCTAGCAGCTAGAATTTGGCACTTTGAAATAATTGCGTAATCACAATATTTCGTTAGATGTCTATTGGTATAAGTTTGTATCTCTTCCTTTAATTCACTGTGTGTGTTAGATTGTCTTAATTATTTGAACGTTGGAGCATTTGCAAGTTGGTTCTTTTGTTTGAACATAATGTAATATATCATATTGTTGGGGTTGAATATAACAAGTTATGTGACATTACTTTACACCATTGTGAATTAATTATAATGACCCGAGACAACGACTATCATTTTCAAGCATTATGGATTCTCTAAGGCCATTGGTAAAATCTCCATCAATGCAACCCATATATGGCATGGATTCATCACTCTCATAAGTGATACATGGTATCAAGAACATGCTTTATCTTAATAGGTGTTTGGTTCGCAAGCTCAAGCTTTAATGGTGTTCCTTTTCTCGTTGCTTACAATCTCTTCCCTTAAAACCAATTTTTATGCTTCCATGGAAACCAGTGTAGTAGTATGCTCATCCTCCCTTGACTTCAAGAACTCCACTTTAATGATGAGCTCCATAATATTTTTTCTCATTGATCCCTTGTTTATTTTTCAGCTCTGCAATAGTGACCTCCCCTTGCATTGACATCAATGAAAACTCTTGAACATGAATATGCAAAATATTTGTTCATTATGTTATTCCTTGTTTCTAATTGATTGCATAAAGAGATTCAAAATCTGCTTCCAATATTATATCCAAAACACCTTAATCACCCTTAGCCAAAAACATAACCATAAACTTAATATTTTTTCTCTTCAAATCATTCTTAGGTTCATGAGATATGAACCTTCTTCCAACCTCCTTAGACCGAGTTCTTCTTCTATTGTTCTTTCTTCAATGTGTGTTCAAATGAGAGAGAGGTGTCCTTGTTTATACTAGTCATACCACACCGAATAAGGTTGAGTTGTCATACACATTTTGGGATGGGGTTGACTTGTAATTTAATCTTGAAGTTGACTTATCAAGGTAATGTCATTCAAGAATCCCTAGTAGCTAGAAGTTGCTTTGATTTCACTTTGAAAAAATTAATGTAATCACAATATTTCATCAGATGTCTATTGGTATAAGTTTGTATCTCTTCCTTTAATTCACTGTGTGTGTTAGATTGTCTTGATTATTTGAATGTTGGAGCATTTGCAAGTTGGTTCTTTTGTTTGAACATTATGTAATATATCATATTGTTGGGGTTGAATGGAACAAGTTAAGTGACATTAATTTACAACATTGTGAATTAATTACAATGAACTGAGACAACGACTATCATTTTCAAGCATTATGGATTCTCTGAGGCCATTGGTAAAATCTTCATCCATGCAACCCATATATGGCATGGATTCATGACTCTCATAAGTGATACATGGTATCAAGAACATGCTTTATCTTGATAGGTGTTTGGTTTGCAAGCTCAAGCTTTAATAGTGTTCCTTTTCTCATTGCTTGCAATCTCTTCCCTTAAAACCAATTTTTATGCTTCCATGAGAACCGATGTAGTAGTATGCTCATCCTCCCTTGACTTCAAAAACTCCACTTTAATGATGAGCTCCATAATATTTTTTCTCATTGATCCCTTGTTTATTTTCAGCTCTGCAACAGTGACCTTCCCTTGCATTGACATCAATGAAAACTCTTGAACATGAATACGCAAAATATTTATTCATTATGTTATTCCTTGTTTCCAATTGATTGCATAAATTATGCATATGAATGCTTAATACATGCATTTAGGCATTGGCGTCAAGGTATGACCATTCTTTGTATATTTGTAATTGTTGCATTCATTGTTTATTTGCATTATACATGCATTTATAATATTACTAAAGTTATAAGCTAGTGTGGCTCCATTATTCCCCATCAAATAGGTTTAGGAGGGTGGAACATATTTTATAAAAGTTAGGAACTCATTAGAGAAGTTAATCAAAGCATGTTTAAGTTATTAATCATTAACACAAAGCACACATGGCAATGTCCTATTGGTGTGGTTTATAGAGGTGCATCATTGAGGGGACCTCTATAACTCACAATAACTTGGATTGTCAAACAATTTTCATATTGACAATTAGGGTCGAATCTCAAGAGAACTTGCAAATCATATTAAAATGGAGTAGATGCCACAAGAGTAAGGAACATGGCACTCTCCCATTTATATGAATTTCAAATCTACACATCATGGAGAGGGGGTCCTTTGAATGCACAAAGATGTTGATGTAGAAAATCTTGTAGATTCATAAGCTCATGCAATTTACTAAAGCACAAGACAAGAATCTACTTCTACTTTCATTCAGTGGAAGCCGATAGATCAATGAAAACAATAATCGACAAGAGGAAGATAATCAAATATACATAACACAATAAATATTTGGGGAAAGCCATAACTCAAAACCCTGTAACAATCCAAAGTAAATATAAAATTAATTTTCCTAATTAAAACCATAAATAAACAAATAAGATATATACCATATTACCTTATCAATGTCTGCCAGATGACAACAAGGTTTTGGGGATGACTCTCCACCTAACCGTAGGCTCAATTGTGTAATGGTTTGCTACAACTGGCCACACCCGAGCCCTCAATCAACGTACTATTGCCAGTGACTCCTAAGTCTTAGAACACCATTCTCCCGAGAAAATGAAAGATAGAATCTCGGAATGATGGAATGCAGGAATGCCTCTCATCTTCCTCACCATCTATTAAATAGAACAAACATTGGAAGGGGAACCACATGCACACACTCCATGTGTCTACATGCAACTTTCTTTTGATTTTTAGCTTTCTTGTTTTATTTCTTTACTTTTCTTTTGATTTTTAGCTTTCTTGTTTTATTTCTATTTATTCTTATTTAGAGCTTTAGTATGGTTATTACTATTTTTATTTTTATTATTTTTATTTATTTTCTTTGTATATATTTTTAATATCATTTATTATTTAACATTTATGATTTATTATTTTTATTGTTTATTATTAAGTGATTTATTTATTATTTATTATTTTATTTACTTCATGTTTCCAACACCCTCTGCTGAACTAGTATAACCAGCAGGCATCGAAAGTCCCCAACACCCCGGGAAATCTCAAGGAATCTCTGTCCTTTTTCCCACTTTCGGCACCAGGCATAAGCTTGACCCGGTCTGTATCCTAGTCTAAGGCTGGCCCCAAGGCTCGTGCCTGACTCAAACCTCATCTGCCCCAAGGCAGGCATCCGATCCGGTACTCAATGACCCGGGGCATCTCGCAAGGCTGACCCACTCCCTCCACAACTACTAAGGCGCACAACTCCAGGCATCGAAGTCCTTTACATCCCTTCCAAACTTCGACATCCCAAACCAATAACAGGCACCTAGCTTAGAACATCAGTCACTTGGCCTCCTCAAGGTGGTCCCATAGCCCTTCAAGAGCTATCCATCAAGAGCTACACAAGACAAAGGAACCACTGGCATATGTAGTGTTGATTGAGTTTGTCCCCAACCCATATGGTGTTACTTATTCTCCCTCGTGCGTATGGGATCGCACGAGATCATCAAATAAACCGGCCCTCTTGGCCCATTTGTGGAGTCCTGTCAATCATTGCACCTCAACATGCAACCAATGCTTTAGCTATACCATCATAGTAATCCTGGCAATAATGCTCGTGGTGGTAGAAATGAGTCTAAAAGAAAGTCAAGTTTCCATGCAAGTTATGCAGTGGAGACCATTTAACTCATCTCTGCCGCAAGATTCAAGGCCTCAACGCTTGTTAGGGCAGCAAGGGACTTCTAGTTCTCAAGCTGTGTTAACCAACCCTTTTCCCCAAGGGCAGCAACTTCTCGCTGGCGCGAGTTCAAACCCTGGTACCTCTATAGGGGCAACCCGGAAGGGGAAAAGTCATCAAATGTTTTCATGATGGGTTCCAATGTCCATGTGGCCACTCAGTCACGTGATTATGGCGACGTAGAAACTTCCAAGGACAAAAATGCTCCCGGAAATACCGACCTTCATATTGAGCGACCCCCTGTCGAGACTATACCACAGATACGGAAAGGTTCCGCTAAACGCGTGACCATTAATCCTAATGCTAGGGCCGCCCAGAATTACTCCATTGTTGAGGATCTAGCTCAGAGTCCGTGTGCCATGTCCGCTTTAGAGGTTCTCTAGTCGTGTCCAGCTCAACGAAGTGCTTTACTTTCAGTGATTGGGGCAGTTGATCCAACTAACTCTTTAGTGCTCACTTTCGACATGTTAAATGTCAAAAAGCAACTCCCTCATCATATGGCTTTCCAAATAAAGTCTACATACTGGAAAATTAACATTTTTCGTATCGTTATTGATGAAGGAGTTGCCACGTGTGTCATGTCGATGTCATGCTGGAAGGCTATTGGATCGCCTTCGGTTGTTCCTTCACCTACCCTCCTGACTGCATTTGATGGACATTCTCATAGGCCACATGGGATTATCCCGGCCCTTCCCATATGTGTTGGGGGGAAGGTCGTTAATATTGAAGTAGAAGTCATTGATGCTAACCTAGACTACAATCTCCTCTTAGGAAGGAACTGGGTATATGAAATGGATGTCGTTGTCTCGACTCTGTTTCGTGTCATTTGCTTTCCTCATGAAGGGAAAATTGTTAAGGTTGATCAATTGGATTATTGTCCAGTCGATCCTCAAGCAACTTCTGACAGTAGATAACCCTCGTCCGCCTACTAAGAATCTAGGAGTTGGAATGTATTCTTCATTGATGGGTACCTTTGATCTTCCCTCTCCTATCGCTAGAATCAATGTCGTTTCATCATCTAAGGAGTCTCCTCGAAAAGAGTTCTTCCGAACTCATTATTTTTCAGACCCTTGGACCTTGCCTTCACCTACGACCACATTAGCTGAAGGACAAGTTAATGGAATGGCATTCCCTATGTCTGCAGCTGAGCTTAGATACCAGGCTATCGTTAACTCTGCAGATGACCACTCTACTCCTTTTTCTGAGGAGGAGCTAGATGGTGATGTGGCCCCAGCCTGGACCCTTGATTCTACCTTTGCCTTGGACTGCTTAGATATGGTTTTACCTTCTGAAGAAGCAATCCTAGAAGTAATGATGGGTGTAGATCGACCTTGGGAAGACTTACACCATCGCTCATATTTTCTTCCTCCATTTCAGGAAGTAGAATCTAGGTTCTCTGAGCTCTTTACTAGTGATGTTTGTACAATATCAAATCCTTTGGCTCCAGCACACTTTCGTGCCAAAGGTAATATGTCGGTGATTTCAAAAACGATATCTATAAACATCTCTACGAACCCTAACGTGATCGAGAATCTCTTCATCGGAGTCGAATGTTCCCCTGAAGAAATTCAAGTTTACACCGACCTTTTCAAGGAATTTCGAGATGTATTCGCTTGGTCTTATGAAGAAATGCCTGGCATTGATCCATCTATAGTTCAACATGAGATCAAGACGTATGAAAACGCCAAACCAGTTCGTCAAAGGCTTTGGCCAGTTAATCCTAGGAAAGCAGCAGCCATTAAAGCTGAGGTAGAGAAGCTGCTCAAGGTGGGTTTTATATACCCTGTTCCTCTTACCGATTGGGTTTCTAATCCAGTCCCTGTGGATAAAAAGCAAGGAACAATCCGAGTCTGCATTGACTTTAGGGACCTAAATAAAGCTTGTCCCAAAGATAATTACCCCACACCATTTATTGATCAGATTATTGACGAGTGTGCGGGTAATGAGATTTTTTCCTTCATGGACGGTTTTTCCGGTTATAATCAAATCTCTATCCGTCCTGAAGATCAACATAAGACAGCTTTTATATGTCCTTGGGGTACCTTTGCATACAGAAAGATGCCTTTTGGTCTTAAAAATGCTGGAGCTACTTTCCAGCGGGCCATGTCATATGCTTTCCACGACATTAAACATATCATCGAAGCATACTTGGACGATCTAGCTGCTCGTTCTCGAAAGAGAACTGATCATCCTAGTCACCTTCGATTGGTTTTTGAGTGATGTCGTTTTTATAAGATCCGGTTGAATCCCAATAAGTGTGTTTTCGCGGTTACATCTGGTCGGTTATTAGGGTTCATCGTGTCAAATGAAGGGATTCGAGTTGATCCCTTCAAGGTTGAGGCAATAATTCAGTTGCCTCCCCCGTCCTCAATTCAACAACTTCAAAGTCTTCAAGGGAAAGCTAATTTCTTAAGAAGGTTTATAGCGAACTATGCTGAGATCACTAAAGGATTTATGCGTTTGCTACGTAAAGGAGTTCCATTTGTATGGGACGACTTTGCGCAGTGGTTGTTCAATGCTTTGAAAAAGGCATTACTCTCTGCCCTGCTTTTGAGTCCACCGGATTATGGTAGGGACTTCCTTTACTTACATTAATTATTTGCACATTCCAAGATCTCATAATTGGTTAGCTGATTCTATCGCTAATCAAGCATTAGACTGGCACATCAATCATTCATCACAATAAAATCAAGCATCAAAAAGTCGAACTGTATATATATATATATCATAAAACATCTCGAGTGTACATAAGTGTGTCCAAAATAATATACAAAAATTGGGACTCAAATGCCCATAATCATGTCCAGTACATCTAATGCCCCGGCTCAGGATGAGCGGCTAAGTAGGTAACTATCGCATTGGCCACACGCCTAAGAGTGCGAACCCAGTCACGTGGCATGCCAACCACATGACGCTGCATATCTACAGGAAGATCCTCTATGGCAGCCATCGGTACTCTGTGAGTGAGTCTCACCAAGTGCCGTTGAACTGTGTGTAGCAGTCGCTCTGTGTCTGCAGCTGCCTCTTCAGCCCCTCGGCCGCGACGTCTGTGCCGTGGGAACTCATCTGGTCGTACCGGCCCAATATCTGGAACATGATCATCACATTAATCATTTGAATCCTCTCAAAAATATTTTTCAAAATTCATTAATTTGAAAAAATCACAAAAAAATCATAAAAATAAAAATACTTACCTATGTCGCCCCATGCTGCAGTCGGTGGTAATACTAGATCGGGATCCCCTCGGAAATCCAACCCAGCATAAGGGTAGTCATCTATGGCAATGATCTGATCCTCCCACCAGGAGAAGAAGTCATCGTCAAATGCAGTCCGTGGGACGTCCCCACCTCCTAGACGTTTCATCAAGTCAGCCCACCTGCCCATTCGTGGATCTCGTGGGGTGCTGATTGAAACTGGTACTCTAGGTTGAAGTGCAGGGACCCTCTCAAAAAAGAAAGAACACAAAATAGTCCCATATCCGAAGTAAGCTGGCTTTTCAGGCTGGCCAGAAGAGGAGTACACCAGTCAAATACAGTGGTGAGACAATCTACTGCCAAGCTCATGGCTGGTCGTGATGCCTGGTGCAGAGAAGATAATCCGTTCACTCTAGCTATAGTGAACAAGATTATCCTCAGCGATAGACTCTCCACATGTTTGATTGGAATTTGACTTCCAACCTTCTCTGGATGTTCCGGGCAATATGTATGTACGTAGTCCTCAATCGAGAGACTGCCTCATTTCCTGCCCCTCGAATGTACTACCTCTCCCCTTCGGGAAAGGCCTGTGATGAAATAAATGTCGTCCAGTTCTATCCTGAGTGGCATCTGGTCAATCATAAATGAATCATCGTCGATGCTCCAGTAGTGAATGAACATCTCAAGAAAGCGTGTGTTTGCTTTCATATTTGGCATTTTGAACAATTTTAGCAAACCACATCCTCGTAAGGCATCCAAAGCATTGGGATCGTTCATGACCTCATCATCCACTGAGGTATGCTCTCTTTCTCGCCAAGTGACTGGCATCCTGAAGAAAAAATGATTTTGGACTGTTAGTTTTTTTGTTTGAAATGTTCACGGTGTATATGCGGGTCCCTTTACACACAGTCACGTGTAGGGCCCGCATGTACGCGGGTTTCATATACCCAACCCGCGTATACGTCGCGGTGAAATTTTTGACGAAAAAATCAACAGTAAAACTTAAATTAAAAATTCTAAAACTAGTCAAAACTGAATGCAAGACAAGTATAGAGGTTACCTGGTGATTTTGGAAGGATCTGAATGGTTGAATTTGGCGTATGGAAAAATTTGCTTCTTTTGCTCCTCTCCTCTGCTCTCAAACTCAAATGGTGAAAATGGTGAGTCCAAAAACTATTTTATAGGCTTTGAAAATGCAAATTTTTTTTCAAAACTTGATTTTGTTTGGTCTCATGTAACTTTTAACTTGGGAGCTTGGAATGTCGAGAATGGTTTGATTTTCAGGACATTTTGGACGTTTTTCGACAATTTCGAGTCAGTTCCATGACTGCTGACCCGTCATGGCAGGTATCGTTTCTTACTAGCATATAGGTTAGGGAAGCCATTTTTCCGTTGCATTATGCATACTAGCCTCCATCTGCCGATACACTTGCCATAGGGTCGATCCCATCGTGTTATGGTTCTCAAGCCACCTTCACTCGCCGATTTTTTAAAATCATGACACGATGGTAGAGCCATCCTTTTCATGGGCATCGTAGTTAGCACCTTACTGACATTTGTTGCCCATGCTGCTCCGATCTGAGTAGGCTCGGGAGTCCTCTGTAGTCCCACCATGACTTATGCGATGAAGACTCATTCCTCTTTGCTTCTTCGCTTCGTTCTGGCCTTATACCCTAGAGGCTCCTTTGTGTTGAGTTGTACTACTGCATTGCATTTTGACCATTTGCACCCTTTTGGCCTTAAGCCGACTTCACTTGGACTCGTGTTTAAGCCAACTTTTGACCATGACTACTGCGAAATCAAACTTGCATGCCCTTGCCTTCTGCAACTTGACACACCTTGATCCGTGGAAGGAACACACCTTTGAGTGTCTTTGACCAGTTTTCACCTCCCTGCATTGAGCATAGGAACGTTCCAATCCTAGGAACTAGATCATCTGTTTCATCGACACTCGTTCTTTCCACTGTACTATAGCATCTTTTATTCTTTTTCTAGCTTAAATAAAAAGACAAAAAAATTATATATTCCAAAAAAAGAGCGGGAATGGGACAATATTTCCACTTATTGTTGGCAGCTAGAGTCAGTCATGTCGCCCTTGAACAAAGCACTCAAAGCAAAGTCTCCTCCGTTTGGGCGGGATTTAGTTTGACCTAGGCACGCCTTAACCTTGTTATTGAGTCAGTCCTCCCCCAATTGGTTATCTCTTCCAATCATATGGAGGGTTCGTTCGTGCCTCCTGCATGACGAACTTATACATAGTCATCATATGCTGCCACATGGTCACATTGAATCATGCTTTTGTTCAAGGGAAGTTAGCCTGAGTCAGCCTCTCTGCGGTGTCTCTTGACTCATTTTTCAGTCGGCCATCCTTGGTTGTTAGTATCATGTCTATCATCACATCAGCTATATTGGTCCTTTACTTGTGCCGGTTTGAGAAGGTCCCCATTAAATTCTTGCTGGCGGGTCTTGTCCTTATTGACGATAACATCTTGCTATGAGGACAGGCCTAGAGCTGTACCCTAGCCCTATTTTCATTATTGATAGGTCACCTTGTGCTCAACATCGATCAATATCATGGGTCTTTGATTGAGTGGTTTCCCTTGTGTTCAACATCATCTTACATTATCACACATTGGGATTCGTGCAGTACCTTGGTTTCCATTTGACCCTATTGGTGGATACCTCGCCTCTGTGTCAGCTTTCATTATTGATTCGTTCAAAGGGTTTTTGTCGTGCGCTAGCGACATCTTGTGTACGCCGGAAACGTGCTTCGGTCGGGTTACTACATCTTTTTCGTCTAATTCCTTCCACATTATTGGCCTACGGGTTACACTCGCGCTAGATTGATGAAGGATGCCTTAATGCCTTCCTTCTAGCGGATCTTTCCATATCGACTATGACACATTGCTCTGGGGCAAAGATCTAGAGTCCATTTGGCAATACCTTGGGGTTTGCAGTCATTAGTGGCAGATCCTTCGCTATCGATAGTGGGAAACCATCATTGTCTCCTGATTGATAGATTCTTACAGGTGTTCGACTCCAGCTCATCTATTCACACTTGTTAGATTGTACTAGGTACCTTGATGCTCATTATCATTATTGGTGAGTAGTCTCGTGTTTGTTAACAATATACATCAATGACCGGTAATCAAATGATTTCTCACATGGTCGACTCTAGATCATTTATTCCCATAGTGCAGAAATGTACCACGGCGGTCGGTGAAGACCTCAGGTTGCATCAACATTCATTGGGTCACTTGACAGTTGTTCCTGTTGCTGCTAGTTGATACCACTCTACCTTATATGTTGCAGTCATTCATGGCGACATTCTATATGCTGGCACCTGAGTTTGCAGTGTAGTACCATCCTACTCCATCATGTTCATTTGGTACCTTTTGTGATCAGTCTTTGATATCAGTGATCCGGTTCATTCTTCAGCATCATTGACATTCTTATATGTGATATTCAGACATGTACTTGTTCGATCGTGATCAAATGATCCATTATGTATTTTTCAGTTCTTTATACTTGTATACTTAGTGGATCCACTTGTACTTGATATGCGGACATGCTTTACTTTCTCTGAGCATGGGTATGCCCGCCTCAGACAGTGTTTCTTTCTGATCTCCTTTTGTGGCTTGGTAGGCTGACCTCTGGTGAAGTCTTTCTCAGTTTTTGGCAGATTTCCTTTCCATGAACTTGCTTAATACATTTCGGCCATCATGTACCCCTTCTGACCTCATATATTAGGGGGCATCTTTTATAGCTCTAAACCTCACTCTTGATGTTTGTGATGCTGCACTCATGGCCTAGGGCAACCCCTCCTTCGAGACCTGGTCCAAATATTCAAAAACCAGTGTTTTACTCCCTATACACGACATTGCCCTGAGCTAAACGCATGTGTACGCGGGTTTGCGTATATCAAACCCACGTATGTCTTAAAACACTTAAAAAAATTAAAACTCCTTAATTTCGGGCGGAGATCGCGGGTTTTACCTGCTGATTACCTATTAGTGCCCATGGCCCAACTGTTCCCAACGAATTCCCAACTAAAAAAATACTTTGGGAGAAGTATAAAAAGGCTTCAATGGGAAGGCCTAAGGGAGGAGAGAATAGAGAGAAAGATCACTCTGCTGAGATTTTCCCTGACTAGGTCTGAAGATCCTTGTGCTTCCAGCACTTCCCCCATTTACAGGAAACCCTTGTTTCCTTGTGTGATGATGTCTTTCTACTTGAGAGATCATGGAGTAAGTCATGGAAGAAGTTTGTTGAAGGCTTGAGACTGGACGAATCCGGAGGACAGTTCCGCTTGGAGCCTGCAAAAGGACGAATCAGGTGAAATCATTCCTTTTTGTACTTTAGTTATTTATAATAAAAGAAACACTTGTCTTGTTCCTGATATAAATCTTCTTCATGTTCATGATGTCAATGTTATAATTCATATGTGAATGGTTGTTTCTAATCATATAACTAACTACCTTTCCTTATGTTATGAAGATGATTTCTTTATGATGCTTGGTCAATATACTGCTGTACTTTCTGGAATTGTTTGTTTTGCAGGTTGAAGGACTAAAAGGAACTCAAAGAGGGTTTGGATGCTAACTGAATCTTCTCAAACGAAGGACCCTCAGGTGCACCCTATTGACCACTACCGGTTAACTGCCCATAGCAATACACCCCCTTTTTCTTCGCAAAAGGGATAGTGCTTGATCGACATGTCCGTGCCATTCTGCAGTCATCAACAGCTTGATCGATTTATGTTGTAAACCCAATCTGCATGTATAGATTGTAAATAATCTTAGCAGATATGAGTCATGTCTGTAAATTGCCTAGGTGGACCTAATTTTCTAAGTGACAATCTACGTCCCGGAAGGTTTTTCGTCTCACCGATCCATGATCAGCAGAGTTTTCCTTCAGCCTAACCCCAAAGCCGGAATGGATTTTGTCATTAGAATTTTAGGAGAATCCTAGTGTGTTAATCTGCTAGATTATAGTTGTGTCGCAGAACTGGGTGGTTTATGAGGGTCTATGTCAAATGGGTTCTCCCCTTGAGATGTAAAAGTCATGATGTAAAGTGTCTTGAGGGTTAGAAAATGTTTTAATCCCCTCATGAGTCCTAAGTCCTAGGTCCTAGGTGTTTTTTCCAAAGGCTAAGTTCGAGGATCCATTTAAAAATGAATTAAAAATTAAAAATAAATAAATAAATAAATAACTAAAAAATAAAATAATAAATAAAAAATTATAAAAAAATATAAAATAAAGCAAAAACCCTAAAAATAATAAAATAATAATATTTTGAGTAAATAAATGCAAAATTTCATTTTTTAATGAATTAACAAATTCGACGGATGAGATTAAAAGATGTCTTGATCCTCACCGGCGGTCGAGATCATTTCGACATGGATCACTCGAACTAGCCGTTGGGATCTTTTCCTTTAAATAGGGTGCTAGGGGTCATTTGAGAAGAGAAGATCTGTGAGTCTTGTGCTGAAGAAGCTCTCTTGTAGTTCATTTTTTTTTGTGCAATAAAGAAGACTTTGGGGTTAAAAATCTTGCTGGTGTTACTCTTCTGAAAATGTTGTAAGATTGTTCTATTTTTTCTGCATAATTTTATTTTCAGCCATTGATGATAGCTTAATGAAGATTGATCTAGGCATAGGTATCTTGTCTGATCTTTGGGGTTTGAATAATAGTCTAGATTCTGAAATATAGTGGCAGGTATCTCCATTTGATCGGGGTTTCACTATTGTTTTCTCCTTCTATGTTGATGGTTGATTTTAAGCTGTGCAGGAAATCCTTTTTTTTAGATTACCGGGCGTTAGGGGAAGTTCTCGGCTGAACCAACCAACTCCCGGGTTGTGTTTTCTGAAAGATCCCAGCCAGTTCTTGATCCCGGGCTTATCATTCGAAATTTTTTTTTTTATGAATGCATGCAGGGTTTTCTGAAGCATTTTAAATTTAAATTAAATTCTGATAATATTTCTGCCGTTATTGATAAATCTGGCTACTAAGGATCCTTAGATCTGTAAATACTGTAATTATTTAGTTGGGTTTAGTTTTTTTTTAGTTTTTTTTTTTTTTTAATTTTGTGCACATACTATTAGGGTTTTGTCTTTCCTTTGCAGGTTACAGGTGCATGTGATTTAGAAATTTTTCGGGTTTCGTCAGGCAAATTTCGAGCCGGAAATTTCAAATATAAGTTTTGTGGAGAGCTGCAGTTTTTTGTTTCTAAGGCAATCTATTTTCTGTGGTCTGGAGCTCTCAGTCTCTTTAAAAGTCTGGCTTTGGACCTGTGCTCCTCCATTTACTGTTGTCCAAAACCCTCGAATCTGTATCAAAGCTTTACTGGAAGTCACCAATTTTTTTTTAAAGTGCTGCTATCCCTATCCACGTTGCCACCATAACAAAACGTGCTCACTGTGGTTTTATTTCCCTGCACTGTATTTTCTCCTCACCGCCAATACACCTGCAATCTGGCCCTGAAAGGAGATATCAAAGAGGTAGAACCGTATGCGTGGGCGATTCAGTGTGTTAAAGCTTTGCCTGCTACGTATATCTGCTCATCCAAGAGATCACGCCATTCTCTGCCTGCAAACACTCGGGAAATTTCGCTTTCTGCTGTCTAAGTTTGCCGCCGTCAAACAAAAATTCGTTGCTACGCAGGCCAGTCGATCCTTATCACGCTGACGGTTTTGTCTTTCATTTCTTTGTTCTAATATGTGCATGGACATCAACCTAGCGTCAATCTCACTGCGTTCTTGGAGTCTCGGCGTGGCTTTCTCCCATGTTGTCAGCATTTGGTGGTTGGATTATCGACGTGCAGCTCGATTCCTTCAAGCGATTCACTCTGTCGGCGTTCTACTGCCCTCTACCCATTGAAAGCACCTACAATCCTGCGTGTGGCTGCCGCTGCTAAAAATTTCGTGGACCTGCGTTAGCTCAAATGGAAAAATCAGTCGAATAAAACTGCGTTGATTGCTTCAGGAGTGTAGTGTGAACAGTGGAGCTCTAATCAACTTCGATCAGAGGCACATCGGTTCTCAATATCGGCAGACCTGCAAAACACGACAAAAAAAAAATTCGATTTTCTGTATGCGATATGGGTAAGTTAGCATAGGTATAACGTATTTTTCTTTTTTTCATATAGTTTCATTTCAGTTAGAATTAAATCTTTCGTTTTTAATTTTAGTTTAGGATTTTTTAAATTTAGGTTTAGGATTTATTAAATTTTGTTTCAGTTTTCTAGATTTAATTTTCTTTAAATTTAGATTTAGCTTTGGTTTAGATTTAAATTTTAAAAATGATATCAAAAGGTTTAAGAATAAAAGAAATCAATTTTCATTTTAGTTTAGCCCATAGTTTAGGACTTAGTTTTCTTTTAGAATTAGATAGCTTTGTTTTATTAAAAAAAAAAAAAAAAAAAAAAAAATTTCCCTTTTTTACCTTTTAGACTTTAGTTTAGAATTAGATTTAGGCTTTTATTTTTTGGTTTTTAGTTTAATTTAATTTAATTTTTTAAATTTAGTCAAGTTTGTTTAATGTTAGATTTTAATCACAAAAAATTAAAAATTAAATATATATATATATCTATATATATATATATATATATATATATATATATATTTTGTGGGAGATTTTTGCCAGGTTCAGTTTTTTTTGGGGAAATTATCATGTTATATTTTTTTTATGCTGAGATTTAAATTTTCGATTTATGCAAGTCTGCACACGAATGATCATCTTGAAGATTTTGCTGCATAAATGTGATATTTGGTTAATGATTCGTTATTTGCATGGTTGTTCAAAGCATTTGTCTTTCGAAATTTTTAGTCGCTGGATATCGTTATTGAAACTTTAATCATTATAAAAACTCTGTGTGTTTATCGAATATCCTGCATTTGTTGGAGTTTATTTGATGGTAAATGATTGTTCATGGTTTACATCTCTGCAACATCTAGTAAATAATCGTTTAAACATCAATCCCACAAGGCACTGGTCTATTAATTCAGCAAAATCAATCTTGTGCTTGTTTCTTCGTGTTTCCCAACCCAACTCGTCGACAGTGGGTCTTCATCACCTCATAGGGTCTACCCCCCTTAGCCGCGGGAGATAGGCTTAAACGGAGAGATCGGGGATCAGAGTGACAACCCCCGGTTTGAGCGTTGTCGTGACAATCTGTGCGACAACATTTTTTGGCGCCGTTGCCGGGGATTACTTTATTCTTGGTGTTTCAACGACTTTTTCTCATTCATCGTTCATCTTTCTATCAATCGTTTGAGCCGGCAACGCCATCATTTTTTGGCGCCGTTTCCGGGGAAATTTTATTCTCGGCGTTTCAACGACAATCATCCTTCTCATTTCTTATCTTTTCATCCGGACCGGCAACGCCAACATTTTTTGGCCCCGTTGCCGGGGACAGAGTTTTTCTGTTCCTGGTGTTTCAACGATATTCATCTTCTCATTTTTTCATTCTCATCATTCTTTCTCATCTCGCGTTTGAGTTGGCAGATTCAGCATTTTTTGGTATCATCTCATCTTTTACGTCATTCATTAGCCTGTCAAACGGCCAACATTTTTTGGCATCATTTGGATCTTATCTTTCGTCATATCAGCAACTTCTCTTCGATTTGTTTCTTGTTTGGGTGGCGACTCCATTTTCTTATTTTTCCCAGACAAGAAGCCTCCCTCATATCTACTTGTTGGTTGCTTTTTGGATCTTAGAATTAGATTCATGGTTCAAGTGGCGACTCCACTTCTTTAATCTCTTAATTTTCTTAAGCAGAAATCTCTTTCTATCATCCATTTGATCCCTTATTATTCATCATGGATTATTCATTTAAACCATGTCATTTTACTGATAATCTCCATGATTTTCCGAAAGAGGCCATTTCTAAATTATTTAAGTTCTCAGGTGGTGATTCGATCGCTGTTAGACAGCATTTAAACAGGTTTACTTGTGTAATGATCATATATTGTAGACTTCCTCAATATAATCATGAAGACTTCAAGATGCGTCTATTTGTCCATTCTTTAAAGGGTGATGCTTTGAACTGGTTTAATAGTTTTCCTGAAGATTCCTTCATTTCTTTGTAAGAAATTGTCAATGCTTTCAAAGATAGATATGGTGATCCAGATAGCTCGTCTTGTGCCCCTAAAATTGTGCAACAAAATGAAGGTAATCTTGTAAAAGGTCCAGCTGTCCAAGATCATTCCTCATATCAGAATGTGCCATCCACTTGTACCATTGAAGATCATAGTAGTGTTGACAATGAAAAGGAAGATCATAAGCAAATTATACAAGATCTATTGCTACTGGTAAGAAACATGGAGATAAATCAAACTAATTATGCCAATGATGTGAGAACTTTATGCACTCACCTGGAAAAGCGTAATAGGGAGATGGAGATCATGCAAAATCAACATAGTAAGGAAATTGAAGCCATGAAGATTAATCATGACACAGAAATTAGATTCATGCAAAGCAAGATGTCAGGCTTAGAGGAAAATATGACGACCATGAAAGCTGATCATGATAGGGAAATTAATTCTATGCAAAACAAGTTATTAACTATGGATGAAGAAATGACTATCATGACGTTTGATCATAATAATCAGTTGGCTACCATGCAAGCAAATCATAAAGAAGAAATAAACTCCATGCAGTATTGCTTGATGAATATAAAGGAAAAGAACGATAAAGTAATAAAAGATATGGAAGAAGACCATGCCAGGCAAATCAGTGCTATAAGGGTTGAACACTCTAGTCAGATAAATGCCATTAAAATACAGGTTCAAAAGTTTCAACAATGATCAGAGGATGAGAGAAACCAGAGGACATCAACAGATCAGGAGCCTTCTCATTTGTTGCAACAAGTTCCATCTTATTATGAGGAGGTCATTGGTTCGATTGAAAGATGGTTAATTGAAGGCGATCCAGATAGACTTAAAAATGATAAAGATCAGATGCATGATAAAGAAAGACATTTCATGCATATCTTACATACTTCATCTGATAGCTTTGAAACAGAAAGTAAGTTCCATGTCATCAGTAATACAGCCTGCAACAAAGAAAAAGCGCAAGAGAAAGAGAATGAGAAGAAGATTTGATGCATCAGACGGCCGCGAGCAGCTTGATTTTCGGATAGCAAAAAGTCCTACCATATGCAGAATTGGACATGGCACATCCGACAAGCAGCCGACAGATTTGCCTGAAAGCAGGAAAATTCTCAGTATACACTATATTGAACACATCTGATGCCAGGGGCATCCGCTGTATTTCTAACCCTACTCCTTGTTTTTTCAGCATTTTCATTTCTGTTTTACAATCAGATTTACTTTTCTAGATAGTTAACAAATGAAGAGCTTATATCTTTCATGTGCTTAATGTTATATGATGATTTTTTGGACGGACGCTACTTATATTTTGTTGTGTGTTGCATGGATGCAGATTCTGGATTCTCACATTCCTACAGTGCAGCAACGTGTCCCCAAGTAGAGCTAGATGTCGACCACTACCGGTCAACTGCCCATAGCAGTACATCCCCTTTTTCTTCGCAAAAGGGATAGTACTTGATCGACATGTCTATGCCATTCTGCAGTCATCAACAGCTTGATCGATTTATGTTATAAACCCATTCTGCATGTATAGACTGTAAATAATCTTAGCAGATATGAGTCATGTCTATAAATTGCCTAGGTGGACCTAATTTTCTAAGTGACAATCTACGTCCCGGAAGGTTTTTCGTCTCACCGATCCATGATCGGCAGAGTTTTCCTTCAGCCTAACCCCAAAGCCGGAATGGATTTTGTCATTAGAATCTTAGGAGAATCCTAGTGTGTTAATCTGCTAGATTATAGTTGTGTCGCAGAATTGGGTGGTTTATGAGGGTCTATGTCAAATGGGTTCTCCACCTTGAGATGTAAAAGTCATGATGTAAAGTGTCTTGAGGGTTAGAAAATGTTTTAATCCCCTCATGAGTCCTAAGTCCTATGTCCTAGGTGTTTTTTCCAAAGGCTAAGTTCGACGATCCATTTAAAAATGAATTAAAAATAAATAAATAAATAAATAACTGAAAAATAAAATAATAAACAAAATATTATAAAATAAAGCAAAAACCCTAAAAATAATAAAATAATAATATTTTGAGTAAATAAATGCAAAATTTCATTTTTTAATGAATTAACAAATTCGACGGATGAGATTAAGAGATGTCTTGATCCTCATCGGCGGTCGAGATCATTTCGACATGGACCACTCGAACTAGCCGTTGGGATCTTTTCCTTTAAATAGGGTGCTAGGGGTCATTTGAGAAGAGAAGATCTGTGAGTCTTGTGTTGAAGAAGCTCTCTTGTAGTTCATTTTTTTTTTGTGCAATAAAGAAGACTTTGGGGTTAAAAATCTTGTTGGTGTTACTCTTCTGAAAATGCTGTAAGATTGTTCTATTTTTTCTGCATAATTTTATTTTCAGCCATTGATGATAGCTTAATGAAGATTGATCTAGGCATAGGTATCTTGTCTGATATTTGGGTTTGAATAATAGTTTAGATTCTGAAATATAGTGGCAGGTATCTCCATTTGATCGGGGTTTCACTATTGTTTTCTCCTTCTATGTTGATGGTTGATTTTAAGCTGTGCAGGAAATCCTTTTTTCAGATTACCGGGCGTTAGGGGAAGTTCTCGGTTGAACCAGCCAACTCCCGGGTTGTGTTTTCTGAAAGATCCCAGCCAGTTCTTGATCCCGGGCTTATCATTCGAAATATTTATTTTTTATGAATGCATGCAGGGTTTTCTGAAGCATTGTACATTTAAATTAAATTCTGATAATATTTCTGCCGTTATTGATAAATCTGGCTACTAAGGATCCTTAGATCTGTAAATACTGTAATTATTTAGTTGGGTTTAGTTTTTTTTTAGTTTTTTTTTTTAAATTTTGTGCACATACTATTAGGGTTTTGTCTTTCCTTTGCAGGTTACAGGTGCATGTGATTTAGAAATTTTTGGGGTTTCATCAGGCAAATTTCGAGCCGAAAATTTCAAATATAAGTTTTGTGGAGAGCTGCAGTTTTTTGTTTCTAAGACAATCTATTTTCTGTGGTCTAAAGCTCTCAGTCTCTTTAAAAGTCTGGCTTTGGACCTGTGCTCCTCCATTTACTGTTGTCCAAAACCCTCGAATCTGTATCAAAGCTTTACTGGAAGTCATCAATTTTTTTTTAAAGTGCTGCTATCCCTATCCACGTTGCCACCATAACAAAACGTGCTCACTGTGGTTTTATTTCCCTGCACTGTATTTTCTCCTCGCCGTCAATACACCTGCAATCTGGCCCTAAAAGGAGATATCAAAGAGGTAGAACCGTATGCGTGGGCGATTCGGTGTGTTAAAGCTTTGCCTGCTACGTATATCTGCTCATCCAAGAGATCACGCCATTCTCTGCCTGCAAACACTCAGGAAATTTCGCTATCTGCTGTCTAAGTTTGCCGCCGTAAAACAAAAATTCGTTGCTACGCAGGCCAGTCGATCCTTATCACGCTGACGGTTTTGTCTTTCATTTCTTTGTTCTGATATGTGTGTGGACATCAGCCCAGCGTCAATCTGACTGCGTTCTTGGGGTCTCAGCATGGCTTTCTCCCATGTTGTCAGCGTTTGGTGGCTAGATTATCGACGTGCAGCTCGATTCCTTCAAGCGATTCACTCTGTCGGCGTTCTGCTGCCCTCTACCCATTGAAAGCACCTGCAATCCTGCGTGTGGTTGCCGCTGCTAAAAATTTCGTGGACCTGCGTTAGTTCAAATGGAAAAATCAGTCAAATTAAACTGCGTTGATTGCTTCAGGAGTGTAGCGTGAACAATGGAGCTCTAATCAACTTCGATTAAAGGCACATTGGTTCTCAATATCGACAAACCTGCAAAACACGACAAAAAAAAATAATTCGATTTTCTGTATGCGATATGGGTAAGTTAGCATAGGTATAGTGTATTTTTCTTCTTTTCATATAGTTTCATTTCAGTTAGAATTAAATCTTTCTTTTTTAATTTTAGTTTAGGATTTTTTAAATTTAGGTTTAGGATTTATTAAATTTTGTTTCAGTTTTTTAGATTTAATTTTCTTTAAATTTAGATTTAGCTTTGGTTTAGATTTAAATTTTAAAAATGATATCAAAAGGTTTAAGAATAAAAGAAATCAATTTTCATTTTTTAGTTTAGCCCATAGTTTAGGACTTAGTTTTCTTTTAGAATTAGATAACTTTGTTTTATTAAAAAAATAAAAAATAAAAAAGGATAAAAATTTCCCTTTTTTACCTTTTAGACTTTAGTTCAGAATTAGATTTAGGCTTTTATTTTTTGGTTTTTAGTTTAATTTAATTTAATTTTTTAAATTTAGTCAAGTTTGTTTAAAGTTAGATTTTAATCACAAAAAATTAAAAATTATATATATATATATATATATATATATATATATATATATATATATATAGATATAGAGATATTGTGGGAGATTTTTGCCAGGTTCAGTTTTTCTCGGGAAATTATCATGTTATATTTTTTTTATGCTGAGATTTAAATTTTCGATTTATGCAAGTCTGCACACGAATGATCATCTTGAAGATTTAGCTGCATAAATGTGATATCTGGTTAATGATTCGTAATTTGCATGGTTGTTCAAAGCATTTGTCTTTCGAAATTTTTAGTCGTTGGATATCGTTATTGAAACTTTAATCATTATAAAAACTCTGTGTGTTTATCGAATATCCTGCATTTGTTGGAGTTTATTTGATGGTAAATGATTGTTCATGGTTTACATCTCTACAACATCTAGTAAATAATCGTTTAAACATCAATCCCACAAGGCACTGGTCTATTAATTCAACAAAATCAATCTAGTGCTTGTTTCTTCGTGTTTCCCAACCCAACTGGTCGACAGTGGGTCTTCATCACCTCATAGGGTCTACCCCCTTAGCCGCGGGAGACAGGCTTAAACGGAGAGATCGGGGATCAGAGTGACAGCCCCGGTCTGAGCGTTGTCGTGACAATCTGTGCGACAACACACCCCTTTTTCATATAGTTTGTTTATATTTGCATCATGGTTGTATGGAATGTGTGTTTCTCTCTGTAAATAACCTCTGATCTTCTAGGGTATCAACCCAAAGACCCTAAGGGAATTTATCCCTTAAAAATAGTTGATCTATTTGTTGAAGGATTTTCCCTAAGTATAATCCCTTCTAATAGGGCTTGGTTTCCAAACTTGTTCTTGATTAGGCGCGAGCTCATTTAACTTATGAGGTTCCAGCTCCGGCCATAATCCACAATGTACGCACACCTCTTTGGCTATGACCAACATTCTTCATGGAAGTCTCGAAGTTTGTGATGCATTAGAGATCCCTAATGAAGTGACCCACATCCTCCAAGGCAGTGGAAAAATATCTTGCGACCTCCAACTCAAGAGTAATCAAATCCAAGTCAAGGCACTCTTCACGCCCCCTTTAATGTCCCATTTGCATCTTTTAGGTACCTTCAAAACGAGGTGACTTCCCCTAATGCAGGAATGACGTTAAAAGAGGTAACATGGAAAATATGTTGAGTAAGCAAGATGTAAAAGCAAGTCAAGGACACATCATAGACTAAGGGAAACTAATGTGCAAGAAAGTTCAAGCCTTAAACCACAAAAAAAGAAGGCAAATGGATCCAGACAAGGAGTTTCCTCTGCCCTTTCTACCATCGGACCATGTAGAGGTCAATTTGGAAGAATGTTGAGGCAAAACAAAAGGTCATTTATGTCTCAAACCAATCCAAGGGACGTTTCGAGTCAAAATGAAGCAAGGAGCCTAAAAGCATGGTTTGAATCATCTTTGCACCAAGCAAAGGGAGGTTGTCCACATTATACTAGCCGTTGGAAAGCACAACGTCCTCATTCAAGCAACTTTGTGCAAACAAAGTGGAATTTTTTACTTCCTAACCACTCAAGTTAATTTTTCAAGCAATGTCAAGCTATTCTTGATGGAACATTGTACCCTTGGTCAATTCAAACCTCCTTTTGTCAAATCTAACCTCTAGTTGGTGGGATGTCTCACCCATTTTCAGTTTTAGGTAATGTAATGAAATAACTTGTAGTTTGACTTAATTGTCAAGCATATTGTGGATTAAAAGTCACTTGTTTTTTCAATCAAGAGGAGGAAAGATGTTGAGATCGTAACCTATCTATAAATAGAGAAATCTCCCTCGTTTGCATATCATTATGAATTGATGAAATCGGTTTTCCATAATGTGAAACATTTTCATGAAATCTTTGGTATTCATCATGAATTATATTTCTTGGTTTGGATTTTTGGATAACTAAACAATACTACAAAAACTAACTAGATCAACCCATCTGAAAGGAAGCTTGGTCACTTGCTAAAGGATGTCTATGGTTTTACTCGCACATCTCTCTTGTTGATGTGAGGTAGAGTTTGTTTCTTCTTGTAGGGTCATGCCCTAGTGCTCCTCACCAAGGGATTAGGTTTATTTTGCATCATAGTTGATCTATTTGTTGACGAATTTTCCCTAAGTATAATCCTTTCTAGTAGGGCTTGGTTTCAAAACTTGTTCTTGATTAGGCACGAGCTCATTTAACTAAACACAAGTACAATATCAACATCTACAGATCATCAACTGAAAGTAAACAAGAACACAAGTGACACCGTTGTTTTTGGACTAATGTCCACGAAAAAACCTAATGCGGGAAAACCGGTGTAGCTATTCAGAGGGTTTTATTATTATGCAGTTTCAAAATACAACCCGGGTGCTAGAAATGGCTCACCCAACAAAGAATTCCCTTGACAGTAGTACCTCTCAGTCGGAGACAGATATTCCGGCTAAAACATCGGCTGAACAATCCCACAGCAACAATGCAGCTTCTGCTGCTCTGCATCACTCTGATAGGGATTGCGTCACCCTATCCGGCTCTCTAGCTCTCAGTTTTTCCCACAAAATGTTCTCAGTGCTGCCTCTAGGCCCTATATCAGCCTCTATGGCCCGGCGTCAGCCTCTCTAGGCTCTGCATTAGCCCATGGACCCTTTGCGTCTCACACGCTAGCCCTCTCTAGCTCTGCGAGGCTCCTGGCTGGCTCTGCGTCCCTCTCTCGTCACTGCACTGATCCTCCTGGTACTAACTCTGCCTCTCTGCTATGTATTCACTGCCGCTCAGCTGTAACTCTGATTACTCACTCAATTTCCTCATCAAACCCTGCCCCAGCAAATCGAGTTCTTGATCTCTCTCGGTGTGTTCTCCAATTGACCCTCAAGCCTCCTCTTATACTTTTCTCATTGGTCGATCAACGACCGAGATTAAATCTCTAATTAACAGAAAATATTAGATTTGGCTTGATCCATGACTTTTGGACCATTCTAACCCAGTTTTATATTAATTCCCATTAATATTTTATTTTTCCTAAGTTTAGACTTAGGAACTCCATTAAAAATATTAATTATTTTAATATTTCCCAAACCGGTTAGATTCTACCCAAACCATTTCTCATTGGTCCATCAACGGCCGCTCTAATTGACAGAGAAGATTAGATTTGGCTATCCATGACTTTTGGACCATTCTAACCCAATTTTATATTAATACCCATTAATATTTTATGTTTTCTAAGTTGAGACTTAGGAACTCCATTAAAAATATTAATTATTTTAATATTTCCCAAACCAATTAGATTCTGCCCAAACCATTTCTGGGTCTTGAAGATCTGATGTGCTTTAGCCTCTCCAACAATTTTTGTTGCTAGAGCACATCCGATGTTACCCAAATCAACACAAAACTTGTTCTTCATTGGGCGCGAGCTCATTTAACTTATGGAGTTCCACCTCCGGCGATAATCCACAATCATTGATCAACCATCTCAAGAGGGGCATCGATTTGATCCCATAAACCTTACCCAAATCAACACAAAACTTGTTCTTGATTGGGCACAAGCACATTTAACTTATGGGGTTCCACCTACGGCCATAATCCACAATCATTGATCGACCAACTCAAGAGGGGCATCGGTTTGATCCCATAAACCTAATGGAAATAAGGCACACTCCTTATTCCACCAAACAGCCATCTCTTTTCACTAAATTATGGAATTGTCCTTAATTTTTATTATTCAAAAAGCCCTAAGAAAGAAAAATATATACATAAAATAATATATAGATGGCTCAGGGACCAGAGATCAAATGACTCAATGTATAAACTACACCGTGGTTTCACAAAAAGAAACCCTACAAGAGAAACAATAATTCACAAAACACTAGATCACATGCAAGTATTATTCAAAAAGCCCTAAGAATAGAAAAATATATACATAAAATAATATATAGATGGCTCAGAAAGCAGAGATCAAACGGCTCAATGTATCTGATGTGCCATATTATCACATTGAGCTTCCCTTGGGAAGTCCTACCTCATCACCTAGTACCTCAAACACTAGAACATCAGTTAAAGATTATTGTTTATCTACTGGGACTCCTCACATCACGAAAATTCCATAGAGCATAGGGGACACTAGTTGTTGTGACTGTGGGACATCATCCCATTAGTATCACTTAGTTTACCTCTTTGACCCATAGTCTTTCCCTCCCTAGGGCCTGCTAGATTTTGGTAACACAGCCTACAACATAAAAGTAAATGGCTTGCCACATACAAGGAGAATATAACAATATAAAATCTAAATGAGGTTGAGAAGTGAATGAAGGGAGAAGAGGACAAGGAAGGACAGGTGGCAAAGGTAGAGATCAACTAGTGGAGGAAAGATAGATCAAATTTACTAAAGCCAGGACCAAAAGACTGAAGCAAATACGCAAGAAGGGACAACAATAGAGATGAATGATTGAATCCAAGAAGTAAGACGTGGAAACATTATTTGAGATAGCAAATGAAAGAGGCGAGAATTGGAGCACAAATAAAGAAGGAAAGATGAAAAAGTTGACAATCTTAGAGTTGAACTAGGAAATACAATAGATGAGTGGAAGAAAGCATTGCAGCAATAGTTAGAGATGTGATCCCATAGCTGCAGTCTATAGGATGCGAAAACCAATACCAAATTCCTTAATAGGCAATGGAGAGGCACGGTCATTGGTCCCATCTAAGAAGAAGCCATTTCAAGTCAGGCCCTACCTGAGAAACGACTTTGAGAGACCCATTAGTGGTGATGTAGCCAAGGGAAGGGGAAAGCCAAAAAAAAATAGAGAGAGAGGATATAGGAAAAAAGGTTCATTATTAAAAGTAAGAATGGGGGTGCTATTATTTTTTTTAGAAAACCTCACCACATAAGGCCTAGGCTTCTCTCACAATGGTCCCTCCCAATAGGAGAGCATCGCTCCACTTGGAAGAGCATATTAATTGTGGAAACCTTATGAGGCTAGTCTAATCCACAAGCCACTAGAGAAAGGTTAGTACTAGAAGGAAAGGATTTCATTCAGGATTCAATGGGTCAGGAAAAGAGAAGAATAGTATGCGAAAGAAAGCATCATGCAACATTCTTATCTCTTATGGTCATATGCGAAAATTAGGAGGTGGATCTACGATGATTGATGATTTATGGGAGCCCTTGTTGAGTAGCCCTATAAAGGTGATCACTTATTGTACTTTTCCCCTCACTTTCCCATTATCTCGATGCAATCTTTGTTCCCCAAATAAAACATATCCATATGTATGCACACCTTTATGCCTATGACCATCATTCTTCATGGAAGTCTCAAAGTTTGTGATGCATTAGAGATCCCTAATGCAGTGACCCACATCCTCCAAGGCAGTGGAAAAATATCTTGCGACCTCCAACTCAAGAGTAATCAAATCCAAGTCAAGGCACTCTTAACGCCCCCTTTAATGTCCCATTTGCATCTTTTAAGTACCTTCAAAACAAGGTGACTTCCCCTAGTGCAGGAATGAGGTTAAAAGAGGTAACATGGAAAATGTGTTCAACATGAACGATGTAAAACCAAGTCAAGGACACATCATAGACTAAGGGAAACTAATGTGCAAGAAAGTTCAAGCCTTAAACCACACAAAAAGTAGGCAAATGGATCCAAACAAGGACTTTCCTCTACCCTTTCTACCCATTGGACCATGTAGAGGTCAATTTGGAGGAATGTTGACGCAAAAAAGAAGGTCATTTATCTCCAAGCAATCCAAGGGATATTTCGAGTCAAAATGAAGCAAGGAGCCTAAAATCATGGTTTGAATCATCTTTGCACCAAGCAAAGGGAGGTTGTCCACATTATACTTGCCGTTGGAAAGCACAACGTCCTCATTCTAGCAACATTGTGCAAACAAAGTGGAATTTTTTACTTCCTAACCACTCAAGTTAATTTTTCAAGCAATGTCAAGCTATTCTTGATGGAACGTTGTACACTTAGGTCAATTCAGACCTCCTTTTGTCAAATCTAACCTCTAGTTGGTGGGATGTCTCACCTATTTTCAATTTTAGGTAATGTAATGAAATGACTTGTAGTTTGACTTAATCGTCAAGCATATTGGGGATGAAAAGTCACTTGTTTTTTCAATCAAAAGGAAGAAAGATGTTGAGATCCTAATCTATAAATAGAGAAATCTCCCTCGTTTGCAGATCATTGTGAATTGATGAAATAAGTTTTCCATAATGTGAAACATTTTCATGAAATATTTGGTGTTCATCATGAATTATATTTCTTTCTTTGGATTTGTGGATAACTAAAGAATACTACAAAAACTAACTAGATCAACCCATTTGAAAGGAAGCTTGGTCACATGCGAAGGGATGTCTAGGGTTTTACTCACATCTCTCTTGTTGATGTAATGTAGAGTTTTTTTTCTTCTTGTTGGGCCATGCCCTAGTGCTCCTCACCAAGGGATTCGTTTTATTTTGCATCATAGTTAATCTATTTGGTGAAGGATTTTCCCTAAGTATAATCCTTTCTAGTAGGGCTTGGTTTCAAAACTTGTTCTTGATTAGGCGTGAGCTCATTTAACTTATGGGGTTCCACCTCTAGCCATAATCCACAATCATTGATCAACCAAATCAAGAGGGGCATCGATTTGACCCCACAGACCTAGTGGAAATAAGGTACACTCCTTATTCCACCAAACAACCATCTCTTTTTACTAAATTCTACAATTGTCCTTAATTTTTATTATTCAAAATGCCCTAAGAATAGAAAAATACATACATAAAATAATATATAGATGGCTCAGGGATGTTAAATTATGGTATGTTCTATGCTTAGAGCAGTTTACTTCTTTTTATTATTATTATCCACAAATTAGCAATCACTTGTACAGTAAGTAAAGTGCAGATAGAACATTAAACAATCGACAAAAACAAGCCAAGACAAGAGACACAAGATGTGGTGGCTAGCCAGGGACAAACCCCAATATGGGGAGACCCTTTGATCAAATATTCCTTTATCTTCAATAATTCAGCAGAAAGAAATAATGCATAAATCTGATTTACATCAGCAACAACAAACCCTAGATCAACCCTAAACTAGGGCACACAATATCTTGCAAACCGACCGTCGGATCGGCTTGATTCCTTCATCAAAAAATGTAGCCTTCAAAGGAGAGTCAGTTCCACCTACAACGCAGTTCAGAGAGGGAGTCTGATGGTCAACGTTGGTCAAAATTCCAATCTACAGTTGCAGCCCTAAATTCTACGTCTTCCTTCCACAGGTGTGAGAGAAGAGTCCCTTTCGGCGCAGTAGGAGAAGAGCCTCTTCTGCGTAGGAGAGAGAGAGATGTGATGAGATGTGAGTGTGCAAATGAGGAAAAGACCTCCTATATTTATATATAAATGTTGATGATGAATAGATGCGTCTGTTGGGCTTTTGAGCCTACATGAGTTGCTGGTCAGCTTGATAATTATTCCATAATCAAAATAAATTCATATCTCCATAAATACTTATCGGAATCAGATGATCTTTAGATCAATCCTACACCTTTTGATGAGATGAATCTAATAAAAATATTATTAGCCATGAATAAGATGACCCACATGGAGTTTGGCCCTAGTTTCCAATTTTAACACTCCCTCTCAACTAGGGAAAACTCCATCGGCGATTCGTCTATCGGTCTCTACTATTCATCCATTAAATGTGCTGCCCTGTACAGCTTGACCTCTGCTCTGCTCTACTCTATTATGCCTGCTCTGCTCTGTTCTTGTTCTGCCTTGTTTTGATCTGCTCTGTTTTTCTTTGCTCTGCTTTGTTCGAATTATGAAGAGGAAGAAATGATCGACAATGTATAATACCATCCTTCACTGACTCAAAGTCAGTCTCAGAGTGTGTACCATGGGTCCCAGACCAGTCCTCAACCGACCCGAAGTCAGTGTCATAGTGGTTACAACTCCTACCACTGGTCCCAGACCAGTTTCATTGATCCTAGGTCAATGAAGGTCATCCTAGCATAGGGAGTACGGTAGATACAACGATGCGTCCATCGGTACTACTATGGTCCCTATCCTCATTTCCCTGCTCATTGATCAGATGAGAGTTACTTCCCATGAGTCCCAGACTGCATGGGTAGGATGCCTCGACAGGAGAACTAATCAATCCTGTCCACAAGAGAGCGAATCATCCTGTCCCACAAGAGAGCGAATCATCTTGTCCACAATCGCCATGGAGAACACATCATCTAGGCCTCACAGTATAACTAATCATCCTGCTACATAATCGTCATGGAGAACACATCATCCAGACCTCATAGGAGAACTAATCATCCTGCTACACAATCATCATGGAGAACACATCATCCAGACCTCATAGGAGAACTAATCATCCTGCTACACAATCTTCATGGAGAACACATCATCCAGACCTCATAGGAGAGCTAATCATCCTATTACATAGTCGCCACAGGGTGTCACAGGGAAATTTTTGATTCTTTTACCCTGTACACGTACACTACCAGGGGATGGTGAATCACCCTGTGGTCATATGTCACTCCAAGAAGTACCCCGCACCCCCTCGAAGGTCCCAGAGCTCAATACATCATACAGGACCCTCATCAGAGGGTCTTTGAACGACACCAAGTTGTTCTCGGAAAGTCAGGAATTTGACCTTCCCTAGGGGCTTTGTCAGAATGTCGGCGACCTGTTCATTTATACCAATATGTTGGAGCCTTATTGCTCCTCGCTGAAAAATATCTCGAATATAGTGGTACCTGATATCGATATGCTTGAAGCGATCATGAAATACGGGATTCTTTGACAAACGAATCCCACTCTAGTTGTCACATAGGATCACGGTGGTATCCATTGTAAATCCAAACAGCTCACTGAAGAGCTTTCGCAACCAAACTGCCTCACAGTAGGCCATGCTAGCAGCAATATACTCTACTTCGGTGGGGCTCAAAGCCACCGACTTCTGCTTCCTTCTCATCCAGGATATCAAAGCAGATCCCAAGGAGAAACAACACCCGGAAGTGCTCTTACGGTCCTCCACATTGCCTGACCAATCAGCATCAGTGTATCCAAGTAGTCTCACATCTCTGACAGTGTATCTTAAACCATAGGTAATTGTGCCACGAAGATATCTTAACAGATTCTTGGCACCAATCCAATGTATGTGGTGAGGTTCAACCATATGTTGACTTAATGTGTTGAATGCAAAGCATATATCTGGAGGGGAGTTCACTAAGAATGTTAATGCTCCAACGAGTTGACGATACTCGGTGGCATTTCGTAAAACAAGTCCAGCAGCGCTACCACTTAACTTCTTAAAGTCAAGCTCCATCAGGGTAGTAACAGGCTTGCAGTCCACCATACTGAATCTTTCCAATATCTTCACCACATATCTTCCTTGAGATAGGAAATTTTCCATTGGCTTCTGCCAGAATTCAAGTCCTAGGAAATAGTGCATCAGTCCTAGGTCCTTCATTTCAAATTCAGAAGCCAACTCCTTCTTACATTTGTGAATGAGAGGGTCTGCACCTGTTAGGAAGAGGTCGTCAACATACAACACTAGTATGAGAGGTTTGTCATCTTTAACCTTAAAGTAAAGGTTAGGATCGGCTTCACTCCTAGTGAATCCTAGCTTCATCAAGTAGCTATCGATCCTGTCATACCATGCTCGGGGTGGTTGCTTCAGCCCATAGAGGGCCTTCTTCAACCTGCACACATGAGATTTTTTATCATAATCTCAAATCCTTTAGGTTGCTCCATGTAGACCTCCTCTTTGATCGAACCATGCAAGAACGTGGTCTTGACATCCATCTGATGTAGGTTCCATCCTTGTGAAGCCGCAAGGGCTATGATCGAGCGAATGGTGGTATATCTAACAACAGGTGCAAATATCATGTCATAGTATATACCTTCCTTCTGAGAGAAGCCACGAGCGACAAAACGAGCCTTATACTTTTCCATACTTCCATTTGCCGCATGATTTATCTTGTAAAGCCATTTAGAAGCGACAGTTGTCTTGTCCTGGGGTCTGGGAACTACTTCCCAGACATCATTCTTCATAATAGACTCATATTCTTCGGTCATAGCATCCTTCCATACTTGATGCTTGACAGCATTTGAGAATGATGAAGGCTCATTTTGTATGATCGTGCTCATGATGGTCAAGTATCCCTGATACCTATTAAGTTTCTTACTTTCACGGAAGGTTCCTCGGGGCGCAATGTGTCCTTCAACATCATCAGGTAGTCCCTAAGGCAAGAGGGCCTCTTCCTAGAAGAGGAAGGCTCAAGTGGATCAATAGGATCCATTGGTTCATCCACATCGGACATTGTTTCATCATCTTTTTCTTTTGGTTCCCTGGTGTCGGCTTCTTGAGAGCTCCTTAAAGTAGGAAGATTGTTCACCTTGCTGAGAGACATATCTTCATCAAAGGTGACATCATGACTAATCACGACTTCCCTTTGACCAGCTACATAGATTCTATAGCCCTTAGTAGTTTCACCATAACCCACAAAGATTCCTTTCTTTCCAGATGCACCCAATTTTTTCCTTTTCCCTTTCAGCACATGAAAATATACAGGGCTTCCAAAAATTCTAAAATGAGATACGTCAGGTTTCTTACCAGTGAACATTTCTTCAGGAGTCTCGGAACCCAATACTTGATGAGGGCATCGGTTTTGTACATATACGACGGTGTTTGCAGCTTCGGCCCATAGAAACTTCGGAAGTCTTTGATCATGGAGCATGGCACAGACAACTTCCACAGTCGTCCGACTCTTCCTTTCCACCACACCATTCTGTTCAGGAGTATATGGTGTAGTAGTCTCCCTCTTAATGCCAGCTTATTTACAAAAGTCATGAAACTCGTTAAATTCATATTCAGTCCCATTATCAGTCCTTAAGATCTTGATCTTCTTTTCGGTTTGATTCTCGATCAAGGCTTTGAAGTGTCGAAACCAAGAGAACACTTCATCCTTCTTTTTCAAGAAGTATATCCAAGTCTTTCGAGAATAGTCATCTGTAAAAGTAAGGTAATATGAATATCCTCCTAAGGAGTTCATAGGCATCATACCAGAATGTCTGAGTGAACTAACTGTAATATATCAGAGGTCTTGCTTTGGATTGAGGGGAATGGTCCCCTTTTGAGCTTTCCTTCAGCACATCCCAGACATACACCTTCTTTCTCTACTCGGAATTCAGGCATCCCTGTCACCATTTGTCTTACATCGGGTAGAATTTTATAATGAAGGTGGGCAAACCTCCGATGCCAAAGTTCGGACTAAAGATATGTGTCACAAGACATGACACCTAGCAGACTACCAACAACCTGATATAATGAATTAACTCGAAACCCAAAAGTAAAGGCATCTTTAACATTGTTTTTCCATATATGTACCTTGCCATCGCTAAAGGTCACCTTGTAGCCTTTGTTTTCCATTGTCGAGATGGACACTAGGTTCTTTTTGAGGTCAGATACATATAATACATCCTGTAAGTGGATCATATTACCATGATTCAATTTAAGAGAGACATTGCCTACACCTTTCACTAGATATTTCATATTATCTCCAAGGACAATTTCCAGGTTAGTTTCTTTCTCTATCAGATTATGGAGAACTTCTTTGTAACCAATGAAGTGTCTTGAGGCACCACTATCAATAAGCCAAATTCCCAGTGAGTCTGAAGGAGCAGAGGTTAGTACTAGAAGGAAAGGATTTCATTTAGCATTCAATGGGTCAGGAAAAGAGAAGAATAGTATGCAAAAGAAAGCATCCTGCAACATTCTTATCTCTTATAGTGATATGCGAACATCAGGAGGTAGATCTACTATGACTGATGATTTATGGGAGCCCTTGTTGAGTAGCCCTATAAAGGTGATCGCTTATTGTACTTTTCCCCTCACTTTCCCATTATCTTTGTTCCCCAAATCAACCATATCCATATGTATGCACATCTTTTTGGCTATGACCATCATTTTTCATGGAAGTCTCAAAATTTGTGATGCATTAGAGATCCCTAATGCAGTGACCCTCCAAGGCAATGAAAAATATCTTGCGACGTCCAACTCAAGAGTAATCAAATCCAAGTCAAGGCACTCTTAACGCCCCCTTTGATGTCCCACTTGCCTCTTTTAGGTACCTTCAAAATGTGGTGACTTCCACTTGTGCAATGAGGTTAAAATAGGTAACATGGAAAATGTGTTGAGTAAGCAAGATGTAAAAGCAAGTTAAGGGCACATCATGGACTAAGGGCAAATAATGTGTAAGAAATTTCAAGCCTTAACCCACACAAAAAGCAAGCAAATGGATCCAGAAAAGGAGTTTCATCTGCCCTTTCTACCCATTGGACCAAGTAGAGGTCAATTTGGAGGAATGTTGAGGCAAAACAGAAGGTCGTTTAAATCTCCAAACAATCCAAGGAACATTTCGAGTCAAAATCAAGCAACGAGCCTAAAAGCATGGTTTGAATCATCTTTGCACCAAGCAAAGGGAGGTTGTCCGCATTATACTAGTCTTTCGAAAGCACAATGTCTTCATTGAAGCAACATTGTGCAAACAAAGTGGAATTTTTTACTTCCTAACCACTCAAGTTAATTTTTCAAGCAATGTAAAGCTATTCGTGATGGAATGTTGTATCCTTACGTCAATTCATACCTCCTTTTGTGAAATCTAACCTCTAATTGGTGGGATGTCTCACCTATTTTCAATTTTTGGTAATGTAATGAAATAACTTGTAGTTTGACTTAATCGTAAAGCATATTGTCGATGAAAAATCACTTGTTTTTTCAATCAAAAGGAACAAAGATGTTGAGATCATAACCTATAAATAGAGAAATCTCCCTTGTTTGCAGATCATTGTGAATTGTTGAAATTGGTTTTCCATAATGTGAAACATTTTCATGAAACCTTTGGTGTTCATCATGAATTATATTTCTTGGTTGATTTCACATATTTCTTAAGGGGATTTGTGGATAACTAAAGAATCACTTGTTTTTTCAATCAAAAGGAGGAAAGATGTTGAGATCATAACCTATAAATAAATAAATCTCCCTTGTTTGCAGATCATTGTAAATTGTTGAAACTGGTTTTCCATAATGTGAAACATTTTCATGAAATCTTTGGTGTTCATAATGAATTATATTTCTTGGTTGATTTCATATATTTCTTAAGGGGATTTGTGGATAACTAAAGAATACTACAAAAACTAACTAGATCAACCCATTTGAAAGGAATCTTGGTCACTTGCTTAGGGATGTATAGGGTTTTACTGGCACATCTCTCTTGTTGATGTAAGGTAGAGTTTGTTTCTTCTTGTTGGGCCATACCCTAGTGCTCCTCACCAAGGGATTTGGTTTATTTTGCATCATAGTTGATCTATTTGGTGAAGGATTTTCCCTAAGTATAATGCTTTCTAGTAGGGATTGGTTTCAAAACTTGTTCATGATTAGGCGTGAGCTCATTTAACTTATGGGGTTCCACCACTGCCATAATTCATAATCATTGATCAACCAACTCAAGAGGGGCATCTATTTGACCCATAGACCTAGTGGAAATAAGGCACACACCTTATTCCACCAAACAACCATCTCTTTTTACTAAATTTTTCAATTGTCCTTAATTTTTATTATTCAAAAAGCCCTAAGAATAGAAAAATATATACATAAAATAATATATAGATGGCTCAGGGAGTAGAGATCAAATGGCTCAATGTATCAACTACACCGGTGGTTTCACAAAAAGAACCCCTTGAAGAGAAATGATAATTCACAAAACCCTAGATCACGTGCAAGTTTCTTCTAGGTCTCTTATAGGGAGCTAAAACCCTTCTGAAGTGCCATATTATCACATTGAGCTTCCCTTTGGAAGTCATACCTCATCACCTAGTACCTCGAACCCTAGAACATCAGTTAAAGATTATTGTTTATCTACTACAACTCCTCACATCATGAAAATTCCATAGAGCACAGGGGACACTAGTTGTTATGACTATGGGACATCGTCCCATTGTTATCATTTAGTTTACCTCTTTGACCCATAGCCTTTCCCTCCCTATGGCCTGCTAGATTTTGGTAACACAGACTACAACATAAAAGTAAATGGCTTGCCATATACAAGGAGACGATAACAATAGCAAATCTCAACGAGGTTGAGAAGCGAGTGAAGGTGAGAAGAGGACAAGGAAGGACAGGTGGCAAAGGTAGAGATAGACTAGTGGAGGAAAGAGAGATCAAATTTACTGAAGCCAAGACCAAAAAACTGAACCAAATATGCAAGAGGGGACAACAATAGAGATGAACAATTGAAGCCAAGAAGTAAGAGGTGGCAACATTATTTGAGATAGCAAATGAAAGAGGCTAGAATTGAGAACTCTGGAGCACAAATAAAGAAGGAAAGAAGAAAAAGTTGACAATTTTAGCGTTGAACTAGGGATTGCAATAGACGAGTGGAAGAAATCATTGGAGAAATGGTTAGAGATGTGATACCATAGCTGCAATCTATAGGATGTGAAAACCAAGACCAAATTCCTTAATAGGCAATGGAGAGGCACGATCATTGGTCCCATCTAGGAACAAGCCATCTCAAGTTGGGCCCTACTTGAGAAAACGACCTAGAGAGACCCATTAGTGGTGATGTAGCCAAGGAAAGGGGAAAGCAAAAAAAACAGAGAGGATATAGGAAAAAGGGTTCATTATTAAAAGTAAGAATGGGGTTGCTATTATTTTTTTGAGAAAACCTCAACACATTAGGCCTAGGTTTCTCTCACAATGGTCCCTCCCAAAAGCAGAGCATCACTCAAATTGGAAGAGAATATTAATTATGGAAACCTTATGAGGCGACTCTAATCCACAAGCCACTAGAGAAAGGAGAGTACTGCATAGAGTTGTCCACACGTCTACAAGAAAGTCAACATTTGAAACTTGTTTTGGATATTTTCCACCTTCACCTTTCGATATTGCATATGGGCAACGAGGAGTGAGCGAAGACATTACAGGAGATACCTTGAGGGCTGAAAAAATTATAGAAAAGATCAGGCAGATCCATCTACAGGTACAAGAAACACTGCAGAAGTCGCAGGTGAAGTATAAGGCCAGGCATGATTAGCAGAGAACAAAGAAATCATTCATGGTGGGAGACAGAGTATGGCTATAGTTGAACAAGGAAAGGTTGCAGTGGCCTGGTAAGAAAATCAAGGCTCTAAGGTATGGCCTCTTTGAGATACGGGAAAAGGTGGGTGATAATGCCTATTGACTCAGTTTACCACCATATATGCGCATTTACTCAGTTGTAAATGTATGCACACCATATCTTTGTTCCCCAAATCAACCATATCCATATGTATGCACACCTCTTTGGCTATGACCATCATTCTTCATGGAAGTCTCAAAGTTTGCGATGCATTAGAGATCCCTAATGAGGTGACCCGCATCCTCCAAGGCAGTGTAAAAATATCTTGCGACCTCCAACTCAAGAGTAATCAAATCCAAGTAGGGCACTCTTAATGCCCCCTTTAATGTCCCATTTGCATCTTTTAGGTACCTTCAAAACGAGGTGACTTCCCCTGGCACATGAATGAGGTTAAAAGAGGTAACATGGAAAATGTGTTGAGTAAACAAGATGTAAAAGAAAGTCAAGGACACATCATAGACTAAGGACAACTAATGTGTAAGAAATTTCAAGCCTTGAAACACACAAAAAGTAGGAATGCATCCAAACAAGGAGTTTCCTCTACCCTTTCTACCCATTGGACCATGTATAGGTCAATTTGGTGGAATGTTGAGGCAAAACAGAAGGTTATTTAAGTCTCCAAGCAATCCATGGGGCATTTCGAGTCAAAATCAAGCAATGAGCCTAAAAGCATGGTTTGAATCATCTTCACACCAAGGAAAAGGAGGTTGTCAACATTATACTAGCCGTTGGAAAGCACAATGTCCTCATTCAAGGAACATTGTTCAAAAAAAGTAGAATTTTTTACTTCCTAACCACTCAAGATAATTTTTCAAGCAATGTCAAGCTATTCTTGATGGAACATTGTACCCTTAGGTCAATTCAGACCTCCTTTTGTCAAATCTAACCTCTAATTGGTGCGATGTCTCACCTATTTTTAGTTTTAGGTAATGTAATGAAATAACTTGTAATTTGACATAATTGTCAAGCATATTGTGGATGAAAATTCACTTGTTTTTTCAATTAATTAGAGGAAAGATGTTGAGATCCTAACCTATAAATAGAGAAATATTCCTTGTTTGCAGATCATTGTGAATTGTTGAAAAATATTTTCCATAATGTGAAACATTTTCATGAAAGCTTTGGTGTTCATCATGAATTATATTTCTTGGTTAATTTCACATATTTCTTAAGGGGATTTGTGGATAACTAAAGAATACTACAAAAACTAACTAGATCAACCCATTTTAAGGAAGCTTGGTCACTTGCTAAGGGATGTCTAGGGTTTTACTTACACATCTCTCTTGTTGATATAATGTAGAGTTTGTTTCTTCTTGTTGGGCCATGCCCTAGTGCTCCTCACCAAGGGATTATTTTGCATCATAGTTGATCTATATGGTGAAGGATTTTCCCTAAGTATAATCCTTTCTAGTAGGGCTTGGTTTCAAAACTTGTTCTTGATTGTCCTTATTCCACCAAACAGCCATCTCTTTTCACTAAATTCTGCAATTTTCCTTAATTTTTATTATTCAAAAATCCCTAAGAATAGAAAAATATATACATAAAATAATATATAGATGGCTCACGGAGCAGAAATCAAATGGCTCAATGTATCAACTACATCGGTAGTTTCACAAAAAGAAACCCTAGAAGAGAAACAATAATACATAATACCCTAGATCACGTGCATGTTTCTGCTAGGTCTCTTAAAGGGAGCTAAAAATATATACATAAAATAATATATAGATGGCTTAGGGAGCAGAGATCAACTGGCTCAATGTATTAACTACACCGGTGGCTTCACGAAAAGAAAGACTAGAAGACAAACGATAAGTCACAAAACCCTAGATCACGTGCAAGTTTCTTCTAGGTCTCTTGTAGGGAGCTAAAACACTTCTGAAGTGCCATATTATCACATTAAGCTTGCCTTTGGAAGTCCTACCTCATCACCAAGTACCTCAAACCCTAGAACATCAGTTATAAATGATTGTTTATCTAGTGGGACTCCTCACATTATGAAACGTCCATAAAGAGCAGGGGACACTAGTTATTGTCACTGTGGGAGTTTACCTATTTGACCCATAGCCTTTCCCTCCTTAGGGCCTACTATATTTTGGTAACACAGCCTACAACATAAAAGTAAATGGCTTGCCACAAACAAGGAGACGATAACAATAACAAATCTCAATGAGGTTGAGAAGTGAGTGAAGGTGAGAAGACGACAAGGAAGTAGAGGTGGCAAAGGTAGAGATCAACTAGCGGAGGAAAGAGAGATCAAATTTACTGAATCCAGGAGCAAAAAATTGAACGAAATACGCAAGAGGGCACAACAATAGAGATGAACAATTGAAGCCAAGAAGTAAGAGGTGGCAACATTATTTGACATAGCAAATGAAAGAGGCGAGAATTGAGAACTTTGGAGCACAAATAAACAAGGAAAGATGAAAAAGTTGACAAAGCTAGCGTTGAAATGGGGAATGCAATAGACGAGTAGAAGAAAGCATTGGAGAAATGGTTAGAGATGTGATAACATAGCTGTAGTATATAGGATGCGACAACCAAGACCAAATTACTTAATAGGCAATGGAGAGGCACGGTCATTGGTCCCATCTAAGAAGAAGCCATCTCAAGTTGGGCCCTACCTGAGAAAACGACCTAGAGATACCCTTCAGTGGTGATGTAGCCAAGGAAAGGGGAAAAAAAAAAACAAAGCGAGAGGATATAGGAAAAATGGTTCTTTATTAAAAGTAAGAATGGGGGTGCTATTATTTTTTTGAGAAAACCTCACCACATAAGGCCTAGGTTTCTCTCACAATGGTCCCTCCCAAAAGGAGAGCATTGCTCAACCTGGAAGAGCATATTAATTATGGAAACCTTACGAGGCTAGTCTAATCTACAAGCCACTAGAGAGGTTAGTTCTACAAGGAAAGGATTGCATTCAACATTCGATGTGTTGGGAAAGGAGAAGAATAGTATGTGAAACAAAGCATCATGCAACATTCTTATCTCTTACGGTGATATGCGAACATCAAGAGGTGGTTCTACTATGACTCATGATTTATGGGAGCCCTTGTTGAGTAGCCCTATAAAGGTGATCACTTATTGTACTTTTCCCCTCACTTTCCCATTATCTCAATGCAATCTTGGTTCCCCAAATCAAACATATCCACATGTTTGCACACCTCTTTGGCTATGACCAACATTATTCATGGAACTCTCAAAGTTTGTAATGCATTAGAGATCCCTAATGCAGTGACCCACATCCTCCAAGGCAGTGGAAGAATAACTTGCGACCTCCAACTCAAGAGTAATCAAATCCCAAGTCAAGGCACTCTTAACGCCCCCTTCATGTCCCATTTGCATCTTTTAGGTACCTTCAAAATGAGGTGACTTCCCCTGGTGCAGGAATGAGGTTAAAAGAGGTAACATGGAAAATGTGTTGAGTAAGAAAGATGTAAAAGCAAGTCAAGGACACATCATAGACTAAGGGAAACTAATGTGCAAGAAAGTTAAAGCCTTAAAACACACAAAAAGTAGGCAAATGGATCCAAACAAGGAGTTTCCTCTGCCCTTTCTACCCATTGGACCATGTAGAGGTCTATTTGCAGGAATGTTGAGGCAAAAGAGATGGTCATTTAAGTGTCTAAGCAGTCCAAGGGGCATTTCTAGTCAAAATGAAGCAAGGAGCCTAAAAGCATGGTTTGAATCATCTTCGCACCAAGCAAAGGGAGGTTGTCCACATTATACTAGCCGTTGGAAAGCACAATGTCCTCATTCAAGCAACATTGTGAAAACAAAGTGGAATTTTTTACTTCCTAACCACTCAAGTTAATTTTTCAAGCAATGTCAAGCTATTCTTGATGGAACGTTGTACCCTTAGCTCAATTCATACCTCCTTTTGTCAAATCTAACCTCTAATTGGTGGGATGTCTCACCTATTTTCAGGTAATGTAATGAAATAACTTGTAGATTGACTTAATCGTCAAGCATATTGTGGATGAAAAGGCACTTGATTTTTCAATCAAAAGGAGGAAAGATGTTGAGATCCTAACCTATAAATACAAAAATCTCCCTCGTTTGCAGATCATTGTGAATTGCTGAAATCGAGTTTCCATAATGTGGAACATTTTCATGAAATCTTTGGTGTTCATCATGAATTATATTTCTTGGTCGATTTCACATATTTCTTAAGGGGATTTCTGGATAACTAAATATTACTACAAAAACTAACTAGATCAACCCATTTGAAAGGAAACTTTGTCACTTTCTAAAGGATGTATAGGTTCTAGGTTTTTACTCGCACATCTCTCTTGTTGATGTAAGGTAGAGTTTGTTTCTTCTTGTTGGGCCATACCCTAGTCCTCCTCACCAAGGAATTCAGTTTATTTCGCATCATAGTTGATCTATTTGGTGAAGGATTTTCCCTAAGTATAATCCTCTCTAGTAGGGCTTGCTTTCAAAATGTTGGAATTTCTAAGTTTAACCCGTTAGAAATTCTTCCTGTACTATCTGATTTATTTCTTCCTACTTGTTTGGTTACTTAAAAAGTTATTTACTACGTAAATATTGAAAATAAATACAAGTACAGTATCAACATCTATAGATCATCAACTGAAAGTAAACAAGCACGCAAGTGACACCATTGTTTTTGGACTAATGTCCATTGAAAAACCCAATGAGGGAAAACTGGTGCAACTATTTAGAGGGTTTTATTATTATGCAGTTTCAGAATACAACCTGGGTGCTAGAATTGGCTCACCCAATAAAGAATGCCCTCGACAGTAGTACCTCTCAGTCGGAGACAAATATTCCGGCTAAAAAATCGGTTGAACAATCCCACAGCAACAATACAGCTTCTGCTGCTCTGCGTCACTCTGATAGGGGTTGTGTCACCCTATCCGGCTCTCTAGCTCTTAGTTTGTCCCACGAAATGTTCCCAGCACTACCTCTAGGCCCTTTGTCACCCTCTCTGACCCGGCGTCAGCCTCTATGGGCTCTGCGCCAGCTTCTGGAGCCTTTGCGTTAGCCCCTGGACCCTTTGCGTCTCACACACTGGCCCTCTCTAGCTCTGTGCAGCTCTTGGCTGCCTCTGCGTCCCTCTCTCGGCTCTACACTGATCCTCCTGGTACTAACTCTGCCTCTCTGCTATGTATTCACTGCCCTTCAGCTGCAACTATGATAACTCACTCAATTTCCTCATCAAACCCTACCCCAGAAAATCGAGTTCTTGATCTCTCTCGGTGTGTTCTCCAACTGACCCTCAAGCCTCCTCTTATACTTTTCTCATTGGTCCATCAACGACCGAGATTAAATCTCTAATCAATAGAAAATATTAGATTTTCCTTGATCCATGACTTTTGGACCATTCTAACATAGTTTTATATTAATACCCATTAATATTTTATTTTTCTTAAGTTTAGACTTAGAAAAGCCATTAAAAATATTAATTATTTTAATATCTCCCAAATTGTTTAAATTCTGCCCAAACCATTTCTGAGTCTTCGAGACCTCATGTGTTTTAGCCTCTCCACCAATTTTCGTGGCAAGAGCACATCTGATGTTACCCCAAATCAACACTCCCTCTTAGCGAAGACTGTGCTCTGGTAATACTCCACACTAAGCATCACCCTGATTATCCGGCATCGGTCCCTGTGCTGATGCTAGGCCTCCCCGACAAACATCCTCTGCATTGCTGCATCCTATACTACTGCCCATGGCTCTGCCACTTCCACTGTTGCATTCGTACGACAGATCACAGATCCCTCTGCATCCGTGTTGTTGCTGGTCCATCCTCCCAGCACTGCATCCCCTCTCATCATGTTGAATCGTGCTACTGAGCTGCAACTCAGTTACTGAGAAGTAAGTAACTGATCCACCCAACTTTTGACATCCCTGTCAGGCCAGAAACACTCCTGATGCTGAAGATCTCTCTACTGCTAACAAGTGCTCCCTCTACTGACCTCTGCGTTGCTGCAACAACTCCCTGCATCTCGCACTGTTGCACACTTCTCTGCGCCATCCTACACTGGTGCAACACTCTCGTGCCTCTCGCACTATTGCAACCTGCTAGCCTCACACTATCCCGGGACTCCTGCACTATAGCGCTCTCTACCACTCCATCTGCATCCGTTTCTACCGACATCTGCCAATCCTACTACTCCTCTTCGGAGCTCCCGTTGCAAGGTATAATCCAAGAGGTTGAGTAGCTCCAGGATCCTACCCCTCATCGCCTGTAGTCCTCCTAACTACAGCTCGATGTCTCCCCACTTCTTCTCAAGTGGCACAGCAGCACTCATGGCACAATCATCATCTGTCTCCACTTCTTTCTCCACCCTCGCTGGCACTGCCTTGGTCTCAGAAGCCTCTCCCTTACTCTTCCTCCTCGGACACTGGTTCACATAGTGACCTAGATCCCCACAAAGGAAGAGTTTGACGTTGGGGAGGTCCTTCTTATTTCTCTTCTCCTACTTCCGCAGATGCGAGGGCCGCATCTTCTTCTTCCTCCTTGATTCTGACCCCTTTTCTGCTACTCCCCGCCTTGGTCACCCGTTTGATCTCTTCTTGACGAAGAGTGGCCCATAGTTTCTCCTAATCTGGAAGGCTCGACCTGCCCAGTATGCTCTAGACAAATACCTCCCAATCCTCTGAGACTGTGTTCAATGCGGTCCTCACCATCAGTTCCTGATCCAGTGTGGCCCCTATGGAAGTTAGCTGATCACGGATCTCCTTCAATCCACCGAGGAAGACATCTATCTACTCTCCCTTCTGCATCTGGTATGACCGCAACTGATTTTCAAGTAACATCTTCCTCTACACGGAAGTATGCTGGTAGTCTGGTACAATTTCTTTAGGGCCTCCCACATCTCATTTGTCATGTCCTTCTCGGAAATATGTTGCACCACATGATCCTTGACCCCATCAAGGATGATGCAATTTTCCCTGGCCATTGCCTCCTCATACTTCTCATTTTCAGCTGGGTCAATTGGGATCGCTATTGTTTTCAAGGTGAAGTGCTTGATGCGATACTTGTCTAGAATGGACAAGTCCTGGCCTTCCAGACTACGAAGTTGGAAGCTTCGTCCAGTCTATCCTGATCTCTCATCCCACTCACTGCCATCTTGTTGCTCTTCTTCTCACTCCTCTGAGTCTCTTTACTTCCCTCTTGGAAGTCCTCGGTTCGACTCCCTCTAAGTCTCGATTTCCTTTATGGAAATCCCTCCTCCTTGGTCTTTCCCTGTTAGGTACTGTTCTGACGACAATACCCCACTAGCTTCACTCCGCAAATTATTCGCAGCCCCCTATACTCAGCAACATGAAGAACTGAGCCTCTAGGCTCTGCGCAATCCTGACACCAGCAAAATCTGCACCTCTTGGCCACAGTGTCAATCCTTTATGGTTGAGAAAGATGACCGGGCACTATGTTGGTCAGGTCTGCTCCTCTTTGCCATTGCATTGATCCTCCTGCTGGCTCGAAGTGATGATGCAGGCACTGTGCGTCACCCCTTCCTTGCTGCTTACTTCTAGGAACAGCTTCTGTCACTCGGGTAACTGTTTTCTACTGCTATTGCTCTGCTCGGCTAATGCCTTCAATTATCCTGTGATCTTCAATCACACTCTGATACCATGTTGGAATTTCTAAGTTTAACCCATTATAAATTCTTCCTGTACTATCTGATTTATTTCTGTCTACTTGTTCAGTTACTTAATAAGTTATTTACTATGTGAATACTAAAAATAAATACAAGTACAATATCAACATCTACAGATCATCAACTAAAAGTAAACAAGCACACAATTGACACCGTTGTTTTACTAATGTCCCCGGAAAAAACCAATGCGAGAAAATCGGTGCAACTATTCAGAGGGTTTTATTATTATGTAGTTTCATAATACAACCTAGGTTCCAGAAACGACTCACCCTACAGAGAATGCCCTCGGCAGTAGTACCTCTTAGTCGGAGACATATATTCCGGCTAAAACACCGGATGATCAATCCCACAGCAACAATACAACTTTTGCTGCTCTGTGTCACTTTGATAGGGACTGTGTCACCCTATCCGCCTCTACAGCTCTCAACCTGTCCCACAAAATGTTCCTAGCGCCGCCTCTAGGTCCTGCGTCAGCCTCTCTGGGCTCTGTGTCAACTTTTGGAGCCTCTACGTCAACGCCTGGACCCTCTGCGTCTCACACGCTGGCCCTCTCTGGCTCTACACAGCTCCTGGCTGCCTCTGCATGACCTCTATCTAACTCTGCGTCCCCCTCTCAGCTCTATGTTGATCCTCCTGGTAGTAACTCTACCTCTCTGCTATGTATTCACTACCCCTCAGTTGCAACTCTAATCACTCACTCAATTTCCTCAGCAAACCTTGCCCCAAAAAATCGAGTTCTTGATTTCACTCGGTGTGTTCTCCAACTGACCCTCAAGCCTCCTCTTATACTTTTCTCGTTGGTCCATCAACGACCGAGATTAAATCTCTATTCAACAGAAAAGATTGGATTTGGCTATCCATGAATTTTTGGACCATTCTAGCCCATATTTATATTAATACCCATTAATATTTTATTTTTTCTAAGTTTAGACTTAGGAACTCCATTAAAAATATTAATTATTTTAATATTTCCCAAACTGGTTAGATTCTGCCCAAATCATTTCTGGGTCTTGAAGATCTCATGTGCTTTAGCCTCTCCAACAATTTTTGTCGCTAGAGCACATCCGATGCTACCCAAATCAACACAAAACTTTTTCTTGATTGAGCGCGTGCACATTTAACTTATGGGATTCCACCTCCGGCCATAACCCATAATCATTGATCAACCAACTCAAGAGGGGCATCGAGGGGCATCAATTTGATCCTATAAACCTAATGGAAATAAGGCACACTCCTTATTCCACCAAACAACCATCTCTTTTTACTAAATTATGGAATTGTCCTTAATTCATATTATTCAAAAATCCCTAAGAATAGAAAAATATATACATAAAATAACATATAGATGGCTCAGGGACCAGAGATCAAATGACTCAATGTATAAACTACACCTTGGTTTCACAAAAATAAACCCTAGAAGAGAAACGATAATTCACAAAACCCTAGATCACGTGCAAGTATTATTCAAAAAGGCCTAAGAATAGAAAAATATATACATAAAATAATATATAGATGCCTCAGGGAGCAAAGATCAAATGGCTCAATGTATCAACTACACCGGTGGTTTCACAAAAAGAAACCCTAGATCACGTGCATGTTTCTTCTAGGTATCTTATAGGGAGCTAAAACTATTCTGAAGTGCCATATTATCACATTGAGCTTCCCTTGGGAAGTCCTACCTCATCAACTAGTACCTCAAACACTAGAACATCAGTTAAAGATTATTGTTTATCTACTGGGACTCCTCACATCATGAAAATTCCATAAAGCACAGTGGACACTAGTTGTTGTGACTGTGGGACATCGTCCCATTAGGAAAAAGGGTTCATTATTAAAAGTAAGAATGGGGGTGCTATTATCTTTTTGAGAAAACCTCACCACATAAGGCCTAGGCTTCTCTCACAATGGTCCCTCCCAAAAGGAGAGCATCGCTCAACTTGGAAGAGCATATTAATTGTGGAAACCTTATGAGGCTAGTCTAATCCACAAGCCACTAGAGAAAGGTTAGTACTATAAGGAAAGGGTTTCATTCGACATTCGATAGGTCGGGAAAAGAGAAGAATAGTATGCAAAAGAAAGCATCATGCAACATTCTTATCTCTTACGGTCATATGCGAAAATCAGGAGGTGGATCTACGATGAATGATGATTTATGGGAGCCCTTGTTGAGTAGCCCTATAAAGGTGATCACTTATTGTACCTTTCCCCTCACTTTCCCATTATCTCAATGCAATCTTTGTTCCCTAAATCAACCATATCCATATGTATGCACACCTCTATGCCTATGACCATCATTCTTCATGGAAGTCTCAAAGTTTGTGATGCATTAGAGATCCCTAATGCAGTAACCCATATCCTCCAAGGCAGTGGAAAAATATCTTGCGACCTCCAAGTCAAGGCACTCTTAACGCCCCCTTTAATGTCCCATTTGCATCTTTTAGGTACCTTCAAAACGAGGTGACTTCCCCTGGTGCAGGAATGAGGTTAAAAGAGGTAACATGGAAAATGTGTTCAGTAAGAAAGATGTAAAACCATGTCAAGGACACATCATAGACTAAGGGAAACTAATGTACAAGAAAGTTCAAGCCTTAAACCACACAAAAATAAGTCAAATGGATCCATACAAGGAGTTTCCTCTGCCCTTTCTACCCATTGGACCATGTAGAGGTCAATTTGGAGGAATGTTGAGGCAAAACAGAATGTCATTTATCTCCAAGCAAACCAAGGGATATTTCAAGTCCAAATGAAGCAAGGAGCCTAAAAGCATGGTTTGAATCATCTTTGCACCAAGAAAAGGGAGGTTGTCCACATTATACTAACCATTGGAAAGCACAACATCCTCATTCTAGCAACATTGTGAAAACAAAGTGGAATTTTTTACTTCCTAACCACTCAAGTTAATTTTTCAAGCAATGTCAAGCTATTCTTGATGGAACATTGTAAACTTAGGTCAATTCAGACCTCCTTCTGTCAAATCTAACCTCTAATTCGTGGGATGTCTCACCTATTTTCAGTTTTAGGTAATGTAATGAAATGACTTGTAGTTTGACTTAATCGTCAAGCATATTGGGGATGAAAAGTCACTTGTTTTTTCAATCAAAAAGAATAAAGATGTTGAGATCATAATCTATAAATAGAGAAGTCTCCCTCGTTTGCAAATCATTGTGAATTAATGAATTCAGTTTTCCATAATGTGAAACATTTTCATGAAATCTTTGGTGTTCATCATGAATTATATTTCTTGCTTTGGATTTGTGGATAACTAAATAATACTACAAAAACTAACTAGATCAACCCATTTGAAAGGAAGATTGGTCACATGCGAAGGGATGTCTAGGGTTTTACTCGCACATCTCTCTTATTGATGTAAGGTATATTTTTTTCTTCTTGTTGGGCCATGCCCTAGTGCTCCTCACCAAGTGATTCATTTTATTTTGCATCATAGCTGATCTATTTGGTCAAGGATTTTCCCTAATAATAATCCTTTCTAGTAAGGCTTGGTTTCAAAAATTGTTTTTAATTAGGCGCGAGTTCATTTAACTTATGGGGTTCCACCTCCAGCCATAATCCACAATCATTGATCAACCAACTCAAGAGGGGCATCGATTTGACCCCACAGATCTAGTGGAAATAAGGCACACTCCTTATTCCACCAAACAACCATCTCTTTTTACTAAATTCTGCAATTGTCCTTAATTTTTATTATTCAAAATTCCCTAAGAATAGAAAAATTTATACATAAAATAATATATATATGGCTTAGGGAGCAGAGATCAAATGGCTCAATTTATCAAATACACCAGTGTTTTCACAAAAAGAAACCCTAGAAGAGAAACGATAATTCACAAAACCCTAGATCACGTGCAAGTTTCTTCTAGGACTCTTATAGGGAGCTAAAACCCTTCTAAAGTGCCATATTATCACATTTAGCTTCCCTTGGGAAGTCCTACCTCATCACCTAGTACCTCAAATCCTAGAAGATCAGTTAAAGATGATTGTTTATCTACTGGGACTCCTTAGATCATGAAAAGTCCAAAAGCGCAAGGCACACAAATTGTTGTGATTGTGGGACATCGCCCCAGTGTTATCACTTAGTTTACCTCTTTGAGCCACAGCCTTTCCCTCCCTAGGACCTGCTACATTTTGGTAACACAACCTACAACATAAAAGTAAATAACTTTCCACATACAAGGCGACAATAACAATAGCAAATCTCAATGAGGTTGAGAAGTGAATGAAGGTGAGAACAGGACAAGAAAGGATAAGTGGCAAAGGTGGAGATCAACTAGTGGAGGAAAGAGAGATCAAATTTACTGAAGCCAGGACCAAAAAACTGAACCAAATACGCAAGAGGGGACAACAATAGAGATGAACAATTGAAGCCAAGAAGTAAGTGGTGGAAACATTGTTTAGGATAGCAAATGAAAGAGGCGAGAATTGAGAACTCTGGACCACAAATAAAGAAGGAAAGATGAAAAAGTTGACAATCTTAACATTGAACTGGGGAATGCAATAGACGAGTCGAAGAAAGCATTGGAGCAATGGTTAGAGATGTAATCCCATAGTTGCAATCTATAGGATGCGACAACCAAGACCAAATTCCTTGATAGGCAATGGAGAGGCACGGTAGTTGGTCCCATCTAAGAAAAAACCATCTCTAGTCGGGCCCTACCTGAGAAAATGACCTAGGGAGACCCATTAGTGGTAATGTAGCCAAGGAAAGGGGAAAGCAAAAAAAATAGAGAGAGAGGATATAGGAAAAAGGGTTCATGATTAAAACTAAGAATGGGGGTGCTATTATTTTTTTTAGGAAACCTCACCACATAAGGCCTAGGTTTCTCTCACAATGGTCGCTCCCAAAAGCAGAGCATTGCTCAACTTGGAAGAGCATATTAATTATGGAAACCTTATGAGGCCGGTCTAATCCACAAGCCACTAGAGAAAGGTTAGTACTAGAAGGAAAGGATTTCATTCAGCATTCGATGGGTCAGGAAAAGAGAAGAATAATATGCAAAAGAAAGCATCATGCAACATTCTTATCTCTTACAATAATATGCGAACATCAAGAGGTGGATCTACTATGACTCATGATTTATGGGAGCCCTTGTTGAGTAGCCCTATAAAGGTGATCACTTATTGTACTTTTCCCCTCACTTTCCCATTATCTTTGTTCCCCAAATCAACCATATCCATATGCATGCACACCTCTTTGGCTATGACCATCATTCTTCATGGAAGTCTCAAAGTTTGTGATGCATTAGAGATCCCTAATGCAGTGACCCACATCCTCCAAGGCAATGAAAAAATATCTTGCAACCTCTAACTCAAGAGTAATCAAATCCAAGTCAAGGCACTCTTAACGCCCCCTTTGATGTCCCATTTGCCTATTTTTGATACCTTCAAAACAAGGTGACTTCCCCTGGTGCAGGAATGACGTTAAAAGAGGTAACATGGAAAATGTTTTGAGTAAGAAAGATGTAAAAGCAAGTCAAGGACACATCATAGACTAAGGGCAACTAATGTGCAAGAAAGTTCAAGACTTAAACCACACAAAAAGTAGGCAAATGGATCCAAACAAGGAGTTTCCTCTGCCCTTTCTTCCCATTGGACCATGTAGAGGTCAATTTGGAGGAATGTTGACGCAAAATAGAAGGTCATTTAAGTCTCCAAACAATCCAAGGGACATTTCGATTCATAATCAAGCAACGAGCCTAAAAGCATGGTTTGAATCATCTTCGCACCAAGAAAAGGGAGGTTGTCCACATTATAATAGATGTTGGAAAGCACAATGTCCTCATTCAAGCAACATTGTGAAAACAAAGTGGAATTTTTTACTTCCTAACCACTCAAGTTAATTTTTCAAGCAATGTCAAGCTATTCTTGATGGAACGTTGTACCCTTAGGTCAATTCATACCTCCTTTTGTCAAATCTATCCTCTAATTGGTGGGATGTCTCACCTATTTTCAATTTTAGGTAATGTAATGAAATAACTTGTAGTTTGACTTAATCGTCAAGCACATTGAGGAAGAAAAGTCACTTGTTTTTTCAATCAAGAGGAGGAAAGATGTTGAGATCATAACCTATAAATAGAGAAATCTCCCTTGTTTGTAGATCATTGTGAATTGTTAAAATCGGTTTTCCATAATGTGAAACATTTTCATGAAATCTTTGGTGTTCATCATGAATTTATTTCTTGGTTGATTTCACATATTTCGTAAGGGGATTTGTGGATAACTAAAGAATATTACAAAAACTAAGTAGATCAACCCATTTGAAAGGAAGCTTGGTCACTTGCTTAGGGATGTCTAGGGTTTTACTCGCACATCTCTCTTGTTGATGTAAGGTAGAGTTTGTTTCTTTTTGTTGGGCCATACACTGGTGCTCCTCAACAAGGGATTCAGTTTATTTTGCATCATAGTTGATCTATTTGGTGAAGGATTTTCCCTAAGTATAATCCTTTCTAGTAGGGATTGGTTTCAAAACTTGTTCTTGATTAGGCGTGAGCTCATTTAACTTATGGGATTCCACCACCGGCAATAATCCACAATCATTGATCAACCAACTCAAGAGGGGCATCAATTTGACCCCATAGACCTAGTGGAAATAAGGCACACTCCTTATTCCAGTGAGTGAAGGTGAGAAGAGGACAAGAAAGGACAAGTGGCAAAGGTAGAGATCAACTAGTGGAGGAAAGAGAGATCAAATTTACTAAAGCCAGGACCAAAAAATTGAACCAAATATGCAAGTGGGGACAACAATAGAGATGAAGCCAAGAAGTAAGAGGTGGCAACATTATTTGAGATAACAAATGAAAGAGGTGAGAATTGAGAACTCTGGAGCACAAATAAAGAAGGAAAGATGAAAAAGTTGACAATCTTAGTGTTGAACTAGGGAATGCAATAGATGAGTGGGAGAAATCATTGGAGCAATGGTTAGAGATGTGATCCCATAGCTGCAGTCTATAGGATGCGACAACCAAGACCAAATTCCTTAATAGGAAATGGAGAGGCACGGTCATTGGTCTCATCTAACAAGAAGCCATCTCAAGTCGGGCCCTACCTGAGAAAACGACCTAGAGAGACCCATTAGTGGTGATGTAGCCAAGGAAAGGGGAAAGCAAAAAAAAACAAAGAGAGGAGATATAGGAAAAAGGGTTCACTAGCACTTAGCTACCTCTGCGTGGCCTTGCATGAGCACTCGCTACTCCTGCGCACTCTCTTTGGCTGCTCTACTGCTCTCGCAACACTATATCTACCTCGCTATCTCTTTGCACTCAATGACCCTCAGTTTCTCTCTGAACATGGATTCTATCTCTCTTAGCAAACCCCACTCTAAAGAATAGAATAACTGATCACTCTAGTGTATTCTCCAAGTGACCCTCAAGCCTCCTCTTATACGTTTCTCGTTGACATATCAACGACCGAGATTAATTCCCTAATCAACGGCTAAGATTAGATCTGGCTCGATCCATGTCTTTTGGACCACTCTAACACATTCATATTATACATATTAATATTTTATTTTCCCTAAGTTTAGACTTAGGGACTCCATTAAAAATATTAATTATTTTAATATCTCCTGATCTGTTTAGAATTTGTCTAAACCCTTTCTGAGTATTGGAGATCTCATGTGCCCCAACCTCTCCCCAAATTTCGTAGCTAGAGCACATCTGATGCAACCCCAAATCAACAATTGGAAAGCACAACGTCCTCATTCAAGCAACATTGTGCAAACAAATTGGAATTTTTTACTAACTAAGCACTCAAGTTAATTTTTCAAGCAATGTCAAGATATACTTGATGGAACATTGTACCCTTGGGTCAATTCAAACCTCCTTTCGTCAAATCTAACCTCTAATTGGTGGGATGTCTCACCTATTTTCAGTTTTAGGTAACGTAATGAAATAATTTGTAGTTTGACTTAATCATCAAGCATATTATGGATGAAAAGTCACTTGTTTTTTTAATCAAAAGGAGTAAAGATGTTGAGATCCTAACCTATAAATAGAGAAAACTCCTTTGTTTGCAAATCATTGTGAATTGATGAAATTGGTTTTCCATAATGTGAAACATATTCATGAAAACCTTGGTGATCTTCATGAATTATATTTCTTGGTTGATTTCACATATTTCTTAAGGGGATTTGTGCATAACTAAAGAATACTACAAAAACTAACTAAATCAACCCACTTAAAAGGAAGCTTGGTCACTTGCTAAGGGATGTCTAGGGTTTTACTCGCACATCTCTCTTGTTGATGTAAAGTAGAGTTTGTTTCTTCTTGTTGGGCCATGGCCCTAGTGCTCCTCGCCAAGGGATTCAGTTTATTTTGCATCATAGTTGATCTATTTGTTGAAGGATTTTCCCTAAGTATAATCCATTCTAGTAGGGCTTGGTTTCAAAACTTGTTCTTGATTAGGTGCGAGCTCATTTAACTTATGGGGTTCCACCTCTGGCCATAATCCACAATCATTGATCAACCAACTCAAGAGGGGCATCGATTTAAACCCATAGACTTAGTGGAAATAAGGCACACTCCTAATTCCACCAAACAACCATCTCTTTTCACTAAATTCTGCAATAGTTTTTAATTTTTATTATTCAAAAAGCCCTAAGAATAGAAAAATATATACATAAAATAATATATAGATGGCTCAGGCAGCAGAGATCAAATGGCTCAATGTATCAACTACACCAGTGGTTTCACAAAAAGAAAGACTAGAAGAGAAATGATAATTAACAAAACCCTAGATCACGTGCAAATTTCTTCTAGGTCTCTTATAGGGAGCTAAAACCCTTCTAAAGTGTCATATTATCACATTGAGCTTCCCTTGGGAAGTCCTACCTTATCACCTAGTACCTCACACCCTAGAACATCAACTAAAGATGATTGTTTATCTACTGGGACTCCTCACATCGTGAAAAGCCCATAAAGTGCAGGGGACACTAGTTGTTGTGACTGTGGGACATCGTCCCATTGTTATCTCTTAGTTTACCTCTTTGACCCATAGTCTTTCCCTACCTAGGGCCTGCTAGCTTTTGGTAAAACAACCTACAACATAAAAGTAAATGGCTTGCCACATACAAGGAGACGACAACAATAGAAAGTCTCAACAAGGTTGAGAAGCGAGGGAAGGTGAGAAGAGGACAAGGAAGGACTGGTGGCAAAGGTAGAGATCAACAAGTGGAGGAAAGAGAGATCAAATTTATTGAAGCCAGGACCAAAAAACTGAACCAAATACGCAAGAGGGGACAACACTAGAGATGAACAACTGAAGCCAAGAAGTAAGAGTTAGCAACATTATTTGAGATAGCAAATGAAAGAGGCAAGAATTGAGAACTCTGGAGCACAAATAAAGAAGGAAAGATGAAAAAGTTGACAATATTAGCTTTAAACTATGGAATACAATAGACGAGTGGAAGAAAGCATTGGAGCAATGGTTAGAGATGTGATCCCATAGCTGCAGTCTATGGGATGCAACAACCAAGACCAAATTCCTTAATATGAAATGGAGAGGCACGGTCATTGGTCCCATCTAAGAAGAAGCCATCTCAAGTCGAGCCCTACCTGAGAAAATGACCTAGAGATAACCATTAGTGGTGATGTAGCCTACGTTACTCTCACAATGGTCCCTCCCAAAAGTAGAGCATCGCTCAACTTGGAAGAGCATATTAATTATGGAAACCTTATGAGGCTAGTCTAATCCACAATCCACTAGAGAAAGGTTAGTACTAGAAGGAAAGGATTTCATTTAGCATTCGATGGGTCAAGAAAAGAGAAGAATAGTATGCGAAAGAAAGAATCATGCAACATTCTTATCTCTTCCAATGATATGTGAACATCAGGAGGTAGATTACATGCAACATTCTTATCTCTTCCGATGATATGTGAATATCAGGAGGTAGATTACTATGACTGATGATTTAATGGAGGTAGCCCTATAAAGGTGATCACTTATTGTACTTTTCCCCTCACTTTCCCATTATCTCAATGCAATCTTTGTTCCCCATATCAACCATATCCATATGTATGCACACCTCTTTGGGTATGACCATCATTCTTCATGGAAGTCTCAAAGTTTGTGATGCATTAGAGATCCCTAATGTAGTGACCCACATCCTCCAAGGCAGTGGAAAAATAACTTGCTACCTCCAACTCAAGAGTAATCAAATCCAAGTCAAGGCACAGTTAACGCCCCCTTTAATGTCCCATTTACATCTTTTAGGTACCTTCAAAACAAGGTGACTTCCCCTGGTGCAGGAATGAGGTTAAAAGAGGTAACATGGAAAATGTGTTGAGTAAACAAGATGTAAAAGCAAGTCAAGGACACATCATAGACTAAGGGTAACTAATGTTCAAGAAAGTTCAAGCCTTAGAGGTCAATTTGGAGGAATGTTGAGGCAAAACAGAAGGTCATTTAGGTCTCCAAGAAATCCAAGGGACATTTCAAGTCAAAATCAAGCAAGGAGCCTAAAAGCATGGTTTGAATCATCTTTGGACCAAGCAAAGGGAGGTTGTCCACATTATACTAGCCATTGGAAAGGACAACGTCCTCATTCAAGCAACATTGTGCAAACAAAGTGGAATTTTTTACTTCCTAAGCACTCAAGTTAATTTTTCAAGCAATGTCAAGCTATATTTGATGGAACATTGTACCCTTAGGTCAATTCAGACCTCCTTTTGTCAAATATATTTTTTCAAGCAATGTCCAGCTATACTTGATGGAACATTGTACCCTTAGGTCAATTCAGACCTCCTTTTGTCAAATCTAACCTTTAATTGTTGGGATGTCTCACCTATTTTCAGTTTTAGTTAATGTAATGAAATGACTTGTAGTTTGACTTAATCGTCAAGCATATTGTGGATGAAAAGTCACTTGTTTTTTCAATCAAAAGGAGAAAAGATGTTGAGATCCTAACCTATAAATAGAGAAATCTCCCTCGTTTGCAAATCATTGTGAACTGATGAAATCGGTTTTCCATAATGTGAAACATTTTCATGAAATATTTGGTGTTCATCCTGAATTAAATTTCTTGGTTTGGACTTGTGAATAACTAAAGGATACTACAAAAACTAACTAGATCAACCCATTTGAAAGGAAGCTTGGTCACTTGCTAAGGGATGTCTAGAGTTTTACTTGCACATCTCTCTTATTGATGTAAGGTAGAGTTTGTTTCTTCTTGTTGGGCCATGCCCTAGTGCGGGTGCTATTATTTGTTTGAGAAAACCTCACCACAGAAGGTCTAGGTTTCTCTCACAATGGTCCCACCCAAAACCAGAGCATCGCTCAACTTGGAAGAGCATATTAATTATGGAAACCTTATTAGGCTAGTTTAATCCACAAGCCACTAGAGAAAGGTTAGTACTAAAGAATTTCTTAAGGGGATTTGTGAATAACTAAAGAATACTACAAAAACTAACTAGATCAACCCATTTGAAAGGAATCTTGGTCACTTGCTAAGGGATGTCTAGGATTTTACTCGCACATCTCTCTTGTTGATGTAAGATAGAGTTTGTTTCTTCTTGTTGGGGCATGCCCTACTGCTCCTCACCAAGGGATTCAGTTTATTTTGGATCATAGTTGATCTATTTGTTGAAGGATTTTCCCTAAGTATAATCCTTTCTAGTAGGGCTTGGTTTCAAAACTTGTTCTTGATTATGCGTGAGCTTATTTAAATTATGGGGTTCCACCTCTAGCCATAATCCAGAATCATTAATCAACCAACTCAAGAGGGGCATCGATTTGACCCCATAGACCTAGTGGAAATAAGGAACACTCCTTATTCCACCAAACAACCATCTCTTTTTACTAAATTCTACAATAGTCCTTAATTTTTATTATTCAAAATGACCTAAGAATAGAAAAATATATACATAAAATAATACATAGATGGCTCAGGGAGCAGAGATCAAATGGCTTAATGTATTAACTAGACCAGTGGTTTCACGAAAAGAAACCCTAAAAGAGAAACGATAATTCACAAAACCCTAGATCACGTGCAAGTTTCTTCTAGGTCTCTCATAGGGAGCTCAAACCCTTCCGAAGTGCCATATTATCACATTGAGCTTCCCTTAGGAAGTCCTACCTCATCAGCTAGTACCTCAAACCCTAGAACATCAGTTAAAGATGATTGTTTATCTACTAGGACTCCTCACATCATGAAAAGTCCATAAAGAGCAGGGGACACTAGTTGTTGTCACTGTGGGACATCATCCCCTTATTATCACTTAGTTTACCTCTTTGACCCATAGCCTTTCCCTCCCTAGGTCCTGCTAGATTTTGGTAACATAGCCTACAACATAAAATTAAATGGCTTGCCACATACAAGGAGACGATAACAATAGCAAATCTCAATGAGGTTGAGAAGCGAGTGAAGGTGAGAATAGGACAAGGAAGGACAGGTGCAAAGTTAGAGATCAACTAGTGGAGGAAAGAGAGATCAAATTTAGTGAAGCCAGGACCAAAAAATTGAACCGAATATGCAAGAGCGAACAACAATAGAGATGAACAATTGAAGCCAAGAAGTAAGAGGTGGCAACAATATTTGAGATAGCAAATGAAAGAGGCCAGAATTGAAACTCTGGAGGAAAAATAAAGAAGGAAAGATGAAACAGTTGACAATCTTAGCGTTGAACTAGGGAATGCAATAGACGGGTGGAAGAAAGCATTGGAGCAATGGTTAGAGATGTGATCCCATAGCTGCAATCTATAGGATGCGACAACCAAGACCAAATTCCTTAATAAGCAATGGAGAGGCACAACCACTGGTCCCATCTAAGAAGAAGCCAACTCATGTCGGGCCCTACCTGAGAAAACTTCCTAGAGAGACCCATTATTGGTGATGTAGCCAAGGAAACGGGAAAGAAAAAAAAAAAAAGAGAGAGGATATAGGAAAAATGGTTCATTATTAAAAGTAAGAATGAGGGTGCTATTATTTTTTGGAGAAAACCTCACCACATAAGGCCTGGGTTTCTCTCACAATGGTCCCTCTCAAAAGTAGAGCATCGCTCAACTTGGAAGAGCATATTAATTATGGAAACCTTATGAGGCCAGTCTAATCCACAAGCCACTAGAGAAAGGTTAGTACTAGAAGGAAAGTTTCATTCAGAAATCGATGGGTCAAGAAAATAGAAGAATAGTATGCGAAAGAAAGTGTCATGCAAAATTCTTATCTCTTACGGTGATACGCGAACATCAGGAGTTGGATCTACTATGACTGATGATTTATGGGAGCCCTTGTTGAGTAGCCCTATAAAGGTGATCACTTATTGTACTTTTCCCCTCATTTTCCCATTATCTCAATGGGATCTTTGTTCCCCAAATCAACCATATCCATATGTATGCACACATCTTTAGCTATGACCATCATTCTTCATGAAGTCTCAAATTTTGTGATGCATTAGAGATCCCTAATGCAGTAACCCACGTTCTCCAAGGCATTGGAAAATTATCTTACGACCTCCAACTCAAGAGTAATCAAATCCAAGTCAAGGGACTCTTAACGCCTCCTTTTATGTCCCATTTGCATCTTTTAGGTACCTTCAAAACGAGATGACTTCCCTTGGTGCAAGAATGAGGTTAAAAGATGTAACATGGAAAATGTGTTGAGTAAGCAAGATGTAAAAGCAAGTCAAGGACACATCATAAACTAAGGGAAACTAATGTGCAAGAAATTTCAAGCCTTAAACCACACAAAAAGCAGGCAAATGGATCCAGACAAGGAGTTTCCTCTATCCTTTCTACGCATTGGAAGATATAGAAGTCAATTTGGAGGAATGTTGAGGCAAAACAAAAGGCCATTTAGGTCTCCAAGCAATCCAAGGGACATTTCAAGTCAAAATCAAGCAAGGAGCCTAAAAGCATGGTTTGAATCATCTTTGCACCAAGCAAAGGGAGGTTGTCCACATTATACTAGCTGTTGGAAAGGACAACGTCCTCATTCAAGAAACATTGTGCAAACAAAGTGGAATTTTTTACTTCCTAAGCACTCAAGTTAATTTTTCAAGCAATGTCAAGCTATTCTTGATGGAACATTGTACCCTTAGGTCAACTCAAACCTCCTTTTGTCAAATCTAACCTCTAATTGGTGGGATGTCTCACCCATTTTCAGTTTTAGGTAATGTAATGAAATAACTTGTAGTTTGACTATTCATTGTACCATTAGGTCAACTTAATCTTCCTTTTGTCAAATCTAACCTCTAATTGGTGGGATGTCTCACCCATTTTCATTTTTAGGTAATGTAATGAAATAACTTGTAGTTTGACTTAATCGTCAAGCACATTGTGGATTAAAAGTCACTTGTTTTTTCAATCAAAAGGAGGAAATATGTTGAGATCGTAACCTATCTATAAATAGAGAAACCTCCCTCGTTTGCATATCATTTTGACTTGATGAAATCGGTTTTTGCATAATGTGAAACATTTTCATGAAATCTTTGGTATTCATCATGAATTATATTTCTTGGTTTGGATTTGTGGATAACTAAAGAATACTACAAAAACTAACTAGATCAACCCATTTGAAAGGAAGCTTGGTCACTTGCTAAGGGATGTCTAGGGTTTTACTCGCACATCTCTATTGTTGATGTAAGGTAGAGTTCGTTTCTTCTTGTTGGGCCATGCCCTAGTGCTCCTCACCAAGGATTAGGTTTATTTTGCATCATAGTTGATCTATTTGTTGACAGATTTTCCCTAAGTATAATCCTTTCTAGTAGGGCTTGGTTTCAAAACTTGTTCTTGATTAGGCGCGAGCTCATTTAACTTATGGGGTTCCACCTCCAGCCATAATCCACAATCATTGATCAACCAACTCAAGGGGCATCGATTTGACCCCATAGACCTAGTGGAAATAAGGCACACTCCTTATTCGACCAAAGAACCATCTCTTTTTACTAAATTCTACAATTTTCCTTAATTTTTATTATTCAAAATGCGCTAAGAATAGAAAAATATATACATAAACTAATATATATATGGCTCAAGGAGCAGAGATCAAGTGGCTCAATGTATCAAATACACCAGTTGTTTCACAAAAAGAAACACTAGAAGACAAATGATAATTCACAAAACCCTCACGTGCAAGTTTCTTCTAGGTCTCTTATAGGGAGCTAAAACCCTTCTGAAGTGCCATATTATCACCTTGAGCTTCCCTTCGGAAGTCCTACCTCATCACCAAGTACCTCAAACCCTAGATCATAAGTTAAAGATGATTTTTTATCTACTGGGACTCCTCACATTATGAAAAGTCCATAAAGAGCAGGGGACACTAGTTCTTGTGACTGTGGGACATCGTCCCATTGTTATCACTTATTTTACCGCTTTTACCCATAGCCTTTCCCTCCCTAGGGCCTACTAGATTTTGGTAACAAATCCTACAACATGAAAGTAAATGGCTTGACACATACAAGGAGACGATAACAATAGTAAATCTCAATGAGGTTGAGAAGCGAGTGAAGGTGAGAAGACGACAAGGAAGGAGGAGTGGCAAAAGGTAGAGATCAACTAGCGGAGGAAAGAGAGATCAAATTTACTGACGCCAGGACCAAAAAACTGAACCAAATAAGCAAGAGTGGACAACAATAGAGATGAAAAATTGAAGCCAAGAAGTAAAAGGTGGCAGCATTATTTGAGATAGCAAATGAAAAAGGCGAGAATTGAGAACTCTGGAGCACAAATAAAGAAGGAAAGATGAAAAAGTTGACAATCCTAGCATCGAAATGGTGAATGCAATAGACGAGTGGAAGAAAGCATTGGATAAATGGTTAGAGATGTGATCCCATAGCTGCAGCCTATAGGATGCGACAACCAAGACCAAATTCCTTAATAGGCAATGGAGAGGCACGGTCATTGGTCCCATCTAAGAAGAAGCCATCTCAAGTCGGGCACTACTTGAGAAAACGACTTAGAGAGACCCATTAGTGGTGATGTAGCCAAGGAAAGGGGAAAGCAAAAAAAACAGAGCGAGAGGATATAGGAAAAAGGTTCATTATTAAAAGTAAGAATGGGGGTGACCCATTAGTGGTGATGTAGCCAAGGAAAGGGGAAAGCAACAAAAAAAAGAGCGAGAGGATATAGGAAAAGGGTTCATTATTAAAAGTAAGAATGGGGGTGCTATTATTTTTTTGAGAAAACCTCACCACATAAGGCCTAGGTTACTCTCACAATGGTCCCTCACAAAAGAAAAGCATCGCTCAACTTGGAAGAGCATATTAATTATGGAAACCTTATGAGGCTAGTCTAATCCACAAGCCACTAGAGAAAGGTTAGTACTAGAAGGAAAGGATTTCATTTAGCATTCAATGGGTGAAGAAAATAGAAGAATAGTATGCAAAAGAAAGCATCATTCAACATTCTTATCTCTTACGGTGATATGTGAACATCAAGAGGTAGATTACTATGACTGATGATTTAAGTGAGGTAGCCTTATAAAGGTGATCACTTATTGTACTTTTCCCCTCACTTTCCCATTATCTCAATGCAATCTTTGTTCCCCAAATCAACCATATCCATATGTATGCACACCTCTTTGGCTATGACCATCATTCTTCATGGAAGTCTCAAAGTTTGTGATGCATTTGAGCTCCCTAATGCAGTGACCCACATCCTCCAAGGCAGTGGAAAGATATCTTGCGACCTCCAAGTCAAGAGTAATCAAATCCAAGTCAAGGCACTCTTAACGCCCCCTTTAATGTCCCATTTGCATCTTTGAGGTACCTTCAAAACGAGGTGACTTCCCCTGGTGCAGGCATGAGGTTAAAAGAGGTAACATGGAAAATGTGTTGAGTAAGCAAGATGTAAAAGCAAGTCAAGGACACATCATAGACTAAGGGCAACTAATGTTCAAGAAATTTCAAGCCTTAGAGGTCATTTTGTGTTGAAATTTGGTACCGGAGGACAGGTGGTTCCCTAAGGCTTTGATCTTTGGCCTAGGGAAAAGTGTCCAAAAAAATTAATTTTTCTCCTAAAGTGACTTTATAATTTTTATAAAGTCAAATCTAATTTAAAAGTGACTTTAAGTGATAAAGTTACTAAAGTTTAATTTTAAAGTGACTTTAATAAAGTCAATGTAAAATTAGAAAGGAAAAGTGACTTTGGACATAAATGACTAAGTGGGTCTTTATTAAAGTGGGGTGAATTAAAAAACAGAAAGTGAGATTTAAATGATCATTTAATCTCAGCCCTTGATCTCAATCTATTTCAGCCATTGGATTTAGGGATTCCCCAAAAGTCACTTAGGGTTAGATTAAAGGAGGGAAAGGAGGAAAAGGTCATTAATTCTTTCATGAGCAGATTGAGAGAAGGAGAGCAAGAGAGCGAGGGAGATTTCTGGACAGTGAGGAGAAGGAGGCAGCATCTTGGCACACATTCCAAGGCAACGTCTCAACAAGTCCGTATAGCGAGTTAGCACACAGTGAAAGGCAGATTTTGGGCACGATTTTCTAGAAAGGCAGTACAGTAGTTTTGGTTCAGATTCCAAGGAGGTCGTACAGCAAGTTAGCACAGAAATCGAGGAGCAGAAAATCTGAAGTTTTCTGGCACGTTTTTCAAGGGAGGCCGTATAGAAAGTGGTTGTACCTTGGCACGCTTTTCTAGGAAAAAATCCATACAACATTTATTGTTGTTCTGTTTTTCTGTTTGCAAGTTTTTTCAGTTGGCTGTGAGGCACAAAAACGAGATAAGTTGTAAAAGTTTGCTTGCTGATTTTTGCTGAATATTTCTCTCACTGTAAAAAGCATTTTCCAGAAATAAGAAGGAGCTTTCGAACTGGTTTTCCCCAAGAGTTGTAGGGGGTTTTTCCAGGGTCACCTTGACCAAAAATCACTGTGTTTAAATGTGTCGAATGGTTGTTTTTATGTGCTGATATTTATTTCTGCATTTTCAGCATTCTGTATTATTTCAAAAATTTGTGTTTTCAGCAAAATTTATTTTCCAGTTGTTGAATGTATGGATATAGGAAAGGGCATTTAACTATTTTGGAGAAATAAGGTGAAACTGAAAATCGGGGTGGGAAATGAGAAATTTTTACATGGTATCAGAGCTTGAGTGCTGAAGTGCAGTTTGGGACAGCAAGGAGGAAAATTACAGCCTGCTGATTTTTCACTCAGAAAATTCCAGCAAGTTGATTTTTCACAAACAATAGTTTTATCTTTACTACAACAGTGCTATTTTTCAGTTTTAGGACAGTAGGATGTCATTGGGATTGAGGGTGGAGGATAGGTTGGATGGGCATACCAATTACAGCGTTTGGAAGGAGAGAATGCAAAGTATCTTTGAGGAGGCAGAAGTCTGGGACATTATGGTGCATACAACACAGAACCCTGTTGTTGTGCCTACTGATGCTACTCAATTGGCTGCTTATAATAAAAAGAAAAACAAGCGTAAGAGACTGATTCTAGACGGAGTCAAAGACCATTGCATTCCTCATGTGAGAGGAAAGAGAAATGCCCATGAGATGTGGACAGCATTGTCCAATCTCTACCAGAGTACCAATTTGAACCGGAAAATGGTCTTGAAGGAGAAGCTGAAGACCATTAAGATGGTAATGATAGTGCAGCTGGATATCTCACAAAGATTACTAATGTGAGAGATGAGTTGGCAGTAGTTGGAGAGGTCATTCCACCCACTGAGTTGGTGCGGATTATAGTGAATGGCCTCCCCTGTTCATAGATGAACTTTGCTGATGGGGTTTGTGCACGTGAGACCCTTTCCACATGGGAGAGGTTTTGGGATGATTGCATTTAGACAGAGATCAGGAAAGGTCAGCTTGGGGCAGCCAAGCCAATTGAGCAGGATGAGGATGTAGCACTGTTGGCAAGAGGCAAGAAAGGCAAAGGGAATAAGCAAGATTCCACAAGCAATGGTGGGGGCAAAGGCAAAGGTAAAGGTAAACAGGGTAACACACAAAAGACTATTCCAAGGTGAAGTGTTCGAATTGTCAAAAGATGGGACACTATGCAGTGGTGTGTCTGGAGAAGAAGAAGAAGAAGGGGAAGAACCAGAGCTTGGCAACTTCAGCAGAGGTTGAGGACTTTGCAGATCATTTTGACCGGGAGTTTGGGTTCACTGCGTGTGATTCCTCTAGTGCAGGATCACCTGCCACACAGGTTTAGAGGGAGCATGCTTTTCCCTCAATTAGCAGAGCATATTCAGGTATCTGGTATGTGGACAGTGGGGCTTCACATCACATGACAGGAGTCCGTGAGTACTTCTCAAAGCTTTCAGAGAGTGGCACTGATATAGAGGTAGTACTCGGTGATGACAGAGTTGTTAGAGCAGTCGGTGTGGGGACACTGACATTTCAGAGGGAGTCCAAACCTCCCTTGAAGGTGTCAGATGTTCTTTATGTGCCAGGGATGAGGAAGAAACCTGATATTGGTCATCTTCGTATCTTTGGGTGCATTACATCAATGTTACCAGACTCGGAATCGACAATAAATCGGTGAGGGAAAAGAGCAAAGAGTTTTAATCGGATCGGGGAAAAATCGGGAAAAAATCGATGAATTCAATAATTTAAGATATACACATATATTGAATTAAAAAAAAACATTATTCATTGATATTCAATAAAGCCATGTCCAAACAATGCATAATATCAATAGATGTCAAAAATATCATGAATGAATAACTATCTCATATATGATAACCCTTTGCCATGGTCTGCCTCTTCATCTAGTCTTGATGATGAACCACACTTGTTGGTTCGAAACAGCCAAAAATTTCTCGTATGTGATTTCTACCGAAAGACTTTGCTTATCTCATATATGTTATGAGTCCAAACATGATCCAAAGTACTAGGTCTTGACTCCTAATCTGTGACTACTTTGAACCAGAACCATCTGCTTCTAAAAGATAATAAAATAATGCATACTAATTAGTAAAAAAACAGTGACTGAAATCTCTTGATTGTTGCGAAAATGATACGATAATGGTTTGCTACTGAAATCTCTGACCAAGCAAACGCTGAAACTACAATGGAGCACACTACGCTGACTTTATAATTTTTATAAATTCAAATCTAATTTAAAAGTGACTTTAAGTGATAAAGTTACTAAAGTCTAATTTTAAAGTGACTTTAATAAAGTCAATTTAAAATTAGAAAGGAAAAGTGACTTTGGACATAAATGACTAAGTGGGTCTTTATTAAAGTGGGGTGAATTAAAAAATAGAAAGTGAGATTTAAATGAGCATTTAATCTCAGCCCTAGATCTCAATCTATTTCAGCCATTGGATTTAGGGATTCCCCAAAAGTCACTTAGGGTTAGATTAAAGGAGAGAAAGGAGGAAAAGGTCATTAATTCTTTCATGAGCAGATTGAGAGAAGGAGAGCAAGAGAGCAAGGGAGATTTATGGACAGTGAGGAGGAGGCAACAAATTGGCACACATTCCAAGGCAGCGTCTCAGAAAGTCCGTACAGCTGAGTTAGCACATAGTGAAAGGCAGATTTTGGGCACGATTTTCTAGAAAGGCCATACAACAGTTTTGGTTCAGATTCCAATGAGGCTAGACAACAAGTTAGCACAGAAATCGAGGAGCAGAAAATCTAAAGTTTTCTGGCACGTTTTTCAAGGGAGGTCGTACAGCAAGTGGCTGTACCTTGGCAAGCTTTTCTAGGCATAAATCCGTACAACATTTATTGTTGTTCTGTTTTGTTGTTTGCAAGTTTTTTTAGTTGGCTGTGAGGCACGAAAACGAGATAAGTTGTAAAAGTTTGCTTGCTGATTTTTGCTGAATGTTTCTCTCACTGTAAAAAGCATTTTCCAGAAATAAGAAGGAGCTTTCGAACTGGTTTTCCCCAAGAGTTGTAGGGGGTTTTTCCAGGGTCACCTTGACCAAAAATCACTGTGTTTAAATGTGTCGAATGGCTGTTTGTATGTGCTGATATTTATTTCTACATTTTCAACATTCTGTAATATTTCCAGAATTTGTGTTTTCAACAAAAAATTATTTTCTAGTTGTTGAATGTATGGATATGGGAAAGGGCATTTAACTATTTTGGAGAAATAAGATGAAACTGAAAACCAGGTGGGAAATGAGAAATTTCTACAATTTAGAGGAATGTGAGGCAAAACAGAAGGTCATTTATGTCTCCAAGCAATCCAAGGAACATTTCGAGTCAAAATGAAGCAAGGAGCCTAAAAGCATGGTTTGAATCATCTTTGCACCAAGAAAAGGGAGTTTGTCCACATTATACTAGCCGTTGGAAAGCACAACGTCCTCATTCAAGCAACATTGTGCAAACAAAGTGGAATTTTTACTTCCTAACCACTCAAGTTAATTTTTCAAGTAATGTCAAGCTATTCTTGATGGAACATTGTACCCTTAGGTCAATTTAGACCTCCTTTTGTCAAATCTAACCTCTAATTGTTGGGATGTCTCACCTATTTTTAGTTTTAGGTAATGTAATGAAATGACTTGTAGTTTGACTTAATCGTCAAGCATATTGTGGATGAAAAGTCACTTGTTTTTTCAATCAAAAGGAAGAAAGATGTTGAGATCCTAACCTACAAATAGAGGAATCTCCCTCGTTTGCAAATCATTGTGAATTTATGAAATCGGTTTTCCAATAATGTGAATCATTTTCATGAAATCTTTGGTGTTCATCATGAATTATATTTCTTGGTTTGGACTTGTGGATAACTAAAGGATACTACAAAAACTAACTAGATCAACCCATTTGAAAGGAAGCTTGGTCACTTGCTAAGGGATGTCTAAGGTTTTACTCGCACATCTCTCTTGTTGATGTAAGGTAGAGTTTGTTTCTTCTTGTTGGGCCATGCCCTAGTGCTCCTCACTAAGGGATTCGGTTTATTTTGCATCATAGTTGATCTATTTGTTGACGGATTTTCCCTAAGCATAATCATTTCTAGTAGGGCTTCGTTTCAAAACTTGTTCTTGATTAGGCGCGAGCTCATTTAACTTATGGGGTTCCACCTCCGGCCATAATCCACAATCATTGATCAACCAACTCGAGGGGCATCGATTTGACCCCATAGACCTAGTGGAAATAAGGCACACTCCTTATTCGACTAAAGAACCATCTCTTTTTACTAAATTCTACAATTTCCCTTAATTTTTATTATTCAAAATTCCATAAGAATAGAAAAATATATACATAAAATAATATATAGATGGCTCAAGGAGCAGAGATCAAGTGGCTCAATGTATCAAATACACCGGTGGTTTCACAAAAACAAACACTAGAAGACAAACGATAATTCACAAAACCCTAGATCACGTGCAAGATTCTTCTAGGTCTCTTATAGGGAGCTAAAACCCTTTTGAAGTGCCATATTATCACCTTGAGCTTCCCTTGGGAAGTCCTACCTCATCACCAAGTACCTCAAACCCTAGAACATAAGTTAAAGATGATTTTTTATCTACTGGGACTCCTCACATTATGAAAAGTCCATAAAGAGCAGGGGACACCAGTTATTGTGACTGTGCGACATCGTCCCATTGTTATCACTTAGTTTACCACTTTGACCCATAGCCTTTCCCTCCCTAGGGCCTACTAGATTTTGGTAACAAATCCTACAACATGAAAGTAAATGGCTTGCCACATACAAGAAGACGATGACAATAGCAAATCTCAATGAGGTTGAGGAGCGAGTGAAGGTGAGAAAAAGACAAGGAAGGAGGGGTGGCAAAAGGTAGAGATCAACTAGCAGAGAAAAGAGAGATCAAATTTACTGAAGCCAGGACGAAAAAACTGAACCAAATACGCAAGAGGGGACAACAATAAAGATGAACAATTGAAGCCAAGAAGTAAAAGGTGGCAGCATTATTTTAGATAACGAATGAAAGAGGCGAGAATTGAGAACTCTGGAGCACAATTAAAGAAGGAAATATGAAAAAGTTGGCAATCCTAGCGTCGAAATGGGGAATGCAATAGACGAGTGGAAGAAAGAATTGGAGCAATGGTTAGAGATGTGATCCCATACCTGCAATCTATAGGATGCGACAACCAAGACCAAATTCCTTAATATGCAATTGAGAGGCACAGTCATTGGTCCCATCTAAGAAGAAGCCATCTCAAGTCGAGCACTACTTGAGAAAACAACCTAGAGAGACCCATTAGTGGTGATGTAGCCAAGGAAAAGGGAAATCAAAAGAAACAGAGCGAGAGGATATAGGAAAAGGGTTCATTATTAAAAGTAAGAATGGGGGTGACCCATTAGTGGTGATGTAGACAAGGAAAGGGGAAAGCAAAAAAAATAGAGCGAGAGGATATAGGAAAAGGGTGCATTAAAAGTAAGAAAGGGGGTGCTATTATTGTTTTGAGAAAACCTCACCACATAAGGCCTAGGTTTCTCTCACAATGGTCCCTCCGAAAAGGAGAGCATCGCTCAACTTGGAAGAGCATATTAATTATGGTAACCTTATGATGCTAGTCTAATCCACGAGCCATTAGAGAAAGGTTAGTACTAGAAGGAAAGGATTTCATTCAACATTCGATGTGTTAGGAAAAGAGAAGAATAGTATGTGAAAGAAAGCATCATGCAACATTCTTATCTCTTACGGCGATATGCGAACATCAGGAGGTGGATCTACTATGATTGATGATATATGGGAGCCCTTGTTGAGTAGCCCTATAAAGGTGATCAATTATTGTACTTTTCCCCTCACTTTCCCATTATCTCAATGCAATATTGGTTCCCCAAATCAACCATATCCATACGTATGCACACCTCTTTGGCTATGACCAACATTCTTCATGTAAGTCTCAAAGTTTGTGATGCATTAGAGATCCCTAATGAAGTGACCCACATCCTCCAAGGCAATGGAAAAATATCTTGCAACCTCCAACTCAAGAGTAATCAAATTGTAGCATAAAAACTATGGCTGAAGCACAAAGGACTGATAGCTTGTAGACTTGAATGTAAAAATACACACAGGTATTTAATAATAATAATTTATTAATATATAAAATTGTATAAGATGATATAAGATGATTTGAATGTTACAATGAGGCCCTGCTTTTATACCTCAGCAGGTGACCTTTCGTGAATGGGCATGTCTTTTAGACATGCCTTTTCACCTAACTTAATGACTATTTAACCTAATTAATATTTAATTATTTAATATTTATATTTATTTTATTTATTTAATTGTTATGAATTATATTCATAACATAGCCTCTTCCTTCGGAAGCTTTGTCCTCAAAGCTTTAACGCTTGGGGTTTTCTTCACTTAGTGTATGTCGTCTCCGATGTATATAATCTGGCCATCCTCTTCTCTTATAGCTCATTGGTAATATTTCCTTAGATTTTTTATTTTTTTAAATAATATATATATATATATATATATATATTTAACTCTAATTTTTTAATATAATTTAATTAATTAAAATATATTAAGTAATTAAATTATAATTACATATATATTTGTCATATAATTATGTAAATATAACTTTATATATGTATTATATATTAACTTTTTATATGTTAACCCTCCTTTTTTCTTTTTCTTTTTTTCCATTGCACGTCTACCGTTAATTATCCACGGCCGTTTTGTCTGCGTAGGCTAAGTTCTAAGTTCGATCCATGAGGGGATAAACGCTGGAGAGCTGGAAAGACTTGATTTTATATGTTATATATGTAAAAAACTCCACTGCACGTTCGTCCATATATATATATATAATTATATATATATATATATATATATATATATATATATAATATATATATATATATATATATATAATATATATATATATATATATATATATATCGAGCCCACCATGTTGTACACGCACCGTTCCAAGGCGAAACGATGCCGAACCTGTTGACTTTTTGACTATAACACCGCTTGATGGCAGGGAAGAGGCAGCAACGTTTAAACGTGTATTGGTTTGTCGACAACAGCAGAAAAGAAGGGTATGACGGAAGGCAAGATGGAGTAGTGGTCTCAGCCTTTTTAACGTGTTTTGCGACACGACGCAGTTGTGGCAGATTTTAGGTTCTATGACTGGGAGGTAGAGTTGCCAGACTGGTTAGGGGTGAAGCACAAGTCGTAACAACTGAGGATTAGTTGAAGGGTGCCGGTGGGTACAACAGAATGCAGTAGAGGGTTGGGCGACGAGGAAGGAGAATACGGGTGACGGTATGGTGGCTTGGTCAAAGTTTTTCAATGATGGTGGTTTGGCGGTTCGGACGGGAAACGAAGAGTGGGCCGAGGCTTGCCTGTTGACCTGCAGCAACACAAAAACAGCTGGCGGTTTTGTCTGATGTCGAGCCCGCTTGTAAATATACAACTTCCTTTGTTTACCACTATTAGGAAATGTCTCCACAGTCTCAAAATATTCCGACCCTTCCTTTACGAGCAACTTTTCAAGGCGCTCCAATAGAAAAATTTTGTCCAAGTTCAGAACCAGAGTGTGGCGTAATGGATGACTGCAAGGTGGAAGAAATGGTAGCAACTGCAGGGGCAGTGTAGTTATAGTCGTAGAGGGACCCAGCTCGTTGGCAATCGAAATTTTGTGGGTAGCAACAACATTTGTGAGGCGATCGAAAAGCTTTTGGAGCTCTCGGTCAGTTGGGTTGTTGTTATACCATCTCACCGGAACAACGTTGTGGCAGTAAAGCATGTAAGCGAAAAAGCAACCGTCCATTATAATGACCTTCCATGCCTCTGATCCGTGGAAAAACAATCCGCATATGCCATGATTGCCTCTCACGCACATACAACGAACAATACTACAGTTTCTTTTCCACTGGAAACCCCACTCCTGTTCTGAGAGCCAGTCTTTCAACAACAAACACAGGCTTGGTTGGGAAAATGATACTGCAAGCCCAGATTTAAGACCAACTGGAGGGTTCAACCCCATAATGAATTTGGTACCGGTTGATAATTCATTAGTCAGCCAATCTCGCTTTTCAAACTCGAATTCATTCTTTGGTTGAATTATGTCAAAATTCCTAAAAAAGTATCGCTTTTTAGACCGTTCAAGCTTTGCTTTCATCAACCTTGAAAAATCATTTGCTCCATATTTAATATTCTGATTGTATGTGTTTTTGTTATTTAATGGTAGACTAGAAAGAACAATAGCTTTGGGCCCAACTGGCCCAACTAAGTATGACAGTTGACACAAGGACTCGATGAATGGCATTGATTTAATATCCCCAACTCTTCCATCCAATTCAGTGACACAGACATTTGCTGGACCTTCTTTCCCATCAACAAGAATTCCTGCATCTTCTTCTTTCTCTTCTTCCATGTCTTCTTCTTCATCGTTACCATATTGTTCATCTTGTTTCGTTTCTTCACTCTCGCTATTCTCTTCCTTATTATCGATTTCCTTTTGACATGCTTTAACTTCTGCAATTGATTTTTCTAAACGTTGTAATGCCTCTTGAATACTAAGTTGTTCAACATAATCAAGATGTGAACGTAATGGCACATTGTGCAGCGAACTATGTTCAAAGGGCCGCATGATCATATCATGTGCCATGGCTCTGATACCATTGTAGCATAAAAACTATGGCTGAAGCACAAAAGATTGATAGCTTGTAGACTTGAATGTAAAAATACACATTGGTATTTAATAATAATAATTTATTAATATATAAAATTGTATAGGATAATATAAGATGATTTGAATGTTACAATGAGGCCCTGCTTTTATACCTCAGCAGGTGATCTTTCGTGAATGGGCATGTCTTTTAGACATGCCTTTTCACCTAACTTAATGACTATTTAACCTAATTAATATTTAATTATTTACTATTTATATTCAATTTATTTATTTCGTTGTTATGAATTATATTCATAACACAAATCCAAGTAAGGCACTCTTAACGCCCCCTTTAATGTCCCATTTGCATCTTTTAGGTACCTTCAAAATGAGGTGACTTCCCCTAGTGCAGGAATGAGGTTAAAAGACGTGACATGGAAAATGTGTTGAGTAAACAAGATGTGAAAGAAAGTCAATGACACATCATAGACTAAGGGCAACTAATGTGTAAGAAAGTTCAAGCCTCAAAACACACAAAAAGCAAGAAAATGCATCCAAACAAGGAGTTTCCTCTGCCCTTTCTACCCATTGGACAATGTATAGGTCAATTTGGTGGAATGTTGAGGCAAAACAGAAGGCCATTTAAGTCTCCAAGCAATCCATGAGGCATTTCAATTCAAAATCAAGCAATGAGCCTAAAAGCATGGTTTGAATCATCTTCACACCAAGCAAAGGGAGGTTGTCAACATTATACTAGCCGTTGGAAAGCACAATGTCCTGATTCAAGGAATATTGTTCAAACAAAGTGGAATTTTTTACTTCCTAACCACTCAAGTTAATTTTTCAAGCAATGTCAAGCTATTCTTGATGGAACGTTGTACCCTTAGGTCAATTCAAACCTCCTTTTGTCAAATCTAACCTCTAATTGGTGCGATGTCTCACCTATTTTTAGTTTTAGGAAATGTAATGAAATAACTTGTGGTTTGACTTAATCGTCAAGCATATTCTGGATGAAAATTCACTTGTTCTTTCAATTAATAAGAGGAAAGACGTTGAGATCCTAACCTATAAATAGAGAAATCTTCCTCGTTTGCAGATCATTGTGAATTGTTGAAAAATATTTTCCATAATGTGAAACATTTTCATGAAAGCTTTGGTGTTCACATGAATTATATTTCTTGGTTGATTTCGCATATTTCTTAAGGGGATTTGTGGATAACTAAAGAATGCTACAAAAACTAACTAGATCAAACCATTTTAAAGGAACCTTGGTCACTTGCTAAGGGATGTCTAGAGTTTTACTCGCACATCTCTCTAGTTGATGTAAGGTAGAGTTTGTTTTTTCTTGTTGGGCCATGACCCAAGTATAATCCTTTCTAGTTGATCAATTTGGTGAAGGATTTTACCTAAGTATAATCCTTTCTAGTAGGGCTTGGTTTCAAAACTTGTTCTTGATTGTCCTTATTCCACCAAACAACCATCTCTTTTTACTAAATTCTACAATTTTACATAATTTTTGTTATTCAAAAATCCCTAAGAATAGAAAAATATATTCATAAAATAATATATAGATGACTCAGGGAGCAGAGATCAAATGGCTCAATGTATCAACTACAACAGTGGTTTCACAAAAAGAAACACCAGAAGAGAAACAATAATTCATAATACCCTAGATCACGTGCAAGTTTCTAGTAGGTCTCTTAAAGGGAGCTAAAAATATATACATAAAATAATATATAGATGGCTCAGGGAGCAGAGATCAAATGGCTCAATGTATCAACGAAACCAGTGGTTTCACAAAAAGAAACCCTAGAAGAGAAACAATAATTCACAAAACCCTAGATCACGTGAAAGTTTCTGCTAGGTCTCTTATAGGAAGCTAAAACCCTTCTAAAGTGCCATATTATCACATTGATCTTCACTTAGGAAATCCTACCTCATCACCTAGTACCTCAAACCCTAGATTATCCGTTAAAGATGATTGTTTATCTACTCGGACTCCTCACATCATGAAAAGTCCATAAGAGCAGGAGACACTAGTTGTTGTGATTGTGGGACATCGTCCCATTGTTATCACTTAGTTTACCTCTTTGACCCACAACCTTTCCCTCCCGAGGGTCTGCTAGATTTTGGTAACACAACCCACAACATAAAAGTAAATGACTTGCCACATGCAAGGAGACGATAACAATAGCAAATCTCAATGAGGTTGAGAAGCAAGTGAAGGTGAGACGAGGGCAAGGAGGGACAGGTGGCCAAGGTAGAGATCAACTAGTGGAGGAAAGAGAGATCAAATTTACAGAAGCCAGGACCAAAAAATTGAATCAAATACGCAAGAGGGGACAATAATAGAGATGAACAATTAAATCCAAGAAGTAAGAGGTGGCAACATTATTTGAGACAACAAATGAAAGAGGTGAGAATTGAGAACTCTGGAGCACAAATAAAGAAGGAAATATGAAAAAGTTGACAATATTAGCATTAAACTGGGGAATGTAATAGATGAGTGGAAGAAAACATTGGAGCAATGGTTAGAGATGTGATCCCATAGCTGCAGTCTATAGGATGCGACATCCAGGACCAAATTCCTTAACACGAAATGGAGAGGCACATTCATTGGCCCCATCTAAGAAGAAGCCATCTCAAGTGGGGCCCTACCTAAGAAAATGACCTAGAAAGACCCATTAGGGGTGATGTAGTCGAGGAAAGGGGAAGCAAAACAAAATAGAGAGAGAGGATATAGGGAAAAGGGTTCATTATTAAAATTAAGAATGGGGTGCTATTATTTTTTTGAGAAGACATCACCACATAAGGCCTAGGTTTCTCTCACAATGGTCCCTCCCAAAAGGAGAGCATCGCCCAACTTGCAAGAGCATATTAATTGTGAAAACCTTATGAGGGTAGTCTAATCCACAAGCCACTAGAGAAAGATTAGTACTAGAAGGAAAGGATTTCACTTAGCATTCGATGGGTCATGAAAAGAGAAGAATAGTATGTGAAAGAAAGCATCATGCAACATTCTAATCTCTTACGGTCATATGCGAACATCAGGAGGTGGATCTACGATGATTGATGATTTATGGGAGCCCTTGTTGAGTAGACCTATAAAGAATCTTTGTTCCCCAAATCAACCATATCCATATGTATGCACACCTCTATGGCTATGACCATCATTCTTCATGTAGGTCTCAAAGTTTGTGATGCATTAGAGATCCCTAATGAAGTGACCCACGACCTCCAAGGCAGTGAAAAAATACCTTGCGACCTCCAACTCAAGAGTAATCAAATCCAAGTAAAGGCACTCTTAACGCCCCTTCTAATGTCCCATTTGCATATTTTAGGTACCTTCAAAATGAGGTGACTTCCCCTGGTGCAGGAATGAGGTTAAAAGAGGTAACATGGAAAATGTGTTGAGTAAACAAGATGTAAAAGCAAGTCAAGGACACATCATAGACTAATGGCAACTAATGTGCAAGAAATTTCAAGCCTTAAAACACACAAAAAGCAGGCAAAAGAACCCAAACAAGGAGCTTCCTCTGCGCTTTCTACCCATTGGACCATGTAGAGGTCAATTTGGAGGAATGTTGAGGTAAAACAAAAGATCATTTAAGTCTTCGAGCAATCCAAGGGACATTTCGAGTCAAAATCAAGCAAGGAGCCTAAAAGAATGGTTTGAATCATCTTCGCACCAAGCAAAGGGAGGTTGTCCACATTATACTAGCCGTTGGAAAGCACAATGTCCTCTTTCAAGCAACATTGTGCAAACAAAGTGCAATTTTTTACTTCCTAACCACTCAAATTAATTTTTCAAGCAATGTGAAGCTATTCTTGATGGAACATTGTACCCTTAGGTCAATTCAAACCTCCTTTTGTCAAATCTAACTTCTAATTGGTGGGATGTCTCACCTATTTTCAGTTCATCATGAATTATATTTCTTGGTTGATTTCACATATTTCTTAAGGGGATTTGTGGATAACTAAAGAATACTACCAAAACTAACCAGATCAACCCCTTTGAAAGGAAGCTTGGTAACTTGCGAAGGGATGTCTAGGGTTTTACTCGTACATCTCTCTTGTTGATGTAAGGTAGAGTTTGTTTCTTCTTTTTGGGTCATGCCCTAGTGCTCCTCACCAAGGGATTCGTTTTATTTTGCATCATAGTTGATCTATTTGTTGACGGATTTTCCCTAAGTATAATCCTTTCTAGTAGGGCTTCATTTCAAAACTTGTTCTTGATTGGTGCGAGCTCATTTAACTTATGGGGTTCCACCTCGGGCCATAATCCACAATCATTGATCAACGAACTCGAGGGGCATCGATATGACCCCATAGACCTAGTGGAAATAAGGCACACTCCTTATTCGACCAAACAACCATCTTTTTTTACTAAATTCTGCAATTGTCCTTAATTTTTATTATTCACAATGCCCTAAGAATAGAAAAATATATACATAAAATAATATATAGATGGCTTAGGGAGCAGAGGTCAACTGGCTCAATGTATCAACTACATCGGTGGCTTCACAAAAAGAAACACTAGAAGACAAACGATAATTCACAAAACCTTATATCACTTGCAAGTTTCTTCTAGGTCTCTTATAGGGAGCTAAAACCCTTCTGAAGTGCCATATTATAACATTGAGCTTCCCTTTGGAAGTCCTACCTCATCACCAAGTACCTCAAACCGTAGAAAATCAGTTAAAGATTATTGTTTATCTACTGGGACTCCTCACATTATGAAAAGTCCATAAAGAGTAAGGGACACTAGTTATTGTGAATGTGGGACATCGTCCCATTGTTATCACTTAGTTTACCTCTTTGACCCATAGCCTTTCCCTCCCTAGGGCCTACTATATTTTAGTAACACAGCATGCAACATAAAAGTAAATGGCTTGCCACAAACAAGGAGACGATAACAATAGCAAATCTCAATGAGGTTGAGAAGCGAGTGAAGGTGAGAAGAGGACAAGGATGTAGAGGTGGCAAAGGTAGAGATCAACTAGCGGAGGAAAGAGAGATCAAATTTACTGAAGCCAGGACCAAAAAACTAAACCAAATATGCAAGAGGGGACAACAATAGAGATGAACAATTGAAGCCAAGAAGTAAGAGGTGGCAACATTATTTGAGATAGCAAATGAAAAAGGCAAGAATTGAGAACTCTGGAGCACAAATAAAGAAGGAAAGATGAAAAAGTTGACAATCCTAGCGTCAAAATGGGGAATGCAATAGACGAGTAGAAGAAAGCATTGGAGCAATGGTTAGAGATGTGATCCCATAGCTGCAGTCTATATGATGTGACATCCTTAATAGGCAATGGAGAGGCACGATTATTGGTCCCATCTAAGAAGAAGCCATCTCAAGTCGGGCCCTACCCGAGAAAATGACCTAGAGAGACCCATTAGTGGTGATGTAGCAAGGAAAGGAGAAAGCAAAAAAAATAGAGCGAGAGGATATAAGAAAAAGGGTTCATGATTAAAAGTAAGAATGGGGGTGCTATTATTTTTTTTTAGAAAACCTCACCACATAAGGCCTAGGTTTCTCTCACAATGGTCCCTCCCAAAAGGAGAGCATCGCTAAACTTGGAAGAGCATATTAATTATGGAAACCTTATGAGGCTAGTCTAATCCACAAGCCACTAGAGATGTTAGTACCACAAGGAAAGGATTATTCAACATTCGATGTGTTAGGAAAAGGTAAGAATAGTATCCGAAAGAAAGCATGATGCAACATTCTTATCTCTTACGGTGATATGTGAACATCAGGAGGTGGTTCTACTATGAATCATGATTTATGGGAGCCCTTATTGAGTGGCCCTATAAAGGTGATCACTTATGGGATAACTAGAGAATACTACAAAAACTAACTAGATCAACCCATTTGAAAGGAAACTTGGTCACTTTCTAAGGGATGTCTAGGTTTTTACTCGTACATTTCTCTTGTTGATGTAAGGTAGAGTTTGTTTCTTCTTGTTGGGCCATTCCCTAGACCTCCTCACCAAAGAATTCAGTTTATTTTGCATCATAGTTGATCTATTTGTTGAAGGATTTTCCCTAAGTATAATCCTCTCTAGTAGGGCTTGGTTTCAAAACGTTGGAATTTCTAAGTTTAACCCGTTAGAAATTCTTCTTGTACTATCTGATTTATTTCTTCCTACTTGTTAAGTTACTTAACAAGCTATGTTGCAGGAGACGTGGTGTAGAGGTCCATTTCCCTATGGAAACAGGTACGAAACGCGGAAACGCGTTTCCGGCCGTACTTCCACGTTTCCCGAAACAGAAACGTGGCCAGTACGGCCGGAAACGCGTTTCAGGGCCGTATGACCCACGTTTCCTCATTAACTTGTGTTTTTTTTTTTTTTTTTTAATTTGTTTTTTAATTTACTTTTAGGGTATGTTAGTGACTTCTTGTTGCTTCTAGATGCGTGTCTAAAGTTATAAAAGTGAATTTTTGCCCTAGTGTTGATATGCAGTTCATCAGAAAGTTTGAGGGATATGCAGTTCATGATAATTTTAAATTCTTAAAGTAAAAGTGATATTCTCCTTTATTTTTCATTTTCATCCTTTTACTTAAATTTTTCACATTACCATGAAATGACTCAGGATGTTTGAGAGTGGTTTCGCCCTCACTGGATTTCATATGGAGAAAGTAGAATTTTAGATCTCACTCAAAATCCAGCAGACTTATTTGTTTTTCAGGATTGGAGGGATTGCAATGTTTCCATTGGATTTTATCATGTACTAGGTTATGGAACTTGTATTTAATCAAGAGAACCAAGTCCTCTATGCAAGGGAAACTCCCAATAATCAAGATCATGTAGGGTACTAGGGTATGAAACGTGTATTTAATCAAGAGCACTAAGGTCGTTCGACTATGTAGGAGGAGACTCCCAATACAACACTGGTCCTTCTAAAGAATAGGATGTGCATGCAGAAAATCCTGATTTGGATCTCTCTCTTGCAGCCTTATAGTCTTTATTGTACTTGCAGCTGGATATATTAATATAAATAAACGTTGATTTTGAGATTGGGATATATAATAAAGGTTGATTTTGGATATTCCAATATTTTTATTTTCATTATGTGATCATTCATGAGTAAATGTGATGTAAATTAAATCTTAATGTTTAAGTGTAATAAATTGTAAAGTATCATTTATGCTTTATGATTGCACACACACACACACACACATATATATATATATATATATATATATTCGCGTTTCCCCGTTTCCAAAATTTGGGGAGGTCGCGTTTCTTATCGCTTCCCATTTCGGAAACTCGTACCCGTTTCCCCGTTTCGTGCAACTTAGTTAACAAGTTATTTAATATGTAAATACTAAAAATAAATACAAGTACAATATCAACACCTACAGATCATCAACAGAAAGTAAACAAGCACACAAGTGACACCGTTGTTTTTGGACTAATGTACTCGGAAAAACCCAATACGAGAAAACCGATGCAACTATTCAGAGGGTTTTATTATTATGCAGTTTCAGGATACAACCCGGGTGCCAAAAAAGGCTCACCCAACAAAGAATTCCCTCGACAGTAGTACCTCTCAGTCGGAGACAGATATTCCAGCTAAAACACAGGATGAACAATCCCACAGCAACAATGCAGCTTTTGTTGCTCTGCGTCACTCTGATAGGGACTGTGTCACCCTATCCGGCTCTCTAGCTCTCAGTTTGTCCCACAGAAATAAGTAAATGTATTGTTCTCACCATCGCTATAAGGAAGGCCAGCTCCTTTCCTCATCGATTTCTCGCTCTATTTTCACAAACTATTGACCCACCCACCCCAATCCCCAGCCGTAATGCTACTCTATTGCTAACTATTTACCCACCCCTTCGGTCCTTCCACCTCCTCATCCCTCCAGTCCTCCGTCCCTTCGGTCCTTCGTCCCTCCGGTCCTCGCCCTTCGGTCCTTCGGCCCCTTTGACCCTTCACATCCTACCCAGGGAATCAACACTACCTTTATCTTCCTCCCACCCTACACTGGATGGAGTTCAGGTGGTGGCTGGCCTAACATTCTTTATGAACTCCGGCTATAGCTAATTCAACTAGTTGGATTGTTATCCATCCTTCACCCCCGGTTACCCGGCCACATCGTCCCATTAGTATCACTTAGTCTACCTCTTTGACCCATAGGCTTTCTCTCCCCAGGGCCTGCTAGATTTTGGTAAGACATCCTACAACATAAAAGTAAATGGCTTGCCACATACAAGGAGAAGATAACAATAGAAAATCTAAATGAGGTTGAGAAGTGAATGAAGGTGAGAAGAGGACAAGGAAGGATAGGTGGCAAAGGTAGAGATCAACTAGTGGAGGAAAGATAGATCAAATTTACTAAAGCCAGGACCAAAAAACTGAAGCAAATATGCAAGAAGGGACAACAATAGAGATGAATGACTAAATCCAAGAAGTAAGAGGTGGAAACATTATTTGAGATATCAAATGAAAGAGGCGAGAATTGGAGCAAAAATAAAGAAGGAAACATGAAAAATTGACAATCTTAGCGTTGAACTGGGGAATGCAATAGATGAGTGGAAGAAAGCATTGGAGCAATAGTTAGAGATGGGGTCAATCCAAATGAGGTTGAGAAAAGAATGAAGGTGAGAAGAGGACAAGGAAGGATAAGTGGCAAAGGTAGATATCAACTAGTGGAGGAAAGAGCGATCAAATTTACTAAAGCCAGGACCAAACAACTGAAGCAAATACGCAAGAAGGGACAACAATAGAGATGAATGACTGAATCCAAGAAGTAAGAGGTGGAAACATTATTTGAGATAGCAAGTGAAAGAGCGAGAATTGGAGCACAAATAAAGAAGGAAAGATGAAAAAGTTGACAATATTAGCGTTGAACTGGGGAATGCAATAGACGAGTAGAAGAAAGCATTGGAGCAATGGTTAGAGATGTGATCCCATAGCTGCAGTGTATAGGATGCGACAACCAAGACCAAATTCCTTAATAGGAAATGGAGAGGCACGGTCATTGGTCCCATCTAAGAAGCCATCTCAAGTCAGGCGGTACCTGAGAAAACCAGAGCATCACTCAACATGGAAGAGCATATTAATTATGGAACCTTATGAGGCTAGTCTAATCATAAGCCACTAGAGAAAGGTTAGTACTAAAGAATTTACTAAGGGGATTTGTGGATAACTAAAAAATACTACAAAAACTAACTAGATCAACCCATTTGAAAGGAAGCTTGGTCACTTGCTAGGGGATGTCTAGGGTTTTACTCACACATCTCTCTTGTTTATGTAAGATAGAGTTTGTTTCTTCTTGTTGGGCCATGCCCTAATGCTCCTCACCAAGGGATTCAGTTTATTTTGCATCATAGTTGATTTATTTGTTGAAGGATTTTCCCTAAGTATAATCCTTTCTAGTAGGGCTTGGTTTCAAAACTTGTTCTTGATTAGGCGCGAGCTCATTTAAATTATGGGGTTCCACCTCTGGCCATAATCCAGAATCATTGATCAACCAACTCAAGAGGGGCATCGATTTGACACCATAGACCTAGTGGAAATAAGGCACACTTTGTATTCCACCAAACAACCATCTCTTTTTACTAAATTCCGCAATTGTCCTAAATTCTGCAATTGTCCTTAATTTTTATTATTCAAAATTCCCTAAGAGTAGAAAAATATATACATAAAATAATATATAGATGGCTCAGGGAGCAGAAATGAAATGGCTCAATGTATCAACTACACCGGTGGTTTCACAAAAAGAAACCCTAGAATAGAAATGATAATTCACAAAACCCTAGATCACGTGCAAGTTTCTTCTAGGTCTCTTATAGGGAGCTAAAACCCTTCTGAAGTGCCATATTATAACATTGAGCTTCCCTGCGAAAGTCCTATCTCCTCAACTAGTACCTCAAACCCTAGAACATCAATTAAAGATGATTGTTTATCTACTAGGACTCCTCACATCATAAAAAGTCCATAAAGAGCAGGGGAAACTAGTTCTTGTCACTGTGGGACATCATCCCATTGCTATCACTTAGTTTACCTCTTTGACCCATAGCCTTTCCCTCCCTAGGGCCTGCTAGATTTTGGTAACACGGCCTACAACATAAAAGTAAATGGCTTGCCACATACAAGGAGACGATAGCAATAGAAAATCTCAATGAGGTTGAGAAGCGAGTGAAGGTGAGAATAGGACAAGGAAGGACAGGTGGAAAAGTTAGAGATCAGGTGACAACAATAGAGATGAACAATTAAAGCTAAGAAGTAAGAGGTGGCAACAATATTTGAGATAGTAAATGAGAGAGGCGAGAATTGAAACCCTGGAGGACAAATAAAGAAGGAAAGATGAAACAGTTGACAATCTTAGCGTTGAACTAGGGAATGCAATAGACAGGTGGAAGAAAGTATTAGAGCAATGGTTAGAGATGTGATCCCATAGCTGCATTTTATAGGATGCGACAACAAAGACCAAATTCCTTAATAGGCAATGGAGAGGCACGGTCATTGGTCCCATCTAAGAAGAAGCCAACTCAAGTCGGGCCCTCCCTGAGAAAACGACCTAGAGAGACCCATTATTGGTGATGTATCAAAGGATATGGGAAAGAAGAAAAACAGAGAGAGAGGATATAGGAAAAAGGGTTCATTATTAAAAGTAAGAATGGAGGTGCTATTATTTTTTTTGAGAAAACCTCACCACATAAGGCCTAGGTTTCTCTCACAATGGTCCCTCCCAAAACAAGAGCATCGCTCAACTTGGAAGAGCATATTAATTATGGAAACCTTATGAGGCTATTCTAATCCACAAGCCACTAGATAAAGGTTAGTACTAGAAGGAAAGTATTTCATTCAGAATTAGATGGGTCAAGAAAATAGAAGAATAGTATGCGAAAGAAAGCATCATGCAACAATCTTATCTCTTACGGTGATATGCGAACATCAGGAGGTGGATCTACTATGACTGATGATTTATGGGAGCCCTTGTTGAGTAGCCCTATAAAGGTGATCAATTATTGTACTTTTACCCTCACTTTCCCATTATCGCAATGCAATATTGGTTCCCCAAATCAACCATATCCATACGTATGCACACCTCTTTGGCTATGACCAACATTCTTCATGGACGTCTCAAAGTTTGTGATGCATTAGAGATCCCTAATGCAGTGACCCACATCCTCCAAGGCAGTGGAAAAATATCTTGCTTCCTCCAACTCAAGAGTAATCAAATCCAAGTAAGGCACTCTTAACGCCCCCTTTAATGTCCCATTTGCATCTTTTAGGTACCTTCAAAACGAGGTGACTTCCCCTGGTATGGGAATGAGGTTAAAAGAGGTAACATGGAAAATATGTTGAGTAAACAAGATGTGAAAGCAAGTCAAGGACACATCATAGACTATGGGAAACTAATGTGTAAGAAAGTTCAAGCCTTAAAACGCACAAGCAGGAAAATGCATCCAAACAAGGAGTTTCCTCTACCCTTTCTACCCATTGGACCATGTAGAGGTCAATTTGGTGGAATGTTGAGGCAAAATAGAAGGTCGTTTAAGTCTCCAAGTAATCCATGGGGCATTTCGAGTCAAAATCAAGCAATGAGCCTAAAAGCATGGTTTGAATCATCTTCGCACCAAGGAAAGGGAGGTTGTAAACATTATACTAGCCGTTGGAAAGCACAATGTCCTCATTCAAGGAACATTGTTCAAACAAAGTGGAATTTTTACTTCCTTAAGCACTCAAGTTAATTTTTCAAGCAATGTCAATCTATTCTTGATGGAATGTTGTACCCTTAGGTCAATTCAGACCTCCTTTTGTCATATCTAACCTCTAATTGGTGCGATGTCTCACATATTTTTAGTTTTAGGTAATGTAATGAAATAACTTGTATTTTGACTTAATCGTCAACATATTGTGGATGAAAATTCACTTGTTTTTTCAATTAATAAGAAGAAAGATGTTGAGATACTAACCTATAAATAGAGAAATCTTCCTCGTTTGCCAATCACTTTGAATTGTTAAAAAATATTTTCCATAATGTGAAACATTTTCATGAAAGATTTGGTGTTCATCATGAATTATATTTCTTGGTTTATTTCACATATTTCTTAAGGGGATTTGGATAACTAAAGAATACTAAAAAGACTAACTAGATCAACCCATTTTAAAGGAAGCTTGGTCACTTTCTAAGGGATGTCTAGGGTTTTACTCGCACATCTCTCTTGTTGATGTAAGGTAATGGGGGTGCTATTATTGTTTTGAGAAAACCTCACCACATAAGGCCTAGGTTTCTCTCACAATAGTCCCTCCCAAAAGCAAAGCATCGCTCAACTCGCAAGATCATATTCATTGTGAAAACCTTATGAGGCTAGTCTAATCCACAAGCCACAAGAGCAAGGTTAGTACTAGAAGGAAAGGACTTCATTCATCATTCGATGGGTCATGAAAAGAGAAGAATAAAATGCAAAAGAAAGCATCATGCAACATTCTTATCTCTTACGGTCATATTTGAACATCAAGAGGTGGATCTACGATGACTGATGATTTATGGGAGCCCTTGTTGAGTAGCCCTATAAAGAATCTTTGTTCCCCAAATCAACCATATCCATATGTATGCACACCTCTATGGCTATGACCATCATTCTTCATGGAGGTCTCAAAGTTTGCGATGCATTAGTGATCCCTGATGTAGTTAGCCATGGCCTCCAAGGCAGTGAAAAATATCTTGCGACCTCCAACTCAAGAGTAATAAAATCCTAGTAAAGGCACTCTTAACGCCCCCTTTAATTTCCCATTCGCATCTTTTAGGTACCTTCAAAATGAGGTGAGTTACCCTGGTGTAGGAATGAGTTTAAAAGAGGTAACATGGAAAATGTGTTGAGTAAGCAAGATGTAAAAGCAAGTCAAAGACACATCATAGACTAACAGCAACTAATGTGCAAGAAATTTCAAGCCTTAAAACACACAAAAAGTAGGCAAATGGATCCAAACAAGGAGTTTCCTCTGCCCTTTCTACCCATTGGACCATGTAGAGGTCAATTTGGAGGAATGTTGAGACAAAACAAAAGATCATTTAAGTCTCCAAGCAATCCAAGGGACATTTCGAGTCAAAATCAAGCAAGGAGCCTAAAAGCATGGTTTGAATCATCTTCGCACCAAGCAAAGGGAGGTTGTCCACATTATACTAGCAGTTGGAAAGCACAATGTCCTCTTTCAAGCAACATTGTGCAAACAAAGTGGAATTTTTTACTTCCTAACCACTCAAATTAATTTTTCAAGCAATGTCAAGCTATTCTTGATGGAATGTTGTACCCTTAGGTCAATTCAGACCTCCTTTTGTCAAATCTAACCTCTAATTGGTGGGATGTCTCACTTATTTTTAGTTTTAGGTAATGTAATGAAATAACTTGTAGTTTGACTTAATCGTCAAGCATATTGTGGATGAAAAGTCACTTGTATTTTCAATCGAAAGGAGGAAATATGTTGAGATCCTAGCATATAAATACAAAAATCTCCCTCGTTTGTAGATCATTGTGAATTGTTGAAATCGGTTTTCCATAATGTGAAACATTTTCATGAAATCTTTAGTGCTCATCATGAATTATATTTCTTGGTTGACTTAAATATTTCTTAAGGGGATTTGTGATTAACTAAAGAATATTACAAAAAGTAACTAGATCAACACATTTGAAAGGAAACTCGGTCACTTTCTAAGGAATGTCTAGGTTTTTACTCGCACATCTCTCATGTTGATGTAAGGTAGAGTTTGTTTCTTCTTGTTGGGCCATACCCTAGTGCTCCTCACCAAGGGATTCGATTTATTTTGCATCATAGTTGATCTATTTGGTGAAGGATTTTCCCTAAGTATAATCCTTTCCAGTAGGGCTTGGTTTATAAATGTTGGAATTTCTAAGTTTAACCTGTTAGAAATTCTTTCTGTACTATCTGATTTATTTCTTCCTACTTGTTCAGTTACTTAAAAAGTTATTTACTATGTAAATACTGAAAATAAATACAAGTATAGTATCAACATCTACAGATCATCAATTGAAAGTAACAAGCACACAAGTGACAGCGTTGCTTTTGGACTAATGTCCCTAGAAAAACCCAATGCGGAAAAACCGGTGCAGCTATTCAGAGGGTTTTATTATTATGCATTTTCAGAATACAACCTGGGTGCTAGAAATGGCTTACCCAAAAAAGAATTCCCTCGGCAGTAGTACCTCTCAGTCAAAGACAGATATTCCGACTAAAACATCAGATAAACAATCCCACAGCAACGATGCAGCTTCTGCTGTTCTACTTCACTCTGATAGGGACTGCGTCACCCTATCTGACTCTCTAGCTCTCAATCTATCCCACGAAATGTTCCCAGTGCTGCCTCTAGGCCCTACGTCAACCTCTCTAGCCTAGTGTCAGCCTCTCTGGGTTCTGCCTCAGCTTTTGAAGCCTTTGCGTCAGCCCCCGGACCCTCTATGTCTCACACGCTGGCCCTCTATAGCTCTACGCGGCTCCTGGCTGCCTCTGCCTGCCCTCTAGCTGGCTCTGCGTCCCTCTCTCAGCTCTACGCTGATCCTCCTAGTACTAACTCTGCCTCTCTGTTATGTATTGGCTGCCCCTAAGCTGCAACTCTGATCACTCACTCAATTTCCTCAGCAAACCCTGCCCCAGAAAATTGAGTTCTTGATCTCTCTCGGTGTGTTCTACAATTGACCGTCAAGCCTCCTCTTATACTTTTCTCATTGGTCCATCAACAGCCGAGATTAAATCTCTAATTAACAGAAAATATTAGATTTTGTCTGATCCATGACTTTTGGATCATTCTAATCCAGTTTTATATTAATACCCATTAATATTTTATTTTTCCTAAGTTTAGACTAAGGAACTCCATTAAAAATATTAATTATTTTAATATCTTCCAAACCGATTAGATTCTGCCCAAACCATTTCTAGGTCTTGGAGATCTCATGTGTTTTAGCCTCTCCACCAATTTTCGTGGCTAGAGCACATCCGATGCTACCCCAAATTAAGACTCCCTCTTAGCGAGGACTGTTCTCTAGTAATACTCCACACTGAGCATCACCCTGATTATCCGACATCGGTCCCTGTGTTGATGCCTCAACTGACCTCTACTGACTTATGCATTGTTGTAACAACTCCCTGCATCTCGCACCGTTTCACACCTCTCTATGCCATTTTGCATTGGTGCAACACTCCCGTGCCTCTCGCACTATTACAGCCTGCTAGCCTCGCACTGTCCCGAGACTCCTGCACTATAGCGCTCTCTGTCGCTCCATCCGCATTCGTTTCTACCGACATCCGCCAGTCCTGCTACTCCTCTTCGGGGCTACCATATCAAGGTATAATCCAAGAGGTTGGGTACCTCAAGGATCTTGCCCCTGATCGCCTGTAGTCCTCCTTACTACAACTCGATGTCTCCCCACTTCTTATCAAGTAGCACATGAGCACTCATGGCACAATCGTCTTCTGTCTCCACTTCTTTCTCCACCCTCGCTGGCGCTACCTTGGTCTCAGAAGCCTCTCCCTTACTCTTCCTCCTCGGACACTGGTTCGCATAGTGACCCAGATCCCCACAATGGAAGCATTTGACCTTGGAGAGGTCCTTCTTCTTTCTCTTTTCCTGCTTTCCCACAAATGCGAGAGCCACATCTTCTTCTTCCTCCTTCTTGATTCTGACCCCTTTTCCGCTACTCCCCGCCTTGGTCACCCGTCTGATCTCTACTTGATGAAGAGCTGCCCATATGCTCTGGACAAATACCTCCCAATCCTCTGAGACTGCGTTCAATGCGGTCCTCACCATCAGTTCCTCATCCGGCGTGGCCCCTATGGAAGTTAGTTGATCACGGATCTCTTTCAATCCATCGAGGAAGACATCTATCTACTCTCCCTTCTGCATCTGGTATGACTGTACCTGATTTTCCAGTAACATCTTCCTCTACACGGAAGTATGCTGGTACAATTTCTTCAGGGCCTCTAACATCTCATTTGTCGTGTCCTTCTCGACAATATGTGGCACCACATGATCCTTGACCCCGTCAAGGATGATGCACTTTGCCCTGGCCATTGCCTCCTCGTACTTCTCATTTTCAACTGGGTCAACTGGGATCGCTATTGTTTTCAAGGCGAGGTGCTTGATGTGATACTTGTCTAGAATGGACAAGATCCTGGCCTTCCAGACTACGAAGTTGGAAGCTCCGTCCAGTCTATCCTGATCTCTCAGCGCATTCACTGCCATCTTGTTGCTCTTCTTCCAACTCCTCTAAGTCTCATTACTTCCCTCCTGGGAGTCCTTGGTTCGAATCCCTCTGAGTCTCAATTTCCTTTATGGAAATCCCTCCTCCTTGGTCTTTCCCGGTTAGGTATTGTTCTGACCACAATACCCACCAGCTTCGCTCCGAAAATTATCCGTAGCCCCCTATACTTAGCAACTTGAAGAACTGAGCCTCTAAGCTCTGTGCAATCCCGACAATGGCAAAATCTGCACCTCCTGGCCACAATGTCAATCCTTCTTGGCTGAGAAAGATGACCCGGCATTGCATTGGTCAGGTCTCCTCCTCTCTGCCACTGCATTGATCCACCTCCTGGCTCGAAGTGATGATGCAGGCATTTTGCGTCACCCCTTCCTTGCTACTTACTGCTAGTAACAGCTTCTGTCACTCGGGTAACTATTTTTTGTTGCTACTGCTCTGCTCAGCTGATGCCTTCAATTATCCTGTGATCTACAACCATGCTCTGATACCATATTGGAATTTCTAATTTTAACCCATTGGAAATTCTTCCTATACTATCTAATTTATTTCTTCCTACTTGTTCAGTTACTTAAAAAGTTATTTACTATGTAGACATTGAAAATAAATACAAGTACAGTATCAACATCTACAGATCATCAACTGAAAGTAAACAAGCACACAAGTGACATCGTTGTTTTTGGACAAATGTCCTCGGAAAAACCCAATGTGGGAAAACCAGTGCAGCTATTCAGACGGTTTTATTATTATGCAGTTTTAGAATACAACCTAGGTGCCAGAAACGGCTCACCCAACACAGAATTCCCTCGGAAGTAGTACCTCTCAGTCGGAGACAGATATTCCGGCTAAAACACCGGATGAACAATCCCATAGCAACAATGCAACTTCTGCTGCTGTGCGTCACCATATCCGTCTCTACATCTCTCAGTCTATCCCACGAAATGTTCCTAGCACTGCCTCTAGGCCCTGCGTCAGCCTCTCTCGCCAAGCATCAGCCTCTTTAGGCTCTGCGTCAACTTCTGGAGCCTCTATGTCAACCCCAAGACCCTCTGCATCTCACACGTTGGCCCTCTCTGGCCTTGCGCAGCTCGTGGCTGCATCTGCGTGCCCTCTAGCTGACTTTGCGTCCCTCTCTCGGCTCTGCGCCGATCCTCCTAGTACTAACTCTGCCTCTCTGCTATGTATTCACTGCCCCTTAGGTGCAACTCTGATCCCTCATTCAATTTCCTCAGCAAACCCTGCCCCAGAAAATCGAATTCTTGATCTCACTCGGTGTGTTCTCCAACTAACCCTCAAGCCTCTTCTTATACTTTTCTCATTGGTCCATCAACGGCCGAGATTAAATCTCTAATTAACAGAAAAGATTAGATTTGGCTTGATCCATGACTTTTGGACCATTCTAACCCAGTTTTATAATAATACCCATTAATATTTTATTTTTCCTAAGTTTAGACTTAGGAACTCCATTAAAAATATTAATTATTTTAATATTTCACAAACCGGTTAGATTCTACCCAAACCATTTCTGGGCCTTAAAGATCTCATGTGCTTTAGCCTCTCCACCAATTTTCATGGCTAGAGCACATCCAATGCTACCCCAACTCAACACAAAACTTGTTCTTGAATAGGCGTGAGCTCATTTAGCTTATGGGGTTCCACCTCCGGCCATAATCCACAATCATTGATCAACCAACTCAAGAGGGGCATCGATTTTGACCCCATAAACCTAATGGAAATAAGGCATACTCCTTCCACCAAACAACCATCTCTTTTTACTAAATTATGCAATTGTCTTTAATTTTTATTATTCAAAAAGCCCTAAGAATAGAAAAATATATACATAAAATAATATATAGATGGCTCAGGGAGCAGAGATCAAATGGCTCATTGTATAAACTACACCGGTGGTTTCACAAAAACAAACCCTAGAAGAGAAACGATAATTCACAAAACCCTAGATGACGTGGAAGTATTATTCAAAAAGCCCTAAGAATAGAAAAATATATACATAAAATAATATATAGATGGCTCAGGGAGTAGAGATCAAATGGCTCAATGTATCAACTACACCAGTGGTTTCCCAAAAAGAAACCCTAGAAGAGAAATGATAATTCACGAAACCCTAGATCACGTGCACGTTTCTTCCAGGTCTCTTATAGGGAGCTAAAACCCTTCTGAAGTGCCATATTATCACATCGAGCTTCCCTTAGGAAGTCCTACCTCATCACCTAGTACCTCAAACACTAGAACATCAGTTAACGATTATTGTTTACCTACTGGGACTCCTCACATCTTGAAAATTCCATAGAGCACAGGGGACACTAGTTGTTGTGACTGCGAGAAATTGTCCCATTGTTATCACTTAGTTTACCTCTTTGACCCATAGTTTTCCCCTCCCTAGGGCCTATTAGATTTTGGTAACACAGCCTACAGCATAAAAGTAAATGGCTTGCCACATACAAGAACATAACAATAGCAAATCTAAATGAGGTTGAGAAGCAAATGAAGGTGAGAACAGGACAAGGAAGGACAGGTAGCAAAGGTAGAGATCAACAAGTGGAGGAAAGAGAGATCAAATTTACTGAAGCTAGGACCAAAAAACTGAACCAAATATGCAAGAAGGGACAACAATAGAGATGAACGACTAAAGCCAACAAGAGGTGGCAACATTATTTGAGATAGCAAATGAAAGAGGCGAGAATTGAGAACTTTGGAGCACAAATAAAGAAGGAAATATGAAAAAGTTGACAATATTAGCGTAGAACACCTACGGGGAGGGAGACTGTGTTCCTATGGTGGACACAGAACAGGACTAGCAGAACAGGAGGAGCCTGTGGTGGACGCAAAACAGAAGGAGCCTGTGGTGGACGCAGAGCAGGAGGATCCGATGGCAGATGAGGACGGGAAGAGATTTGCGGACATGCTCCTCAAATCAGTGCAGGACCTGTCGAGGCAGATCGAGGTAATGGGGCAGAGATTCACGACAGTGGAGACTAGGCAGCATGAGAACCCACGGGTTTTCCAGGTTGGTGACGAATCAGGTACATCCCACCATTTTCCAGAGCAAGGTGCAACTTAGCGTGACACTACTCAGCAGATGGCCTCACATGCCCCTACACGCTCTACCATGCCCACTTTCCTAGGAGCAGACACGAGGGCTGGAGCCCAGCAGGAAACAGAGCCCGGTCACATGGGTGACTATTTTGCAGAGTACCAAGCCTATGGGCAGGAGTTCAAGGACGCTCTCTCATTCAGAGACTTTGTTCAGCTCCAGTAGGATAGTAGACCCCGCGATCATCATAGAGGACACCAGCATTATCATAATGGAGACACCCACCGCACAACTAGTAGATTTCACTTGCCTACGTTTAACGAATCATCAAACAGTTCGGCAAGGTCTAGAGTGGAGAAGTTGGGCATCTATTTCCAGCTTAACCAGATGTCGCAGGCAGAGGCCATCAAGGTGGCGACATTACATTTGGATGGTGAAGCCCAGGGTTGGCGGTTCCATGGGATGGTTACACTCAGACATTCCACAGTGACAACGTATGTCGAGTTCACCAGGAGGTTGATGGAGAGGTTTGACCGGAGGGATCCGGAACAACAACAACATTTTGTTGAGCTAACGAGGCTCAAACAGACCGGGAGCCCCGAGACCTACATCGCAGACTTCTTGAGGGTTTCAATGATGGTGCCAGATCTATCCATAGCACGGAGGATCTACATGTTTGTGGAGGGGTTAGCAGAGCCACTTCGGGGTCTAGTCAAATCCACTAGACCAACCACACTCGAGGATGCTATTAGCAGGACCCGGGACTTACAGGATGCCTTACCCAAGACCTGGACACCTTACCCCCAGAGACAGGCTTTCTAGCCTAAGGGGAAGGATGTGAGGATTCCACCTCCAAAGGGGAATCCAGGACGAGCACATATTGATGATGACGCCAGGAGGGAGTTGAAGAAGAAGCAATTGTGTTTTACCTGTCAGGAGCCGTGGGCACCAGGACACAGGTGTGTTTCTGGCAAGGCACACTTTATTGAGGTCTTCTCCGAGAGAAGCGAGGAAGAAGATGAGGAGGAGGATGTGGAGGCAGGAGAGTCATGCCATGCAGGGTCCTTTGCCACCTCCACCACCACCAATAGGTGGTGCAGCTTTTTCACCTACTGGAGGGGCCCTCGCAGCTTTGTGAGGAGTTCCCAAGTATTTGACATTGTGCGTATGAGGGACAGTACGTGGCTAGCGCGTATCAGTTTTGGTTGACAGTGGGGCCACCCACAACTTCATCGATGCAAGATGGTTGAGCAGAGAGGTATATCAACAGAGAGCTTCAATGGATTTTCAGTTCTGGTCCCAGGAGATCAGACCATGGTTTGTGCTCGTTATGTTCCAAAGTTATCAGTGACAATGGTCACCTACACACTGACTAACCACTTCTTCATGGTCAATATTCCGGACACCAACATAGTACTGGGTGTTTAGTCGCTTATCACTCTAGGGAAGATCACGACAGATTGGAGGGCCCTAAATATGGAGTGGGATGATGAGAAGACAAGGAAGCATGAGAAGATACGAGGACAGCACACATACCCACCTCAGATTGTTTCGGCTCATCAGATGGAGGAAGTCTTCCAGAAGGGAGACATAGAGTGGGTAGTGGAGCTGCGTGCATTAGAGGCACGGACCACAGGGCAGACAGTGCACCTAGAGGTACAGTCCATCCTTGACCGATATGCCACAGTATTTGGGGAGATTCCACCGGGACAGCCACCGGACCGGGGGTTTGAGCACACCATCGAGCTTGAGCAAGGCATACAGAAAGTGATTACTACCCCTTATAGGCATCCCAAGGCCTATCGGGATGAGATTGAGCGAGCCATTCAGGAGTTGCTGGCTCTTGGGCACATTCGGCCGAGCACGAGTGCTTTTGCTTCTTCCGTGGTGTTGGTGAAGAAGAAGGACGAAACATTGAGGATGTGCATTGACTACAGGGCCCTGAACAAGAAAACAATAAAGAACAGGTACCCCATACCCAGGATCGATGAGTTGATGGATGAGTTGAGAGGAGCAAGATTGATTTGAGATCTGGGTACCATCAGATTCGCGTGAGGGAACATGACATTCCCAAGACTGCCTTCAGGTGTCACTATGGGGACTTTGAGTTTTTGGTGATGCCATTCGAGCTAACCAACGCCCCCGCTACATTCCAGTCTTGCATGAATCACATCTTCCGCAATCATTTAAGGAAGTTTGTGTTTGTGTTCTTTGATGATATCCTCATTTACAACAGGACTTGGGAGGAGCATCTCCAGCATATCGAGATAGTATTGCACATCTTGGAGGAGCAGCAGTTCTATGCCAAGCTCTCCAAGTTTGAGTTTGGGTTGACGGAGATGTTATACTTGGGACACATCATAGGGGTGGATGGAGTGAGGGTCCACGAGGAGAAGATCAGGGCCATCAGAGATTAGCCGGAGCTAAGGAACGTGATAGAACTTCGAGGATTCATTGGCATTTGCACCTACTACCGGAAGTTCGTCAAGAGTTTCTAACAGCTTGCTTCACCCCTGACGTATTTGACGAGGAAGGGGACATTCAGTTGGTCGGATATAGCCCAGCAACCCTTTGATAGGCCCAAGGAGGTTATGAGCAGCTGCCTAGTGCTTGCATTGCCAGATTTTTCGCAGCCATTTGTTTTGGAGTGTGATGCGCCGGGAGAGGCGATCGACGCAATATTGATGCAGGGAGGTCACCCTATAGCCTTTGAGAGCCGAAATCTCCTTCCACACGAGAGGTTGTATTCTATATACGACAAGGAGATGCTGGCCATCATGCATGCATTGGCCAAGTTCCGGCAGTATTTAGTGCGTAACAGGTTCAGGGTGAGGATTGATCACAACAGCCTCAGGTTATTTTTAGAGCAGAAGCAGCTACAGGAGAGGCAGCAGAAGTGGATCAATAAGATCCAAGCATATGACTTTCACATTGAGTATGTCAAGGGTAAGAACAACGTGGTAGCAGACGCCCTTTCACGTAGACCAGCCATGTTGTCTCTTATGAGCTTGGACACAGACTGGAAGGCTCAACTCTTAGTTGAGTCCTCCAAAGATAGATTTTCATGTGAGGTTCTGGATGCGCAGGTGGCGGATGACAGGTATAGGGTGGTCGATGAGATCATCTACTACAGGGACCGGATCTTCTTGACTAAGGGATCTCAGCTCAAGAAGAAGATACTTCAGGCATCACATGATTCACCATTGGCCGGCCATCAGGTATTTAACAAAACCTACAGGGCCATTAGAGAGAGGTTCTCATGGAAGGGCCTCAAGGAGGACATACTCCAGCATGTCCGGGAGTGCGATGTTTACCAGAGGAACAAGGGGGAGATGAACTATCCCACAGGATTATTGCAGCCTCTTCCCATTCCAGAGGAGAAATGGGAGTGTATTTCGATGGACTTCATCACAGGGTTGCCCATGGTACAGGGCAAGGATTGCATCTTTGTCGTCGTTGATCGACTAACAAGGTACTCACACTTTTTTGCCATATCCGCGCACTACACAGCAGCGCAGGTGGCCGAGCTATTCTTCAGAGAGATCTTCATATTACATGGTCTTCCCAAGACCATCACCAGTGACAGGGACAACCGTTTCATGGGCGGATTTTCGCAAGAGCTTTTTCGGTTCGTGGGGACGGAGTTGACACTGAGTACCAGTTATCACCCACAGACGAACGGGCAGACAGAGATAGTTAACGAGTGGCTGGAGGGCTACTTGCGTAACTATGTCAGTGGGCAGCAGCGAGCATGGCTGAAGTGGCTGCATCTGGGGGACTACTGCTACAACATTATGCATCACATGTCCATTGGTATGTCACCATTCTATGCTTTGTATGGATATCATCCTTTATCTTTTGTTGACGTGATGTTTGGTTCTATCAAGGCTCTGAGAGCCAAGATTTGGATCCAAGAGAGTCAGGATATTCTCCGAGCTCTCAAGGATAATATGGCTACAGTGCAGAACCAGCAGAAGCTGTATGCTGACAGGGGTCGGATGGAGAGACAGTTTGAGGTAGGGGACTTGGTCTACCTACGATTACAGTCATACCGACAGTCGTCATTGAAGCAGAAGGGGGCTGAGAAGCTCAAGCCCCGCTTTTATGGGCCATATAGGGTGATACGCAGGATTGGACATGTTGCGTATGAGTTGAAGCTGCCCCAAGGTAGCAAGATTCATAAAGTCTTTCATGTATCATGCCTGAAGAAGGCATTGGCGTAGCATGTGACAGTGACAAATGAGCTACCACCCACGGATGATGAGGGGCATCTGATGTTGCAGCCAGAGGCCATTATTGATACCAGGGAGAGGCAGCTACGGAATAGGACAGTCTGGGAATTCATGGTGAGGTGGAAGAATTTACCGGATGAGCATGCCACTTGGGAGAGTGAGAAAATTTTGAAGAATCCATCACTTCAATTTCTTGAGGACAAGCAACATTTTTCCAGCAGAGACTGTAATATTCCTAATTAGCCATGGCTAATTGGAATATTCGATTTTGCTCAATTTTTCCTTATATAGTTATTTATAAATAAAAAGGTGAGGAAAGGGGGGACATAACTCACTTTTAGAATAAAGTTACTCCCTAGTAGCACAACGTTGTAACTTAAAGGGGAGCCAAGGGGCCAAAGGACCACGTAGAGGAGGGTCCCACGCAGACACTTGGAGGGACTGCGCAGATGGAAAGGAGCACGTGGAAAGAGAAGGGGCTACGTTGTAGGAGGTGGGCCTTGGGGTTGAGAGAGGCCAACGCTATAAAGGGGAGAGGGGCCTCCTCATTTTGTCATTGGATTATGAGCATCTGAGCGAGTCACTTCGAATTGGAGCACGCTAGCTATTTCGCCTGTCTCCAACACTATTTAGTGCACTAAGTGTCCCCGTTCGAAGATCTCACCCTTAGCCCCGGGGGACTTCAAGTGCCTACTTGGGCAAGGTAGTTTTAGCAGTCTTTTTGCAGCAATATTGATCTTTGGCATTGAGGAGGAGCTGAGCATTGGAGGACTGCGCAGTGTTGAGAGAAAGGGACGCAGTTCTTCTGGAGGGAGTTCCGGATTGGGGGTTTGTGGAGGATTTGAGCTGGGAGATTGAGCAAGGGATCAACCCTTGCATATTGGAGGATTTTGGCTGAGTTTCAGGCAGAGTTTTTGTGGGTTTTATTTAGTGGCAGCGCAGAGCCTTGAGGGATTGCGTAGGTCCTCAAGGGGGCGATTTTCGAGGGTCAGCCATTTCAGAAAATCTTTCTGGGTTTTTCTGGGTTTCTTGAGTAGAGTCTGATTCCAGAGTTTCAACATTTTCTGAGAAGGGGAACAACCCCAAATCCTCATTTGATTTCCAGTAGAAGCAGTAGCGCGGTAATTCTCCAGCAACTTGGACGCAGTTCAGAGAGAGGTCATTCCTTTGCTATTCTGAGTGTATTTCTTCACTTGCCCTGTGCAAGTCGAGGTGCCATCTTTCTGATCACCTCCTGTACTCATTCTATTACTCAATATAATAAAATGGCTTAGCATTTCTCTCTACATTTCTTGAGTATTTGCTTATATTTCATGTTTATATTATTATATGTTGCACCATTGTTATTTCCATCACTTTGAGCTTCCCAATTATTATATCATTTGTACGTATTTCGTTGGATTTTAGTGGGGTTTGGGGAATATCTCTGAAACGGGATATTACAGAGCATATTAATTATGGAAACCTTATGAGGCTAGTCTAATCCACAAGCCACTAGAGAAACGTTAGTACTACACGGAGTTGTCCACACGTCTGTAGGAAAGTCCCCATTTGAAACCTTTTTTGGATATTTTCTAGCTTCACCTTTCGATATTGCATATGGGCAGCGAGGAGGAGTGAATGAAGACATTACAAGAGATGCTTTGAGGGCTGAAAAAAATATAGAAAGGATCAGGCAGATCCATCTACAGGTACAGGAAACACTGCAGAAGTCGCAGGTGAAGTATAAGACCATGCATGATTAGCAGAGAACAGAGAAATCATTCATGGTGGGAGACAGAGTATGGCTACAGTTGAACAAGGAAAGGTTACAATTACCTGGTAAGAAAATCAAATCTCTAAGGTATGGCCTCTTTGAGGTATGGGAAAAGGTGAGTGATAATGCCTATCGACTCAGTTTACCACCATATGTGCGAATTTACTCAGTTGTAAATGTATGCACACCATATCCTTGTTCCCCAAATCAACCATATCCATATGTATGCACAACATATCCTTGTTCCCCAAATCAACCATATCCATATGTATACACACCTCTTTGGCTATGACCATCATTCCTCATGGAAGTCTCAAAGTTTGTGATGCATTAGAGATCCCTAATCTAGTGACCCACATCCTCCAAGACAATGGAAAAATATCTTGCAACCTCCAACTCAAGAGTAATCAAATCCAAGTCAAGGCACTCTTAACGCCCCCTTTAATGTCCCATTTGCATCTTTTAGGTACCTTCAAAATGAGGTGACTTCCCCTGGTGCAGGAATCAGGTTAAAAGAGGTAAACATGGAAAATGTGTTGAGAAAGAAAGATGTGAAAGCAAGTCAAGGACACATCATAGACAAAGGGAAACTAATGTGCAAGAAAGGTCAAGCCTTAAACCACACAAAAAGCAGGCAAATGGATCCAGACAAGGAGTTTCCTCTACCCTTTCTACCCATTGGACCATGTAGAGGTCAATTTGGAGGAATGTTGAGGCAAAACAGAAGGTCATTTAAGAGAAATCCAAGGGACATTTCGAGTCAAAATCAAGCAACGAGCCTAAAAGCATGGTTTGAATCATCTTTGCACCAAGCAGAGGGAGGTTGTCCACATTATACTAGCTGTTGGAAAGCACAATGTCCTTATTCAAGCAACATTGTGCAAACAAAGTGGAATTTTTTACTTCCTAACCACTCAAGTTAATTTTTCAAGCAATGTCAAGCTATTCTTGATGGAACATTGTACCCTTAGGTCAATTCGGACCTCCTTTTGTCAAATCTAACCTCTAATTGGTGGGATGTCTCACCTATTTTTAGTTTTAGGTAATGTAATGAAATAACTTCTAGTTTGTCTTAATCATCAAGTATATTGTGGATGAAAAGTCACTTGTTTTTTCAAACAAAAGGAGGAAAGATGTTGAGATCATAAACTATAAATAGAGAAATCTCCCTCGTTTGTAGATCATTGTGAATTGTTGAAATCAATTTTCCATAACGTGAAACATTTTCATGAAATCTTTGGTGTTCGTCATGAATTATATTTCTTGTTTGATTTCTCATATTTCTTAAGGGGATTTGTGGATAACTAAAGAATACTACAAAAACTAACTAGATCAACCCATTTGAAAGGAAGCTTGGTCACTTGCTAAGGGATGTCTAGGGTTTTACTCGCACATCTCTCTTGTTGATGTAAGGTAGAGTTTGTTTCTTCTTGTTGGGTCATGCCCTAGTTATCCTCAGCAAGGGATTCGGTTTATTTTGCATCATAGTTGATATATTTGTTGACGAATTTTCCCTAAGTATAATCCTTTCTAGTAGGGTTTGGTTTCAAAACTTGTTCATGATTAGGCGCAAGCTCATTTAACTTATCCGGTTCCGCCTCCAGCCACAATCCACAATGTACCCACACCTCTTTGGCTATGACCAACAATCTTCATGGAAGTCTCGAAGTTTGTGATGCATTAGAGATCCCTCATAAAATGGCCCACATCCTCCAAGGCAATGGAAAAATATCCTGTGACCTCCAACTCAAGAGTAATCAAATCCAAGTCAAGGCACTCTTAGTGCCCCCTTTAATGTCCCATTTGCATCTTTTAGGTACCTTCAAAACGAGGTGACTTCCCCTAGTGCAGGAATGAGGTTAAAAGAGGTAACATGGAAAATGTGTTGAGTAAGCGAGATGTAAAAGGAAGTCAAGAACACATCATAGACTAAGGGCAACTAATGTGCAAGAAAGTTCAAGCCTTAAACCACACAAAAAGCAAGGAAATTGACCCAGACAAGGAGTTTCCTCTACCCTTTCTACCCATCGGACCATGTAGACGTCAATTTGGAAGAATGTTGAGGCAAAACAGAAGGTCATTTATGTCTCCAACCAATCCAAGGGAAATTTCGAGTCAAAATGAACCAAGGAGCCTAAAAGCATGGTTTGAATCATCTTTTCACCAAGAAAAGGGAGGTTGTCCACATTATACTAGCCATTGGAAAGCACAACTTCCTCATTCAAGCAACTTTGTGCAAACAAAGTGGAATTTTTTACTTCCTAACCACTCAAGTTAATTTTTCAAGCAATGTCAAGCTATTCTTGATGGAACATTGTACCCATTTTTCAAGCAATGTCAAGCTATTCATGATGGAACATTATACCCTTAGGTCAATTCAAACCTCCTTTTGTCAAATCTAACCTCTAGTTGGTGGGATGTCTCACCCATTTTTAGTTTTAGGTAGTGTAATGAAAAAACTTGTAGTTTGACTTAATTGTCAAGCATATTGTGGATTAAAAGTCACTTGTTTTTTCAATCAAGAGGAAAGATGTTGAGATGTAACCTATCTATAAATAGAGAAATCTCCCCCGTTTTCATATCATTATGAATTGATGAAATCGGTTTTCCATAATGTGAAACATTTTCATGAAATCTTTGGTGTTTATCATGAATTATATTTCTTGGTTTGGATTTGTGGATAACTAAAGAATACTACAATTATTAACTAGATCAACCCATTTGAATGGAAGCTTGGTCACTTGCTAAGGGATGTCTAGGGTTTTACTCGCACATCTCTCTTGCTGATGTAAGGTAGAGTTTGTTTCTTGTTGTTGGGAGCCCTAGTGCTCCTCACCAAGGGATTCAGTTTATTTTGCCACATAGTTGATATATTTGATGACGGATTTTCCCCAAGTATAATCCTTTCTAGTAGGGCTTCGTTTCAAAACTTGTTCTTGATTAGGCGCGAGCTCATTTAACTTATGGGGTTCCACCATCGGCCATAATCCACAATCATTCATCAACCAACTCAAGAGGGGCATCGATTTGACCCCATATACCTAGTGGAAATAAGGCACACTCCTTATTCCACCAAACAACCATCTCTTTTTACTAAATTTTGCAATTGTCCTTAATTTTTATTATTCAAAAAGCCCTAAAAATAGAAAAATACATACATAAGATAATATATAGATGGCTCAGGGAGCAGATATCAAATGGCTCAATGTATCAACTACACCGGTGGTTTCACAAAAAGAAACCCTAGAAGAAAAACGATAATTCACAAAACCCTAGATCACGTGCATGTTTCTTCTAGGTCTCTTATAGGGAGCTAAAACCCTTCTGAAGTGCCATATTATCACAATGAGCTTCCCTTAGGAAGTCCTACCTCATCACCTAGTACCTCAAACCCTAGAACATCAGTTAAAGATTATTGTTTATCTATTGGGACTCCTCACATCATGAAAATTCCATAGAGCGTTGGGGACACTAGTTGTTGTGACTATGGGACATCGTCCCATTGTTATCACTTAGTTTACCTCTTTGACCCATAGCCTTTCCTTCCCTATGGCCTGCTAGATTTTGGTAACACAGCCTACAACATAAAAGTAAATCGCTTGCCACATACAAGGAGACGATAACAATAGCAAATCTGAATGAGGTTGAGAAGCGAGTGAAGGTGAGAAGAGGACAAGGAAGGACAGGTGGCAAAGGTAGAGATAGACTAGTGGAGGAAAGAGAGATCAAATTTACTGAAGCCAGGACCAAAAAATTGAACCAAATACGCAAGAGGGGACAACAATAGAGATGAACAATTGAAGCCAAGAAGTAAGAGGTGGCAACATTATTTGAGATAGCAAATGAAAGAGACGAGAATTGAGAACTCTGGAGCACAAATAAACAAGGAAAGATGAAAAAGTTGATAATCCTAGCATCGAAATGGGGAATGAAATAGACGAGTAGACGAAAGCATTGGAGCAATGGTTAGAGATGTGATCCCATAGCTGCAGTTTATAGGATGCAACAACCAAGACCAAATTCCTTAATAGGCAATGGAGAGGCACGATCATTGGTCCCATCTAAGAAGAAGCCATATCAAGTCGGGCCCTACCTGAGAAAACGACCTAGAGAGACCCATTAGTGGTGATGTAGCCAATAAAAGGGCAAAGCAAAAAAAACAGAGCGAGAGGATATAGGAAAAAGGGTTCATTATTAAAAGTAAGAATGGGGGTGCTATAATTTTTTTTGAGAAAACCTCAGCACATAAGGACTAGGTTTCTCTCACTATGGTCCCTCCCAAAATGAGAGCATCGCTGAACTTGGAAGAGCATAGTAATTATGGAAACCTTATGAGGCTAGTCTAATCCACAAGCCACTAGAGAGGTTAGTACTACAAGGAAGGATTTCATTCAGCATTCGATGTGTCAGAAAAAGATACGAATAGTATGCGAAAGAAAGCATCATGCAACATTCTTATCTCTTACAGTGATATATGAACACCAAGATGTGGTTCTACTATGACTCATGATTTATGGGAGCCTTTGTTGAGTAGCCCTATAAAGGTGATCACTTATTGTACTTTTCCCCTCACTTTCCCATTATCTCAATGCAATCTTGATTCCCCAAATCAACCATATCTATATGTATGCACACCTCTTTGACTATGACCAACATTCTTCATGGAAGTCTCAAAGTTTGTGATGCATTAGGGATCCCTAATGCGACCTCCAACTCAAGAGTAATCAAATCCCAAGTCAAGGCACTCTTAACGCCCCCTTAATGTCCCATTTGCCTCTTTTAGGTACCTCCAAAACGAGATGACTTCCCTTGGTGCAGGAATGAGGATAAAAGAGGTAACATGTAAAATGTGTTGAGTAAGCAAGATGTAAAAGCAAGTCAAGGACACATCATAGACTAAGGGCAACTAATGTGCAAGAAATTTCAAGCCTTAAAACACACAAAAAGTAGGCAAATGGATCCAAACAAGGAGTTTCCTCTGCCCTTTCTACCCATTGGACCATGTAGAGGTCAATTTGGAGGAATGTTGAGGCAAAACAGAAGGTCATTTAAGTCTCCAAGCAATCCAAGGGAAATTTCTAGTCAAAACGAAGCAAGGAGCCTAAAAGCATGGTTCGAATCATCTTCGCACCAAGCAAAGGGAGGCTGTCCACATTATACTAGCCGTTGGAAAGCACAATTTCCTCATTCAAGCAACATTGTGGAAACAAAGTGGAATTTTTTACTTCCTAACCACTCAAGTTAATTTTTCAAGCAATGTCAAGCTATTTTTGATGGAAAGTTGTACCGTTAGGTCAATACAGACCTCTTGTCAAATCTAACCTCTAATTGGTGGGATGTCTCACCTATTTCAAGTTTTAGGTAATGTAATGAAATAACTTGTAGTTTGACTTAATCGTCAAGCATATTGTGGATGAAAAGACACTTGTTTTTTCAATCAAAAGGAAGAAAGATGTTAAGATCCTAACCTATAAATATAGAAATCTCCCTCGTTTTCATATCATTTTAATTGTTGAAATCGGTTTACCATAATGTGAAACATTTTCATGAAATCTTTGGTGTTCATCATGAATTATATTTCTTGGTTGATTTCACATATTTCTTAAGGGGATTTGTGGATAACTAAAGAATACTACACGTTGTAACATGTATTTTTTTGTTTCATTCAAAAAATAACTTGAAAAATATTTTGACAAAAGATAAGGCAAAAGGGAAATGTAATAAATTGTATATCTGAATCAAAACACAAAATAAACAAAGTGATATATCAAATTCGCAAAAGAAACAAGTATTAAAGGGTTAACGTCGAAACCGAAATACTATAAGTTGCGTTTTATAAAGTTCGGAGGGTCCGCAATGATATGTATTATTGGTTCCGCTGATAGCGCTAATTGCAATTTGTGATCGGGGGTCGGACCCGAAATATATATGTTTTATTGTAAAGTCCTAGCGAATCCACTATATCAAAATCCCTTCATATATATTTTGTTTACGCAGTTTTATATGTATTTCTATTATAAAGGATCATAATAGAAAAGCCAAACCCAAAGCATATATATTATGATTTATAAGAACCAGCGGGTCCGCGAGGCATACGAAAAAGCATATTTCAAGCTACAAGCAGGTTTTCGGGTGGAGAAAAAACGTTAAATGGTTTTTATTGGAGCTCACCCAATCCCACTTATCATTCGACATGTAGCAGCCTAGTGGAGAGAGAAAACCGCCCATTTCGGACGGGTATTCTCTGGGCTTATGTCCCACACGAACTCTTTATAGACTGTCTGATCTGAAAAGCACAAATCTACGATGAGTATATATCATCAGAAAAGGTATGCCTTGATAGTTGTGTGGAGCCCGTATTTGCATAAAAAGCATGTTTTATGGCATATTTTCATTATAAAAGGTATATAATGGAAAGGTGCAAATATGAAGGATTTATGCATAAGTCCAACACTACCATAGTTATGCGGCTTAATGGTGTGTAAAGTTAGGTTTGCAGTGATATATCGGGCCGATTGCGATTTGCGATCGAAGTCAACGAAGCGCTAAGTGGACGGATTTGACGGGTTTATAAAGCAAGATTAACTCTTTTAAGTCCCATATTAATCAAAAGTTCGTGTTAATTTCACTGTGTAAAGTGGAAAATCAGGGTTAGAACCGAATCTGAAGAGGAAGACAGTCAAGTATGTTTTCTTTGTGTTTTGGCCAATCAAAAATCCAATGTAAGCTCAAGATTACACAAGCTAAACACATTTCATTACGGCTAAACGAATTAAGCATCATTATGGCATTTAGAGAAGCAGATTAACAAAGAAAGCCAATAGTTATTGTCTCCTTATGAATTCAATTATGTTCCTGTTATTTCATGTTCTTTGAGGTGTCTTTTACCCTTTGTAAAATCCTGTAATAGTTTTTACTTCCACAATTTGGGTCAGTTTCAGAGATCAATAATTGTTCCACAATGTATAAAAAGAGCAAAATTTACTAAGAAAGGGTTGGAACTTTGGAGAACCTGGAGACTAGGCCACTGTATTCCTGATATCATCGTTGGTTAATGAAAGAATCAGAAGCTTCCATGAGTTGTTGAGTATGATTTTGTAATCTTCTTTGTCATGTGTCATGTTATGTTTTCTTCTTTCAAGTATAGTAATGAAGTTGCGGGTCTTTATTTGCTTATGTAGATAAAGTTAAAATTCCTTAAAAGAGAGCTCCTATGCTTGAAGCTTCCACCTTCCTTTCTAAGTTATAGATAATAGTTTCTGTGAAAGACCAGCATATTATCTTTAACTTCTCAAAGAGTCACAGATAGTAGTTTCTGTGTTAAGCAGCATATTGTGTATGATTCAGTTCTCATTTTCATAATTCTTCTAAGTTACAGATAGTAGTTTCTGTGAAAAACCAGCGTATTATCTTTAACTTCTCCTTCAAGCTTTCTTCACTCATCATTTATATCTAGCAACAAATGGCATTCTGAAATGTTATAGTCATACAAGTATTAAGGGTTAAAGACCAAGTTTTCCAGGTCCTTCATTGAAAACACAACAAACAATAAGTGACAGTAAATAATATTTATTAATGTCTTAAGCACAATTTCTGTACAGCCAAGAAATTGGTTTCTTAAGGTACAACACTACAAAAACTAACTAGGTCAACCCATTTGAAAGGATCTACTATGACTGATGATTTATGGGAGCCCTGGTTGAGTAGCCCTATAAAGGTGATCACTTATTGTACTTTTCCCCTCACTTTCCCATTATCTCAATGCAATCATTGTTCCCCAAATCAACCATATCCATATGTATGCAAACCTCTTTGGCTATGACCATCATTCTTCATGGAAGTCTCAAAGTTTGTGATGCATTAGAGATCCCTAATGCAGTGACCCACATCCTCTAAGGATGTGGAAAAAAATCGTGCGACCTCCAGCTCAAGAGTAATCAAATCCAAGTCAAGGCACTCTTAACGCCCCCTTTGATGTCCCATTTGCTTCTTTTAGGTACCTTCAACACGAGGTGACTTCCCCTAGTGCAGGAATGAGGTTAAAAGAGGTAACATGGAAAATGTGTTGAGTAAGCAAGATGTAAAAGCAAGTCAAGGACACATCATAGACTAAGGGCAACTAATGTGCAAGAAAGTTCAAGCCTTAAACCACACAAAAAGCAGGCAAATGGATCTAGACAGGGAGTTTCCTCTGCCCTTTCTACCCATTGGACCATGTAGAGGTCAATTTGGAGGAATGTTGAGGCAAAACAGAAGGTCATTTAAGTCTCCAAACAATCCAAGGGACATTTCGAGTCAAAATTAAGCAACGAGCCTAAAAGAATGGTTTGAATCATCTTTGCACGAAGCAAAGGGAGGTTGTCCACATTATACTAGTCGTTGGAAAGCACAATGTCCTCATTCAAGCAACATTGTGCAAACAAAGTGGAATTTTTTTACTTCCTAACCACTCAAGTTAATTTTTCAAGCAATGTCAAGCTATTCTTTTTGGAACGTTGTACCCTTAAGTCAATTCAGGCCTCCTTTTGTCAAATCTAACCTCTAATTGGTGGGATGTCTCACCTATTTTCAGTTTTAGGTAATGTAATGAAATGACTTGCAGTTTGACTTAATGGTCAAGCATATTGGGGATGAAAAGTCACTTGTTTTTTCAATCAAATGGAGGAAAGATGTTGAGATCATAACCTATAAATAGAGAAATCTCCCTTGTTTGCAAATCATTGTGAATTCTTGAAATCGGTTTTCCATAATGTGAAACATTTTCATGAAATCTTTGGTGTTCATCATGAATTATATTTCTTGGTTGATTTCACATATTTCTTAAGGGGATTTGTGGATAACTAAAGAATACTACAAAAACTAACTAGATCAACCCATTTGAAAGGAAGCTTGGTCACTTGCTTAGGGATGTCTAGGGTTTTACTCGCATATCTCTCTTGTTAATGTCAGGTAGAGTTTGTTTCTTCTTGTTGGGCCATACCCTAGTGCTCCTCACCAAGGGATTCGGTTTATTTTGCATCATAGTTGATCTATTTGGTGAAGGATTTTCCCTAAGTATAATCTTTTCTAGTAGGGATTGGTTTCAAAACTTGTTCTTGATTAGGCGCAAGCTCATTTAACTTAGGGGTTCCACCACCCACCATAATCCACAATCATTGATCAACCAACTCAAGAGGAGCATCGATTTGACCCCATAGACCTAGTGGAAATAAGGCACACAACTTATTCCACCAAACAACCATCTCTTTTTACTAAATTCTGCAATTGTCCTTAATTTTTATTATTCAAAAATCCCTAAGAATAGAAAAATATATATATAAAATAATATATAGATGGCTCAGGGAGCAGAGATCAAATGGCTCAATGTATCAATTACACCGGTGGTTTCACAAAAAGAAACCCTAGAAGAGAAACGATAATTCACAAAACCCTAGATCACGTGCAAGTTTCTTCTAGGTCTCTTATAGGGAGATAAAACCCTTCTAAAGTGCCATATTAACAAATTGAGCTCCCCTTAGGAAGTCCTACCTAATCACCTAGTAACTCAAACCCTAGAACATTAGTTAAAGATTATTGTTTATCTAGTGGGACTCCTCACATAATGAAAATTCCATAGAGCGCAGGGGACACTAGATTTTGTGACTGTGGGACATCGTCCCATTGTTATCACTTAGTTTACCTCTTTGAACCATAGCCTTTCCCTCCCTATGGCCTGCTAGATTGTGGTAACACAACCTACAACATAAAAGTAAATGGCTTGCCACATACAAGGAGACGATAACAATAACAAATCTCAATGAGGTTGAGAAGCGAGCGAAGGTGAGAAGAGGACAAGGAAGGACAGGTGGCAAAGGTAGAGATAGACTAGTGGAGGAAAGAGAGATCAAATTTACTGAAGCCAGGACCAAAAAACTGAACCAAATATGCAAGAGGGGACAACAATAGAGATGAACAATTGAAGCCAAGAAGTAAGAGGTGGCAACATTATTTGAGATAGCAAATGAAAGAGGTGAGAATTGAGAACTCTGGAGCACAAATAGTGAAGGAAAGAAGAAAAAGTTGACAATCCTAGCGTCGAAATGGGGAATGCAATACACTAGTAGAAGAAAGCATTGGAGCAACGGTCAGAGATGTGATCCCATAGCTGCAGTCTATAGGATGCGACAACCAAGACCAAATTCCTTAATAGGCAATGGAGAGGCACGGTCATTGGTCCCATCTAAGAAGAAGCCATCTCAAGTTGGGCCCTACCTAAGAAAACGACCTAGAGAGACCCATTAGTGGTGATGTAGCCAAGGAAAGGGGAAAGCAAAAAAAAAACACAGAGAGAGGATATAGCAAAAAGGGTTCATTATTAAAAGTAAGAATGGGGGTGCTATTTTTTTTTGAGAAAACCTCACCACATAAGGCCTAGTTTTCTCTCACAATGGTCCCTCCCAAAAGGAGAGCATCGCTCAACTTGGAGGAGCATGTAATATTTCTAATTAGCCATGGCTAATTGGAATATTCGATTTTTCTCAATTTTGCTTTCTATAGTTATTTATAAATAAAAAGGTGAGGAAAGGGGGGACATAACTCACTTTTAGAATAAAGTCACTCCCTAGTAGCACAACGTTGTAACTTAAAGGGGAGCCAAGGGGCCAAAGGACCACGTAGAGGAGGGGCCCACGCAGACACTTGGAGGGACTGCGCAGATGGAAAGGAGCACGTGGCAAGAGAAGGGGCTACGTTGGAGGAGGTGGGCCTTGGGGTTGAGAGAGGCCAATGCAATAAAGGGGAGAGGAGCCGCCTCATTTTTGCATTGGATTATGAACATCTAAGCTAGTCACTTCGACTTGGAGCACGTTGGTTGTTTAGCCTGTTTGCAGCACCGTTTAGTGCACTGAGTGTCTCCATTCGAAGATCTCACCCTTAGCCCTGGGGGGCTTCGAGTGCCTACTTGAGAAAGGTAGTTTTAGCAGTCTTTTTGTAGTAGTATTGATCTTTGGCATTGAAGAGGAGCTGAGCATTGGAGGACTGCGCAGTCTTGAGAGAGAGGGACGCAGTTCTTCTGGAGGGAGTTCCAGATTGGGGGTTTGCGGAGGATTTGAGCTGGGAGATTGAGCAAGGGACCAGCCCTTGCATATTGGAGGATTTTGGCCGAGTTTCATGCAGAGTTTTGGTGGGTTTTATTCAGTGGCAATGCAGAGCCTTGAGGGATTGCGTGGGTCCTCAAGGGAGTGATTTTCGGGGGTCGACCATTTCAGAAAATCTTTCTGGTTTTTCTGGGTTTCTTGAGTAGAGTCCGATTCTAGAGTTTCAGAATTTTCTGAGGGGAACAGCCCCAAATCCTCATTTGATTTCCAGTAGCAGCAACAACACTATAGTTCTCCAGCAACTTGGACACAGTTGAGAGAGAGGCCATTCCTTTGCCATTCTGAGTGTATTTCTTCACTTGCCCTGTGCAAGTCGAGGTGCCATCTCTCTGATCACCTCTTGTACTCATTCTATTACTCAGTATAATAAAATGGCTTAGCATATCTCTCTGCATTTCTTGAGTATCTGCTTATATTTCATGTTTATATTATTATATGTTGCACCATTATTATTTCCATCACTTTGAGCTTCCCAGTTATTATATCATTTGTACGTATTTGGTTGGAGTTTACTGGGGTTTGGGGAATATATCTGAAACGGGATAGTACTATTGTATCAGAGCATAGATCTGGCTCAGCCTGTGGAGCTAGCAATCTATGACACCGGGGAAAATCCTTACATCTGTTACAGAGGTAGGAGATACAGAGACACTGGACGTAGGTTGGAGAACACCTATGGGGAGGGAGACTGTGTTCCTGTGGTGTACCCAGAACAGGAGGAGCCTGTGGTGGACACAAAACAAAAGGAGCCTGTGGTGGACGCAGAACAAGAGGATCCGATGGCAGATGAGGATGGGAAGAGATTTGCGGAAATGCTCCTCAAATCATTGCAGGACCTATTGAGGCAGATCGAGGTAATGGGGAAGAGATTCACGGCAGTGGAGGCTAGACAGCGTGAGAACCCACGGGTTTTCCAGGTTGGTGACAGTTCGGGTACAGCCCACCATTTTCCAGAGCAGGGTGCTAGCCAGCGTGACACTACTCAGCAGATGGCCTCACATGCCCCTACACGCTCTACCATGCCCACTTTCCTAGGAGCGGACACGGGGGCTGGAGGAGGCAAAGCCCGGTCACATGGGCGATTATTTTGCAGAGTACCAAGCCTATGGGCAGGAGTTCAGGGACGCTCTCTCATTCAGAGACTTTGTTCAGCTCCACCAAGATAGTAGACCCAGCGATCATCATAGAGGACACCGGCATTATCATGATGGAGACACCCACCGCACAGCTAGTAGATTTCACTTGCCTGCGTTTGACAGTTCATCAAACAGTTCGGCAAGGTCTTGGGTGGAGAAGCTGGACATCTATTTCCAGCTTAACCAGATGTCGGATGCAGAGGCCATCAACGTGGCGACATTACATTTGGATGGTGAAGCCCAGGATTGGTGGTTCCATGGGATGGTTACACTCGGACATTCCACAGTGAAGACGTATGTCGAGTTCACCAGGAGGATGATGGAGAGGTTTGACCGGGGGACCGTTGGCCCTCGACCCCCCAGCTGGGGGGGATCGGCCCCCCCGAACCCCCGTGGGGGGGACAAGTCCCCCCCGCATGGAGGGGTGTACAAACTTCCTGGGGTATACATCCGACTGAAATAAAGACCTCTAAATAATCATGCTCCACACCCAACATAGAAGGAATTAAATAGGAACTCGCGACACCTCATAACCCACAACAGAATGGGGTAGCTAAAAGGAATAATAGATCTATTGTGGGCACAGCTCGATCGATGTTGCATGACCAAGGCCTACCACTTCATCTGTGGGATAAGGCATGCAATACAACAGTATATCTCTAGAATGGAAGTCCTCATTGTATTTTGGGGATAAAGACACCTATGGAGGCATTTTCGGGGAAGAGACTAGATGTGAGTCACTTCTGCATCTTTGGATCACCAATCTTCTGTCATGTGACCAAAGATGCTCGGAAGAAGCTAGACCCAACAGCTGAGTTGGGAATACTTGTGGGGTACACGGATACACCTCACAACTATCGTGTGTTTTTTCCTGCCAGTCAGAGGACCGTAGTGCGCAGGGATCTGAAGTTCAATGAGCAGCGAGCCATGCGAGTATCACTTGAGAGGGAGCTCAAGTTGCATGGTGATGATGAGGAACTATTAGTTCCTAAGGAGGAGGAGCCTCCTGATGATGCGGATCAGCCGCATGCAGAGATTCCAGTAGTGGAGATCACCATTGCTGGAGAGTCTTCCAGAGATGGGTGGAAATGCTCACAGGAAGCTGACATATTGATGCAGGATGCGAGAGAGAATGTGGGGCAGCCATCCTCTCAGCACAGACAAAGGAGATCTCTCGATAGATACACTGGCTACATGGCCCTGGTTGGGGAGTGTGTAGCGACCGAGCCTTCTTCTTTTGAGGAGGCAGTGCAGCAACCAGTTTGGGTGGATGCGATGGTAGAGGAGTATGATTCTATCATGCAGAACAGTGTATGGGATGTTGTTCCTAGACCGGGGACAAGTCAGTGGTTACTTCCCGATGGCTTTACAAGGTAAAGCAGGCAGCTGATGGTAGTATTGAGAAACACAAGTCAAGGTTTGTTTCCCGTGGTTTCTCATAGGTTGAGGGATTGACTATGATGAGACCATTGCTCATGTTGCAAGGTACTCATCGATTAGATCGATTCTAGCACTATCAACACAGATGGGTTGGCAGATCCATCAGATGGATGTGAAGACAACATTCCTCAATGGGGAGATTGAGGAAGAGGTATACATAGAGCAGCCAGAGGGATTTGAGACCTTTGATCGTGAGTCACATGTGTGTCGGCTCAAGCGAGCATTGTATGGGCTGAAGCAAGCACCCCGTGCTTGGTATACCAGGATCAACAGCTATTTCACCGGGTTGGGCTTCACCAAGAGTGAAGCGGATGCGAACCTCTACCACATCATTGTAGATGGTAAGCTATTGATTATTGTACTTTATGTCGATGATCTAATTTTGACAGGTGATGATCAGTTGATCAAGTCTTGCAAGGCAGATCTTGCAAGAGAGTTTGAGATGAAGGACATGGGCCTCATGCACTACTTTCTAGGCATGGAGGTGTGGCAGAGAGATGGGGAAGTATTTGTGTCTGAGGGCAAGTATGCCACTGAGATACTTAGGCACTTCTGCATGGAGATGTGCAAGCCCATGGAGACTCCTCTAGCAGGTAACTGGAGGAAGGAGGATGCTACTTCAGGTGAGGTAGTAGCTGCTATAGTTTACAGGTAGCTTGTGGGTTCACTCATGTATTTGGTGAACACACGACTAGATTTGTGCTTTGCGGTGAACCAGCTGAGTCAAGCTATGGTTCAACCAACCAAGTTATTTTGGAAAGCAGCCAAGCACATGCTGAGATATCTCAGAGGCACTACACAGTATGGATTATGGTACAAGCAGACAGAGGGAGTGAAGCTCTAAGGCTTCACAAATGCAGATTGGGCAGGTAGTCCATCAGACAGGAAGAGCACTTCTAGAGGGATCTTCAACTTTGGGTCAGTTGCAATTTCATGGTATAGCCGGAAATAAATATCAGTTGCACTTAGCACAACGGAGGTAGAGTACATGGCAGCTAGTCAAGCTGCATGTGAGGCCATCTGGATGCGGAATATTCTAGTGGGATTGTTTGGTCAAATGATGGATCCTACAATGATATATTGTGATAATCAGAGTTGCATTAAACTCTCTAACAATACAATGTTTCGTGACAGGTCCAAGCATATAGATATCTGCTATCATCATCTACGGGATTGTGTGGTCAAGAGGATCATGTTGTTGCACTACATTTCAACCGAGGAGCAGGATGCAGACATTTTGACAAAGGCATTATCAAAAGGCAAGCTTGAGTTCCACAGAGACAGGATCGGGGTTGCTGATAATCCCTTTCTTATTGAGAGGGAGTGCTGAAAAGTGGGCAACAAGAAATGCTAAATTTAGAATGTCTAAAAATAGCATGTCTAAAAATAGTAGTTTGGCCAGTGAGGTCATTGGCCACCTTGGGTGAGAGGTGAAACTGTTAAAAATAGAAAGTTCCAAAAATAGCATTTCTGGGTCCCTTCCTATTTATAGCAGTCCCTGGTTTATTTATAGGAAGTAAAATTGAATTTGGTCTTAATAGCAGTTTAAAATATTAACTGATTAATCTTCATGAGTTAATTAGTTGGAAAAATTAAACTTGAAGTCTATGTGAGAACATGCAAATTAGTTGTCCCATTGATTGAGGTATTTATCCTTTATTCTCTCCATTGATTGAGGAATTAAGTATGATTCTTATAATGAGAGAATCAGTTGAATTAGTTCTAACCAGTCAAGTCCAGTTAAATTATTTTAACAAGTTGTTAAAATAATAAAATATAGTATTTGAGAGGTCGAAGCCCTTCCTACTCTCACTCAGCATTGCATACCCTCCATTTCGATTCCTTTAGAAGCTTCGGCCATTCGGGAATACGCAGGCCCTCCGCTACTCACAGGTTCCTTATTGGAGGTTGAACATTGGCGAGATCCGAATGCTCAAACCCTAGGACCAGATTTGGGTTCAAATCTTGCAGGGGAAGGGACAGATAAACCCTTGGAGAGGCATCCTCCAGTACAAGATAGTCGGGCACTGGTTCATTTTGCTCCCTTAGTCTCGGGGAACCCTCCCCAGGGCAACTTCACGGGCATAGGTATTATATCAGGGCATTTCGACAATCTAAGGGCAAAAGGACCTTTGGCAGAGAAGGACTCAGCCACACTTGCGGCAGTACAGGCGGATAGGTTGGCGGTAGGCATGAGCAACAAACAAAAAGGGACTTCCAAAAGGAAAAAACGCCTCCCACTGTGTAGCAACAAAATCTTCCTCAAGCTATCCGAGGGCACACCTTTCCATGAAGCTATGGATTCCGCAGAAAAGGTTCTAGTTGGTCGTGTCAGGGGTAGACATTACAGCGTGGAGAGGCTCCAAAAATGGACAATGGAAGTCTGGGGACATCATTTGTCAGAACCTCCTCGGGTTCAAACCTTTGTTAGGGGATGGTTTGCCCTGCAATTCAAATGCCTCACTCACACTAATTGGGTCCTCTCCACCATATGGCACATTGATCAAGCACCAGTCCTCCTTCGAAGGTGGACGCCAATGTTCGATCCAGAACTTGAGAGGGTGGGGGCTGGACCGATTTGGGTACGACTTCCGGGCCTTCCCTGTCACTTCTGGACAGAGCAGATCTTCAGACAGATTGGGGATGCCATGGGCTCGTACCTTACCTATGATGACTCTTTTATCTCGACAGGAAGAATGGCTTATGCCAGGATATTAGTGCACATGGACCTCTCGGATGGGCTTCCGGAGTATATTAACATACAGTGGAGGAACGCTGCGAGGAGGCAGATGCTGGACTATGAGGGGGTACCTTTCAGATGTAGGCATTGCCACAAGGTGGGGCACCTATTCAAATACTACCCTCTGAACAAGTGGAATAGCAAGAAGTTAGTGAGACATTCTACTCAGGAATCACAGGAACAGGAGGCTCAGTCACATGAAGACCCTACAAGAGAGGAACAACCTCGTGCCTCTGATGATTTTCATAGGATTGCTACTCCTCACTCTGGAGGAACAGCCACATTTTCGGGCCCTGGTTTGCAGTCTTCGGAACCAGCTCAGAGCACTCTGAGGAAGCGTGGTAGGCCACCCCATCGCTCCCCACCTCCAATTCCTGGTTCATCTGCGGCAGCCTCGGGTGACTCCAATACATCGGGGAGCGTAACTCAAAGGCTGACCGTCTTTCCAAAGAAGGTGCGATCCGGGAGCAGGGCATCTGGCTGATCAGTGAACAGATTGATGGAGAACTCTACTAGTACTATCACAGGCCTTTTATGGACATTTTGGACTAATCATTGGACACTGATTTCATATTATTGTACATATTTCTTTTGTTGTTTATGATCTAATATACGACCATTTATATGATTGGCACAGTACATGTTTTTGGTATTATCTCCCTGCGTGGATTATGATAATATTTACAATGTTGTTCTTTGTTTTATTTTGGACTCTTCTCTCAGACTCTGATTGGGTTACTACCTCCCTTCGTGGATACAGGTAGTGGGCTTTGATGCTTCTTCGCAAGCAGTTATCTATCGATAGAAATATCGGAATATGCATATGCATCTACAAAATGTAATTTCTTTTTTATTAATGAAATTATGAATTTTTCCATGGGAAAAAAAATAAAATATAGTTTGTTAATGCTTGCATGCATGTGACAACTATTATTTTAGATAATTGAGGATTCACTCATGGATAATTGTTGCATGTCAGTTCTGTCAGAGACCCAGTAGAGATCAGATGAGGGACAGTGTACTATCATATTCTTGGATCTTCCCATGGAATATTCCTTGCATGCATGAGGAACTAGTGTCCTCAAGGATTGTGTAGTTGGACCTATGGTTGACAGCATGTATGATTTGGGGCCAATTCACATATGGTTTGTAATTGGACCCCAATCAAAATTGTGCAAGGAAATAGGGGATTGATGGATGGTTGCCTACATATTGAGGCATAGTGTGTCTATCATCTTCATCTTTTGATTGCAAAGAGTACATGATAGCTCTTGAGCTGATATTGTTTGCAACCAGAAGAGGATTTCCACTTGATTGATAATACAGTGTTAGGGGTTTTATGTTGGTGCTTTCCCCAGTGATATATCTATGTTATGTGTGATTATTTCTCTTGATCAGTTATATGTGTTTATGGTTGATGTTGCTCATGAAATTGATTTTGCTTCTGCTTAATGTTTCGTAGAAGTAGATCATGTGTTTTGCTTTAGTACATTGCATTACCAGTTTGATCTATAGGTGAAATTTCTACACACGCCATGTGAAAAAAGAAAACTACCATGTGCATAATGAAATCGACTTAGAAATAAGGGCCTTAAAGGGTTATATGGCGGTTGAGGGAAATACTAGTGGAAGTAAGTAGATTGAGCAAGGATCTGCTCACCGAGTCGAACCCCTAGAAAGGTAGCCGCGACGAACACTGGATAGCTCCAATGTACCCGCTTTTTCTACATTATAACCCTACAATACCAAGGAGAGGGAAAATACTTGGATTCAGAGACCAGAAACAAAACAGTAGAGTTAGAGAGAAAATAAAAACATTTTTCAAGGAAACAAGTCGTGGCAAAGGAAAATTTACCTGGTGACAATTGTGCACCCAAGAAAATGCATAGAGAAGAAGGTCTAAGTTGAAACGTTGGCAAGTAACCTCAAAAAGGTATAGAATTCATAACAGGTGAAACGTAAAAGAGCAAAGCCTTCTCTCATGGTCTGTGGCGTAATAATGGATTGCTAAACCGAGATTATTCCCTGAGGACAGTTACACATGACCTAGGGAAAGTGATGTATAGTTGTTGGATCTTCTTCCCCGTAGATGTAGGGTCAATATTGTTGGGTGTACCTATTTACAAATGATTATTCACCAAATTAATCTACCTCCTTGGCATTGGCAAAGAAATAATAAACCTAGTTCCACAAAAATTGTTTCTTGGAGTTTAACCACGAGTTACAAAGGTTATCATGTGACCAATGCATGACTAAGGTGTAGTTAGGAAGGTTATGTGTGGCAGTTAAGAAAAATATTGAAAATCTCTAATGTTATCTCACATACACTATTGTAACAATAGAGAAATAGACTCTAATCAAAGTGCATTAACCACATAAATATCATTAATGAACTAGACCAATGTGGTCACATAGATATGAACATACCACCATGAGGGATTTACAAACATAGGTTAAGAATTTTCATGGAATATCTCAATTAAAAACAAAGGTATAATCGATGGTGGTCAGTTATCATCTCAACAAACTTTATTTTATAAGTGAAAGAAAAATAAGGAGTCAAGAAGGGTAAGAGAAGCCTCCAACAACTTTCATAATAAGTGGTAATAGCATTAATAATTTGTATGCTATAGAAGTAGCAATCAAAAACCCAAGAACACCTCATTGCACACCAAACATCGAAATATGATAACAATTATGTACATTGAGATGACCTTCTCAAATAGTAAGCTAGTATGTTGATGTTTTTGTTTTCATGGTACAGTTTTCATGAAAATCAGTACCATAGTTTTAATTACAATGTTTAGTTTAATACAAAAAAAATGGACGTGTTAAAGAAGAATGGGTAATGTGACAAGTGGTACTAAAGCTATTGATTCAAATATGAGGCCTAAGGGTCATTCCTGAGTGGAAGGTTTAACACAATTATTGTTGATACTACATTGCATTAAGAGGTAAAAAGAATAGTAAGGGGAAGAGCCCCTGCTAGACCTTTTAGGGAAGGAGAGTAGGCCAGGGTACACCTAGGAGAATAGGTGTCAACCACTATAGAATAATTGTTGGAATTAGTAAAATATTCAAACAAAGAGAGTGATCAATTATAAGGGCACCCGATAACCCCTTCCGAGAAACAAGTTCATAAGGGGAATATGAATATTAAGTAGTGACCTATGAATGTGAAGATATTCAGGATATCTCTAGTAAATGAGAGTGGAACCACTCGAAGTTATAACACTTGTATTATTATAACTTTGGAATCATAGAGTTAATGCTCTAGGAGGGGAAGAAAAAAATCCCAAGGGAAGTGGGCCCTTAGAGCTTAGGTTTAAATCATGTGTATGGAAATTATAGTTATCAGTGAATTAATGATAAGTAGAGATAGTGGTGCAAAAATAATTTATGTTAAAAAAAGAGAAACTACTAGTAAAAAGTACTATGAAAATCTTCTAGTAGTGGTATTGGAGATGGATTATGTAATTATATTTAGCAAATTCAATAAAATGTCATCAAAACAATAGAGTGTGGGTAATTTTTTATTATAACTTATGATTTGAGTAAACTACCATGGCCATCATGAGCAAGTTTGGTCTTCAAAGCTAATAAGATTGTGGGAAGGCTAATAACATAATTGCCTAGAAAATAGATAAAATCTCTGGAAAATTAAAAAAGGACTCCTTTTTGACCTCCTTAATGGAGAATTGTCAGGAAGTGACTCACTTGTATTCTAAACTTTCAGTTCTGGAAAATCGGAACAACCTAAAGACTGATGGTGCAAGCATGGACAATAATATTTTTTTTTCAAGGGAAGAAGAAGTGTGTGAAAGTAGGTATTTGTGTGGTACAAAAGAAACTCCATCTTAAAGACCCTGGTAAAATTGTAGAAGTGTTGGTAAGCTGGGATAGAATATCATGATAATTTATTGAGATAACAAACAATATATATATATATATATATATATATATATATATATATATATATATATATATATATTAGACTTTCCAATAAAAGGTGAGTAATAATAGTATGTTGACTGTGCTTGGAGACTGAAGAGCAAAGAGGCATATGGAAGTAGTCTTGAAAATAAGTAGAGGTGATGTTAGTGGGCATCAACTCAGGTATGATCCTAATAAGAACCACATAATATTATATGCAGGAGACTACTTTTAACATGACTTGCACGATACATGTTAATAACCGCATTAAAGTCTAACAAGTGGTAATATATGCTTTAAGACTTTGTTTAGGACATTTGAAGCCTTATATGGAAATTTTAAAATGAAAATTCCCTGTATAATATGAGATGTTATTTATGAAATTACTGACAAATTTAATTTTACAGATTATGGGAAACACATTGAGGGTCAAGGGTGAATGTATGATGTACATAAAAATTCCTTTTGCTTTAATCATAAGGTGCATATGGTCAACTATGTAAATTACAGTGGGAAGAATTTGTTGAAGAGAATTTCACATGCTAGAAAGTTATGGACAGTTGTGAAGGCCAAGAGGCTCAAAGAGCGAGTTGTTGAGCTTTAAATTCCTTACAGACCATGGAAAATGGTTGCAGATAAATGCCATGAGACTAGATTTGGTTGGAATTACTATGAATGAGAAATATGGTAATTTCCAAACAACACCAGTGGGAGATAAATATTGGTGGAACCCTCACATAAAAGACAGGATGTTATTGGGGGAATAGGTAGGACGTTGCCAAGAGGAATCTTGTATTAGACCAAATGTGGTCACTGCCATAGAATTGTCTTGGATGTGAAAATGGCTCACTCTGGTTATAGAAACAAGTTCCCTTTGGTTGGGAGGAGTATTCTTCTGCCCACTGTGGTTCTCATAGAAAAACAAGTTAACTAATTAGATAAATGATGTGCTAAAAATGAATTTTCTATATGTTTGTGTAAGAATTTTATGTACATCTTGATAGGAAAAGAGCATAGTGTTCAAAAAGGAATTACTGGAAGTATAGTTCCTTTATTATGTTACCAATCTTGTGAATGTCTTAACAGGGGCTAAGATAATATGCATTTGATGTAGTTATTGATGATTTTGATGATTGAAGAGCTAGGTGCTCTCTGAGTACTTGTGGAAGTATTATTATAAAAAATATCACTTGACATTGCATGAATGATTGACATTTAGAACTATTTCATTTGATTGTGAATGTTGTGAATAAAAGTGATGTGGTTGTGGTTACTCTGATTATATTAAATTTGTTGATCATATATTACAGAGTGCTTATCATGGAGGTTGTTAAACCACCCTAGGTGCTTGTTGTTGGGTTGTCGAACCAATATTAGAGTGCTTGCCATAGTGTAAAAACCACCTTTAGTATTTTTTTTTAATAAAGTGGCCATGATTTCATTAAGTCCGTATAGAGATTTTGTTTTGTTTTACAAATCTAAATAATAGCTAAGTGATGAAAAGTAGAAACTGCATGATAGAACAAATATTGAGCTAGATTCATTTAAAAGAATATATGATCATTTTTATTAGTTTCTTGAAAGAAGAACATGAGCCTATACACACATAGTTATATTGCTAAGTTATTAGAAAATAATATGTGTGAGATGTACCAAATCAATAGTCATCATGTTAATTTTTCAAGGGATTCCTTGTTAGTCTACTACTCAATCGGTCGAGCCTATCTTATTTTCCCAAACAACATTTGTTGTACATGTGTGTATGAGTAGTATTGTATTGTGTTATGTATACATGGCATTTTGAATTAGATAGTTTAAATAAAAAATGTGTTAACCTAGGATGGAATTAAGTTGATGCCACATGATGGGCGAATAGATGGTACCTTTACAACTATGAAGAGGAATCTCTAAACCTAGATTTTTCTAGTTAAGGTGTTGAGTTTGTTGACTATTAGAAATCTTGAAAAGGTGTCCTAAAGTGATGAGGATCCCTATACTAAAGTACGATAGTGTATAACCTTCATCAACAATTTGCAATGCAGTGGGTCTCTCTCTCTCTATATATATATAGAGAGAGACCCACTGCATTGCAAATTGTTGATGAAGGTTATACACTATCGTACTTTAGTATAGGGATCCTCATCACTTTAGGACACCTTTTCAAGATTTCTAATAGTCAACAAGAGAGAGAGAGAGAGAGAGAGAGAGACCTTCATCAACAACTTGCAATGCAGTGGGTCTCTCTCTCTCTATATATATAGAGAGAGAGACCCACTGCATTGCAAATTGTTGATGAAGGTTATACACTATCGTACTTTAGTATAGGGATCCTCATCACTTTAGGACACCTTTTCAAGATTTCTAATAGTCAACAAGAGAGAGAGAGAGAGAGAGAGAGAGAGAGAGAGAGAGAGAGAGAGAGAGGAGGAGAGAGAGAGAGAGAGAGAGAGAGAGGGAGAGGGAGGGAGAGAGAGGGAGAGGGATGGAGATGTAGAGAGAGAGAGAGAGAGAGAGAGAGAGAGGGGAGAGAGAGAGAGAGAGATAGAGGGAGAGAGAAGTAGAGAGAGAGAGAGAGAGCGAGCGAGAGGGAGAGAGAGAGAGAGAGGAGAGAGAGAGAGAGAGAGAGAGAGAGAGAGAGAGAGAGAGAGAGAGAGAGAGAGAGAGGAGAGAGAGAGAGAGAGAGAGAGAGAGAGAGGAGAGACCCATTGTTGATGAAGGTTATACACTATCGTACTTTAGTATACAACTAGTATAGGGATCCTCATCACTTTAGGACACCTTTTCAAGATTTCTAATAGTCAACAAACTCAAAAATCTAGGTTTAGAGAGAGAGAGAGAGAGAGAGACCCATTGTTGATGAAGGTTATACACTATCGTACTTTAGTATACAACTAGTATAGGGATCCTCATCACTTTAGGACACCTTTTCAAGATTTCTAATAGTCAACAAACTCAACACCTTAACTAGAAAAATCTAGGTTTAGAGAGAGAGAGAGAGAGAGAGAGACCCACTGCATTGCAAATTGTTGATGAAGGTTATACACTATCGTACTTTAGTATACAACTAGTATAGGGATCCTCATCACCTTTTCAAGATTTCTAATAGTCAACAAACTCAACACCTTAACTAGAAAAATCTAGGTTTAGAGAGAGAGAGAGAGAGAGAGAGAGAGAGGAGGCCAAAATTCAAAGAAAGTTGCAATGTGGACTTGAGAATAGCAAGGTAGCCAAGATGAAAAGGAGATTATGCTAAACTTTACTAATGCATATGATACATTTGAAAATTGAGATAAAAACATAAATAATGTTGCCTATGAGTTAAGACATTTGTTGCTATGAGAAAAATAAATGGTTATTAGAATGTTATTATCACTATGTAGATGGTGCAAATGGGAATGATATTTCTATACCTTGAAAACTTATAGTGGAACCACGTGGTGGGGTCCATGTCATTTGGCATACCCATTGGACAAGCACAAATTTTTTTTGCTATGGTTGACATGTTTACACGAATGTTGCTAACCCTTATTAAAGGCAGACTACCAACCCTTGTTGGGTTATAGAGCATGTTGGTGATGTTATGGGTACATGTTGTTGACCCTTTTTGGGTATGTAAATAACATCTAATGGTTCTCATCCAGCATGGATGAGAACATACTATAATTGGAAGGTGGAATTCAAAAAGGAGTCAGTTTTACTCCGAAAATTGAACCATCCCTGAAAATAAATCACTATGAAAGAACTTTTGGCCTAAAGAGGCTACCTAGGAATGGGAGGAAGAAATCAAACAAGCTTTTCCAAAATTATTTCAAAGAAGAAAGAAATGTGAAAACACCGAGGACGGTGTCCTTTCAGGGGGGGGGGGGAAGATGTAATATCCCTAATCATATGACTCTATTGGTTTAAGTAATGGTTAAGTTAGAGTGCAGTTAAAATTATAATTTAAATGTTTTAATTTATTTATAAAAAAATATTTAAATTTGTTGTTGTTTTATGATGAGAAATGATGACCAAGGTGATGGATCCCAAAACTCTAAACATAAGTTGTGTTTATGTTGAACTTATACAAGTTTAAATTATATGCTACTTATTTGTTGGAAAAATATTTAAATGAAATTCAGATTTCATATGTTAGAAAAATAAAAACACACAACAATTTTTTTGTGATGCTAATATTAATCATTTCTATGGTTGCGTTAAGGCTTACTTGGAGAATTTAAATTCCCTCTAGCCAGATACAATTGATGAAGTTAGTTAAGAAAGTTAGTTAAGACCCAAGGAAAGGGAATAACAAAACAAAAAGAATTTCCTACTTTGGTCCACATTTTCGCAAAAAGAAAAAGGAGAGGAAAACAGGACAAGTGTCCAGAAAGATGGCGGGAGAGAAATGCCATTGATCTGGAAGAGGAAGAAACCAAACCGACAGAGAGAACAAAAATAAAAATATGGTTGGAGATAAATGTTGTTAATCTAGTATTCCTGAAGGAAGTTATTGTGGCATGGAGAGACAATAACTGCCTAGGACCAGTGGGGGTGAAGACTGGTGAGACCATAGAAAGAGCAGTTTCTGCTCTAGGGAAAGAAGAAAAATCCTTGGTCTAGTAAATACTATTATTTTGACTAAAGGGACAGCAACTCGGTGGTAGCCAAAGAAGATATCTAGCTTACGGTCAGGAGGGCAGTGTAGGTCTTGCATACATTATTTCTGGAATTTGAGATAAGTTTTTCTAATTTTTCATGTTGTAGATAGCAGAAAATATATAGTTAGTTTGATTGAAATAGTAAACAGATAAGAAGAAAAAATTGCCCTCTCTAGGAAAGAAGTGTACAGACAATTACTTCCTTCCTTTCATTGAAAGAATTTGTGGAATAAATGTCTATAAGGATGACGTTACCTTATTTGTATTATATAGATACCAAATGAAAAGGGTTTCTAGAATAAGTGTAAATGCATGGTTGTAGTTTCTTTGTAAAATGTTGATATGCAGGTTAACCAAGTGAGGAACTATGACCAAGAAAAGTAGGACCAATGGAGGAAAGAAAAACAAAAAAAAAAACTGGAATGAGAGGAGAACTTCTTCAAAAAATTATGATTGTGTAATCATCAGTTAATAGTATTATACATAGAGGAAAAGGTCAAAAGAATAAATTAGGAGAAAATTAGGAAATGAAAGTTTTTTTATAAAGGAATATTTTGTCAACAAACATCCACATTTTCATAGGTAAAGTAGTAACAAGATCTGTGAAAAAAAAGAAAAAAAATGATTTCTTAAATTGGTGAGGTTTAGCACCAAAGTGTCAAGTAAAACTGAAAACTCAACTGTCTAACACAATCCCTTGGGTAAAGGGTGAGGAAAACTGGGTAGTCTTTGTACAAATTTAGAAAGGAAAAAAAATAATTATGAGAAATATTTACGTTATCTAGGTTCACTGTCTTTAATTTCTCCAGGAAGAGGGGGCAAAGAACCCTCAGTTATTGAATGTGTGTGTGTGTGTGTAAACTCATAACATAGAAGATTAAGCATATACTTCGGATAGAAGAAAGAATAAGATAATCAATCGGAAAATTTAACTTATTATATATATATATATATATATATATATATATATATATGGATAAAAACTCAGAACATAGAAGATTAAGCATTATACTTCGGGTAGAAGAAAGAACAAGATAATCAATTGGAAAATTTAACTTATTACACGTCTATACATATGCCATATTTTTCCTTGCATATAGTAAGAAGTAGGTATGATATGTTATTAAATATGGAGTCATATTGAAAAATTACCAACCTTAAATATTAAAGAAGTGCATACTTAAAAAAAAAAAGTTACAAACTAAGTTATGTTCACGGTGTCATAGTTTTACTTGATAGAACATAACCATTAACCTGTACAAATATCAACCTAATATAGTTTCTATACAAGTTCAAAATAGGCCAACTTGTAACCATAAACCTACATATTAGTGAAATCAAGAACCCTAAGGGTTTCCTCCTCTAATGATCTACATGGTCACAATGTCTGGCTCTAGCACCATTAGCATACCTGTAAGGTAAATCATGAAGGAACAATGAGAAGATCTTGGCACCTGGAAAATTCAATTGAAGAGCAAGCATTGGAAGGAATCCCTTCTATTTTTTCCACAACAGAGTAACCAGGAAACCTGCATAGACCATCCCCAATTCGTTAGCAACTTCGCTAACCAAATTTGTAAAGAGGGAGGTAAATCCTCGTAAGGGGAAAAGAAATGAGAGTATCCTAACTCGTAAGGAATTTACTTATGATGACACTCCAAATTTCTCCAAGCCATGTGAAAAATAAAATTACCTTGTGCATAATACAACAGTCGAATTAGAAATAAGGGCCTTGAAATGGTATATTGTGGCTAAGGGAAATATTGTTGGAAGTAAGTAGATTGAGCAAGGATCTTCTCGCTAAGTTGAAACCCTAGAAAGGTAGCCACACCAAAAACCAAACAACTCTAGCATACCCTCTTCTTCTACATTATCACCTTGTAATATTAAGGGGAGGGAAAATACTTGGAGTCAGAGACCTTAAAAAAAACAGTAGAGCTTGGGAGAAAAGAAAACCCTTTTTTAAGGAAACAAACCTTGGTAGAGGAAAAATTACCTGGTGACAATTGTGCGGCCAAGAAAATGCTTGGAGAAGAAGGTCTACTAAATTGAAACTTTGGCAAGTAACCTTAGAAAGGTATAGAAATTCATAATATGTGGAATGCAAAAGAGCAAAGCCTTCTCTCCTGGTCTGCGACGTAATAATGGATTGAAAAATCGAGACTATTCCCTGAGGATATTTACACATGACCTAGGGAAAGTGATGTACAGTAGTTGGATCTTCTTCCACATAGATGTAGGGATAATATCATTGGCCATATTTATTTATGATTAATTATTCACCAAATTAATATACCTCGTCGGCATTAGCAAATAAATAATAAACCTAGTTTCAGATAATTCGTTTCCTTTAGTTTAACCATGAGTTACAAATGTTATCATGTAACATATGCATGACTAAGGTATAGTTAGCAAGGTTATGTATGGCGGTTAAGAAAAATATTGAAAATCTCCAATGTTATCCCACATACACTTTTGTAACAATATAGAAACAGACTATAATCAAAGTGCATTAACCACAAAAATATCATTAACGAATTGGACCAATGTGGCAATGCAGATATGAACATATTGTTGTGAGAGATTTAAAAACATAGGTTAAGAATTGTCATGGAATGTCTCAATTAAAAATAAAGGTATAATCGATGGTGGTCAGTTATCATCTCATCAATTTTTTTTATATAAGTGAAAGAAAAATAAGGAGTCAAGAAGCGTAATAGAAGCCTCCAACAACTTTCATGATAAGTGGTAATATCGTTAATAATCTATATATTATAGAAGTAGCAATCAAAAACCCAATAACGCCTCATAGAAAACTAAACATCGAAATGTGATAACAATTATTTACTTCAAGATGACCAACTTCTCTAGTAGTAAGCTAGTATGTTGATGTTTTTGTTTTCAAGGTATAGTTTTCATGAAAATCATTATCATAATTTTAATTACGATGTTCAATTTAATAAATAAAAAATGGGATGTGCTAAATAAGAATGGGTGATGTGACATGTTGATCTGTGGAAACTTACTAGATCCAAACCGATCCAAGTTATACACAATCCCTAATGAAGTGGTATCTGATATCGATATATTTCGACCTATCATGGAACATTGGATTCTCAGAGAGCTTAATACAACTTTGATTGTCACAGTAGATATTGGTCGAATCCATCCTCTCACCAAATAGTGCCCCTAGTAGCTTCCGAATCCAAATAACTTCACATGTAACCATGCTTTCTACCATGTATTTTGCCTCTGCAGAACTCAATGTCGCGAATTTTTGCTTCCTGTTGTACCAAGAGACAACCCCTGATCCAATACTGAAGCAACACCCTGAAGTGCTTTTCCGATCCACTGCACTACCTACCTAGTCTGCATCTATATATCCCATTAATTTGACACCATCACCTTGAGTAAATATCAAACCATACTCAATTGTACCTCATATATATCGCAGTGTATTTATCATTGTTGTCCAATGTATTCTCTTGAGTTCCATCATGAATTTACTGAGAGTGTTGAATATGAAACAAATGTTTGACCTTGCGTTGACCAGATACATAATAGAGCCAATAAGTTGCCTATACAAGGTTGGATCTGTTGTGTCCTCTAATGTGTCTATGTTCCTCCAGTTGGTAATTGTAGGTGTAGACATGGGAATATAGTCTTGCATCCTGAATTTCTTTAGAATCTCCATAGTATATCTCCCTTGCCCAAGGAAGATCTCCCCATCTATCTGTTATAACTCTAATCCTAGTAAATAATGTGTCAATCCTAAATACTTCATTTCGAACTTTTTTGCTAAGTCCCTCTTGCAATATTCTATGAGCCCTGAACACCCTATCAAAAATAGATGATCCACATACAATACAAGAATGAGAAGCTCACCTCCTACCATCAAATAGTAGAGGTTCGAGTTTGCCTCACTCTTCACCAAGCCCATCTACTGCAAGTAATTTTCGATGCAACCATACCATGCTTTGGGAGCTTTCTTGAGTCCATATAGCGCCCTTTTCAACCTAAAAACATGGGTATCCCTCTCATGCATCTCAAAGCACTATGGTTGTTCAATGTATGCCTCTTCTTCTATCACTCCATTCAGAAAAGTCATCTTAACATCCATTTGGTGAATTTGTTATCCCATCTGTGCTACTAGAGAGATCACAACCCTGATAGAAGTGCATTAGGCAACCGGATCAAATGTCTTCTCATAATCTATTCCTTCTTTCTAAGAAAAACCTTTGGCCACAAACCTAGCCTTATATTTGTCCACACTGACATCTGCAACATATTTGATCTTATAAATCCAATGAGAGCCAAATATTGCCCTATCCATTGGTCTAGGAACGGCCTCCCACAAATCATTTAGCATGATGGGGTTGTACTCCTCCACCATTGCATCCTACCACACCTAATGTTGTGCAAACTCATGATACCTAGAAGGCTCTCTGTCAATGACATTTGTCACCAACACCTTATACTTGTTTCATTGTTTTGCTCTTTGGTGCTCACTTTAGGAGCTCCCTCAAACTCCTGTGCATATCTCAATGTTGAAGCACCTCCCTGATTCCTCTTCCACTGGTGGTGGGTGGAGCTTCATGCTCTTAATCCTACCCTTGTAGCTCCTTCTGCAGTGAACTCTCTTCTCCACCTGTACCTGCATTTGTACTTGACATTGTACTCATACTAATTCCCTAAGCCTCAGATCCCTATTCAACGCTGGATATTTTGTCGGCCCACTGTGATCATTTATTGGAAACTTGTGAGATCTTCTGAAGGCTTCCCCTTCCTGGAATTTCACATCTCGTCTCACGATAATCTTACTACTCTTAGGAATGTAAATCCTGTATGCATTGGACGTTTCGTTGTACCCAACAAAACATCCCTTCTCCACAGTCTGATCCAACTTGGTGCATTTTTCGTCTGGCACATGAAAAAAAAATATGATGCCAAATATTTTAAAGTGCTCAACCTATGGATTATTTCATGTAAAAGCCTCCTTAGGTGTTATCTTCCCCAACACCTTGTGAGCAACTCTGCCATGAATATACATGGTTGTGTTGAGACCCCGAAAATCGTTGCATCAACATTGGGGGATAACCACCCGGTCCGGACCTTAATACAGCTCATTTTCCGTTTGGGATGGTGGCTCAGACTGGATATAATGGGACCAGTTTCCCAATAATGAATAAAAGGGGTGGATGAGTGATTGGTTTTCTTAATAAATGATAATGAGTAGATGACTTAATTTAACAGCGAAAATATAAATAACTACTCTAACCCGGGAAGCTTCTATTCTTGTAAGTGCAACGTTTGATGATCTATGTTCATAGATAGGCATATAGATGACTCTATCCAATCAACATAGACATTCATTCCCTAATGATTACTTTGTTCAAATAGTTGAACAAAGTAGTTAACAAAACATTGTTACACTTATCCATTTATATTATTGACACATGAATGATTAAAAGAAAAGCATGCTGTAAACATCCAATAGTGGAAAGTATAAAGAATTTTGTTAAAAACACATGCATATATATGATAATAGCAAGAGCGATCAAACAACAATTCACATAAAAAAAAATGAACTCAGACATAGATAGTAGTACCATATGAGCTGTAAATCATTCCCAACATAAATCGCTATTTGAATTCCTTCTTCCGACTTGGAATCACTTTCAAATAAAGGCAGTAGTGCACATCCACATAAAAGCTTCGTTATCAGAATAAGAAAATGTGGCCCAGTCTTTATAAAAAATATGCCTGAAATACAGTAGTGCAACTTCAGGTTTTATGTCATGTACAAAAACTTACGACCCTTTCTAAATACATGAAAGGGTCTATAAATACTTAATTAAATTAACTAACTACAAAATTGAAATGCTACTAAATTGGTACACTTAATCATAAATATCTTCTTCAAAGAAAAATGGCAGTCGGCAACATGATTCATCATTCTGGCTGTTTGCCTTTCGACCTGAGTTGGCATATTGTGAGCATTGGTTCCACTTCTGAAGGTCGGTTGAGACGAGAATTGAGTTGAGCAGCATAGGTGGCATCTTGTATATTGGGAATGATACACCCGATTGCATCTGTCAGGCACTTGAGGGCGACTCTCTAGCTGTATGGTTTTACTAGGAACAACCAATAGGTGTCCCAAGTTAAACTGTTAATACCTGCGATCAATCTCCCATTCTTTTCCAGCTCTTGATAACATGACTGCTCCAATATTTTACCCGATAGTAATTTACCTGGGGTACATTGAGAGATCATGTTAGATAAGTAGAGAGTATCATTAATCAATTCAACCAAATTACTTGTGGTTAACTTGCATCTGGAAACCGCTCTCTCTGCCTTCATTAGCTGGGACTGCCATTCCATAAATAGGATCTCTTTATGGGATTCTAAGATTTTTGGCAAATTAGCTACCTGTCCTTCATCAGTGTCTTGCCACTCAAGAAAATTGGTCAAGGTTTCATCGGTTTGCTCAAAATCTGTTCTAGCATCAACTGATTTATCAATTATTGATGTTGTTGTGTCACATAAGGGTTCTGCTTGAGCGATTTTTTGACATAACAGTTTTATTTGTGTTACCAATGCTTTGTTAATCCGTTGTGCTTCGGCTCTGAACTCAAAGGGCTGCAGAAGATTCTTGGATTTTTCTATTTGGGCTGATAATTGAGAAATTTACTCATCTTTAGATTTCCCCATTTGTTCATTTATTGCTTTCAATTTCGCCAATGCTTCCGACAGCTCTTTCTGCTTATGGATTGCACTTGAATCGATCCTTTGTTTTTGTTCATTCAATTGCTTATTCAACTGATTATTTATTTGTTGTTGTGTGAGAAATTGTTGTTCTGCTTGTTCTGCCTTCTGTTGTGCCTCTGATAGCTGTGCTTGTAGCAAAGTGATTGCCTGATCCTTTTCTTTTAAGAGATTGCTCACTTCTGATGCCTTGTCTATGGTGGCAGCCGAGTAGGTTCCAGCATATTGGGATAATTTTGTAAGGTCATCAGAAGGGTCAAACTCCTCCTTCCAAACCACATTGCCTGTTACTGTTTGTTCAGGGAAAAGGGAAGGTTGATCAATCCTTCTTCTTTTCCGTTGTCGTTTTACCACAGCCCTGTGTTTTGGGCTGTAAAAGACATCTAATGGAGGTATCTCCTCCACTTGCAAAATGATCTGATCAGAAGGATCCTTGGGAATTATCTCCGTTTCTGTAAAAGGGGGTAGGTCGTTGGTTTCACTTGGAACCTCTTTTGATGTCGTATCCTGTGCGTTAGCCGCTTTAGATGTCTCGACTTCCTTTGAGCTCTCAAGATTGCTTATGATTGAGTCGAATTTCTGCCATTCCTGGAGCAATTTCGGGTCAATCTGGGCATCTACATTTATGTCTGTGCTAGTCTGCTCCTGCTCTTTCCTCTGTATTTCCTTCTGCTCTTTCCTCTGCACTTCTTCCTGCTCTCTCCTTTGTACTTCCTCCTGCTCTCTTGTTTGGGTTTCTCCAGCAATTTCTGATGTAGCAGGAGGTCGCTGTTCAGGTTCGCTTGACTGTGTCATCGGAGCCGTTGCTAACAAATCTAGAGGCAGAGTTTTCAACCTCTGCTCTCTAAGTCTGTTAAATTCAACCAACCCGTCATCATGATATCTCATTCTGGATAGTGATTGAACCTGGAATAGCGACTCGGCTGAAGAGAACAGGTCATCAAACTCATCATTTTTATGTTCAAATTTAGTGAGTTTTGCCTGTTCAAGTGCATTGTAGGTGACTTTAATTGGATCAAATCGCCCATTAGGAAGAGTGGCGATATTGAGTGCATTAATCTTATATGCTTCTTTCTCTGCATGTTTATAGTCATGCAGAGCGTAAACACCACACTTCAGAGGAAAAGGAGGCCAAACTTGCTTCTTTTTATCCCTCAGAGTCTTTGTAACTCCTTCGGAGGTAAGTTGGTATGCTATCTCTCGGGCCAATAGTTTGTCAGGTATATATAAGGGGAGGACATGAGGCTTGGCATGACTGCCAAAAACTCTTACATAACTGAATTTTTCTTCCCCGAACCATCTTCCTATGGATGTCAAGTCAATCTCTTCTTGTGAGGAAATCTTAGGAGCAGGTTTGTCAAAAATAGCATAGTGAATGGGCAACATGAATCCATGGCAAATTTGATATAGGTGGTGTTTATAATGGGATTTCCACAATTTCTGGTGGTATATATGAATAGGCATGGGGTCTTGTGGAGTCCATCTCCACCCTAACACAGGAAATTCAGAATTAAAACACAGGGTATCTAAAATGTAGGCACTATAGTAAAATGGGGGGATAAACCTTTCAGTAACGCGGGATTTGTTTCTGAATTCAAGCACCGTTGTTGCTAATTTATCAGACAGTATATTTCCCCAATCCATTATATCACTGTTTCATGCTGCCTCTATCAAAGGTACCATCTCTATAGTGAAGTTTGAGGAATCATGTAACCCTCACAACCCAGAATAACGATAAGGAGAACACAAGGAATCGACAGAGTACTTACCCGAAGACTCATGCTTGTGTTTTGCTGGGTTTTGCCTCCAATCCTGTATGGGTTTTGATTCAATGTCATTTTCGTTTCTGAACTTCTCCAGAAATGCTTTGTTGTACTTCTTCTCCGGTGCAGGCAGATGGTACATTTGTCTCAAATCATCGGGTTGAAACGAACCGAACACTCTCTCGTCCATGGTGCAAAATGTTCTGTTTGTGATCGGGATTTCTTCAATTGCCCATCTTACCACATTTGTATATGGGAGGATTTGGTCTCGGGCTGCTATCTGATGAAGGTAAGAGTCGGCTAAATCCTTTAGAGTAGCATCAGACTTCCGGGTCGAGTCTGCTGTGGCTTGCACTGTTGTTACCTCAGGTTCTTCGGCTTCAATTAGGTTGTAGATGCTTAGCCAAGTAGTTTTACCGAGTCCTAAACATGTGGTGTCCGAGATCAGTCCCTTTTTGCTTGGTCCTGGATCGGAAATGTGTTGTCCTGTAACTGCCGAAGCGGAAGCTGTTCCAATTTTCTTAGATTTCTTCCCCATTTGGCTTGAATTTGCTGCTTCGGAGGAGCTCTTCACAGAAGAGAAAATGAACGTAATGCGGAGAATTGGTGGCGCAAACCAAATACGAACAAGATATATTAATCAATGAATAATGGAGGATTAACTTAAGGTGGCCGTGGATACAATCTCTGACGAGATTTTAGCCTTACTGTTTCATTAATGGTCGTTTAAACCTGTCAATCCTTTAAATGCCCATCATATCGTTTATTGGCGGAATAATTCGTTTAAGCGTGGCTTTGATGTTTTGGCGGTTGAGCGCAAGTGAATCACTATTGAGAAGAGAAAGGCCGTTAATACTAATTAACCATAATATATCCCAGCCTTATCAATCCTTCTTGAAATACATGCTTAACTTTATCGCAATCGGCAATCGGGAGAATGCTTAAGTTGTTTTATTGGCGTCCTTTCGGAATCCCTAATTGTTGATAGCGATATTTCCAATTCGCATCGGGAGTTTTTAAACGAGGGCTTTAAATGCATGCATGGTATATCCCCGATCGCTGATACCGATATCGCATCGAAGCAAAGAGAGGGGCCATTTGTTATGAGTGCTTGCCTTCCCGATAACCGATAGCTATTTGTGCTTGTCACATCGGGGAAAATCAATGGGTCGCTTTGTCATGCATCCTTTGCTATTGCGATATGCGATCTTGCGATCACTTTATTGCAATAATAAAGGATTATTCTTTTTTATTATAAGACCAATTAAGTGATTGATCAAAAGGTTTATAATGTTTCTTTTCTTTCGGACCTTTTGAATAATGATAAGTCAATACTAATTTAATCTAAAAGGGACCCATTCCATATCATAGTTTTGAAAATAAAAATTTTATGGAATGGGGGGTTGTTGTACAACACAACAATTGGCGATTTGCTGGGAGAAACAGTTATCTCTGAGAAATATTGAAATACTTAGACTTTCTGCAAATAGGAATCTTATCAAAGAGGAAAATTATAATATAACTAGGTATACATACATTCTGAATAAAATAAAAGCAATTTTGCTAATTTCTTCTCTCGTTAAAATTAGACACATTCTAAGTCTTAAATTGGCCTCTATTGGTTGTATAATGATAAAACAGAAAACCCTTCTAGCAAACGTTCATAGTTTCGATAGGGATGCCTTTTAACCATTTTTACTGTCCATTATCCCATCCATTTCAGAGTATGATTAAAAGAATGAATTCAAAACATGCTTTCATATTTTGTATTTCTTTTTTTCTTTTCTATTATTTTGTAAGATAAAAAGCCATTGTCCTGGTTTGGTGGCCAGCTATTTGACAATGCCATTCACTAGTAGTAATCTAACCGAACAAGCTGGCTCATGATGAGACCCCTTGTCTTATGATTATAAGCCATTACCATGTTTTGGTATGCAGTGTTGGTAATGTCGGTTAAGCTATTTCCCAATGATCATGGTAAGCAGGCTTGTAATAAGACCTCTTATCTTTTATATCAAATATTTTAGAATTACACTCTGAGTAATCATAAACTTTGATGAATGGGATGGAAAATTTTCTTCTTAAGAGAGAATGGATGACAAGGTAAGAGTTGAAGATGCTAAGATTGAATTAGTTTCATTTTTGATATTGATAACCTTTTTTGTGGCCAATTTGAAAACAATAAAATGATTTATAGTACTTCTAAATCTTGAAAAGATTTCACAAAAATGGAATGGGGTTTCAGAATGTGAATATGCCTAATTTCCTAGAAATTGTCCCTCTTGTTCAAGGCTTCTATTATTTAAAAGTACATATCAAAACTACTTCTTTGAGCAACTTTTTAGTACAACAAAGGCCAACGGAAGATACCTTACAACTTTATTTCCTAATGGTCCTACAAACTACAAATCGTACTGAACTAAAAAGGGAGAAGGGGTTACCTCCTCAATTGAAGAATTTCTTTAAGATGAGGCCATTAACAGGAAGAGAATCTCTCTTACCTGATAAACCTTGTAATATGAATATCGACTGGCCTATCTTCTCGTAGATCTAAAACGGTCCAAGCCACTTCTTCTGGAACTTGGTGTGTTTTCCTTTATCCTCATGGGCTTTATCCCATTTCAGAACTAGATCACCAACTTGCAATTGTTTTGAACTAGATGAAGTTGAATCAAAGGATGACTTGATAATTTGCTGATGTTTTGCATGAGTAATTTTGGCCTTTTCTCTTTCTTCTTCTAATTTTAAGATTTGATCATGTCTAAGTTGAATAGAAGAAGATGGGCTTTCTTCAATAAACTGAACTAGGGCTAAAGAAGGAAGGACAAGATTCGTTGGCAGCATTGCTTCTTTCCCATATACAATATTGAATGGAGAAGAACCTATGGAAGCCTTCTGAGTTATCCTATCAACCCATAGTGCGAATATTAAAGATTTGTGCCATTTTTTATGATTCTATTCGATAGTTCGCTTAATAATTTTAATTAGATTTTTATTGGTAGACTCTGCTAAACCATTACCCTGGGGATAGTAATTTGCAGAATATTTCAATTTAAATCCTCTTTTAATAGCGAACTCAAACATAGAATTTCCAGAGAAATAAGATGCATTATTGAACACAAGAGCATTGGGGACACCAAACCTGGTAATGATGAATTGATCTATGAATTCCATAATTGCCTCAGACTTTGTTGTCTTTAAAGGAATCGCTTCAAACCACTTAGTAAGATAATCAGTGGCAGTAAGGATATACTTATGCTGTTTGGACGAATGTGGAGTGATTTCTCCAATGATGTCCAATCCCCATTGCTAAAATGGTTGTTCAATGTTGACTGGTGGCAAAGGGAAAGCTGGCTTTCTTTGTCTTCCACTAGAGGTTTGACAACTTCTGCATTTCCTTACATATTCATGAGCATCTCTAAACAAGGTGGGCCAATAGTATCCAGCATGAATGATTTTGTGGGCTATTGTGTCAGCTCCAAAATGTCCTCCTGCTGGTCCATCATTTAATTCATGCAAAACCTTTTGTGATTCAGGTTTTTCTAGGCATCTTAATAAAATTGAATCATAATTTTGCCTAAAAAGTACATCATCAATGATTGTGAAGTTTTTTTCTTTTAATCTAATGGCCCTTTTGTTTTTATAAGATAGGTTAGGAGGTGCATATCCATTTTTCAAATAAAAGATCAAGTCTGCATATTGTGACTCAGAATCAGTAATACTTATCTGGTTGATCTCTTCAATATGTTCTGTATCACCTGGTTCTTGAATGTTGGATGCTCCTGCTAATAACCTGCAAAAACCTTGGCCTCTAACAATCTTTGTTGGCTTGATTTCCAAGTCATATTCTTGAAGTGTTGTAACCCAGTTTGCCCTTCTTTCACCTAATTCCCTTTGGATTAGTAATTGCCTTACTACAGGAAAAGGAACTATAACTTTTGTATGGGCTTTTAAAAGGAATGGTCTGTAATGTTTGACAGCTTTATATACATCAAAGGCTTGTTTTTCAACTTCGGAATAATTCAGTTCAACACCCTGTAGGTTTGAACTATAAAATGAAATCAGTGCTTCCAAGTTGTGATCATTATTCTGAGTGAGTACTGCTGCATAAGATGAATCGGATGCGATAGTATACAATGTGAAATGATTAGAAAAATTAGGAGTGTTTAAAGCGGGGGCATTGATTATTGATTGTTTGATTGAATCAAATGCTTCATTTTCTACAGATCCCCATATAAACACTGAATTTTTCTTAATCATAGTTTGTAATGGTAAAATGATGTGGGAAAAATCAGGAACAAATCTCTTGACAAAATTGATTTGGCCTAAAAATGACTGCATGGATTTTTTATTATGAGGAAAAGGAATTTCAGAGATTTCTTTAATCCTGTCGGGATCAATGTAAATACCATCTTTGGAAACAATAAAACCTAAGAGCTTTCCTTGATTAAGAGCGAAGAAGGATTTTTTGGGATTGAGTGAAATACCATACCTTATGCAACGTTCAAAGATTTGATTTAAATCATGCAAATGATTGGATCTCTTCTTAGAAAATACAGTAATATCATCTAAGTAGATAACCATTGTTTTGTTGATCAATCCTTTGAAAGCTATATCCATCGCTCTTTGGAACGTGGCTCCTGCATTAATAAGTCCAAAAGGCATTTTCTGATAAGCATAAGTTCCCCATTTTGTTCTGAAGGTAGTTTTGAGTCTGTCAACAGGATGGACCAAAACTTGGTTATATCCTGAAAAACCATCTAAAAAGGACATTAACTCAGAACCTGCTACTGAATGGAGTATCTGCTCCATGATAGGTAATGAGAAATTATCTTTTTGACTTGCCTTATTCAGATTTTTGAAATCTATACAAATCCTGATGTCGCCATTTTTCTTCCTAACAGGCACCATATTGGAAACCGATTTTGAGTGCCGAACGGGAAAAATAATCCTAGCTTTCAAGAGTTTATTTAGAGTTTATTTAGTTCTGATTTTATTTGACTCTCTAAGTTCGGATGTATTTTCCTCAACTTTTGTTTAACTGGTTTCTGTTCAAAAAGCATTGGAATGGTATGTTGGATGACTGATGTATCATATGTCTTTAAATCATCATATTTCCAAGCAAAAACAAGTTTATTTTTCCTTAACAATCTAATGAATTCTATTCTTTCTTCCACGGAAAGTCCTAATCCCAGATTAACATTTTGAAGGTTCTGCTCAGTACCAAGGTTTATCAATTCAAACCTTAAGGTGGAACTCTGGAGCTTTGTATTGGTCACAGGTTTAAATCTGTCTTTGATATCGTAAAGATCCTCAAGCTTAACTACAGGCTTTGGTATTGAGTTTTCCTCGTGTTTTTCTTTCATCTGAAGGTCATGCTCACTTTCCTCAATGATCTGATTATCGTAGGACTTTTCAGAAGTTAAAAATTGTAGGATGTCTTCATCATGATTGAACACTTTCCAATTAGTGACATTGTCAGGAATGGATGGTCTAAAAAGTAACTCTACTGAAAATCTATCTGGGCTATAATCTTCGAAAGGGAGAAGTTTGGAAGCAACATTGGCTAGCAAGTCAGCTGCTGAATTCTGAGACCTAGGGATGGGAGAAATATTGAATGCTAAAAATTGTGAGGTTAGCTCTTGTACTAGTGACTAATAATGTTTGAGATGGCCAGAAAGACTATGAATTTTATTTCTTACCTGTTTAATAAAAATTTCTGAATCACCAAATACCTTCAAGTATTGAACCTTGAGGCCAATCGCTTTGTATAGTCCTTGGACTAAGGCTTGGTACTCAGCTGTATTATTAGTGCATTCAAATTCCAACCTACAAGACAGCATCGTTTTTTCTCCCTGGGGGCTAACCAAAATGCATCCTGCTCCTGAACCTTCACTAGATTTAGACCCATCAAAATATAGTGACCAAAATAAAGAGTTGTCTACAATTTTATTTATAGTTTCCTCAGTAACATTAAAACATCTTGATCTATTTGTTTGTGAAAATTTTTCAATCTGGGATGTAAAATTGTTTACTAAGAAAGGAGATGGTTGGGCAATAAAGTTGCCAAAGAATGATTCAGATGAATAATTCCCCAATATATTGTTATTAAATGCTATTGGTTGATTCTCTTGTTCAAATTCTGTAACTGTATGGGTCATGTGTTTCTCCCGATCAATCTTGATCTGATTTGGCTTTCCCTTGTAGGGTAACCACATATGGGACCAATCGGTAGAAATATAACCATGGAGTTTTTCGAACCAATCTCTACTTAAAATCAACCCATAAAATTCAAGTATATCAGCGATCAAAATATCAATTCTTTGAACTACTCTAGGATCGGCCGATAACCTAATAGTTATTGAGTTGATTTCCCCTAAAACATGGACTTTAGTTCTATCCAATTGTACAATATGAATTGCAGACTTTTGGGGTTCAATATTCAGTTTGGAACAAATTGAAGCTGGCATTATATTAGAGGATGCCCCTGAGTCAATCAAACAGTTGTGTAGGTTTCTATTGTAGATCTCATAGGTTAAGAGGAAATGTGGAGCATGAGAATTTGATCTATCCCAAATTAAAACTGCATCAGTAGCTTCAACCATACCAGAAGGTGGTTGACCTGAATCATTTGCAGCTTTAGCACTGGGAAGAGGCGAAGAAGGAACAACATTCAATTCTTTGAGAAGCAATTTCTACTGATGTTTTAATTTGCTAAGTTCAAACATGGTGATGTTTGCCTTAGTTTTCTTCATATCATCAACAATATTGTAATCCATTGACTCCGATACTGCCAACATTTTAGATGTTGAAGGTATATTTGAGGATGATGGTTGGTTTTGCGGTACTATTGCAGCCGGCTTTCTTGTGGGTACTTTTTCCTTTGTAGTAGTAGCACCTGCACTCCTTTTCTTTGAAGTTGCTTGGACAGGTTCAGGGGCGCTTTTACTCCTAGTAGTGACAGGAAAGCTTCTTGTTCATTCTCTGTATCGGAGTTAGGTAATATGAAGTCCCACATTCCATGGCGTTCAACAACTTCCTCTTCATCATCAGTTGGTGGAATTGTTTCACCTTCTTCTTCCTCTTCAGGATCAGACTCTGCATTAGATATAACATTTGGTGGTTTTGATTCAGTTTTATTGTAATTCTTAAATGGCCTTTTTGTTGAGGTTTCAGCTACTTGTTTTTTGATTTCAACCATTTCATTTGACATAGTCTTGAGGACCTTTTGTAGACCCTCCATATCATATGGATCTTTAGGGGTTTTCTTCTTTGAATCATCTTTAAAAGAAACTTTTTTGGATTTTCTATCTTCAAGAGCAGCTTTCTTTTCTAGAGCATTAATATGTTTCTCCACAGCAAGTGCTTCTTTCATGTTTTCAGCTAAAGTTGGTTTTCCGGCCCTGTCTACGAAGATAGCTATATTGGTAGGTAGGGCAGTTATATACCATTCGCTTCTGATTTGCTCACTTGGTTTGGAGGCCGTTGGGATTTTATTCAAGAGTTTATTGAATCGCGCATTGAATTCTTTAATCGGTTCCCTATGCTCTATCCTAAGATTGGAGAGATCATTGACTAATGTAGCTAAAGATCTATCATCACCATACTTAGTGAGAAACTGTTCTTGGCAAGTGGCCCAACTGGTAATGGATCCAGAGGGCAGGGAAAAATACCAGGATCCTGCCGATCCTTGCAAAGTATAAGGGAAAAGCCTTACGACAACATCTTCCTCTGCTACTCCTTCGAGATTAACTGATAACATGAAATCATTAATATGTTCTTCAGCTTGCGTTCCATCATCTGGGTTAAACTTGGGTAGCCATTTTTCAGGAGCATCACGCAATGCATGTAATGGTGCAGGCATATTGACCGCACCAAGCCTAGTCCATGGATCTGCCATTGAAACACCAGTAGTGGAGGATGAAACTCCAAATGTTTGGGAAGGACTTGATATTGAGGATTGAGCAGGTTGGGATGTTGAAGTTCCTAGTCCCTGATGAACAACAATATGTAATGAGGGAGTAGATGGCTGACTTCGCACTAGGGAAGATGAGATGGAGGATGTGGATGAAAGTGCTTCACTGTCAGATCCTTCAATGTTCTTCTTTGCCCTTTTCCTTTTTGGTAGGGGCAACTTAGTAGGTTCAATACCGAGCTTTCCACTCTGAAGTCTGGTGAGGGGGTGAGGTAGATTGAATTGCGAAGTCTCACTGCTTTGAGATACCTCAGATTTCTGTTGTGATATCGAGAAGCTCTGAAGTTTATGGATGAGAGACTGAACTTTAGGAGATTCAAGGCTTAATCGTTCTAGACTGTCGTGGGCTTGAGCAATGGTAGTCGATTTCTCTTCTTCTCGCTTGGATGTTGGAGAACCAGCATGCAATTGGGAAGTAGGAGATGATGTGGAGGGAGATTTACTCTCAGAATGGTCTGTAGATTTGGGTTTGCTCGCCATTTATAGTGCATGCCCTCCTTCTAACGCCAAAAATGTTGAGGCCCCAAAAATCGTTGCATCAACATTGGGGGATAACCACCCGGTCCGGACCTTAATACAGCTCCTTTTCCGTTTGGGATTGTGGCTCCGACTGGATATAATGGGACCAATTTCTCAATAATGAATAAAAGGGGTGGATGAGTGATTGGTTTTCTTAATAAATGATAATGAGTAGATGACTTAATTTAACAGCGAAAATATAAATAACTACTCTAACCCGGGAAGCTTCTATTCTTGTAAGTGCAACGTTTGATGATCTCTTCTCATAGATAGGCATATAGATGACTCTATTCAATCAACATAGACAATCATTCCCTATTGATTACTTTGTTCAAATAGTTGAACAAAGTAGTTAACAAAACATTGTTACACTTATCCATTTATATTACTGACACATGAATGATTAAAAGAAAAGCATGTTGTAAACATCCAATAGTGGAAAGTATAAAGAATTTTGTTAAAAACACATGCATATATCTGATAATAGCAAGAGCAATCAAACAACAATTCACATAAAAAAAAAAGAACTCAGACATAAATAGTAGTACCATATGAGCTGTAAATCATTCCCAACATAAATCTCTATTTGAATTCCTTCTTCCGACTCGGAAACACTTTCAAATAAAGGCAGTAGTGCACATCCACATAAAAGCTTCGTTATCAAAATAAGAAAAATTGGCCCAGTCTTTATAAAAAATATGCCTGAAGTACAATAGTGCAACTTCAGGTTTTAAGTCATGTACAAAAACTTTTACGACCCTTTCTAAATACATGAAAGGGTCTATAAATACTAAATTAAATTAACAAACTACAAAATTAAAATGCTATTAAATTGGTACACTTAATCTTGAATATCTTCTTCATGGCAATCTGGCAGTCGGCAGCATGATTCATCATTCTGGTTGTTTGCCCTTCGACCTGAGTTGGCATATTGCAAGCATTGGTTCCACTTCTGGAGGTCGGTTGAGACGAGAATTGAGTTGAGCAGCATAGGTGGCATCTTGTATATCGGGAATAATACACCCGATTGCATCTGTCAGGCACTTGAGGGCGGCTCTCTAGTTGTATGGTTTTACTAGGAACAACCAACAGGTGTCCCAAGTTAAACTGTTAATACCTGCGATCAATCTCCCATTCTTTCCCAGCTCTTGATAACATGACTGCTCCAATGTTTTAGCCGATAGTAATTTACTTGGGGTACTGTTGAGGCCTCGAAAATCGCAGCCACAACAAAGGGGAAACCACCCGGTCCGGACCTTGAAAGCAGTTCCTTTTCCGTTTGGAATAGTGGCTCCGACTGGGGATAATGGGACCAGTTTCCCAATAATAGATAAAAGTGGGATGGACGAGTAGCTTATGAGGTAGGATAGTGATAAGCAAATAACTAAAACTATCAGCAAAATATATAATCTAATAATCTAATCCCGGGACTTATCAATCTTTCAAAGCGTAGCGTTTGATAATTTGTGCTTTAAGGCAGGCATATAGATGACTCTAACACTAAAGCATAGACTTTTAAACCATTTAAGATTGCTCTGCATAATTAGTTATGCAGAGCGATAATAGCGAATTACTACACATTGTCAATCATATCATTGCTACATGCATGATTAAAAGAAAGGCATATCACAAAACATCCAATAGTGGAATGAAATGAAGATTTGCTGTTACAGCGTATACATGTATTCAACAATAGCAAAAGATAATAACACAACAATTCATATGAAAAGAAAGAGGACAGATGCAGATAATAGTACCATGTAAGCTGCTCAACAATCCATTATATAAATCGTTATGTCGCAGTCCTTCCTTCAAACCAGAAAGCATTCCAAACAAGAGACAATAGTGCACAAATGCATAAAACAGCCTTCTCGTCAAATAAAGGACTATCGGTCGAGTTTCACAAAAGAATATAGGCTGAAGCACAGTAGTGCAAACTTTAGCCTTTAAGTCTATTACAAAATTTTACGACCCTTTCCAAAACAATGAAAGGGTCTATAAATACTAATCTAATCTAAATATCTAAGAAAAACTGAAAAACTATGAAATTGGCATCAATAAATATTTCTCCATCTTTCTTGGCAATCTGGCAGTCGGCAGCAATGCTTCATTCGGTGGGCTCTTTGCCTTTAAACCTCAACTGACATATCGCAAGCATGGGCTGTACTTCCGGTGGAGTGTTGAGACGCGACGTGAGCTGGGCATCATATGTGGCATCCTGAAAGTCAGGGATCAGGCACTTGAGAGCATCTGTTAAACACTTAAGAGTCGACCTTTGAGTGTGCGGCTTGACTAGAAAGTGCCAATATGCGTCGGAGGTTAAAGTATTTACTCCAGCGATTAACTTTCTCTTTTCCTCCAGTCCATGATAACTGATTTGTTCAATCATGTTCACCGTGGTTATGCTTCCAGGTGTACACTAAGAGATCATGTTGGCCCAATAGAGTGTATTGTTGACCAAATCAATCATATTGTTGGCAATCATTTTACACCTTGAAGCTTCCCTTTCCGCTTTCATCATCTGAGTGTTCCATTCCGTGAAGAGTATGTCTTTGAATGGCTCATAGATCCTAGGCAATTTTTCTTCTTTCCCCACATCAATATCTTGCCAATCAAGATATGAAGTTATGGTTTCTTCGGTCTGATCTAGCTCATTTCTGGCTTTTTCAATTTGCTGACATACTGCTGTAGATACTTCACATAATGGTTCAGCCTCAGTTAGTTGTTGGCACAAGAGTCTAACCTGAGAGATTAATGCATTATTTATTTGAGCTGCCTCTGCTCTGAAATCCTCGACTTTCTTGGTGCCCTTGATATCTTCGAGCTGTGCTAACAGTTGAGCGATTTGCTCATCCTTTGACTTCGTCATTTGCTCGTTTGCCCCTCTCAATTGTGCCAATGCCTCTGTTAACTCTTTCTGCTTCTGGATTGCACTCTGGTCAGTCTTCTGTTTTTCAGTCTGCAGTTGCTGGGTTAATACATTGTTTGCTTGTTGTTGTGCTAGCAACTGCTCTTCTACCTGTTCTGCCTTGTTTCGCGCTTCAGCTACTTCTGCTTGCAATGCACAAATTTCCTGGTCCTTAGTCTTTAACAAAAGACTTACCTCCGATGCTTTATCAATAGTCGCTGCAGAATAAGCTCCCGCATACTGCGATAGCTTGGTTAGATCATCGGAGGGGTCCAATTCTTCCTTCCAGACTACATTCCCCGTAACTGTATGCTCAGGAAAGATGGAAGGTTGATCAAGCCTTCGTCTCTTCCTTGAGCGCTTAATGACCGCTTTGTGCCTAGGTCTGTAGAAAACGTCCAGGGGAGGAATATCTTCCACCTGGAGTACAATCTGATCGGAAGGGTCTTTGGTGATTACCTCGAGCTCCTTTGAAATGGGTGGGTCGCTGGTTACGCTTAGAACCTGAGAAGAAGTGGTGTCTGGTGTGTCTTTGGAGCCTTCCTTTCCACTGATAATGGAATCGAATTGATTCCATTGTTTCAGCAATTCAGGATCTATGGAGGTCTGGGATTTACTCTTCTCCTTTTCTTGTTCCAACCTCTTTTGCTCCTCCAACTCTTTCTGTCGCTGTTCTTCAGACTCCTTTCTCTGTTTCTCTTCTTGCTCTCTCCTTTTCTTATCTGCTAATTCCTTTTTCTGCCTATCTGCCAGTTCTTTCCTTTGTTTCTCTTCTTCTTCTTTCTTCCGTTGTTCCTCCATCTGCTTTTGCTTTCTCTGTTCTTGTTCCTTCTGCTCTTTCTACTGCTTCTCTATTTGCTCCTTTCTCTGCTTCTCTGCCTGCTGCTTCTCTTGCCTTTCCTCCTGTTGTTTCTTTTGTTCTTTATTTATAACAAGAGGTTGGCTCGTCTGTTTCTGACCTGGCTCGCTTGAGGAGGATGCTGTGGTTAATGACAATAAATCCAGGGGCAGAGTTTGCAACCTCTGCTCCCTAAGTTTATTGAATTCGATTAAATTTTCATCATTGTATCTCATCTTGGCAAGCTGCTTGGTTTGGCCTATTGAATCAGCATCTACGAACAGGTCATCAAACTCGTCCTCTTGATGGTCAATCTTGGTCAATTTGGCCTGTTCTAGAGCATTGTAGGCAGTTTTATGTGGATCATAGAGTCTGGCTGGCATAGTGGGTAGGGATAAAGCTTGCATCTTTGTTGCCTCCTTTTCTGCATGCTGAATATTATGCAGAGTAAAAACACCCATCCTCAAGGGAAAAGGGGGCCAGCCCCTCTTCTTCTCTTTCTTGAGAGTTTGAGTGACACTCTCGGCCATGATCTGGTAGGAGATCTCTCGGGCTAACAGCTTGTCTGGAACATATAGAGGGAGAACATGCGGTTTGGCTTGGCTTCCATAAACCCTAATATAGGTAAAATGTTCTTCTCCAAACCAACCTGCTACAGCTGGTAAGTCGAAGGAAGCGAGATAGGAGATTTTAGGAATAGGCCGATAAAAAATGGAGTAATGAATAGGAACCATAAAACCATTGCAAATTTGATACAAATGGTCCTTGTAAGAGGACTTCCATAATTTCCGATGATACAAATGAATGGGCAAAGGGTCTTGGGTGGTCCATCTCCAACCGAGAATGGGAAACTCAGAGTTAAAACACAATGTGTCCATAATGTAGGCGCTATAATAAAACGGAGGGATTTTCCTTTCGGTGACTACAGATTTAGCTCTAAAATCCCGAACAGCTATAGTCAATTTATCAGAAAGAATGGTGGCCCAATCCATGATAAAACCATTAACAGCTGCTTCCATTAGGGGAACCATTTCTATATCAAAATTGGTAGAATCATGTAACCCCCAGAGCCTACACATCATAATTCCCGCATAGCAATAGGGAGAAGCCAAGGAATCGACGGAGTACTTACCCGAGCTTTCGTGCTTGTGTTTGGTCGGGTTCTGCCTCCAATCCCAAATGGGCTCGGATGGTACTTCATTTTCAGTTGCAAACTTCTCCACGAAGTCTTTGTTGTAGATTTTCTCTGGCTCGGGCAAATGATACATTTCCCTCAGGTGCTCTGGCTTGAATGACCCGAAAATCCTTCCGTCTCTTGTGTGGAACGTTCTGTCAACGATTGGAATTTCCTCAATTGCCCATCGCACTACATCAGTGTAGGGAAGGACTTGCTCTCTGGCCGCTATTCTGTGAAGAAAGGAATCAGCCAACTCTTTAAGAGTTGCATCGGACTTTTTGAGTGGGTCCGCAGTAGCCACTATCCCTAAAACTTTTGGTTGCTCAGCTTCTAGCAAATTATATGTGCCCTGCCATGTAGTCTTGTTAAGACCAGTGCATGTAGTGTCTGAAACGAGGCCTTTCTTGCTATTTGCAGCAGCTTGACCTGCTATAGGTATAACAGTAGAGCCCGTAGCCCTCTTGGATCTTTTCCCCATCATACTTGAGCTTCTCTCAAAAGAAGAATTCTACACAATTGCAAGAGAAATCGTAACAACATAATAACAATGACGCTACACAGAGGGATAGATATATCATTTGAAGCGTGCCAAGATTAATTTCCAAAAGTGGATGCGGATCCAATTGCTGAGAGGATATTGCAGATGCAATTAATGGTGATTTGAGGTCTGCTACCCATTAAATGTGATGATTATACCATTATCTGGGTGAATGACTTACTTAAGCGTGCAACGGATATTCTGGCGGTTAAACGCAGGTGTTCATTAATCGAAGGGGTAAAATCTTTTAAATACACACGCATTACCTTATCCCTTGCATTAACGGCATTTTTGGGATTCGCACTTTATCAACCGGATATGAATATAAAATTAAAGCTTTGAGTGATGGCTTTTAAGACTGCCGACCACCGATGAGCGATATCGCATCGCTTCGGGGAATAGGTGCTGCACAATTATTACCAAAAGATCATGCCGACAGCCGATAAGCGATATCGCATCGGGCTAGCACATGGAAACAGAGGTAGGCGCATATACAATGGTTTGGGGCTACCGATTGCGATATCACATCGCATCGGGGGTAGGAACCGGGTGCCTCACCGAAGTATGTGGAATTCTGCCGAAGGCCGATAGCGATATCGCATCGGGTCGGGATTTAAATCATAAAGCGGTTTCGTATGAGGTATCGCCGATAGCCGATCGCCGACATCGCATCGCGTCGGGACATGAGTTATGTGCCATTAGTGGTGTGCATGTAACATTGTCGATCGCCGATAGCGATATCGCATCGGCGGAGACCAAAATGCCATTTAAATGCATCTCTCATGTTGTTGCGATATGCGATCTTGCGATCGCTTTATCGCAATAACAAAAGATTATTTATTATTTGAAATATTGATGTCCCAAAAAGGCTTTAAATATATGACAACTCATTTGATTATGCGGCCTATTTTGAACATACAAGCATTGATGCCAAATTTTTTAAAAAGGGACCCATTCCATATGTTAATTTTTTGAAAATAAGAATGATATGAAATGGGGGGTTGTTGTAGGGCACAACAATTGGTGATTCGCTAGGAGAACCAGTTATCTCTGAAAGTAATGCAAACACTTAAGCTTTTCAAAACTAGAAACCCAATCAGAAGGGAAAACTTCTAATTTAACTGGATATTCACGTGTTCTGAACCAAGTGAATTCTGTTAACTTCTTTTCTTTTGGTTTCAAGAAAAATAAATACATTCTAAGTCTTAAAATAGGCCTTTATTGGTTTATAATGATAAAACAAAAACTTTCCCAAATCAGCTTTTATAATTAACCCCTCTGTCATAGGTAGAACCTCTGTTGCCAGCAAACGTTTATAGTCTCGACAGGGATACCTTTTAACCATAATATTATTCACTTTTCCATTCACATAAGATTGTAGTTAACAGAATGAAACTAAAATATGTTCCCATATTTTATTTTATTATCTGTTTTTTTATTCTTTGTCATTGATAAGATAAAAATCCATTGTCCTGGTTTGGTGGCCAGCTGTTGACAATGCCATTCACTGGTAATAATTTAACTGAACAAGCCGACTCGTGATGAGACCTCTTGTCTTGAAGCTTCAAGCCATTACCCTGTTATGATATGCAGTATTGGTAATGTCAGTCAAACTACTTTCCTATGAACATGGTAAGCAGGCTTGTAATAAGACCTCTTATCTTTAATCTTCTATATTTTAGAATTACACTCTGAGTAACCATAAACTTTAGTGAATGGGGTGAACAATTTTCTCCTTAAGAATAAATGGATGACAGGTGAAGAGTTGAAGATGCTGAAAATGGGTTAGTTTTCATCTTAAAATGGATAACCTTTTGAGACCAATTTTTGAAAACCGAGAATGATTTACAGAACTTTTACCTTCCGAGAAGAGTCTTCAAAACGTTAGGTGGTGATTTCAGAACAAACAGATATCTAGTTCCCTAGAAATTATTCCTTTTGGTTGAGGGTTCTACTATCTAAAAGCAAATATTCGTATTATTTTGTGAGACACTTTTTCAAATCAAGCTAAAGGTCAATGGAGATACTCTACAGTTTTATTTCCTATCGATCCTACAAACTACAGAAATCTACCAAGAGGAGAAGGGATCACCTTCTCAATTAAAGAATTTCTTCAAGACTAGGCCATTAACAGGGAGAGAGTCTCTCACCCCTGATAGGTCTTGCAATAAAAAGGTCGAATGGCCTATCTTTTCATAGATCTGAAATGGTCCAAGCCACATTTTCTGAAACTTGGTATGTTTACCTTTATCTTCGTGGGCCTTGTCCCATTTGAGAACTAAGTCACCAACTTGGAAGTGTTTGGAATCGGATGAAGTTAAATCAAAGGATGCTTTGATCATTTGTTGATGTTTGGCATGGGTGATTCTTGCTTTCTCCCTTTCTTCTTCTAATTTGAGAATCTGGTCATGTCTAAGTTGAATAGAGGAAGAAGGAGTCTCTTCGATGTACTGTACTAGGGCTAAAGAGGGTAGAACAAGATTGGTCGGCAATATTGCTTCTTTTCCATAAACTAGATTAAATGGGGAGGAACCTATAGAAGCCTTTTGCGTAACCCTATCAGCCCATAATGCAAACACTAGAGATTTGTGCCAGTTTCTATGATTCTGTTCAACAGTTCGCTTAATGATTTTGATGAGATTTTTATTAGTAGATTCTGCTAAACCATTTCCCTGGGGATAATAATTAGCAGAATATTTCAGTTTAAACCCCCTCTTAATAGCAAAATCATATATAGCATTTCCTGAGAAATAGGAAGCATTATAAAAAACGAGAGCGTTTGGGACACCAAACCTGGTAATGATGAATTGGTCTATGAACTCGATGATTGCCTCCGAATTTGCTGCTTTCAAAGGAATAGCCTCTACCCATTTGGTAAAATAATCGGTAGCAGTGAGGATATACCTGTGTTGTTTGGAAGATGGTGGAGTAATCTCTCCAATGATATCTAATCCCCATTGTTCAAATGGTTGTTCAATGTTGACAGGTTGCAAGGGGAAAGCTGATTTCCGTTGTCTTCCACTAGCAGTTTGGCAATTGAAGCATTTTCTTACGTATTCATGAGCATCTCGAAATAATGTAGGCCAATAATATCCAGCATGAATAACTTTGTGGGCTGTTGTGTCTGCTCCAAAATGTCCTCTCGTTGGACCATCATGTAGCTCCTGTAAAACCTTTTGAGCTTCAGGTTTCTCAAGACATCTTAATAGGATAGAATCATAGTTTTGTCTAAAGAGCACATCATTAATGAGAGTGAAATTCTTTGCTTTTAACCTAATGGCCCTTTTATTTTTGTAAGATAAATTTGGAGGAGCATAACCATTTTTCAAATAGAATATTAAATCTGCATATTGAGATTCGGAATCAGTGACACTTATCTGATTGATTGATTGAGTCTGATCCATGTCGCTTGATTCAGGAATGTTTGATGCTCCTGCCAATATCCTGCAAAAACCTTGGCCCCTAACAATCTTTGCTGGCTTTATTTCTAGGTCATATTCTTGAAGTGCTGTGACCCAATTGGCTCTTCTTTCACCCAGTTCTTTTTGAATTAATAGTTGCCTTACTGCTGGGAAAGGGACTATAACTTTCGTGTGAGTTTTCAAAAGAAAGGGCCTGTAATGTTTAACTGCTTTGAACACAGCAAAGGCTTGTTTCTCCACATCGGAATAATTTAGTTCGGCACCCTGAAGATTTGAGCTAAAAAAATGAAATGGGTGCTTCCAAGTTGTGAGCATTTGGCTGCGTGAGAACTGCAGCATAGGATACATCGGACGCAACGGTATACAATGTAAAATGATTAGAAAAATTGGGAGTATTCAAGGCTGGGGCATTGATTATTAATTGCTTGATAACATCAAAAGCTTGCTTTTCTTCTGGTCCCCATTTGAAGACTGAATTCTTCTTGATCATTGTTTGAAGAGGTAATACAATTTGAGAGAAATCTGGAACAAATTGTTTGACAAAATTAATCTGACCCAAAAATGACTGCATTGATTTTTTATTGTGTGGGAAAGGGATTTCGGAAATTTCCTTAATCCGATCAGGATCAATATAAATGCCATCTTTGGATACTATAAAGCCTAAGAGCTTTCCTTGATCGAGAGCGAAGAAAGACTTCTTTGGGTTTAGAGAAATACCATATCTTTTGCATCGCTGAAAGATTTGATTTAAGTCATGCAAATGATTATATCTCTTTTTAGAATATACAGTAATATCGTCTAGGTAGACGACTACTGATCGATTAATCAACCCTTTGAAGGCTATATCCATGGCTCTCTGAAATGTCGCTCCCGCATTTATGAGTCCAAAAGGCATTTTCTGATATGCATAAGTTCCCCATTTTGTTCTGAATGTGGTTTTAAGTTGGTCATCAGGATGAACCAAAACTTGGTTGTATCCAGAGAATCCATCAAGAAAGGACATCAATTCAGAACCTGCTACTGATTGAAGAATTTTCTCCATAGTAGGTAACGAGAAATTATCTTTCAAGCTTGCTTTATTGAGGTTCCTGAAATCAATACAGATTCGAATGTCGCCATTCTTCTTCCTGACTGGCACCATATTAGAGACCCAATTTGAATGTCGGACCGGAAAGATAATTTTGGCTTTTAAAAGCTTATTGAGCTCCGACTTTATCTGGGTCTCCAAATTTGGATGTATTTTTCTTAATTTTTGCTGAATTGGTTTCTGATCAGGAAGCATAGGGATGGTATGCTGGATAATAGATGTATCATATGTCTTTAAGTCATCATATCTCCAAGCAAAGACCTGTTTGTTTTTTCTCAATAGTTTAATAAACGCTTCCTTTTCTTCTTGGGAAAGTCCTGTTCCTAAGTTGATGTTTTGAGGAGCATCTTTTGTGCCTAGATTTATTAATTCAAACCTAAGGGTGGAACTTTGAAGCTTGGCATTAATTACAGGTTTAAACCTGTCTTTGATATCGTAAAGGTCTTCAAGCTTCACCACGGGTTTGGGAATTGAATTTTCTTGAGGCGCTTGTTTCATCTGTTGATCGTGATCATCTTCCTCAATGACTTGATTGTCATAGGAATTTTCCAAGGTTAGAAACTGCAAGATATCTTCGTCATGGTTAAATACTCTCCAATTAGTGACATTATCAGGAATTGAAGGTCTAAAAAGTAATTCTACAGAAAATCTATCAAGGCTGTAGTCCTCGGAAGGTAGAAGCTTAGAAGCTACATTGGCTAGTAGGTCGGCTGCTGAATTTTGTGACCTAGGAATGGAAGAAATGTTGAAGGCTGAAAAGTGTGAGGTAAGATCCTGCACTAGCGATTGATAATGCTTAAGGTGAGTCGAAAGGCAATGAATTGCATTTCTGACTTGTTTAACAATGATTTCCGAATCACCAAACACTTTTAGATATCGCACTTCAAGGCCAATCGCTTTATATAAACCCTGGACCAAAGCTTCATATTCGGCTGTGTTATTAGTACACTTAAATTCTAACCTACAAGACAGCATTGTCTTTTCCCCTTGCGGGCTAACCAAAATGCAACCTGCTCCTGAGCCTTCACTGGACTTAGAGCCATCAAAATATAAAGACCAAAATAAAGAAGTATTAACAAAAATATCTACATTTTTCTCAGCATCATTAAAACATCTGGACTTATCTATTTGTGAAAAATTTTCAATCTGAGATGTAAAATGATTAACTGAAAAAGGAGATGGTTGGGCAACAAAGTTGCCAAAGAATGATTCAGACGAATAGTTCCCCAAAATATTGTTGTTGAATGCCACCGGTTGGTTTTCTTGCTCAAATTCAGTAACTGTGTGGGTCATATGCTTCTCGCGATCGATCCTTATTTGATTCGGCTTTCCCTTATAGGGAAGCCACATATGTGACCAATCTGTGGAAATATACCCATGTAGTTTCTCGGACCAATCTCTGCTTAAAATCAAACGATAAAATTCAGGTATGTCGGCAATTAAGATGTCAATCCTTTGAACAATTCTGGGGTCGGCTGACAACCTGATGGTTACAGAATTAATTTCTCCCACAACCTGCACCTTAGTCCTATCCAACTGCACAATGTGAATGGCAGACTTCTGGGGTTCAATGTTCAGCTTAGAGCAAACTGAAGCTGGCATTATATTAGATGAGGCCCCTGAATCTATTAAACAGTTGTGCAGGTTTCTATTATAAATCTCATAAGTGAGCAAAAAGGGTGGAGTGTGAGAATTTGATTTATCTCCGATTAAAACTGAATCGGTAATTTCAACCATACCTGCGGGAGGCTGGCCTGAATCGTTGGCAGCTCTTGCACTGGGAAGGGGAGTAGAGGGAACAGCATTTAATTCTTTAAGAAGTAGCTTTTGTTGATGTTTCAGTTTACTAAGTTCAAACATGGTTATATTTGCCTTAGTTTTCTTCATGTCATCGACAATGTTATATTCCATTGAATCGGATACCACTAGAGTCTTGGATGTTGAAGGAGAACTAGAAGTTGAAGGCTGGTTTTGAGGAACTACTACAGGTGACTTCTTTGGGGGAACTCTTTCCTTTACTGTAGTAGCGCCTGCGCTCCTCTTCTTTGAAGTTGCCTGGGCGGGTTCAGGAGTGCTTTTACTTCTTGTAGTAACCGGAAAGGCTTCTTCTTCATTCTCCATATCAGAGTTTGGGAGTATAAAATCCCACATTCCGTGGCATTCAGCTACTTCTTCTTCATCATCTGTCTGTGAAGATGTTTCCTCTTCCTCTTCTTCTTGGTTTGAATCAGCGTTAGATATAACATTGGGCGGCTTTGATTCAGTTTTCTTAAAAGTTCTAAATGGTCTTTTGTTTGAGGTTTCAACTACCTGCTTTTTAATCTCAACCATTTCGTTAGACAATGTTTTAAGGACCTTTTGTAAACCTTCCATGTCATACGGGTCCTTCGGGGTTTTCTTCTTGGAATCTTCTTTAAACGAGACTTTTTTAGCTTTTCTATCCTCCAGAGAAGCTTTCTTTTCTAGAGCATTGATGCGCTTTTCAACAGCAAGTGCCTCTCTCATGTTTTCAGCTAAGGTAGGTTTCCCAGCCCTATCTACAAAAATCGCTATGTTGGCAGGTAGGGCAGTGATATACCATTCGCTTCGGATTTGTTCACTTGGTTTAGAAGCGGTGGGGATTTTATTCAGTAGTTTATTAAATCTGGCATTAAACTCTTTTATTGGTTCCCTGTGCTCTATTCTCAAATTGGAGAGGTCGTTTATTAAAGTTGCTAAGGACCTATCATCTCCATATTTGGTAAGAAACTGCTCTTGACATGTATTCCAACTGGTAATCGAACCAGAAGGTAAGGAAAAATACCAGGATCCTGCTGATCCTTGTAAAGTGTAAGGGAAAAGTCTTACAACAACATCTTGCTCTGTCACTCCTTTTAGGTTGACTGCTAACATAAAGTTGTTGATGTGTTCTTCAGCCTGGATCCCATCATCTGGATTGAATTTAGGCAGCCATTTTTCGGGATCATTGGGTAGATCATGCAATGGTCCAGGCATGTTGACTGCTCCTGGCCTAGTCCATGGATCTGCCATTATGATGGCAACAGTGGTTGAGACTACTGCTGGGACTCCAGATGAATGGGAAGGGATTACAGATGAGGAGTGGATAGGTTGGGATATTGAGGCTTCTGATCCCCGATGAACGACAATTTGTAATGGGGGAGTGGATGGTTGACCTCACAGAGGAGAGAATGCAATGGAGGAGGTGGATGAAAGCCCTTCACTATCAGATCATTCAGTAATTTTCTTTGCCCTTTTCCTTTTAGGTAAAGGAAACTCAGTGGGTTCAATACCAAGTTTTTCGCTCTGAAGTCTGGTGAGAGGGTGAGTGAGGTTAAACTGCGAAGTCGCACTGCTTTCTGATACCTCAGACTTCTGTGGTGAAATCGAGAAGCTCTGAACTTTATGGATTAGAGACTGAACTTCAGGTGATTCAAGACTTAATTGTTCTGTGGTATGATGGGTTTGAGCAGTGGTCGTTGATTCCTCTTCTTCTTGTTCGGGTACCAGCGAACCAGTATACAAATAGGAAGATCGAGGGGATTCGGAGGGCGAAGTACTCTTGGAATGGCTTATAGGTTTGGACTTATGTTCCATTCACAGCTGAGGCCCTCCTTCTAGCGCCAATTTTGTTGAGGCCTCGAAAATCGCTGCCACAACAAAGGGGAAACCACCCGGTCCGGACCTTGAAAGCAGTTCCTTTTCCGTTTGGAATAGTGGCTCCGACTGGGGATAATGGGACCAGTTTCCCAATAATAGATAAAAGTGGGATGGACGAGTAGCTTATGAGGTAGGATAGTGATAAGCAAATAACTAAAACTATCAGCAAAATATATAATCTAATAATCTAATCCCGGGCCTTATCAATCTTTCAAAGCGTAGCGTTTGATAATCTGTGCTTTAAGGCAGGCATATAGATGACTCTAACACTAAAGCATAGACGTTTAAACCATTTAAGATTGCTCTGCATAATTAGTTATGCAGAGCGATAATAGCGAATTACTACACATTGTCAATCATATCATTGCTACATGCATGATTAAAAGAAAGGCATATCACAAAACATCCAATAGTGGAATGAAATGAAGATTTGTTGTTACAGCGTATACATGTATTCAACAATAGCAAAAGATAATAACACAGCAATTCATATGAAAAGAAAGAGGACAGATGCAGATAATAGTACCATGTAAGCTGCTCAACAATCCATTATATAAATCGCTATGTCGCAGTCCTTCCTTCAAACCAGAAAGCATTCCAAACAAGAGACAATAGTGCACAAATGCATAAAACAGCCTTCTCGTCAAATAAAGGACTATCGGTCGAGTTTCACAAAAGAATATAGGCTGAAGCACAGTAGTGCAAACTTTAGCCTTTAAGTCTATTACAAAATTTTACGACCCTTTCCAAAACAATGAAAGGGTCTATAAATACTAATCTAATCTAAATATCTAAGAAAAACTGAAAAACTATGAAATTGGCATCAATAAATATTTCTCCATCTTTCTTGGCAATCTGGCAGTCGGCAGCAATGCTTCATTCGGTGGGCTCTTTGCCTTTAAACCTCAACTGACATATCGCAAGCATGGGCTGTACTTCCGGTGGAGTGTTGAGACGCGACGTGAGCTGGGCATCATATGTGGCATCCTGAAAGTCAGGGATCAGGCACTTGAGAGCATCTGTTAAACACTTAAGAGTCGACCTTTGAGTGTGCGGCTTGACTAGAAAGTGCCAATATGCGTCGGAGGTTAAAGTATTTACTCCAGCGATTAACTTTCTCTTTTCCTCCAGTCCATGATAACTGATTTGTTCAATCATGTTCGCCGTGGTTATGCTTCCAGGTGTACACTAAGAGATCATGTTGGCCCAATAGAGTGTATTGTTGACCAAATCAATCATATTGTTGGCAATCATTTTACACCTTGAAGCTTCCCTTTCCGCTTTCATCATCTGAGTGTTCCATTCCGTGAAGAGTATGTCTTTGAATGGCTCATAGATCCTAGGCAATTTTGCTTCTTTCCCCACATCAATATCTTGCCAATCAAGATATGAAGTTATGGTTTCTTCGGTCTGATCTAGCTCATTTCTGGCTTTTTCAATTTGCTGACATACTGATGTAGATACTTCACATAATGGTTCAGCCTCAGTTAGTTGTTGGCACAAGAGTCTAACCTGAGAGATTAATGCATTATTTATTTGAGCTGCCTCTGCTCTGAAATCCTCGACTTTCTTGGTGCCCTTGATATCTTCGAGCTGTGCTAACAGTTGAGCGATTTGCTCATCCTTTGACTTCGTCATTTGCTCGTTTGCCGCTCTCAATTGTGCCAATGCCTCTGTTAACTCTTTCTGCTTCTGGATTGCACTCTGGTCAATCTTTTGTTTTTCAGTCTGTAGTTGTTGGGTTAATACATTGTTTGCTTGTTGTTGTGCTAGCAACTACTCTTCTACCTGTTCTGCCTTGTTTCGCGCTTCAGCTACTTCTGCTTACAATGCACAAATTTCCTGGTCCTTAGTATTTAACAAAAGACTTACCTCCGATGCTTTATCAATAGTCGCTGCAGAATAAGCTCCCGCATACTGCGATAGCTTGGTTAGATCATCGGAGGGGTCCAATTCTTCCTTCCAGACTACATTCCCCGTAACTGTATGCTCAGGAAAGATGGAAGGTTGATCAAGCCTTCGTCTCTTCCTTGAGCGCTTAACGACCGCTTTGTGCCTAGGGCTGTAGAAAACGTCCAGGGGAGGAATATCTTCCACCTGGAGTACAATCTGATCGGAAGGGTCTTTGGTGATTACCTCAAGCTCCTTTGAAATGGGTGGGCCGCTGGTTCCGCTTAGAACCTGAGAAGAAGTGGTGTCTGGTGTGTCTTTGGAGCCTTCCTTTCCACTGATAATGGAATCGAATTGATTCCATTGTTTCAGCAATTCAGGATCTATGGAGGTCTGGGATTTACTCTTCTCCTTTTCTTGTTCCAACCTCTTTTGCTCCTCCAACTCTTTATGTCGCTGTTCTTCTGACTCCTTTCTCTGTTTCTCTTCTTGCTCTCTCCTTTGCTTATCTGCTAATTCCTTTTTCTGCCTATCTGCCAGTTCTTTCCTTTGTTTCTCTTCTTCCTCTTTCTTCCGCTGTTCCTCCATCTGCTTCTGCTTTCTCTGTTCTTGTTCCTTCTGCTTCTCTGCCTGCTGCTTCTCTTGCCTTTCCTCCTGTTGTTTCTTTTGTTCTTTATTTATAACAGGAGGTTGGCTCGTCTGTTTCTGACCTGGCTCGCTTGAGGAGGATGCTGTGGTTAATGACAATAAATCCAGGGGCAGAGTTTGCAACCTCTGCTCCCTAAGTTTATTGAATTCGATTAAATTTTCATCATTGTATCTCATCTTGGAAAGCTGCTTGGTTTGGCCTATTGAATCAACAGCTACGAACAGGTCATCAAACTCGTCCTCTTGATGGTCAATCTTGGTCAATTTGGCTTGTTCTAGAGCATTGTAGGCAGTTTTATGTGGATCATAGAGTCTGGCTGGCATAGTGGGCAGGGATAAAGCTTGCATATTTGTTGCCTCCTTTTCTGCATGCTGAATATTATGCAGAGTAAAAACACCCATCCTCAAGGGAAAAGGGGGCCAGCCCCTCTTCTTCTCTTTCTTGAGAGTTTGAGTGACACTCTCGGCCATGATCTGGTAGGAGATCTCTCGGGCTAACAGCTTGTCTGGAACATATAGAGGGAGAACATGCGGTTTGGCTTGGCTTCCATAAACCCTAATATAGGTAAAATGTTCTTCTCCAAACCAACCTGCTACAGCTGGTAAGTCGAAGGAAGCGAGATAGGAGATTTTAGGAATAGGCCGATCAAAAATGGAGTAATGAATAGGAACCATAAAACCATTGCAAATTTGATACAAATGGTCCTTGTAAGAGGACTTCCATAATTTCCGATGATACAAATGAATGGGCAAAGGGTCTTGGGTGGTCCATCTCCAACCGAGAATGGGAAACTCAGAGTTAAAGCACAATGTGTCCATAATGTAGGCGCTATAATAAAATGAAGGGATTTTCCTTTCGGTGACTACAGATTTAGCTCTAAAATCCCGAACAGCTATAGTCAATTTATCAGAAAGAATGGTGGCCCAATCCATGATAAAACCATTAACAGCTGCTTCCATTAAGGGAACCATTTCTATATCAAAATTGGCAGAATCATGTAACCCCCAGAGCCTACACATCATAATTCCCGCATAGCAATAGAGAGAAGCCAAGGAATCGACGGAGTACTTACCCGAGCTTTCGTGCTTGTGTTTGGCCGGGTTCTGCCTCCAATCCCGAATGGGCTCGGATGGTACTTCATTTTCAGCTGCAAACTTCTCCACGAAGTCTTTGTTGTAGATTTTCTCTGGCTCGGGCAAATGATACATTTCCCTCAGGTGCTCTGGCTTGAATGACCCGAAAATCCTTCCGTCTCTTGTGTGGAACGTTCTGTCAACGATTGGAATTTCCTCAATTGCCCATCGCACTACATCAGTGTAGGGAAGAACTTGCTCTCTGGCCGCTATTCTGTGAAGAAAGGAATCAGCCAACTCTTTAAGAGTTGCATCGGACTTTTTGAGTGGGTCCGCAGTAGCCACTATCCCTGAAACTTTTGGTTGCTCAGCTTCTAGCAAATTATATGTGCCCTGCCATGTAGTCTTGTTAAGACCAGTGCATGTAGTGTCTGAAACGAGGCCTTTCTTGCTATTTGCAACAGCTTGACCTGCTATAGGTATAACAGTAGAGCCCGTAGCCCTCTTGGATCTTTTCCCCATCATACTTGAGCTTCTCTCAAAAGACGAATTCTACACAATTGCAAGAGAAATCGTAACAACATAATAACAATGACGCTACACAGAGGGATAGATATATCATTTGAAGCGTGCCAAGATTAATTTCCAAAAGTGGCTGCGGATCCAATTGCTGAGAGGATATTGCAGATGCAATTAATGGTGATTTGAGGTCTGCTACCCATTAAATGTGATGATTATACCGTTATCTGGGTGAATGACTTACTTAAGCGTGCAACAGATATTCTGGCGGTTAAACGCAGGTGTTCATTAATCGAAGGGGTAAAATCTTTTAAATACACACGCATTACCTTATCCCTTGCATTAACGGAATTTTTGGGATTCGCACTTTATCAACCGGATATGAATATAAAATTAAAGCTTTGAGTGATGGCTTTTAAGACTGCCGACCACCGATGAGCGATATCGCATCGCTTCGGGGAATAGGTGCTGCACAATTATTACCAAAAGATCATGTCGACAGCCGATAAGCGATATCGCATCGGGCTAGCGCATGGAAACAGAGGTAGGTGCATATACAATGGTTTGGGGCTACCGATTGCGATATCGCATCGCATCGGGGGTAGGAACCGGGTGCCTCACCGAAGTATGTGGAATTCTGCCGACGGCCGATAGCGATATCGCATCGGGTCGGGATTTAAATCATAAAGCGGTTTCGTATGAGGTATCGCCGATAGCCGATCGCCGACATCACGTCGCGTCGGGACATGAGTTATGTGCCATTAGTGGTGTGCATGTAACATTGTCGATCGCCGATAGCGATATCACATCGGCGGAGACCAAAATGCCATTTAAATGCATCTCTCATGTTGTTGCGATATGCGATCTTGCGATCGCTTTATCGCAATAACAAAAGATTATTTATTATTTGAAATATTGATGTCCCAAAAAGGCTTTAAATATATGACAACTCATTTGATTATGCGGCCTATTTTGAACATACAAGCATTGATGCCAAAATTTTTAAAAAGGGACCCATTCCATATGTTAAATTTTTGAAAATAAGAATGATATGAAATGGGGGGTTGTTGTAGGGCACAACAGGTACATTGAGAGATCATGTTAGATAAGTAGAGAGTATCATTAATCAATTCAACCAAATTACTTGTGGTTAACTTGCATCTGGAAGCTTCGCTCTCTGCCTTCATTAATTGGGATTGCCATTCCATAAATAGAATCTCTTTGTGGGATTCTAAGATTTTTGGCAGATTAGCTGCCTGTCCTTCATTAGTATCTTGCCACTCAAGGAAATCGGTCAAGGTTTCCTCGGCTTGCTCAAAATCTGTTCTAGCATCTACTGATTTATCAATTATGGATGCTACTATGTCACATAGTGGTTCTGCTTGAGCAATTTTTTGACATAGTAGTTTTATTTGTATTACCAATGCTTTGTTAATATGTAGTGCTTCTGCTCTGAACTCGGCCGGCTGCGGAAGATTCTTGGTCTTTTCTATTTGGCCTGATAACTGAGCAATTTGCTCATCTTTTGATTTGACCATTTGTTCATTTAGCGCTTTCAATTTCGCCAATGCTTCCGACAACTCTTTATGCTTCTGGATTGCGCTTGAATCAATTCTTTGTTTCTCCTTAAGCAACTGCTCATTCAACTGATTATTTATTTGTTGTTGTGTGAGCAATTGTTGTTCTGCTTGTTCTGCCTTCTGTTGTGCTTCTGATAGCTGCGCTTGTAGCAAAGTGATTGCCTGATCCTTTTCTTTTAAGAGATTGCTCACTTCTGATGCCTTGTCTATGGTGGCAGTCGAGTAGGCTCCAGCATATTGGGATAATTTTGTAAGGTCATCAGAAGGGTCAAACTCCTCCTTCCAAACCACACTGCCTGTTACTGTTTGTTTAGGGAAAAGGGAATCCTTCTTCTTTTCCATTGTTGTTTTACCACAGCCCTGTGTTTTGGGCTGTAAAAGACATCTAATGGAGGTATCTCCTCCACTTGCAAAATGATCTGATCGGAAGGATCCTTGGGAATTATCTCCTTTTCTGTAAAAGGGGGTAGGCCGTTGGTTTCACTTGGAACCTCTTTTGATGTCGTATCTTGTGTGTTAGACGCTTTAGATGTATCGGCGTCCTTTGAGCTCTCAAGATTGCTTATGATTGAGTCGAATTGCTGCCATTCCTGGAGCAATTTCGGGTCAATCTGGGCATCTACATTTATGTCCGTGCTAGTCTGCTCCTGCTCTTTCCTCTGTATTTCCTTCTGCTCTTTCCTCTGTACTTCTTCCTGCTCTCTCCTCTGTACTTCCTCTTGCTCTCTTGTTTGGGTTTCTCCAGCAATTTCTGATGTAGCAGGAGGTCGCTGTTCAGGCTCGCTTGACTGTGTCATCGAAGCCGTTGCTAACAGATCTAGAGGCTGAGTTTGCAACCTCTGCTCTCTAAGTCTGTTAAATTCAACTAACCCGTCGTCATGATATCTCATTCTGGCTAGTGATTGAACCTGGAATAGCGACTCAGCTGAAGAGAACAGGTCATCAAACTCATCATTTTTATGTTCAAATTTAGTGAGTTTTGCCTGTTCAAGTGCATTGTAGGCGACTTTGTTTGGATCAAATCGCCTATTAGGAAGAGTGGCGAGATTGAGTGCATTAATCTTATCTGCTTCTTTCTCTGCATGTTTATAGTCATGCAGAGCGTAAATACCACACTTCAGAGGAAAAGGAGGCCAAACTTGCTTCTTTTTATCCCTCAGAGTCTTTGTAACTCCTTCGTAGGTAAGCTGGTATGCTATCTCTCGGGCCAATAGTTTTTCAGGTATATATAAGGGGAGGACATGGGGCTTGGCATGACTGCTGAAAACTCTTACATAAGTGAATTTTTCTTCCCTGAACCATCTTCCTATGGATGTCAAGTCAATCTCTTCTTGTGAGGAAATCTTAGGAGCAGGTTTGTCAAAAATAGCATAGTGAATGGGCAACATGAATCCATGGCAAATTTGATATAGGTGGTGTTTATAATGGGCTTTCCACAATTTCTGGTGGTATATATGAATAGGCATGGGGTCTTGTGGAGTCCATCTCCACCCTAGCACAGGAAATTTGGAATTAAAACACAGGGTATCCAAAATATAGGCACTATAGTAAAAGGGGGGAATAAACCTTTCAGTAATGCGGGATTTGTTTCTGAATTCAAGAACCGTTGTTGCTAATTTATCAGACATCATATTACCCCAATCCATTATATCACTATTGCATGTTGCCTCTATCAAAGGTACCATCTATATAGTGAAGTTTGAGGAATCATGTAACCCCCACAACCGACACATCATTACTCCGACATAACAATAAGGAGAACACAAGGAATCGACAGAGTACTTACCCGAAGACTCATGCTTGTGTTTTGCTGGGTTTTGCCTCCAATCCCGCATGGGTTCTGATTCAATGTCATTTTCGTTTCTGAACTTCTTCGGAAATGCTTTGTTGTACTTCTTCTCTGGTGCAGGCAGATGGTACATTTGTCTCAAATCATCGGGTTGAAATGAACCGAACACTCTCCTGTTCATGGTGCAAAATGTTCTATTTGTGATCGGGATTTCTTCAATTGCCCATCTTACCACATCTGTATATGGGAGGATTTGGTCTCGGGCTGCTATCCGATGAAGGTAAGAATCGGCTAAATCCTTAAGAGTAGCATCAGACTTCCGGGTTGAGTCTGTTGTGGCTTGCACTGCTGCTATCTCAGGTTCTTCGGCTTCAATCAAGTTATAGATGCTTAGCCAAGTAGATTTACCGAGTCCTAAACATGTGGTGTCCGAGATCAGTCCGTTTTTGCTTGGTCCTGGATCGGCAATGTGTTGTCATGTAACTGCCGAAGCGGAAGCTGTTCCAGTTTTCTTATATTTCTTCCCCATTTGGCTTGAATTTGCTGCTTCGGAGGAGCTCTGAACATAAGAGAAAATGAACGTAATGCGGAGAATTGGTTGCGCAAACCAAATATTAACAAGATATATTAATCAATGAATAATGGAGGATTAACTTAAGGTGGCCGCGGATACAATCTCTGACGAGATTTTAGCCTTACTGTTTCATTAAATGGCCGTTTAAACCTGTCAATCCTTTAAATGCCCATCACATCATTTATTGGCCGAATAATTCGTTTAAGCGTGGCTTTGATGTTTTGGCGGTTGAGCGCAAGTGAATCACTATTGAGAAGAGAAAGGCCTTTAATACTAATTAACCGTAATATGTCCCGGCCTTATCAATCCTTCTTGAAATCCGCGCTTAGCTTTATCGCAATCGGTGATCGGGAGAATGCTTAAGTTGTTATATTGGCGTCCTTTCGGAATCCCCGATCGCCGATAGCGATATTGCCAATTCGTATCGGGAGTTTTTAAACGAGGGCTTTAAATTCATGCATGGTATATCCCCGATCGCCGATACCGATATCGCATCGGAGAAAAGAGAGGGGCCGTTTGTTATGAGTGCTTGCCTTCTCGATAACCGATAGCTATTCGTGCTTGTCGCATCGGGGAAAATCAATGGGTCTCTTTGTCATGCATCCTTTGCTATTGCGATATGCGATCTTGCGATCGCTTTATCGCAATAATAAAGGATTATTCGTTTTTTATTATAAGACCAATTAAGTGATTGATCAAAAGGTTTATAATGTTTCTTTTCTTTCGGACCTTTTGAATAATGATAGGTTAATACCAATTTAATCTAAAAGGGACCCATTCCATATCATAGTTTTGAAAATAAAAATTTTATGGAATGGGGGGTTGTTGTACAGCACAACAGATTGTACTACATATATTTTCCAAGAGAAATCTATGCATGTCCTAGTCATACAACATCACCCTTGTTGCTCCAATTATTGACCTGTTCTTTCACTCTGTGAACCCATTCAATTATGGTTTATATGGAGTTGTACATTCTCTATCGGTGTCCTTTGAAAAGAACCCTATGAAATCGTTATATGTGTATTCACCTCCATTATCTGTATGAAGAATCTTTATTTTCCTCCCTGTCATGTTCTCCACAAGAGCCTTAAACTCTGGGAAGTGATTGAATACTTCATTCCTTGTCCTCAAGAAATATATCCAGGTTTTCCTAGAGAATTCATTAATGGAGGTTAAAAAATATTCATAACCCTTGAGAGATTTTGTAGACAACGAGCCACAAATATCAGAATGTATCAACTCAAGCACACCCTTGCCTCTGTTGAAATTTAGAAAGATGATAGTATTTATTATCATGGTAATTTCTTGTGACTAATATGCATTATTTCCTTAGTATTTGTTTAGTTATGTCATCGAGTAATTACACGTTAACAAAATATAGAAAACATAATGCAAAAGAGACAAGAGACACAAAAACTTAGGATCCAAGCTAGCGAAAAACCTCACAAGGGGGAAAACCTAACAAAAATACTTCTCTAGAATCTGATCAAAATGAGATATCCAAGACCAAGACCCAAAATTCCAAGTCCAACACTCCTCCAAGTCACCTCCAAAGTCAAAGACAACATAGGTCAAATTGGTCACCTTCCTAAAATTTTGGGTTTGTAGCAAGCTCTAAATTTGGTCTTGTAGCTAGCTTATGAAATTCGGCCTTCCCTCATTGAATTCTTCCACATGTGCAAGATCCTTCTTCTTGGTTTGTTACTCCTTCAATTCAGCTCCCTTTCCCCTTTTTCTAGTTCAGAAAATACTTCTTGAAATTGTGCTTATATATATATATATATATATATATATATATATATATATATATATATATATATATATATATATATATATATATATATATATATATCTATCTATATATATATCTATATCTATATATATATATATATCCAGGAGATCGAATGGGTGGCTCTTGGAGACTCAGGTCAACTTATTCCCAAGGAGAGTTGACTAGACAATTTTGGTGGACGTTAACTCGATGTAAAATTCCTTTTCTTTTCTTTACAAAAGTCCAAATGGGACATGACTCAAATACATTTTATTTTTGACTAATTATAATTTATTTTTAACTCTTTGACTCTATAAGCATGAAGAACATGCTTTGACCAAAAATCAAATAATAATCATGAATATACTAAAGATATCAATGTTAAAAATTACATTTTACTACATTATGAAGACCGAACTAGTTACATTTTCAACACTCTCGCTTAACTAGGGAGGTATTCATAATGACATAACATGATACTCTCAAGTTTAAATATTCATCTAGGAAAGGAATTGGATTGATAAGTTTCAATGATGATTTACATCATTATAGCCAATATTTTCAAAACATCAAGGCTTAGGAAATTACGCTCTATCTCTCCACTAGATCAGAGTATAATGTTGGGAGGCATAAATTTGGACACCACTGCCTCTCAAACACATGCCCCACCTGGGTGTTCACCAAGGTATGTCCTCACATGACCATTTCCTAATCCACTATCACAATACTTGACACTAGGAAATGTCAGTACTCATGACTATTCTTATCTTAGATTAATGTACTTGACTTACAATGATTAGTCTTGGTCAGAGTACATATCTTCAAAAATATCCGTCCCAAATGCTTATCCAATCCACCATTCTCCCTTCCAGTGTTCATGCACTAGGCTTGTGACTATTGGTCCTAGCCATAGTATGTGACACATGGATAACGCAGTGTCCACCCCTTACTCCCTCTCAACTAGGGAGGAGAGACTCACTCCCTCTCAACCAAGGAGGAGATATCCACAAGCCTAAGCTTGTCACAAAATGACATTGAAAAGTAACTTCATCAATGCATCAACTACTTGTTCCTTTCGTGGAGATCCATTGTAGCTTATTGGCTCTTATCTGTATCACATCATAACGAGCTTCGACCTTCCTTGTTCTCTAACAATCTTCATATCGAATCCAACATGTCATCAAAAAGTCCATCAAAACATTTTATGGATCCAAACATCTTCACATCTGATTGCACAAGCCTTCACATCTTCTTTCTTTGTATTGTAACATAAATATGCTTCATGCTCTTCCAAGAAATCATATCATCTCCCAATCAATAGTAGTGTATCTATCATCATCAGTATTGTCAACCCAATCAAAATGTTCCTGAATCAAACCAATCAACTTTTGGTACAATAATATCATAACTCTTCAACTTCTTGTTAAAGGGTATTGCCCTAGATCTGTCGTTTTCTCTTTTGATCACAAGCTTCTCTAGGTTTTCTATCAAACTTCAAGTAATATTGTATCCATCCAAGATCTTGCAGCTCCCTCTTTCCAACTGCAGTAAGTGAACATATTCCCTTTTATGTTGCCATCTAATTGATTTCTTTAATGCACATTTCAAACTAATTCCTCCTTCCTAATCTTCATGCTTTGCCATGTTCTTCCAGTTCTCCCATCTGCTAGTCAAGTTTAGATAGTCCTTGTCTTGACTTGTAAGCTTTATTAGAAAACTATCAAAAGGACAAAAAGAAAAGTACGTAGACGAAAGAGAAATAGTAGTAGTCAAAGAAAGGATATGTAGGGTACTTATCTTTTGAGGAAGATAAGCCCCCTCTTAATCTTGGACATGTTCACCAACCTTGTTCTCACATTAGGATGATGTCATTTTATGTCATTTTTAAGAGCTATAACTTTTTCTTACAAGAGAAACAATTAATTAGGGTTTTTTTTCCTGGGGTTTTCTAACTCAACCTTTGCTAGGGTTTGAAAACCCTATATGATACAAGTTCCAAAGTATTCAAGACTTGTCAATATTATGTTGAAAATGGATAGTGGCAACTATTAATTTTATTTTCCGTAACCTTGATAACTGCTTGTGAATGTTACATATCTTATTTAGTTATTTAGTTCGATCTTTTCATCAAACAATATCAATAACATTAATAACAACAATAGAGGACACAGATATTAGGCTCTTATCCAAGGGAAAACTCAAAAACAATTCTTCTTAGAATTTTATTCAAATGGGATACAAAGACCCAAACCCTAGACCAAGTCCTTCTCCTAGTACCAAGTCATCCCTTCTTCTAGACCTTCCTTGATTTTGCATCAACCAACTTCAATACCACAACTTCAACCTGTCATCTTCAATATTGCAACTTGTCCTACAATTTCAACCTTGCAACTTCTCTGGAAACCATAATCCAACCTCCTCCTGAGCCCTTCCTAGAGCAAGACAACTCTCCCAAGGTCAATGAGGTCAATATAGAGTTTCCTCCCTCCCGGCTACAAGATTTTTCACTTTTTCGTACTACAACTCAGTCTTGCAATTTTGGCCTCCTTCTGCAACACTAGAAACCCTAGATCTTCACACGTGTGAGAGAGATAGAGCTATAAACAAGATATTTCATCCTTCTTCCTTCTCCAAGACTTTCACTCTTCTTCTTCCTGCTTCCCAGCTTCATATCAAACTCTTTCTTGATAGATCAAACTTGTGAAGTGAGAGTGTCCAAATGAGGTCAAATTGCTTCCTTATATAGCCTTCTCAATGGCTCAAATTCCCTACTATAGGCTAACTTGATGTTCCCATGGCCAACTTGTATTTTTGGAGCTTCCATTACTTTCAAGACTGAAAAATAATTCTTTTTAAAAATATATTTTTCCCGGAAGGGTCTTATATGCATGATGTTGACTCCTTTGACTCAAGACAGTAAATCCTAATACCTAACAAACCCTAGAAGCACGAAGAACATGATTTTACCTAGAAGACTATCAATAATGAGCATGAAACCCATGCTTTAATAATAATAACTTTTTATTTTCTTTTCTTGTTTGTTACGTAAGATACATATTGAAATTAGGACAATATTTATGAAGACCGAAACTAGTTACATTTCTCAACACTCCCTCTTAACTAGGGAGGTATTCATAATTGTACAACTTGTAAAACTGATCCAGGTGGCTCTGGAAAGGCTCAAATTTCAAAGTTATTGAATCTCAACAACATTAGCATCAAGTTGCAGTGCCCGTCATTATGAACCCAGCGGCACAAACATGTGATGACACATGTTGTTTCTTCATCCGAGTAGCTGATTTTCAAGTCGTCCCCGGACTTGGGGGTATAAGGTACATTGTTGCCATGTGTTCATTTGATTTTGAGATCCATGTATGCCACCTTGTGAGAGGATCATTGTATGCCACTTTTTTTTAGAGATTGTAATTTTTTTCATGCTAAAGGAGAGCTTTTAGGAGTGAGAGTCATTATAGAAGAACATCTACTAGTAGAGACATGTCACTTTAGTTAAGGGACGCCATCCTCATATTGACAAATATTGTATCATGTATTGATCATCTTCTTGCAGCGACTAATGAAGTAGGCTCCCCACTCTTGACACCGGGCCCGAAGACATAGTCCACACTAGATGAACTTTGTTATCATATCGTTGAGTTATGGTTGTTCATGATTATTGCTTCTTATTGGTTTCTTAGTTCATGTTGATGGTTTTCTAGAATATGCATTGCTCATGATTTCGCAAGAAAATGTAAGTGTCAGTAAAAGGTTTTGTATAATGGGGATTTTTGTTTGAAAGCATTCACAAAAATTTCTCGGATCAACATCATATCTCAAACTAAAGAATTCTCACAAGAAGAGTCAAATTTACAAGCCATATTGTAAGCATCATCATCATGACCAACATAGTCTTTGAGGCCAAACTAGACAAGCTCTTCTTTAATTAAGATCATTATGTATGGAGGCTTTATGTGTGATACAACACTACCTCTACAAGGCACATACCCCATATGGATGTCCATAAGGTATGCCCTTTTAGTAATATTCTTATCTTGGATCTTCAATCCTAAGTCCTCAAAGAATATCGGTCCTCTTCAACCACTCTTCTCTTGGATACATGTCCTATTCTCATAGAGTGTCAGTAACCTTCCTTTCTTGGATGTTATATCCGCAAGGAAACCACAGATGCTTATCCAATCCTTTTTCATTCTCTCTTCATCACTTGAAGAGGAGAATGCACATGTGATGTCCAACATCACTCCCTCTCAACCAGAGAGGACATCCATATTATCCTTTAGCCTTGAGAATAGAACATTACTCCTATACAAGGGGACTCCATTACTCCCTCTCAAAATCATAAGAGAACTACACTTCCTTTCCATTTGGGAATTCATCATCACAAGCCTTATCATTTTTCTTCATAAGAGTATCAGCTAATAATTCTTCATAGTTTCCTAGCTCCCTCTTTCCTTTGCATTATCAATCTTTCTTTCAAGGTATCATGGAGCCACCTTCTCTCTTCAATATTGTGACATTTTCCAGGTCAATCTTCTTGCCAATCACTTCCTTCTTTGATATGAAGGCATTACATTGAGCCTTCCCAAATTTCAAGTTGATCATAGCTTCTTTTTTAAAGTGATCTTCCTTTGACCTTCAGGTTATCGTCTCGTACTACTACCTTTTAATCCCAATATATCCATATCTTGACTTCATAGTTGCCAGGTACTAGATATCAAGATTCCCTCAATATCCTTCAACCATATAGTTGAATTTGCTTCAACTGTCATCATATATTCCTGCAACATTCTTCCAGGTAGAAAAATAATACGTTAACCATATAACCAACAATAATGAAAAACAAACTTACCTCATCATGATGACCTTCTCAGTTTATCAACATCCTCATGGTCCATCTCCATATAAATCTTCCTTCATGCATAAGAGTGCCCAAGGATCGAACTTGATTACCGATTTACAACTTTTCTTTCGGAGACTATATTGGATGTTAATACACACACACACACACACACACACACACTAGATACAATATTTAATTCTTTACACATCCTAAAGTAATTCAAATCCTTTTCAAGAAACATATATCCATATACTTAAGCATATTTTTTATGACCAACTTTCTTTTCACAAGATTCTATACACATGAATCTTCCCAAAAATTTTATATCCAGCATGCATTTCTATGCTTTCATCCGATCATCTACTTATTCATATATCTCACCCATTGCATTCTTTCATTTCTTTACCAGTATTGATTCCACAATACATGGAATGTCTACTGACCTTGTCAAGATGATTTTCCCAAAGACCTTCCAAAGTGATGGTCTTTCCTAAGTCATCATGATTCAACTAAGCAAGGTGACAACTTCTAGCATAATGTTAGACAACACATGGATGAAAATTATGCCAAAATGGTTTATCTATCTATCTAGATGATCTTCTATAAAGTAACTTAATCATGCAAATTCTATACATGCTACTACCATATACTTCTTCTTTGATGCTATGCAAAACATGTTACCCTAAAAGAAAGATTAATCTTTACAAAATAACTTGACAGTCGACGAACCTTGTTTAGTATTAAAGAGCCTTCACTTCTTCCTTCTTTACCTTCTTCTCAGGTTCTCCCACTACTTCAGCTACATGAGCTTCACTTCTTTTTTTTCTCTTGTTGTTCTCTAGGCTTGGACAACCCTTATTAAAGTGTCCAAACTCATTGCACTTAAAGCATTGAAACTTGGACATATCTTTCTTCTTGTACTTTCCAAACTTTCCTTTCTTCAACTTCTTGACTCAGGCTAGAAAGGCTTGAGATTGCTCATCTAATCCGATATCATCCTTGACCTTGATCCTTGATTCTTCTAATATGCACTAAGCCCACAATTCATCAACTGGATATGAATCCTTCTTGGTGTATATGTTTATTGTAAAGTTTCTCCATTCTGGTGGCAATTTATTTAGTACACAAATGATTACTTCATAATCAGTATTTGGTTTCCCAATTCCTTGTAGATGGTCTCTTAGTTGAGAGACTCTCATGATAAAGGATGTCACATCATCATACTTTGATTTCTTCATTCTATATAATTTGTTCCTCAATGACTTCTTTTGTCATGTTGTACTTATAGAGTACAAATTTACTAGCTTGTCATACATGGCCTTGGAAGTCTTCAAATTTGCAATGAATGGAACAATAGAATCTTTAATGGATTACATTATGATCCTTTGTGCCTTTACTTCCCCTTTCTTTTATCTTGCTAGTTCTTATGTCTTATCTTTCTCAGGTTTAGTAATTTCCCTAGTAACATATTCCATTACTTTTTGTTATGTGAGTATCAAGTCAATTATTTTCTTCCATGCTAGATAGTTTTATGCCCCAATGAGAGTATTGCTCTCTTTGCATAAAGAACCCATATGACTTGAAGATTCAAACATGATGTAATAATAAGATACTTACTTGAGATAAAGGTTCTCCTTGGTGATGTCTTCAACCTTCATGATGCCCTCAAGATCCTTGAAGAGTATTCGAAAATGTCTTTGAAAGATGTTTCCTGTGATTCTTCCAACAATGGCTTCCAATATCCTTGATGTGTTCTTCAAATATTTCTTCCAAATATATCTTCTTTCAAGAGATATCAAGACACTTCTTTTTCTTTCAGATCTTCCTTTGATGTGAGCTTGATGTAGACTTGATTTCCTTTAATGTATAAACCCTCCTTATAGGTCTTCTACCAATGAGTCTTCTTCTTCAACCTTTTCTTGAGAGTTTCATTTTCCCTTCCTCTTGACAAGCAATTCCTTTTAGTGTCCTTTCATTTTCCTTATTCACCTTAGCTTTGATTCCATGTTGGAAAATGGATAGTGGTAGTTATTAATCTTATTTTCCTTAACCTTGATAAGTGATTGTGAATCTTATTTATCTTTTTTAGTTCTTTGTTTAGATCTTGTCATCAAACAATATCAAGAACAATAATAGTAATAATAGAGGACAGAGATATTAGGCTCTCAGCCAGGGAAAAACGCCTCCAAGGGAAAACTTGGAAACCTCTATTCTTAGACTCTACTTCAAATGATATACAAAGACCCAAACCCTATACCAAGTCCTCCTAGTACCAAGTCATCCCTTCTTCTAGTCCTTCCTTGATTCTGCATCAACTAGCTTCAACATTGCAACTTCGACCTGCCAGCTTCAATACTACAACTTGTCTTACAACTTTGACCTTGTAATTTCGGCCTTGTAGCTTCTATAGAAAACCTAATCCATCCTCCTCTTGAGACCTTCCTACAGTAGGACAGCTCTCCCAGGGTCAAGAAGTTAAATATAGAGTTTCCCCCTTTCCAACTACAAGATTATGCACTTCGTCCTACTGCAACTCTGACCTACAATTTCGCCCTCCTTTTGCAACAACAGAAACCCTAAATATTTGCATGTGTGAGAGAGATAGAGCCCAAAAAAAAGATATTTCATCTTTCTTCCTTCTCCAAGACTTTCTCTCTTCTTCTTCCTGCTTCCCAACTTCATATTTAACTCTTTCTTGATAGATCAAACTTGTGAAGTGAGAGTGTCCAAAAGAGGTCGAACTACTTCCTTATATAGCCTTATCAAGGGGTCAAATTCCCTCCTATAGGGTGACTTGATGTTCCCAAGGCCAAATTTTACTTTTGGATCTTCCATGACTTTCTACACTAAAAAATAATTATTCTTACAAATATATTTTTCCCTTAAGGGCCTTATACACATGACGTTGACTCCTTTGACTTAAGACAATAAATATTAAGGCCTAACAAACCCTAGAATCATGAAGAATGTGCTTTTACCTAGAAGACCATCAATAATGAGCATGAAACCCATGCTTTAATAATAATAACTTTTTCTTTTATTTTCTTGTTTGTTACATAGGTTACATATTGAAATTGTTATGCTCTTAACCTGCAAGATGATACCAGAATACCAAATATGTGAAGAAATATTCCCAGAACATAGAACAATGAGAAATAACAGCAAGTATTTTATTATTCAGAAAGCAATGTTCACTTGCCTCTTCGAGGGGGCAACCTCCAATAGAGCTGAGCTCAATTACAAAATAAGACACGATGCTCCTCGAGGGGAGTCTCTATCCTTTATATAGGATTCATACATGCAATACCATGGGGCAATAGCATGGTTTTTATTAATACCATCTATCTAATACCATGGCCCATTTTCAACTAATTGTGGTCCCTTCATTAAATGTGGGTTAACCACTTACAATTATTAATATGGGCTTTATTGACTCTTTACTTAACTATAACTATGACTTGATCCTATTACATAAATAAGGGGGTTAGGGTTGGACCCTAACATGCCCTCCCCCATAAGAATAGCCTTGTCCTTAAGGCTGAAGCTGCGGAAACTACTGAAGGATATTAGTCAGTTCCCAAGTTGCATCTTCCGGAGAGGTGTCTTTCCACTTGACGAGGACTTCCTTGATAGTGCAGCCACGCAGGTGTCGTTCTCATGTGTTAAGAACCTGTTCAAGTTGGAGCCAAATTGACCCTGTTCAAGTCGACTGGTTTGAATTATGCAATGGTTCCCTATCACTTTCTTGAGGCATGAGACATGGAAGACTGGATGGATTTTTACAGTGGGTGGCAAAGCTAGCTTGTAGGCAACTTCTCCAATGCGCTGAAGTACTTGATACGGTCCATAGAATTTTGGAGATAATTTCTGACAACCCTTGTCTTTGAGTGATGTTTGCTTATATGGTTGCAGCCTCAAAAATACCTGATCCCCTTCTTGAAATTGGCATTCTGAGCGATGTTGATTTTCCTGTTGCTTCATGCAATTTTGGGCTTGATGAAGATTCTCTCTAAGGTGGGCCAGCATGGTTGTGTGGTTCTGTAGGAGTTGATCCATTTCTTGTACCTTCAAGCATCCCTTGATATAAGAAGTAGGGGAAGGAGGGAGTTGACCATAAACTGCTTCATATGGAGTCATTTTGGTGGTGGCATGAGAGTTGGTGTTATACCACCATTCGGCTAGAGGTAACCACTGTACCCAGAGATGTTGCTTTTTTGAAGTGAAACACCTAAGGTAAGTCTCCAGACATTTGTTGACTGCTTCAATTTGACCATCAGTTTGTCGATGATAGGAAGTACTAAGTTGTAGTTGGGTACCTTGTAGCCGGAAGAGTTCCTGCCAAAAGTTACTGGTGAAGATCGGGTCACAATCAGACACAATGGAAGTGGGCATGCCATGCAATTTGAAGATCTGATCCATGAAAGATTGAGTGACCAAAGTCGGTGTAAAAGGGTGGGGTAGGGTGCAAAAATGAGCATACTTAGAAAGTTTGTCCACAACCACCATGATGACTGACTTGTTTCCTGACTTTGGAAGACCCGTAATGAAATCCATAGAAACCTCCATCCAGATTGAGGCCGGGATGGGCAATGGCTGTAATGTGCCTGGGGATTTGACTGTTTCTCCTTTGTGGCACTGACAGACGTCACATTCAGCTACAAAAGTAAGAATTTCCTTTTTCATGCCTATCCAAAAAAATGATCTTCAAGTGCGAGCATATGTCTTCTAAAAGCCTGAATGTCCTGCAGTGGGAGATGAGTGCAACTCCGCCAAAATGTGGCTTTTGAGGGTGGATGTTGGTGATATTACGACTCTGTCCTTGTAGCGAAGAATCTCATCCTGCCACGAGTAGCCCATTGTGGAAGTTGGATATGCCTGTAATTGATTAATGAGTTGGGAGAGACAGGGATGTGAAAACCATTCCTTGTGAGCCTCTTCAATCCATTCTGGAATGGGAAGGGAAATTGCTAGCAGGGTACTTTCCTCCTCAAATTGGCGGGATAACGCATCTACTACAATATTTTCCCGCCCTTTCTTGTAAATTATCTCATAATCATATCCCAACATTTTGGCGAGCCATTTATTTTGTTGTGACGAGGATAGGGGTTGCTCCAAAAAATATTTAAGGCTTTGAAGGTCTGTGTAGATTTGGAAACGTTGCCCCAGTAAGTATGGTCGCCAGGTATCTACTGCATGTAAGATGGCCATCATATCCTTCTCATTGGTAGACTGTCCCAGATTCTTCCCACTTAGTTGTTAGCTCGTGAAGGCCAAGGGTCGATCTTCCTGCATTAAGACCGCCCCAATACCTGTAACAGAAGCATCACATTCAATCACAAAAGATTTGGTGAAGTCGGGTAGTGTTAAGATTGGAGTGGAACACATGGCATGTTTGACAGCTATAAAGGACTGTTGTGCTTCATCATTCCAGAGGAATGAATTTTTCTTGAGGATTTCAGTGAGGGGCCTAGCAATGCGACCATAATTGTGGAAAAATTTGCGATAGTAGCCTGTGAGACCCAAAAATCCTCTCAAGCTCTTCAAGGTCTTTGGTTGAGGCCAATCCTGCATTCCTTGGATATTTTTGGGGTCCACCTTGACACCTTCACACCCCACAATGTGGCCCAAATACTCAACTTCTTCCATGCCAAAAGAGCACTTGGACATCTTGACAAATAATTTATGCTTGCAGAGAAGTTGCAAGAGCAGATCTACATGCTAAAGATGTGTGGCCCAGGTGCGACTGTAGATGAGGATGTCATCAAAGAAAACAAGGACAAATTTTCTGAGATATGGTTTGAGCAGGTGGTTCATAAGGCTCTAAAAAGTGGATGGGGCATTACAAAGACCAAATGGCATGACCAGGAACTCATAATGGCCTTCATGAGTTTGGAAAGCAGTCTTTGGAATGTCTGCTTCTTTCATGTGAATTTGGTGATAGCCCAAGTGAAGGTCGAGATTAGTAAAGAATTGAGCCCCATTAATTTCATCCAACAAATCATTGAAAACTGGGATGGGAAATTTATCTTTGACTATCAACTTATTGAGGGCCCTGAATTCTGGACACATATGCCATTCCCCATCTTTCTTGAGCACCATGACCACCGGCAATGAATAAGAACTAATGTTGGGACGAATGACGCCTGCTTCCAAGAGTTCCATGATGATTTTTTCAATTTCATTCTTTTGGGCGAATGGATATCTATATGGGCGCACATTTGGTGGTTGGGCCCCTGGGACCAAAGTAATGTTGTGATCATGTTCCCCTCTCGAGGGTGGAAGCTCATGAGGCTTGTCAAAAATTGGTAGATGGTTGTTTAAGATCTGTTGCATCTCAGGATGAATATGAAGAGAATTAGATTCGAAGGCCTAGATGGCATTAAATTGGGCTATAACTTCATGGTGGCCCTTTTTTAACAATTTTTCCATCTGATGTGAGCTGATGATAGAGGGAGCTCCCGCCTGGAGTCCGCAGAGGGTATGTGTGTGGATGTTCTGCTTAAAGCTCATATATAACTCCTGGAAATCCATTGTGATTGGGCCAAGTGTGCAAAGCCATTCAGCACCTAAGACAATGTTTCACCCTCTCATGTGTATGGCAAACATGTGGGTCTTTAACTGATAATAACCCATTTGAAGTTTGACATTTTCACAGCAGCCTTCACATTTCATTGTCCCCCGATCAGCAATTTGGACCTGGAAATTAGAAACTGCTTGGACAAAACAATGCACTACTTCCGTGACTCTTTGATGGATAAAGTTATGTGTACTGCCACTATCAATCAAGACTACTACTAGGCGATGCTTAATAAAACCTCTGATTTTGAGAGTTTGGGGAGAAGAAATCCCTACCAAAGCATGCAACGAGATAACTGGTTCTTCAGGTACATTGTCATGCTGGTTGTCCTCTTCTTCCTCCTCTGGTTCCTCAAGTGGTGGGGCTTCCTCCGATGAACTGTCATCAGTAGCATCAATTTGAAAGAATTTGGGCTCCTTGCATTTATGCCCAGGGGAGTATTTCTCATCACAGTAGTAACACAATCCTTGCTTTCTTCTTTCATCCATTTCTGCTGGTGACACCTTTTGAATGCGATGGTTTTCGGCTAGAGACGTGTTCCGGCGTCTTTAAACCACGGGATCTGTTGTTAAGCGCATAATCCTACAGATTTAGGGAGGCATGCACGCAGGAAATACAAGAGGTGGTCACGCTTGTTGGACTCCCTTGTAACCCCTATGGGTACCCCTTTAAGTAGTAGCCCATTAGACAAAACCAGGCACAGACTCTCTTCCAAGTACCCTCTGGGTATATCGGAAGACCCATAGCTCTGTTGAAACCTCACCATAGCTAAACCGTTGGTCGTCTTGCTACTATAGTACACCGAGAATAACACTCAGGGAGATTACTCGTGCGTACGATAGGGTAGTCAGGTTGTACGGCTAAGGGTACGGTTGAACCTCCTTGGTTAGTGCCCTGAAATATTGGGCGGAGTACTACTGTCAGACCCTTATGTATATTGTGATCTGTAGCACCTGACACTCCTGGAGACCATAGTTCCCTTCTCTATCTCTGAATCATGCATCATCTTTGCCAGATCAAATCTCACGAGTGGGGTTTTGTCGAAGCAGCAATAATCAATTCAGTCGTTGAGATGGAGGTCAAGTTGTGGAAGTGTAACTTCAACCACACTCAGTGATCAACCAGTTAACTAATCAACCCACCCAAAATAATTGATGCATGCAGAGAATTTGAGTTACGCAGTTGAGATGGAGATACCAAGACAGTGCACGATCAGTTGTAGACTATTCCCATGTGTACAGGTGGTGCATGCAGTTAGAGGAAGGGCCTAGAGGAATTACGCAATCCAATTGAAGGAATTTCATAAATAATAGGGACTAATTTCCTCAAGGAACGACTCAAGGAAATAAGAGCTTAGAGGGATTGAAAATTGGCTAAGTGTTGGCCAAAGTCAGTCAGTCAGGCATAAATATAGATTATACACTTGCAAGTTGTGCTCATGCTTGAGAAAGCATATTTATTCATCTCTATTCTTTGATTAATGCAATACAGATAAGAAGGGGTTTTGAGCAGTTGATTTCCCCTAGATAAATATTTGTACATGTGTGATGGTTCCTTTTGCATGTCTATGATTTGTGTTCTAGATTGTGAATTAATGTCCGTAGAGTAGTAGAGTAGCGTCGAGTATTATGATTTAGTAAATTTCATGAGTAGTTTGAAATCTACAACCTAATTTTTACATGGTATAAGAGTAGGATTCACAGTAGATCATAAATTTTGAAGTTGTTATTGTAGGAGGATCGGATTTGTAGGATCAATTATTCAGAGCTAGAAGGATGGATTTATATGGACTAAGACTCGAGTATTCCCTTGAGGGAAGCTCAAATTATGTTGCTTGGAAGGACCACATGGAGGCAGTGTTGGAAGATAATGGATTGAAGGAATTTATCGATAATGACATCTCGAAACCACCAACAGTTGATACTCAGGATCTAGTAGAATGGAAGAAGTGTGTAGCCAAGGTGAGGAGAATCATATTGGAGGGAGTACAAGACCACGTTGTCTCAAGTATCCACAGGAAAGGGACTTTGTATGCAATGTGGCAAGCACTGACATATTTGTTCGAGAATAGAAGTGACCATAGGAAGCTGGCACTCAAGGATAAAATTTGAAATATCAAGATGCAAAAGAACAAGACTATTCTACAGTACCTGAGTAGGTTCACACAATGTCGTGATGAACTTGGTCAAGTTGGTGTTACTACTACAGAAGATGATTTGGTAAGCCTGACCCTTCTAGGCCTTCCCAAGAGATGGCGTAGCTACCAAGATTTGGTGAATGGGAGGGAGAAACTCCCAAATTGGGAATGCCTATGGTCTAATTTGGTACAGGAGGAAATAAGGCGGAATACCAAAGACATGACTTCATCGAAAGGCCAAGATGAAGAAAACTATGCCTTGTTTGGAAAGGCAAAGAAGAGAAAAGGGAAGAAATTCCAATCCAAACTAAATCTAGTCAAGGGGGCAAGAAGAAAGACTTGTTCAAAATCAAGTGCTTTCACTGTCGTGAATTCAGGCACTATGCCACGAAGTCTCCACCTAAGAAGACAAGTAAGAAGACCTCAGGAGGAGGAGCAGGTGAAGCCTTGGCTTCACAGTTCGAGCTTGACTTTACCCTCATTGCATGCAAGACCAACACAGTGATGGGGAGTGTGTGGTACTTGGTCTCAGGTGCCTCATTCCATATGACAGGGAATAGAGAATTTTTCAGTGATTTGGAAGAGAAAGATCTCTAGATGCATATCAAGATGGGAGATGATGTAAGGTACAACATGACCAAGATTAGTACAATCACCTTTCATAGGGAGTCAGGCTCCCCTCTCAAACTCAAGGATGTGATGTTTGTTCTGGTTCTAAAGAAAAATCTTGTCTCCGTTACAGTTTTGGATGATCGTGGTTATAATGTGATCTTCAACAATGGTAAGGAATTTCTGAGACACATAGCGATGGGACAAGTGAAGCAGATCGGTGTTCGTGTGAAGAACCTGTATAGGTTAGATGTGGAAGGTTGTGTTGAATTGACCACAAAGGAGGAGAAGGTGTAGATCCGTGATGCCAGTGAACTTTGGCATAAAAGACTTGGTCATTTGCATCATGGTGCTTTGAAGATTATGCAACAGATAACCATAGGCCTCCCCAAAGGAACATTAGAGAAGCAAGATACATGCAAAGGGTGTACCTTGGGGAAGTACACAAAAGCCACTTTCCATGATCGAGACAACAAAGCACATGCAGTCCTTGAAAGGATCCACTCTGATGTTTGTGGACCTTTCTCAACATCCTCCACTACCAAGCACAAATATTTTCTCATTTTTATTGATAAATTCTCACGAAAGTGTTAGACCTTCTTCATGCGGAAGAAGGATGAGGCATTCTCCAAGTTTGTAGAGTTCAAGGCACTTCTTAAGAAAGAAATGGGCAAGAAGGTGAGGGCTCTCAAGAGCGATAATGTAGGTGAGTACGTGTCGAATGAATTTAAATTTTTTTGTGCAAATGTAGGCATTCGACGAGAGTTGACAACACCACACAACCCACAACAGAATGGGGTGGCTGAGAGGAATAATCACAACATTGTGGGAGAAAAGAGGGCGATGTTCCATGATCAAGGTCTACCTCTGCATATGTGGTCCGAGGCATGCATCACAACAGTCTATTTGCAGAACTAGAGTCCTCATCGGATTCTTAGCATGATTACACCAGAGGAGGATTTCTCGGGGAGGAAGTCGGATGTGTCGTACTTCAGGATTTTTGGAGCCTCTATTTACTACCATGTCTCTAAATAATCAAGGAAGAAGCTATAGCCGACAACAGAATTAGGGGTATTTGTAGGTTACACAGAAAATCCCCACAACTACTGTGTGTAGATATCATAACTTAGAATGACATTTGTGTGAAGCGATGTAAAATTTGATGAAGACAAAGCCATGCGATGCTCTCTTGAGAGGGAGCTTCAGATCCCACCAGAAGAGGAGCTTTTAGCTTCAAACAAGGAACCTCAGGAAGTTGTGGAGCATCCACAAATTGAGGAGAAGAGAGTGGAGATAGCCACTCAAGCAGAACCAACCAGAGAAGGGAGGAAAAGGACTAGGGAAGCTTAGAGACTTGTGTAGGATGTGAGGGAGAAATTGGGTGCTCCTTCAAATCAACTCAGATAGAGAAGGTCACCAGATCGATACACTAGCTACATGGCTCTAATGACTGAGCTTGTAGAGACTGAGCCATCCTCTTTCAAAGAGGAAGTAGAGAAACCTGTATGGGTTGATGCAATGGTGGAGGAGTAAAAATCCATTGTAAACATCAATGTTTGGGAAGTGGTCCTAAGACCAACAGACAAATCAGTAGTGGGTTCGACATGGATATTCAAAGTAAATCATGTAGCAGACGAAAGCATAGAAAAGTACAAGGCTAGATTTGTGGCGAAGGGTTACTCTCAAGTTGAATGGATTGACTATGAGGGGACTTTTGCTCATGTAGCAAGGTACTCATCCATCATATCAATCCTTGTTTTGGATGCACAGATGGGGTGGAAGATCCACCAGATGGATGTGAAAATAACATTCCTCAATGGAGTTATTAAGGAGGAGGTGTATATCGAGAAACCATAAGGCTTCAAGACTTTTGACCAAGAGTCTCATGTGAAAACTCAAGTGAGCATCGTACGGTCTCAAGCAAGCACCCTATGCTTAGAACACTAGGATTGATAGCTATCTCATTGGGTTGGGATTCACCGAAAGTGAAGTGGATGCAAATCTCCATATTTTGGTAGAACGTAAATTGTTGATTATTGTCTTATATGTTGATGACTTGATTTTGACTAGTGATAAGCAGCTGATCAGATGTTGCAAGGAGGACCTTGCGAGAGAGTTTTAAATGAAGGATGTGGGTCTCATGCACTACTTCCTTGGATTGGAATTACAACAAGGTGATGGGGAATTGATTGTCTCTCATGGCAAGTATTCCAATGAGATACTTCAAAGGTTCCGGATGGATAAATGCAAACCCATGAAGACAACTCTAGTGACCAAATGGAGGAAATAGGATGTCACTTCAGGTGAGGAAGTGGATGTTACTGTTTACCAGTAGTCAGTGGGTTCACTAATGTATCTTGTGAACATACAACCAGATATGTGCTATGTAATTAACCAGTTGAGCCAAGATATGGTTAGGCTAACCAAACTATTTTGGAGGGAAACTAAGAATGTTCTACGAACCTTAGAGGCACTACCCAGTTTGGACTATGGTACAAATAGATAGAGGGAGTGAAGTTGTGTGGCTTCAAAGATGCAGATTGGGTGGGGATTCCATCAGACCGAAACAATACATCAGCTGCAATTTTATGTGTTGGGCTTGCAACAGTTTTTTGGTACAACAGGAAGCAAAGATCTGTGGCACTCATCTCAATAGAAGCAGAGTACATGGCTTCTAGTCAAGCAGCATGTGAGGCGATCTTGATGACAAATATACTTGTTAGATTGTTTGGTTAGATGATGGATCCAAATATGATCTACTTTGATAATCAGAGTTGAATCAAGCTCTCTGAAAATCTTGTTTTTCACGATCGATCCTAGCATATAGATATATGGTATCACCTGTTAGGGTCCCACCCTAACCCCCTTATTTATGTCATGGTATCACGTCATAGTCAAGAGTCAATAAAGCCCATATTAATATTTGTAAGTGGTTAACCCGCAATTAATGACGGGACCACAGTTAGTTGCAAATGGGCGGTAGTATTAGATAGATGGTATTAATAAAACCCACGGTATTGGCCCGTGGTATTGCATGTATGAGTCATATATAAAGGATAGAGACTCCCTGCGAGGAGTATCGTGTCTTATTTTTGTAATCGAGCTCTGCTCTATTGGAGGTTGCCCCCTCGAAGAGGCCTGTGAACATCTCTCTCTGAATAATAAAATCATTGCTATTCTGTGTTCTGGGTATCTTTTCTTCGCATATTCTATGTTCTGGGTATCTTCTCTTCGCATATTCTGTGTTTGGGTATTACTTTGCAGGTTAAGAGCATAACAAGTGGTATCAGAGCACTTTCCAGGGCTCGGTGGGATCTCCAATTTTTAGCAAAAAAAAAAATTTGGCTAGAGACGTGTTCCGGTGTCTTTAAACCACGGGATCTGTCGTTAAGCGCATAAACCTGCGGATTTGGGGAGGCATGCACGCAGGAAATACAAGAGGTGGTTACGTCTGTTAGACTCCCTTGTAACCCTTGTGGGTACCCCTTCGAGTAGTAGCGCATTAGACAGAACCGCGCACGGATTGTCTTCCACGTACCCTCTGGGTATATAGGAAGCCCCCGAGCTCCCTTGAAACCTCGCCATAGATAAACCTTCGGCCGTCTTGTGGCTACAGTACACCGAGAACAGCACTCGGAGAGATTACGCACCCGTACGATAGGGTAGTCGGGTTGTACGGATAAGGGTACGGTCGATCCTCCTTAGTTAGAGCCCTGAAACATTGGGCCGAGTACTACTGTCAGACCCTTATGTATATTGTGATCTGTAGCACCTGACACTCCTCAAGACCATAGTTCCCTTTCTATCGGGGGATCGCACATCATCTATTCCAGATCAGCAAGTGCAGCAGCAGCAGACATCAGTCCCGCAGCTCCATCAGATCAGCAACACCAGTTGTTCCACCATTCAGATCTCTTAGATCCACCAGATCGGAGTAGTTGTGAAGGGTTCCTGTACCTGGATATAATTTTCACAGGACTTTTGGCGGCATTGACATTTTGAGGATTTGGCGACTGCAGTATTGATCAGGAAGGAGTAAAACTCCGTTAGGAGTTTTCCAAAAAAAAAAAAAAATCAGAGATCTTCCGAAGCGCTTATTTGTGATCTAGCCCATCAGCATCAGGACGACGAGCTGAGCACGGTGGTACCATTCAATTTATTAGAAAAAAAAAATTTGGCGGTCCCAATTTTTCATCAAGTTGGTGTATGGTAGAAACTAGAGCTCAAGCAATGGCCAATGAAAGGCTAGAAAAACTTGAAACAGATATGAACGAGCTCAAAACTACGCTTAACGGACTAACTAGCCTGGTACGGCAAGCACTCGATAAGGGCAAGGAGCCAGCTCTCGAGGAACCGTATAATGACCATGAACACCATGAGGGTGAGTCTAGCCACTCTCCTCACCTCTAGCACACCCATTCACCACCCAGTCAGCGACCTCCCAAGTTGGATATGTGGAAATTTGACGGTTCTCACCCGTCCGCATGGCTAGCACAAATGGACCAGTATTTCAAATTGAATCGTCTCCAAGATGATTGGACTAAGCTTGGAGTGGGGACCATGTACTTGGACAATGAACGATGGAAATGGGCGGAATGGCATCAACGTCGCCATGGACCTTTTCCGAGTTGGGCCCAATTTGCCAAAGCTCTTCGAGATCGCTTTGAACAGGGAGACTCCTTTTTGGGCCGTCTCACTAAGCTGCGACAGACGGGTACAGTGGATGAATATATCACCGCTTTTAAAGCCTTAGCCTTCCGCACTCAGCATCTCTCATATGAGTTCTACACGGAATGTTTTATCAGTGGTCTTAAAGAAGCCATCAAAGCTCAAGTTCTACTCCACCACCCTCCCACATGGACGGAGGCTTGCCAGGTAGCCCGTAAGGTGGAACATGCCATAACAGCCCAATACAGCTGCCCCAATTTCCCCACTAAAGGTCGTCCCCCACAAGTTCACAACACGACTCAGACACTTAAGGTCCAAAAGGTGTCACCTCAGGAAATGGCCGAAAGAAGGAAGCAAGGACTATGTTACTACTGTGATGAAAAATATTCCCTTGGTCATAAATGCAAGGAGCCCAAGTTTTTTCAAATAGATGCCACTGACTACAGCTCCACCGAGGAAGATCCACCTCTTGAGGAACCGGAGGCGATCGAAGAAGACAACCAAAAGGAGATTGTATCTGACGAACCAGTTATTTCGCTCAATGCATTGGCAGGAATCTCTTCCCCTCAAACTCTCAAAATCAGGGGTTTTCTTAAACATCGCCTAGTAATAGTCTTGATTGACAGTGGCAGTACCCATAATTTCATCCATCAAAAAATCGCCGAAGCAGCGCATTGTTTTGTACGGGCAGTTTCTAACTTCCAAGTCAAAATTGCAGATGGGGGCACAATGAAATGTGAAGGCCGCTGTGAAAATGTCAAACTTCAAATGGGGGATTATCAGTTGAAAACCCACATGTTTGCCATACACATGGGGGGATGCGACATTGTCCTAGGCGCTGAATGGCTCCGCACCCTTGGGCCAATAACAATGGATTTCCAGGAGTTATATATGAGTTTTAAGCAGAACAACTCCACACATACCCTCCGTGGCCTCCAGGCGGGAGCCCCCTCTGTCATCAGCTCGCATCGGATGGAAAAATTGTTAAAAAAGGGCCATCATGGAGTGGTAGCTCAATTTAATGCCATCCAGGTAGTCGAAACCATCTCTCTGCCAATTCATCCTGAGATGCAGCAAATTTTAAATAACCATCGGACGGTCTTTGACAAGCCTCATGAGCTTCCACCCTCGCGAGGGGAACATGATCATAGCATCACCTTGGTTCTAGGGGCCCAACCCCCAAATGTGCGGCCATACAGATATCCGTTCACTCAAAAGAATGAAATAGAAAAAATCATCAAGGAATTGTTGGAAGCAGGTGTCATTCGTCCCAGCATTAGTCCTTATTCATCCCCAGTGGTCATGGTCCTCAAGAAAGATGGGGAGTGGCGGATGTGTCCCGACTTCAGGGCCCTCAACAAGTTGACCATCAAAGATAAATTTCCCATTCCGGTGGTTGACGATTTGCTGGACGAACTCAATGGGGCTCAATTCTTCACTAAGTTGGATCTTCGCTCTGGCTACCACCAAATTCGCATGAAGGAAGTCGACATTCCCAAGATGGCTTTCAGAACTCATGAAGGCCATTATGAGTTCCTGGTCATGCCATTTGGTCTCTGTAATGCCCCTTCTACTTTTCAGAGTCTTATGAATCACATCCTCAAACCATATCTCAGAAAATTTGTCCTTGTCTTCTTCGATGACATTCTCATCTATAGTGGCACTTGGGTGGCACATCTTCAGCATGTAGATCTACTCTTGCAACTGCTCCGCAAACACAAATTATTTGTCAAGATGTCTAAGTGTTCGTTTGGCATGGAAGAAGTTGAGTATTTGGGCCACATTGTGGGGCGTGAAGGTGTCAAGGTGGACCCCAAAAAGATCCAGGCAATGCAAGAATGGCCTCAACCTAAGACTTTGAAGAGCTTGAGAGGATTTTTGGGTCTCACAGGCTATTATCGTAAATTTGTCCGCAACTATGGCCGCATAGCAAAGCCCCTCACTCAACTCCTAAAAAAAAATTCCTTCTTCTGGACTGAGGAAGCACAACTGGCATTTACCGCTCTCAAAAACGCCATGTGTACCACTCCAGTCTTAGCACTACCTGACATCACCAAATCCTTTGTCATTGAATGTGATGCTTCGGGTACAGGTATTGGGGCGGTCTTAATGCAGGAAGGGCGACCATTGGCCTTCACAAGCCAACAACTCAGTGGGAGGAATCTGGGCCAATCTACCTACGAGAAGGAGATGATGGCCATCTTACATGCAGTCGAGACTTGGCGACCTTACTTATTGGGGCGACGTTTCCAAATCCGCACAGATCATCACAGTCTTAAATATTTTTTGGAGCAACGCCTATCCTCCCCACAACAAAATAAATGGTTAGCCAAAATGCTGGGATATGATTATGAGATCATTTACAAGAAAGGGAAAGACAACAGTGTAGCAGATGCATTATCACGCCAATTTGAGGAGGAAAGTACTCTGCTCGCAATTTCCCTTCCCATTCCAGACTGGATTGAAGAGGCTCACAGGGAATGGTTTTCACACACAGGGCTCTCCCAACTCATTTCTCAATTGCAGGTAGATCCTAATTCCCGCAAGGGCTACTCGTGGCAGAATGATATTCTTCGCTACAAGGACAGAGTCATAATATCACCAACATCTACCCTCAAAAGTCGCCTTTTGGCAGAATTGCACTCATCTCCCATTGCAGGACATTCGGGCTTTCAGAAGACGTATGCTCGCACCAGAAGATCATTCTTTTGGACAGGCATGAAAAAGGATGTCCTTACTTTCGTAGCCGAATGTGATGTCTGTCAACGCCACAAAGGGGAAACCGTCAACACACCAGGCACCTTACAACCATTGCCCATTCCGGCCTCAATTTGGACGGAGGTTTCTATGGATTTCATTACAGGTCTTCCAAAGTCAGGGAACAAGTCAGTCATCATGGTGGTTGTGGATCAACTGTCGAAGTATGCTCATTTCTGCGCCCTACCCCACCCGTTTACACCAACCTTGGTTGCTCAAACTTTCATGGATCAGATCTTCAAATTACATGGCATGCCCACTTCTATAGTGTCCGACCGCGACCTGATCTTCACCAGCAATTTTTGGCAGGAACTCTTCAGAATACAAGGCACTCAACTCAAACTTAGTACTTCATATCATCCGCAAACAGATGGTCAAACCGAAGCCGTCAACAAATGTCTAGAAACCTACCTTAGGTGTTTCACTTCAGAAAAGCAACACCTTTGGGCACAGTGGTTACCTCTGGCTGAATGGTTGTATAACACCAACTATCATGCCACCACCAAAATGACTCCCTATGAAGCAGTATATGGTCAACGTCCGCCTTCCCCTACTTCTTATCTCAAGGGATGCTCCAAAGTACAAGCAATGGATCAACTCCTACAACACCGCGCAACCATGCTCGCCCATCTTCGCGAGAATCTTCATCAAGCTCAGAACTGCATGAAGCAACAGGCCGACCAACATCGCTCAGAGCGCCAATTTCAAGAAGGGGATCAGGTCTTTTTGAGGCTGCAACCATATAAGCAAACATCACTCAAAGATAAGGGTTGTCAAAAGCTCGCTCCAAAATTCTATGGACCATACCAAGTACTTCAGCGCATTGGAGAAGTGGCTTACAAGTTGGCTTTGCCCCCTACGGCAAAAATCCATCCAGTTTTCCATGTATCGTGCCTCAAGAAAGTGATTGGGAACAATTGCCGAGTTCAAACCAGTCTACCTGAATTAGACGAAGAAGGGTCAATCTGGCTTCAACCCGAACAGGTTCTAGACACACGAGACAAGCACCTGCGCGGTCGCATGATTAAGGAGGTCCTCGTCAAATGGAAAGACACCTCTCCGGAAGATGCAACTTGGGAACCAGCCACTATTCTTCAGCAGTTTCCGCAGCTTCAGCCTTGAGGACAAGGCTAGTCTTAAGGGGGAGGGCATGTTAGGGTCCCACCCTAACCCCCTTATTTATGTCATGGGATCACGTCATAGTCAAGAGTCAATAAAGCCCATATTAATATTTGTAAGTGGTTAACCCGCAATTAATGACGGGACCACAGTTAGTTGCAAATGGGCGGTAGTATTAGATAGATGGTATTAATAAAACCCACGGTATTGGCCCGTGGTATTGCATGTATGAGTCATATATAAAGGATAGAGACTCCCTGCGAGGAGTATCGTGTCTTATTTTTGTAATCGAGCTCTGCTCTATTGGAGGTTGCCCCCTCGAAGAGGCCTGTGAACATCTCTCTCTGAATAATAAAATCATTGCTATTCTGTGTTATGGGTATCTTTTCTTCGCATATTCTATGTTCTGGGTATCTTCTCTTCGCATATTCTGTGTTTGGGTATTACTTTGCAGGTTAAGAGCATAACATCACCATTTACAGGATTGTGTGCAGAGGCGGATATTGTTGTTGCAGTACATTCCAATAGAGGAACAAGATGTTGATATTTTGATAAAGGCCTTGTTAAGAGGGAAGTTAGAGTTCCACATGTGCAGGATAGGGGTGGTTGATAATCCCTTTATTGCTGAGAGGGAGTGTTGAAAATGTAGCAAGAAAATATCAGTTTGACTTTGCCTTAGTCAAACTAGAGAAAATTCAAATTTCGATTTCAACAGAAATCTTGGAGCTAGTTAACTTAGGTGACATGGAACTTGTCACTTAGTTAACTCGGTTAATTTGAGTTGGGGAAGCTTGAGTTCAGTTCAGTATGATTGATTTCTAATATGTAGCAATCTAATTCAGTTAAATTGAATTATGGTTAGTTAAACTAGTTCTAACTATTAGAGGATGTAACACCCTCCTCCCACATCTACCCAAGTAACCGTCCAACCAGGTTAAACATGTGACGAAGATTTACTATGATATGATTCAAATCCCTATGATTTAGTTAAGGAAGTGGAACCGACGTCAACACATCAACACAGACCTTCTATACCTATTGCAAAACCCCTAGGAGCCATCCAAACCTTCCAGGTGACTAGCCTTGAGACAAACTACCTTTTTCACTACATTAATCCCCCAGTTTCTCCCGTGACATGGGCATGAGTGTGACTAGGACCCTCCAGTCGCTCCCACAACATGGGTATGCCCACGATTAGGGGTTTTCCCAAGCAGTTTTGTGCCCGTCACTATGAATTTTGTGACACTTTTTTAGGCCTAGGGCTCAGGTCACTACCCATAACTCCATGACACTTCCAGAAATGAAATATAACAGTAGAATAATGATATAAATTTAATTATTTGAACAAGGACTTGATTGGACCCTTACTAGCCATGACAGGCATTTCATCAAACATGTCACAAAGGTGCGATCTACATGTTTAAACATTAAATTTGAGCATAGGGGTCATCTTATCTGAGAATCACTAAGAAGCATTTATGCCCCATCATAATAACCACATTACCATCTATTAATTTGTATATTCATTGTACATTCGGTGGTTAACCAAAGTATGATGAGAGCCATACATTTCCACTGTCATAAAACTCATCCATTACCATCATATAACCAACAGAAATATCAAGGGTATAACAACCATATAAACCACATATAAACAAGTATATTTACCCATAAAATACTAAGGAGAAAGAGAGCTCTTATTGATGATTTCATAGGTTGACTAGGTATGGGACTTCCATGAACCACCCGACTGTAGACTATGCTAAACCAAATCTTTCTTGCAGCTAATCACCCTCGTGCCATATTCCAAGCATGAATGTGGGATATCATAAAAGAAATCAATCAAAACCATCTAAGGCTTCCAGAGGCCAAACCACCTCAACACTCAACCATTGGTTCCACCTCATGGTCGAACATCACTAACCATCACCAAATTGGTCTCTAGCCAAGTTGTCCAGGGCTCCAGAGCATTTGTTCCAACCAGGGCTTCCAAGACTAGTAACTCAACCCACAACTATTGTCAGGCTTCCAAAGCATTTGTCCAACCAGGGCTTCCAAAACTAGTAGCTCAACTCACCAAGGGCTTCTAGTGTGTTTCTCCAACCAAGGCTTCTAGGATTAGTAACTCAACCCAAGTTGTTATAAGGTTTCTAGAGAATTTGACCAACCAAGGCTTCCAAAAACTAGTAAATCAACTCACAAACAAAGGCACAAGAAAACAAACTAGAAAACAAAAGTAAACCCACAACACCATGGTTATCTAGGAAATGGAAAGGCTAGGTAAATCCACTATCAATCCAGGAAATCCTCCATGCCAATGACAAATCATAACCAAGAAACCACATGCATATGCCATGCATGCCAAAACTAGTGAGGAAAACATACATGCAAACAAAAACCATTGTAGTTGTTGATCTAGATGTCCTCTTACACTTTTCTGCTTTTACTTTTCCTTCTTGCTCCAAAACTCTAAGTATGCCACACTTCTCCAAGAGTGATCCAAGAAAACTCTAAGTGTCCAAGAGTATGAGAGAGAGAATAGAGAGAGCTCTCCAAAATTGAACTGACAAAAGTCCGTGAAATGATCCTAAGAAACCTTTTTATTAATGAGGCCTCTATTTTCTTCGTTTTCCATTATTTTCCTTCATTTCCTCCTCACATGCAACTTGTGACCTTTCACCTTCCTTTTCTCCTAATTTTTTTTTATTTTCATAAATAAATGTCAATAAATGCCCCATGCCTTTCCAAAGCCTTTGCCAATTTCCTTAGTCGTTAATTAATCATAAGTGATCCCTATCACTATGTTTTTGCCCAACATTTAGCTTGGAAGATGTGTCCCATGACCAAGGTCTTATTTACCTTTATTAATTTTCTTACATGTATTTTTGACCAGGGTTGTTATAGAGGAACTAGTGGAGGTCAAGTTGTGGAAGTGTAACTTCAACTACACTTAGTGATCAACTAGTTAACTAATCAATCAACCCAAAATAATTGTTGCATGCAGAGAATTCGAGTTACCCAGTTGAGATGGAGATTCAATGTAAGTGTACTATCAGTTGTAGATTATTCCCATGTGTACAAGTGGTGCATGCAGTCAGAGGAAGGACCTAGAGGAATTGTGTAATCCAATTGAGGCAATATCCTAAATAATAGGGGCTAATTTCCTCAAGCAATAGCGCAAGAAAATAAGAGCTTGGAGGGCTCGAAAATTGGCTAAGTGTTGGCGAGAGTCGTCAATCAGGTAGATAGAGACTATACACTTACAGGTTGTGCTTAGGCTTGAGCAAGCATATGTATTCATCTATATTCCTTGATTAATGCAATACAGATAGGAAGGGTTTTGAGAAGTTCCTTTCCCTTAAATAAATCTTTGTGAATGTGTGATATTTCCTTTTGCATGTCTATGATTTGTGTTCTAGATTGTGAATTAATGTCCGCAGAGCAGTAGAGTAGCTTCGAGTTTTGTGATTTAGTAAATTTCATGAGAAATTTCTAATCTACAACCTAATTTCTACACTTTCTTAGTCCTCGACTAATAAAATCTCAACAAACTACGTCCTAAACCTTTAAACCATAAAGGACTTTGGTTCTAATGATTATGTCTAAGAGATGCATCTTGGATGAAATATCATGGAAGTGAAATTGAAAGCATTGTTTGTTAGTCACAATTAGAGAACGACACCCTTGTAAAGTAGGGTTGCAAGTGTTCCTCAAATAAAAATGCATCCTTAATAACTAAACCCCTAAGTAAGTGTAGGACATGGCAATCTGAACCAACCTCTCTTAGAAATGGAACTTATAGTTAGAGAGTGGTATTTGACATGTTGAAGATCACAACTTTAATTTTATTAAGGTTGATCATCAATTGTCAAAATTCATATAAGTGGGAGAGCGATCTCTAAAGCCCTTAGTCAATAAGACTAAGAGGATCATGTTATTAGTGAATAGATGTGATGAAAGAGACAATCATTGACACCTTGTATGTGCTTCTCAAGAAGTGACTCCATCTCATTATTATAAATGCCAAAGAGAGCCAAAAAGAAACGAAAACCCTATTTGAGACATATTGTGGTCTTGATCAAATCTCAAAGGCCATGGGTTGTGTAAAGACAAATGACGACTAACCAATAATGTCTCTTGATAACAACCAAAAGGGTCCTTATGATGCTAATGTCATGTTTTCTCTGGAATAAAACTTCTTTCAAAGCATAGCCAAATCCCTTTGGAAAATATATAAAACAACATAAGGCATTCAAAAACTAGTGACATGCATCCTCAATGATGACCTAGAGAGTGAAAATGTGGTCAATGTTTTGGTACTCCCGTCCAAAAGCCACATGTCCTTTAGCTTTGAGGTTCCTCCTCTCTCTTTAGGAGAAAACCACATTTGAAGTATTATGGTGTATAACTTGGTGAAAGAGTGTTGAAACATGATAGGCCTATAATTATTAGGGTTTGATGTATCCCCCAATTTGGAGAGTGTATGATATGGTAGGGCCAAGAGGGAGGAAAACCTGAACAAAAAAATGTAATTAAACAAATTAGTGATGTGACAAAATAAAGAGTTGAAATGATATTTGAGGAACTTAATTTGGAGAACTTTTTTTTTGAAATAATATTTATTTTATCCATCAAAGTTATATTTACCTCATTGAAGAAAGAAAAAATGTAGCAAAAGAGTATATATAATGGCTCTTATATCCTCTTCATCTTCCTCTATGCTACTAAAGTCTAAAGCTGAAATAAAGTTTGAATATGCATCAAGCTCTAACAACTTAGCATCTTTTATAAGCAAAAAGACTTTAGCTAGCAATTCCCTCCAAATTGACAAATCACTAACCTCACTCTCAAAAATACACATACACAATTTTTTCCAAAGGACAAACAAAGTAAATATCCTCTTAAAATTCCAATGCCACTAAAAGAAGAGTAAACTAAGGACCAAGATTCACCAAACAACATTGCATGTCAATGCACTATGTTTTGAAGAAGAGACAACTGTGGATTTTGGACATGATCCCAACTACTCTTTGGAAATTTTGAATGTTTCACAGTTTCAGAGAGATTGTAGATAGGGTAGAGACCACTAGAGATGTACCTTTTTGCAAGGTGAGCCTTGGAAGCTAGGCCCTAAAAGATAATCGATAATGGAAACACTCATTGTTTATGTGACACTTGCATCAACTAGACATTGTGCAACCTTCAAATCAATTGATGCTCAACAATAGAAGACACCCACTATAAATTGAGTATAAGGCCAAGTTCATGTTGCTAATATAGGATGGAGTACAACTTATGCGAGTCATATTAAAAGTGTGTGCCCTTTCAACATATCAATATTCTTCGTGAACCTATTCTCCTATGAAATGAGTCTGACAATCTCCATGATGATGGGCCAATCTGTAGAGAATATGGCATAATCATGGACTAGAGAATAATTATAAGTAAGGTATTAATAATAATGGATTTTTAGGAAGGTTAGTGACAAAATTGGTAGTACATATGTCTATTTATATGGGTTTTCTTTCTCTAAACTTGATGTGAGAGAGAGGTGCCTTTTTTCTTTGGTTTTGATTCCATCAAGGAAATGGATCCTATTATAGAGCTGGAACTCCATTATGAATTGTATATTAGCAAAACTATTAAGGCGGTTAGGAAATTGATGAATTTTATAACATGAATTAGTTATATTACGTTAACATCTGCAAAAATTATAGTGTACTTTTGCTCTTAGAAGGAAGTTATGCAAAACATTATTCTCAATATGTTCTATGTATAATTGTCTATGAAAGTGGATTATAAGGGACACAAAGTGGTGTCTTGTATTCATGCATAAAATTTCCTTTATAGTTGGAAAATGTAGATTTAATGTGTCCTTTATTAAGAATAGAAATATCTTGGTTTACGAGATTGAATATGACATCTTTAAAAACTTTAAGTGAGATTTTGGAGAACACAAAAACTACATCAAATCTCAACACTGGGAGATCATTACCTTTTATGTCATGAATTTGATTAAAAAAATCAAAAACTTATTTTCTAAAAGAAGCCATGTTCTCAACCAACCAGTATAACTTATTTTCTAAAAGAAGCCATGTTCTCAACCAACCAGTATAGTTTGTTTTTTTGTTTTATTATAATAAAATTAGTTAAACATATATGGGAGCATTAACAACCTTATGAATTATATATATATAACCTACTTTAATTATATATAGTTATAATTATTTATATATATAAATAATAGGTTATTAACATATTCTAATTACATATTATGAACACATTTCTTGGTATCAAGAACTAGGGAAGAATTATTAATAACTTTTAGATATTATTTTAGTGAATTGTTTAATGGGGTTGGGCTCATAATAACATTTTATAATTATGGTGGTTTCTTGGTTAGCTTTTAATATAAATATATTTAATATTTAAATGGTTATTAATATATTTTAGGATAAGAAATCATATTTTGAGTATTTGATATGTGAAGATTTAGTATATTTATAGATTTAAGAAAAACCTTAACATCTTTCTTTCATATTTATAGATAAAAAAATAATAAATAACTTATTTGATATTATAAAATATTTATTTATATAATATAAAAAAAATATCAATATAATTTAAAAATTTTAGAAAAATATGAGCTGTTTCTTTCATATTCATAGTTGAGAAAATAATAGATAATTTATTTAATATTATAAAATATTTATTTATATAATAAAAAAATTAAGAACATTAATATAATTTAAATTTTTAATGTATAAATTTATAGTTTTTAAATCAAAATAAATTTATCTTCAAAAGAAAGTGTGTAAATCTTATTTGAAATTTACTTTTTTCATTATCAAACACTTCATTTATATGTTATTATTGATTTTGATAAAATATTCCATTCGAATCAAATTCCATATTTAAAAAAAATAACTATAAAAGGAAGGTTTCTTACAAGAAAAGCTTTTATTTTCCGAGTGATACAGATGGAAGAAGATTACTAGTTCGTAAGAACTCTTCTTTTTTTTCTCATGTTATCTGCCGAGGTAAAAAATATTTTGGAGGAAAAATGATTCAGTGTCAAACTTATTTGAATATAGCGGATAAGAGTGGAGCCCGAAAAATAATGTGTATTCGAGTTCTAAGAGCAAGTAATCGTAAATGCGCTCATATAGGTGATGTTATCATTGCTATAATTAAAGAAGCAATACCTAACATACCCCTGGAAAAATCGGAAGTAGTTAGAGCCGTAGTTATACGCACCTGTAAAGAATTTGAACGTGACAATGGAATTGTCATTTGATAAAATATTCCCTTCGAATCAAATTCCATATTTAAAAAAAAATACATAGAAAAAAAAAATGTGAGAAATTGTGCCTATGTACCTGTTAGCTTGTTATGATATGGTGGCCTTAGGCACAAGAGTCCAATGCGCATGATTGTGAGAGGGTTTAGGGTTATTATTAGGATAAATGGAAGTCAAAGGATTAATTATATGGATTTAATAAAATAAAATTAATATTTAAAGATTTCGTTTTCACGGGAAAACCTTAAATGTGGGGGTGGAAATTGATTTATAAAGATCGATGGAGATTGAATGGTAATTGGAAATTGGACAAGGTGGCGTGAACATGCAGATGGAAATTAGACGACAGCGTTACGTCTGCACGATTTCATTACGTGAACATGAAGACTTAGATGAAGAAGTTGATGTGAAGGATGGAGTAGTTAGAGTAATTATATTTTATATAGGAAAATTTATTATAATCTGTTAAATTAATAATGACGACAATTATTATTAATGTAGGTTGATTTATCATTATTATTAAAGGAAAATTATAATATTTGGAATTATTTGCTGGTGGTTTGTAAGAGCGTAGTCTATTTTATAGATTAATCTTTTTTCTCTTGAATCAGCCATACAATTTCAAGCAAGATTGTAATTTTTTGTTATTTAAAATACATTTTTGAATGTATAAAAGCAAGATTGTGATTTTTGTTGTTTAAAATACATTTTTGAATGTATAAATGGATTTTGCACTCTGAAGAATCTCTAGGTCACTCAAATTCTATAGACTAAATAACTAAAACTCAAGTTTTCAAAAATATCTGCCAAATTTTAATTAAAATTAACCAAAATATATTAAAAAAAACATTAATTCATCATCTAGTAAGAAAATAACTTTTCATTATGGTGAATTATTTTTAATTTTTAAGTTATCAACCTCTCTATCAAAAAGACAAACTCTTATCTAAATCCAAATAAAAACCTTTTTATCAAAAGAACACTATTATCTAAACCCAAATTAATTAAAATACATAACATAAGATATTAATAATTAATTATGATAATTTATTTTATGTTTTAATTAAAATACATAAGATATTAATAATTAATTATGATCTTTTATTTTATGTTTTTCATTCTTCTTTGTAGGATTGAAAAAATATTTTCATTCAATATTTTATAATAGAAATGTTATTAATATTTAAATAAGGCTATATTTTTGTCAATTATATGTTAAAATTGTGTTTTTATTTTGAATTCAGTATAGGGATATTATGGATATTTGAAGTTGCTTTTTAATTTTGGAAATTTGGTAAATAAGATATTTCAATGTATAGATATTGGTTTAGATTATTATATTTAAATTGTTTTTTTAATGATATTCTTGTTAAGTATTTAGGTTGAAATTGTGTTTTTAATTTTAGATGGGTGGTATTATGTTTTTTCTCAATTATTTATACTTAAAATGTTTAAAACTTTTTTATGTTTTAAAGGGTAATTTAAAATTATTTTTAATTAATTAAAATTTTGTTTTTATTAAAAAATAATAATTTAATATTTAAAAAAATTATTATTATTATTATTTTTTTAATTTGAAAGAGTATTTTCTATTATATAATTTTGAGTTTGGTTGGTAGCAAATATATTATAGAATTAATTCATCAAAATTTTCTTAAATATTTTTTAGAAGAGAATATTTCCTAGTAATAAAAAGAATAGTTTTGTAGGTGAATACCTCACAAAATTGCCTCACCAATACTCAAAATTTACAACACATAACACTACTCATTGATTATGAAATATTTCATAACTATGAATTCGTTGTCTGGGAGAGGTTCATTTAATTTTGGGCAATTAAGAGTTGTTGGAGTGCTAGACTTCATCAACCATTAGGGATATTATAGTTGGCGTGATTTGGCCATTAATATTTAATTCACCTATCTTCAATCACACCTATAGCTTCATTTAAGTTATGGAAATTAACAGTTGTTGGAGTGTTAAACTTCATCTGCCATTAAGGAATTAAAGCTCGTGATTTGGCCATTAATGTTTAATTCCCCTATCTTCAATTCACATCCCTTGTTAACATACTTGTTTGTTTCTCTCTTGAAGTTTCTTGACATATGGAAATATGCTTTAGATGGATTTTTTTTATTCTTTTCATGACATTTCCATAAATTTCTCCTTTGCTAAGGAGCCTTTGATCAAATGATGTAGGATTAGGAAAGAATATCCCATAACCTTAAATGTTAAGTGTGTCCACCAGATATTCTCTACTTTATTATTTGGCATATGATCAAAAATACCTAAACACTTTGTTTTCTTAAAAAACATAGAATATCTCTTTCCCTCTTTCCACTTTACTTTTAGAATTATTAAATAAATAAAAAATCTTATTTTATATAATTAAATTTTATTTATATAAAATGATATAATTGAAAGTCAAAATTTGAAAAATGTAAAACGCAATTAAAAATTAGCTTTCAAATATTGTAATTTTAAATAATAATAAAAATTTAAAAAATACCAATTTTTAAATTTAAAATTAAACATTTATTTAAAAAAAAACAATTAATAGTTTTATTTTAGAGAATTTTTTTGTTTTGCATTTTATATAGGTTAGAAAGTTATCCAAGCTTCATATTGTAAATTTAAATTATAATAATAAAATAAAAAATTATGATTTTTAAATTTAAAATTAAATATTTACTTTATAATTATAAAGAAATATTTAATTTTAATATTTTTATTTGAAAAGATTTTATTTTTAAATAAAAAAATTAACTCTAAATTCTATATAATTTTAAAGGATAATAATAAAATTAAAAAGCTGTATTTTAAATAATAATAATAAAATTGAAAAATCAACTTTTTAAATTTAAAGCTAAACATTTATTTTAAAATAAAGGACATTTTTATTTTAAATTAAAAAAAAAAGGAAAGAAAGAAAGTTAACTCGAAGTGAAAGATTCCCCATTCCAACTTTGTTAGGGAGAAATTAGACAATGTAACGTTCGGACCATATTGGATATTTTATAGATATCATTTGCAACCATGCTATCTTCACATATAAATTATGAAATGGAATGTTTACACATGTTCGTTCATTGTCTTTTTATTTGATATAATTAAAAGTATGTGTTAATATTTGGTTAGGAAAGATGAAAATATATTAATGTAAAATAAATATTTTAATTTTAGTATTTTATAAATATATATTTTATTTTTATGGTGGATGTTTGAGTTATGGAATTTAAGTTTATATGAAATGGAATGTTTACACATGTTCGTTCATTGTCTTTTTATTTGATATAATTAAAAGTATGTGTTAATATTTGGTTAGGAAAGATGAAAATATATTAATGTAAAATAAATATTTTAATTTTAGCATTTTATAAATATATATTTTATTTTTATGGTGGATGTTTGAGTTATGGAATTTAAGTTTTTATTTTGTAATGCGAGTAATTGAGGTTATAAGGGGGTTTGACTTTTTTAGCGAGTGGTGCTTGGCATGTATTTAAATTTTTATTTGGGAAGTTTGCATTATGATGTGGTTTGAGAAGTAGGTTGTTTTTATGGAAGGTGGTTTGAAGAGTGATGCTCATTATGCACTAAGGTGGTGAATATCATTTACACAATTATTTGAAAGGAGTGTTTTGTTGGACGGTTTTTTGGGATGGACTCGTGCAAGGTGTTTTTCGTCCACTTTTGCAATTGGTTGAGGTATTCTTAGCCCAATTTCATTGCTCTATTTTAGGCTATCGCTATTTCTGAAGGATTTCTATGTAATTCAAAAATTTAGTATGTCTTTCCCTTTGTTGATTGTGTTGCAATGGCTTTCATATTTGGCTTAATCTCTGGTTCTGGGTTGAGTGAAGAGTTTGCTTGGCTTCAATGTGCCCCTAGGCATTTGGTTGTTTCTTTGCTTGTTTGTTTTAGTGGTCAGGAAATTCTTTGCACCAACTCTAGGTCTCATTACTTAATTAGGATTATTCTTCTTACGAATTATGGGAATTGGTTCTATGGTTGGGTGTCTACTTTCATGATTTCTCGACGTTTGTTTGTTTTTGGCTTGGTGCTTTTAGTGACTTCAAGTCCTTTGTTGTTGGCCAAGACCGTCACTCTCTGCCCACGAAGTTTCAAGGTCCAATCTAGGGGTTATTTCTTGTCTTTATCTTGTTCGAAATTCCATCTCATCTATGCCTTCTACTCAA